>OW386286.2:46045431-47245431 GCA_936432065.2 Rutpela maculata | reverse complement strand
TTATTAAAATCTGACATTCGCGTTGTCATCTTGATTTTTGCACATAAAATTAATGAGAAAAGGCGATTTAGTGATGTTTCACAAGAAAATATTAACCATAAACCCATGAAGAAGAATCTAAATATAATAGCATTGTTTAAAATAATTATAGATACAAAGAGTATGTTTGATGATAAAAAACATTAGAAAAAGTTTCTATATTTTATTATAAATTGTTATTTTTCAAACTTTAAATAAACAGTTTTCTGGCTGATGGAACCCATCCAATGCCTAAAATTGGGAAAATATTAATTTACGTTACAAGACCGGAAAGTGGTGTTTTGCAGGTCGACTCAAGCAGATTCCAGGGCGAACCACAGGTAGTCCAGAAGCTTTGGGAGACCTGCAAAACACTGTTTTTCGGTCGTGTAACGTACAATAATTTTTTTTTTCGGCCGACGCTTCAAAATCTGAATCCATATTTTCCATAACTTGTGAATTGACTTTTGACAACTCGCAAAAGTCAAGTTTATTTATCTATTTGACACTTATTTCAACAATTAACATAAATTCGTTTCCATAGAAACGAGGATGGGAATAGTATATTGTGTATTTAGGTGTGAAAGCAATACATTCCCGGACGACGATGGAAATTGTTGGCCGAGGCGCTAGCCGAGGCCAACAAGCATCGAAGTCCGGGAATGTGCTTTCACACCGAAGTACATATACTATTTTTTCTGAAATCACAATCAATATTATTATAAATTAAGGAATTTGTATTAATGCATAACATTTCTTCATTACAATCTAACTGCTTACTAATAAATGCAATTTTAATGTGAGTTGGTTTGTCTGCGTGTATTTATTTACTGTCTAAAATATACATAAAAAACCGTACGGGAATGTTACTTTCCCGGCCTAGGCCGGGAAAGTAACATTCCCGTACGGTTTTGTTGATCGTTGCTTAGCAACGGATCTTTTTCGGTCTGTTTTCTACCAGTTTCTTAGCAACGGACTAAAATACTGGAATTGTGCATTTTTTCATCTGAAATCGCGCCGAAAATGTAGACATTTCAGAAAAAAGACTTTGCCGATCTCTAATGTCTTTTTCTGGTCTAGCCCGGAAAAACGTTATTTTCTGGCGGATAACGTCTCCAGAAAAGGTGTGCTTTCTGGTCGTATGAAAAAAAAAACCGCTGCCCAAGGAATCACTACTTCCACATCCAGATTCTTTATCCAAGTCACTCACAACGAAAAAACTTTTTATGTGAAAATAGTTGTTTATGGAACTTTAATAATATAATATTTGAAATCCTCTACCCCAAAAACCCATAAAACGATACCTTACATCGGTAGTGGGGTAGGGGTGGTGATAGGGGGGGTAGTGGGGGTGGATGAAGTAAAAAAATATTTTGAGGTGTCTGGTTCTTGTACATACACTAAATCACATTTTTTTTTCATCCCCTTTCATAATGGGGTGGGGGTGGTAATGGGTGTGGCTAGTTCCTTAGCTCCTCTTGTATATACTAAATACCAATTTTATGGACTCTTACCTGCTTGATTTATCCATTTACCCCAAATTTACCCCCCAACCCTTCGACGGAACAAGATGAAAATATAATCTATTTCCAGATCTCATTAAAGTACATATGTGTACCAAATTTCAAGTCAATATCTTACACGGTTCCAGAGTAAACGTGCGCACAAAAAAGTTACAGGCAGACCGACAGACAGACAGAATTTTTTTTCTCTCAAACTTAAAATCGCGACGTTTCATGACGTTTTAAGTCTATTTGAACAATACAAATTTTTTAAAAAATTTTTGTCGTTACTGTACTTCCACTGGATGTGGAAGTAATAAACAGTTTTGTTGTTCTAATAATTATTTTATATAATATTTTTTAATCATATATTAATTAATCTTCTGTAATTCACACGAGGTTGATTTTCTACTCGGGTAAATTTTTTTTGAGCGACTCAAGCCTGTTTTTGCTACATCTGCACGACCAATATGATGAACTCTTCCCCGTATCCATTAAATTTCCAGTTTTCTCAACTGATCTTGATCAAATTAAAGACATGCTGTTTTCAGAGGCACTTAATGGCCAATTCTGCATTTTTACTTTTACAGTTTTTATTATCCCTACTATTCACCAAGAAAAGAAAACTAGGAAATATGAAAATACACAAATTATCGGGCACTCATCTCCACTTAGCGGGTGAGGTCAAGTACCCGGGGGCCGTATTTGACCGCACCCTGAATTGGAAGAGACATGTGGAAGTTAAGATGAACAAGACAGGACAGTCGGTAGGTTCTAAATTTTTCACCCAGGATCTCCCCCGGGCTGTATACTGTTGTGATAAAATCTTTGCTTTGTTATACAGCCATTGTCTGATGGCCCAGAGTAATACAAAGAACAGCAACAACTCAACTAGAGCATATTCAAAGATTGGCATGCCTCTGTATTACTGCTGCAATGGAGACTATCCTGTGCGTCTCTCCATTAAGCCTAATTTTAGAGGAGGTGGCGTTGAAGAATGATCTGAGACTTCAATTTGTAGGCCAATGGTATATAAAGGGCACGGTCACGAGACATTTCCATCTACTAGAAGAGACTACAGCATAAATTCCTCTTCTAGGGGTCAGGGCCCATCATATCCATCCCATATATAATTTTAACAAGAGGTAAGATTGGACGCATCTGCAAGCGATGAGCTGAATGTATCCATCTACACCGATGGTTCCAAAAATAGACTGTGAATCAGGAGCTGGGGTTTACTCAGAAGAACTAGATCTACATTCGACAATACCGCTAGGCACACGTACCACTATATTCCAGACGGAACTAGTGGGAGTTCTCCAAGCGGTAATAGAAGTCATAAATGTGCACGCCAGAGGCGTATCAACCTTCAGCAGAACAGCCTTGCTTGTCCTAAACAACTATAGGACTAACTCTGGGACACAAGGGATCTGAGAGTGCCCTGCTTGTTTCGGAACCTGCAATAGAGCTGTCGAATTTAGTCACAGTTCCTTTTTAAAGAACTATGCATTCAAACTCCACGCGGACTGTTGGAGTGGCCTAGGTAGCTACAGACGCAGCAGAATGGCTTTGGCCACACCCAGTCGTAAGCTAGGCAAGCACTGTCTCCCGATGTTCAGAAATAACCTACATATTTATGTAGGATTACTAACAGGCCACTACAGACAGAACAAACAACTTCATATACTGGGCGTTATAGATAACCTCAAATGTAGAGGGTGCAATCTGGAAGACGAGGCCACCGAGGATGTGTTGTGGCACTAATCTGTTCTCTCAACGAAAAGAGGCTCTATATTGAGGGAATTCTGGCCCAATATGACCAGTATCTGCCTCCGTGCCTCCTCCTAACGTATGTCACACGTGTTGGTTGGTTTGAGGAATGAGGGCTCGGCTCATCCTCCTCACAATCCAGATACAGTTTATTAACAAAATTCTGGGAAACCCGGTATATGCGCAAAATATTTTCAATATTAATATTCTTCTTCCTATTCACAATGTTTTGGCAAACATTTTGTGATACACGCATTATTCTCCTTGCTGTCTTTGCTATGTGCCGTGGTTGCCTGTGCCCAGCCTCACCGAAGCTCTAATTAATTGATATTACACTATTATTTTATCATATACGTATGCTAAATTATACCTAAAATCCAATAATTATTCTGAAAAGAACATACAATTGTGAATACCTAATAACATATATAGAAAGGCCGTTAATTTGTATCAAATAAAGCCTCTGTGAATTTAATTCATAGACCAAACAAATTCTGCTGCGCGTCGGGTGTTAAAAGGTTAATTCAATTTGACGTAAACATATTAATGACCGTTTCTGGTTTGAATCATAGCAATAATTAGAAAATCTGACCAAATTAAAAATACAGTGTTTAAAACAGGAAGAATGTGTATTAGGCGGATGTGACGTCGGTACTAATTATGTGTGAACCACTCTTAACAAATTGTAATTAGTGTCTTAATAGGGATACACTAGTTAAAATAATTACGTAAACAATTTACACTAAAGCAATTGTAATGGTAACACGGGGGCGGTACTAATATGTCACTTAAATTACGAACAATCTGGAACCGCATTGTGTGCTGGTTTTAATTGTAATTTTTGTGGCACTGTATGCTGCGGCATATAAAATATTAATACGACAGTGACAGATAACCAATTTACGAAGATTACTTTGCACAAATGCTTGTTATAGATCGAATTGCTTGGCTCTGGTGCCCCTGATGTTTTCATAGATAAACATTAACGCACAGGCATTCTTCCTTTTAAAATATCACCGTCGCCTTTGTCTTCTTTTTTCAATTAGTTCGCTTTATGCCTCATGCTCAATAAAAATTTAAGCTGTGACTTCTGTTCAGCTGCCGGTTTCAATACGTGAAACTTGTCGACGGCCTGGTCAGGTGGAAAAAAATTGAATTCATTAATATGTTTAGGTTAGCAGCATGAAATATTGGGTTATAGACTAGTGCAATTAGGTCTCCTATGTGTTTACTTAATTTCCAGGTACTCGAAAAAAATTATTTCTTGATGGCATTCGATTCAGCTCGATGGGAATAGTATTTGAAAGTATTTCTAAGGCCTCCCAATTTGTTTAAACAATTAGACAATATGTTGAAATTTCGAGAATACATCATCCTTTTTAAACTTTCAAAGTTTACGTAGCCAGAACGGTAATAGATACAACAAAAATGTTCTGAATCTTTTTTTTATGGAGCATCGAGTTTTTTACAGAAAGTTCACCAGAGCGCATTTTTACCTATTATAGTTTACGAGCAACGGGTGCTTAATGCGCAAGCGTGAAAACTACAATTTTTCGTGTTACTCTCCAAGCGGCGAGTGCGCTAACTTTAATTAACAATGACCAAAAAATGATTTCTTTTTGATAAATACAAAAATATTCATCAAAATCAACGAATAAATTTAGGTTTTTAGTCACTAACCCAACCTTACTTAGACTAATACAAAGTGAAGATTAATACAATGATCATTAAAATAAATTTAAATGTTTTTTTTAAACACCGATTTTTGATGACTACCTACCGAAAAAAGAGGAAGTCTCCAAAAAAATTTGAAAAAGTCCATGGAGCTTCTAAATCGCATGCATGACTTTTGGCGAAGTTTGAATCGATTCCGATATTTTTCAAATTTTAGCAATGGTAAACGCAAAATTTGTATCCTTTTATTTTTAAATTTTGCAAATAAATATTAGCTGTACCATGGAAACTCAAAAATGGTCGATTTTTTGCATATAATTTTTGGTCGGTCTACACGATGGTATCCTTTATTTTTTTTAAGTATACGTTTTTCAATGCAAAATACATATAAAATGGAAATTTGAACTTTTCTATACCTTTTTGGGACATCTTCTTTTCAATGAATTTTGATTTATAAGTGGATTCATATTGAATAAGCGTCTAACGATTCTTTTTTTTTTTTAATAACAAAAATTATGCCGAAATCAGTAGGTCTGCCCTAGACCGAAATGTTGAAAGACATATGGAATATATACTAGTTCATAGTATACGTTACGAATGTCGGATTTATCTAACGTGTTTTTTAATTGAAGAATAGCAAAGTAAGGCTTTTTTTTATGCCTTATTTATATTAACGTCCTGGCGAAGTTTAGCTAATGCTACTCTACCACTTAACCAGGACGGCGAGATGAGTTACGGTCACCCATCCAAGTGATGGACTCGCCCCGACGTGCTTAACTTCGCCGATCGAGTCCAGTCACTGAAACTGGTACCGTACCTCACCTCACACACGCTTATTTAATATTTAACACACGTGGTCAATATGTGACTTCCCATGTTAGGTTGTTATTAATTAATGTATCTATGTACCTAGAAATTTTGATTATGTGTCAAAAGAATGTATAAAGTCTGACAGAAGTCTTCTAAAATTGTCTTGTTCTGAGTCTTCTGCTTCCTCCGTTTCTGATTATTCCGGCAGCACATATGTATTTGTGATTTTTTTATAGAATTCCATTTTTGTTCCTTCCCGTCTGGTCCCAATGTGCTTGATCCTTTTTTAGTTTTTCAAGATCTTGTAGTTAGTTGTTCACGTCTATGATGGCCTCATTGTTTTTAGTATAAGCGCTGCTTTCTGGATCCTTTCTTTCGATATGCCCTCAGTAGACCATTGTGAACGTTTCTATCTTCTTTTATTGTTTTTCCTTCTATTAATATTGACGTTTTCTGTCGTTCCTGTGATCCTATTGTTTTTGCGAGAAGTTGGACGATGTCCCTTTCAGCTCCTCTCAGACTTCTCTTGATTTTTGGTGGTGTATATATGATCGACCATTGTATTAACCTTATAACAATGTTTTCTTTTTGATAAATACAAAAATATTCAGCAAAATCAACGAATAAATTTAGGTTTTTAGTCACTAACCCAACCTTACTTAGACTAATACAAAGTGAAGATTAATAATACAATGATTATTAAAATAGATTTAAATGTTTTTTTTAAATATAATTAATTACGGTATGTCGAATATCCATAAAAATATTTTTTTAAACACCGATTTTTGACCAAAAAAAAAGTTCCTAATTCGGCCCTGTATATTTTTTTAATAGTTACTGGTAGATCTAACATCACAAATATGTATATGGAATTTTAAGTAATTGACTAAAACAGTTAAATAAATTTGACAGAATGTCATAAAACGTCGAGGTTTCAGCAAACAGAATGTCTGTCTCTCTGTCTGTAACTTTGTGCACACGACTACTCTGGAATGGATGTTGACTTGAAATTTGGTAGACCTATGTATACAGTGTGTTTTACTTCTCGTAAAGACGCCCCTGTATCTTTTTTATTTGTGGCCCAATTTATTTTAAATTTTTATCAGCTATACAACTCGATAAGACGACTTTACTCAACACATAAATGCCGCCTAGATCTAAAACGCCGGCCTACTGCGATAAAAAGAAAATTGCAGTTTTCGAGAAATCATAGTAGGCTTAGAGATAGACAAAAATTTTGTTACTCAAAGTTGTTCAAAATCACTAGATATACCTCCTCCGAAAAATTTTGTGAAAATCGGAATATTTAAAAAAAAAATTTTTTGTTTCACTTCTGTCTTTTTTATTTGTGGCCGAATTCATTTCAAATTTTTATCAGCTATAGAACTCCATGAGACGATTTTATCTAACACACAAAGAGAACAATTATTATTAAATTATTTATTATTTGACTACACGTGTATGCAAAATTTCAGCTCGATTGGATAACAGGAAGTGGGTAAATTTGATACATACATACATAATACATATATACATACATACATACACATAGATTTCTAAGTGTTATAAAACCATTGAAAAAAAGAAAACGGTATTACATTTAAATTGATGTATAATAATAAAAAGTGGCCCTTCTAACGTTTTATTGAATGCCGATTTTTGTTCACAACTTTCATTTGTTTGAAAAATTCGGCCACAAAAAAGGTATAAGGGAGAAGTGAAACATTTTTTTTTTTTTTAATATTCTGATGTTCACAAAATTTTACAGGGGGCATATCAAGTGATTCCGAACAACTTTCATTAACAAAATTTTTGTCCATCTCTAAGCCTACTATGATTTCTCGAAAATTCCGATTTTCTTTTTATCGCAGTAGGCCGGCGTATTAGATCATTTATGTGTTGAATAAAGTCATCTTATGGAGTTATATGGCTGATGAAAATTTAAAATGAATTCAGCCACAAATAAAAAAGATACAAGAGTGTTTTCACGAGAAGTGAAACACACTGTACAACGAGATCTGGAACTAGATTATATTTCCATCTTATCCCGTTAACGACTACTAACTTTAAATTTTGCAAATAAATATTAGCTGTACCATGGAAACTCAAAAATGGTCGATTTTTTGCATATAATTTTTGGTCGGTCTACACGATGGTATCCTTTATTTTTTTTAAGTATACGTTTTTCAATGCAAAATACATATAAAATGGAAATTTGAACTTTTCTATACCTTTTTGGGACATCTTCTTTTCAATGAATTTTGATTTATAAGTGGATTCATATTGAATAAGCGTCTAACGATTCTTTTTTTTTTTTAATAACAAAAATTATGCCGAAATCAGTAGGTCTGCCCTAGACCGAAATGTTGAAAGACATATGGAATATATACTAGTTCATAGTATACGTTACGAATGTCGGATTTATCTAACGTGTTTTTTAATTGAAGAATAGCAAAGTAAGGCTTTTTTTTATGCCTTATTTATATTAACGTCCTGGCGAAGTTTAGCTAATGCTACTCTACCACTTAACCAGGACGGCGAGATGAGTTACGGTCACCCATCCAAGTGATGGACTCGCCCCGACGTGCTTAACTTCGCCGATCGAGTCCAGTCACTGAAACTGGTACCGTACCTCACCTCACACACGCTTATTTAATATTTAACACACGTGGTCAATATGTGACTTCCCATGTTAGGTTGTTATTAATTAATGTATCTATGTACCTAGAAATTTTGATTATGTGTCAAAAGAATGTATAAAGTCTGACAGAAGTCTTCTAAAATTGTCTTGTTCTGAGTCTTCTGCTTCCTCCGTTTCTGATTATTCCGGCAGCACATATGTATTTGTGATTTTTTTATAGAATTCCATTTTTGTTCCTTCCCGTCTGGTCCCAATGTGCTTGATCCTTTTTTAGTTTTTCAAGATCTTGTAGTTAGTTGTTCACGTCTATGATGGCCTCATTGTTTTTAGTATAAGCGCTGCTTTCTGGATCCTTTCTTTCGATATGCCCTCAGTAGACCATTGTGAACGTTTCTATCTTCTTTTATTGTTTTTCCTTCTATTAATATTGACGTTTTCTGTCGTTCCTGTGATCCTATTGTTTTTGCGAGAAGTTGGACGATGTCCCTTTCAGCTCCTCTCAGACTTCTCTTGATTTTTGGTGGTGTATATATGATCGACCATTGTATTAACCTTATAACAATGTTTTCTTTTTGATAAATACAAAAATATTCAGCAAAATCAACGAATAAATTTAGGTTTTTAGTCACTAACCCAACCTTACTTAGACTAATACAAAGTGAAGATTAATAATACAATGATTATTAAAATAGATTTAAATGTTTTTTTTAAATATAATTAATTACGGTATGTCGAATATCCATAAAAATATTTTTTTAAACACCGATTTTTGACCAAAAAAAAAGTTCCTAATTCGGCCCTGTATATTTTTTTAATAGTTACTGGTAGATCTAACATCACAAATATGTATATGGAATTTTAAGTAATTGACTAAAACAGTTAAATAAATTTGACAGAATGTCATGAAACGTCGAGGTTTCAGCAAACAGAATGTCTGTCTCTCTGTCTGTAACTTTGTGCACACGACTACTCTGGAATGGATGTTGACTTGAAATTTGGTAGACCTATGTATACAGTGTGTTTTACTTCTCGTAAAGACGCCCCTGTATCTTTTTTATTTGTGGCCCAATTTATTTTAAATTTTTATCAGCTATACAACTCGATAAGACGACTTTACTCAACACATAAATGCCGCCTAGATCTAAAACGCCGGCCTACTGCGATAAAAAGAAAATTGCAGTTTTCGAGAAATCATAGTAGGCTTAGAGATAGACAAAAATTTTGTTACTCAAAGTTGTTCAAAATCACTAGATATACCTCCTCCGAAAAATTTTGTGAAAATCGGAATATTTAAAAAAAAAATTTTTTGTTTCACTTCTGTCTTTTTTATTTGTGGCCGAATTCATTTCAAATTTTTATCAGCTATAGAACTCCATGAGACGATTTTATCTAACACACAAAGAGAACAATTATTATTAAATTATTTATTATTTGACTACACGTGTATGCAAAATTTCAGCTCGATTGGATAACAGGAAGTGGGTAAATTTGATACATACATACATAATACATATATACATACATACATACACATAGATTTCTAAGTGTTATAAAACCATTGAAAAAAAGAAAACGGTATTACATTTAAATTGATGTATAATAATAAAAAGTGGCCCTTCTAACGTTTTATTGAATGCCGATTTTTGTTCACAACTTTCATTTGTTTGAAAAATTCGGCCACAAAAAAGGTATAAGGGAGAAGTGAAACATTTTTTTTTTTTTTAATATTCTGATGTTCACAAAATTTTACAGGGGGCATATCAAGTGATTCCGAACAACTTTCATTAACAAAATTTTTGTCCATCTCTAAGCCTACTATGATTTCTCGAAAATTCCGATTTTCTTTTTATCGCAGTAGGCCGGCGTATTAGATCTAGGCATCATTTATGTGTTGAATAAAGTCATCTTATGGAGTTATATGGCTGATGAAAATTTAAAATGAATTCAGCCACAAATAAAAAAGATACAAGAGTGTTTTCACGAGAAGTGAAACACACTGTACAACGAGATCTGGAACTAGATTATATTTCCATCTTATCCCGTTAACGACTACTAACTTTCACTGCGGGAACCGGCTAATTACGCGAGGATGGAGGCATACTTAAATGCGGGAATCGACTGAATCTGTATGTGAATATGTTTATAATATGTACTAAACTTCAATTTGGCACAAAAAAAAGGTCTTCTTTTATGTTTTTGTATATTCACTGTTTTCTATTTTATGTTTTGATAATAAATAATTCATTCTAAAACAAAATTTATTTATAAATCTGTAAAATGTGACCTTTTACAATGTTTACAAGTAACATTTTGAATACAATTAAAGCGCACCAATGCGGGAAACTTACACATCCGCGAATGTGATCCATCTGTAGTTGCGGGAGATGTACAAATCCGCAAAGCCTTACCGCAGCCGCAGTGAAAGGGTTAAAAGATTGGGTGGTAAATTCAACCCTCCTCGCCAAAAGTCATTTAAATAATTTAAAAAATTTGGATAGTGATATGCACACTATACACCCCAACCCGTAAAGTGTGAGAAATATTCATCTGAATTGACTAAATCATTTTATTATGATAAAAAAAACATCAAACTGGGTGATTAGGGATTTCTTTTGCAATTAGAACCAATAAAATCTCTAAAAAGATAAAATCCACCATCTTAAGAGTAATCACATTATAACCTGATAATAGCCATTTAACGAGTAGTTTTTTTTTTTAAAAATAAATAACCGTATATTAGATATTGTAACTTACAACGTTCTTAAGTGAGGGAAACGAGGGGGGGGGGTAGAATTTAGAATTTTTGCTTCTTTTCTACTTACCTAACGAAACTAAGTATTTTGAAAGAATTTCCTGCACTAAAGAATAACTTTTTGTTGCAAGTTCTAATATCAATTTCAATGCCACCCCCAAATACTGTCTTTTCCATGTTTTTAGTTAATTGAGATGGCAGATTCGTATTCAGTACCCCAAAATTAGTAAAAAACACAGATGATTTCCACACCTTACCACGGATGGGCCAAACAAGACCTTTTTTTAACATTGTTCTTTGTAGAAAATATGCAGAATACGCAAAAATAAAGAAAAACCTGCAAATTATTGGACAACTACTTAACAGTTTACGTTTTATTTCAGACAGAATTGCCAGAGCACGCTTTTCAAAGCGCAAATATCCAATAAAAATGATATTTTAGGACTTTAGGAGTTTTTTTTTTTTAGCGAAATAGCAATACTTTTAAACTTTAGATTTAAGCTTTTTGGGCATTTCTGAACAACTTTTATTGGTAAAATCCTCCGGTAAAAAATTCCGTAGAAGATTTTTAATTTTTCATTTATTTTAGTATCGCAGATGGCCATTTGATGGATGTTTGAATCTTGCTCAAAGTAGACCTTAACGTGCTCTATCTTTGGGTCAAATTTGGTTCAAATCTGATAAAAATTAAAAAGCTATAAGGGTGTTACACTTTTAACTGGGACACGCTGTAAATTATTTTCGTTTAACTTGATAAAAGTTTTTAAAATGTCAGTCGTTTTTGATGATTACATATCTCCGTATTATAGGTTTTTTCACATACTGAAAAAGTTAAATATCATGTCAGGTGGCAAAATATTAACGCGTTAGTCACTGGTTCAACATATTGCATATATATTTACAACAATTATAACTCACACTGAAACCGTAAGTACATAATATTGCTGAAAAGCTCGTAAAGATTTTGTTTTATCGCTCTCGTCTTGCTGTCTAGTCATGGCTCTAGAATATTGACATTTAACGAATCATACAGTCTGCTAGGAACACGAAATACACTCAATTACATGAACAACTGCATATGAATTACTCAATTTTTAACCAATTTTGAATAATATATGGGTGTATCTCATTTTCTTGTCTATTACTCTTTAATTTTTCATTGCGTCAATAATTCTAAATAAAGCGGATGTAATATTTTATGATGGAACTTGGTGGAACAGTTTCGTTTCTTCATGCAAATACAAAATTTAAAGTTTACATACAGCCAGTGGCACACCTGCATTATTTATATGTACCAAGAATCAAATCAAATTAAGTCAGATTTATTGTATAAAAAAGTATACAATTTCTTCTCAACACTCGTTCCCTACCAGCCGGGGATCCGCTGGCTAAGGCTCCGCAGCAGTTGAAAGGCTGGACGGAGACAAGATCGATGCAGAATGAAATAAATATTAGGGAAGTAAGGTAGTCACGTGTCTTAAGACTCAACACAACTGGGAAATTAAACAAATATAATAATAATTAGAGAAAAGCAGAAGCATACACTATTTAAAATTTGGATTGCTGAAGCAAGGTATTAACTCACTGATAATACCCGCGCCATATTCAACATTTTTTATTCATTAAATTTTATTCGCGATAGAATGTTCTTCGTATGGCACGTCTAACAGCAACAGCGTCCTTTTCGCCTATTTCCATCAGTTTTTTTCTTGAATTGTCAGGAGTTATGTATTGTCCCCACTTCGATCAATGTGACCAAAAAACGAGAGAATACTGTGTCAGATATGGCAACAGCATACTTGGATATGCTGTTTGATTATGCAAATAGAAATTTTTCTGACAACATTTACATTTTTTTCTCTTAAAGTTCCCTGTACTTTGGTTATGTTACTTATCATTGCTGGTCAAGAATAGTATTGACTTGAATTGTAAGGCACTTTAACTCAAGAATAATACATGTTTCCTTTGAATCCACTCCTACTTCTAAAAATAAATAAGATAAAATGAAAATAAATTTAACATTGACGCGTTAAAAGAGTGGCACTGCAGGATTTTGAAAGCAGAAAATATAATTGTGCAAATAAAAGTCCATCCGGTCAGAGGAGAAGAATACAAGAGAAAGAAGAATACTCCCTAAAAAAGAGCAACAAATTAAAATACCTAGGAACATATCTGACGAACCAACTGAAAAAGAGAGAAACTGTAAAAGAGGGAATTAAAATGGCATAAAGATTTACCTTGGAAATTATATCTTTCATTGAGAAAAATAAACCACCATGAAGCCTTATCAAGAAAGTGCACATAACTATCATACTGCTAACGATGCCACGCGGAGTTAAAAATGTGGCAACGACAAAAGCCAACAGCAGAAACCTGAAAGGGACAAACGTCAACATTAATAAGAGGGAAACAATTACAAAAAGAATAGCAATGAAGTACTGGGGACGTGTCCAAAGAAGGGACCAAACACATCTACTAAAGAAAGCACTAATTTTAAACCGAAAAAACTAAAAATAAGGAGACCATGCCTCACGCGGATAACAATTAAAAATTTGAAGAGATTATAAGATTATAATCTTATTAAATTAAAAGATTATAAGAAGATTAAAGATTATAAATAAACAGGGAAAGGACCAAGTACACTGTAACGAACAGCAAAAAAGAAATTAATACTTTAAAGAAATCGCAACAATCTATGCTCTGCCGGAATCATAAATGAGGGAAACAGACAGAACAAAAATAGATGAGCGTAAACACTCCATATTACGACTCAATGCGGCAATACATCTCACAAACACCTACACTCCTGTATTTTCCGTCATGTCTCGCTGGCGCCCCGGCGGTGTGTTTCCCGAGAGTAGCAGCAATGTCTACCGTACGCTGGTAACTCAAATCAAAAATCAAAATATGATTATTAAAATCAATACTTCCTGGATTTGACGTTCTTTATTTATGTGACAATACTGTGTAATGAAACTAAATGGACATGCACTGCAAGGTACAGTTTTTAGACTCCACCAACTTATTTTTAATTAGTCGATTAGTATCGGTCAGTTCTTATTTACTCACCAATCTGACACTTTGGTTTATTAATTTCGAAAATCTACACTCTTCGTTTGTTTAACTACCCGATATATCAATAGAAAAATCACATTGATGGTTATCGGGTTAATATACAGAACTTTTATTTTGACAATCTTCGTTGTCACAACTCCATTACAATTTGCTATTCAGCTTCGTGGCCGAGCGGCATAAGTTGATACTATCGACTGCGCCACTTTTGTCTCTGACCATATAGCTTCTTCTACACGTATTATCAGATAGACGTCCTCTATTTATAGTACCCACTGCAATGCGACTGTCTCTCAGACTGAAATTGATTCCATTGAACTGTGTAAGGAGGCTAGAGCAAAAGCAGCCTACACACAGATCAAAAATAAAAATCTTCCCAGACGGCCAAGCAGCTCATAAAGCTCTTGAATCTTATCGTTGTAGTTTTGAAAAGATTTGGAACTGCCAGAAGACTAACCCAATTGGACAGAAACAACAAATTGACTCTGGTTTGGATGCCGGTCCAGTTTGGCATGGAAGGCAATGAAATATGACCGATGGTTGGCATAGATGATGAAACGGCATAGTACGTTCTATCTTGTCATAGAAAGGACGCGGTTCTCACTATTTGGCAAAAGTCAACTGCTGCCAGAGGACCTGGATCGTTTCTCACCCGATGAGATTATCGGCTTTAGTAAAAAGCCGAACCTACTAGGTGAAATAATTAGGAGTGAGCCACAGTAAACCAAATGGTCCGAGGTCTGATTATAAACCCCCATATCAACCTAACCTATCCCTATTTATATATCTCACTTCTTTCTAAATGTTTGGTACTGCAACATATTTGTGCAAGAAAATTAGTATTGGCTGTTTATCATTTGTTACTGAATGCAGTGTTCTTTTTTCTGTGGTTGGTGATGTAGGTATCTGTTCGATGAGAATATGATCCTTTTTAAAGTAATAAACTCCGTCTGTGCAAGATTGACCTTCTGAAGTAAATGTTAGGCATGGAAGAGAACAAAAGTTTCTTCGTACTCCTCTCAAGTTAGATGACATTTGACACTATGAATACTCTTCATGCATCAAGCCAATACAATATATTTCTTCTTCACAATATCTTAGTATATAGAATGTATATACTATTTAAGTTCCTTCTGTCACTTGTAATTAAATCCCTGATTGATGATTATTGAACATCACTGAAGCATATCAAATTGTGTTAAATCAACATTCACTAGGAAATGACAAATAACAAGCGACGACGCCCTTATATTTTGATCTGACCCTGTACATAAGGAGGATGATAAAACATCGATATTTAGTTTGAATAAAAGATTTATGGGAGATAAAGTATCCCGAAGAAAAGTTAAAACTTCACCCGGGATGTGCAAGGAATGCCTCTTAATGATCATTTGGAGTGTTTCGAAAAAATTCATGAGATTCATTAACAATAAAGCAACGGTAACAGTGCAATAACTGCGACCAAAATTACATTTGAGCCACTTTTTAATTATATCGTGGTTTTGATTAAAAAATCCGGAGTCACATAAAAAAATAAATTGCCTATTTAATTGCATCTGGTCATGTATACACAGGTCATAGTGCGATTGAATTCACAGTGTATGAGAAGTTGGCCGACTATAAAACGAGGGCGAGGGTTTCTTAAAATTTACTTTTTCGCTCTGCGAGTTATAATAGCGAGGGGTTGGATGCCTTGGGGTGAGATATGGATTTTTGCTTCCGACGCGAGTTTTTCTGAATTATAAAATATCTCTTTCTTCGCGTATTTGCTACAGTGAAACGACGTTATTGAAAATTAAAAAGTTTCAAGCATCGACTTTCGTTTCAAACTAAATTAAAATTATTCTGATTCCGGCAGATATAATTAAAATGCTTCAATTTCAATTGGTGATTGATGATCGGAAGATTCGAATATCAATAATTTAAATAATTAAGTCGTCTTTAGAAATGGTCCCGATAACGGACGCTGCTAAATTTGAAATTTAAATTAATTTCGGTTTTTTTGGATGTAAACAAGTTTTTGTGCGACACAGTAATTTGGAAAGAATGAAAATTGATTTACAAAGGAGTATCGTTTTTTTCGTGTTCTATTTTGTTTCTCAAAACCATTAAATTTAGTTAAGTATTTCACTTTGCAACATATTAACTTCTCACAATTTTTTAGCGAAACATATATTTAAGATATTAAAAATTAATTTTCACAAGGTAATAAACTGCTAATTTTTAATAGCGTCGTAAAATTGTTGTGTATTCATGTGTTAGATTTTCTAAAATTGAATTGTTTTTAATTATTATTTCTTCAAGAATCATTCGTTTGTGAAAGGTAAAAATTAAAACAATAAAAAGAGAAAGGACACCGCACGTTTTGTAGGTAAATTGGTGGCCTGTCAAATTTGATGAATTTTTGATATATTGTAGTTCAACTGATTCTGAGCAATAAGTTCCTTTGGCAAAACTTCTAATTATGGACAGTTTCTCCGATAGATGTCTCCAAAGACTGGACCTAGTGGACCTACCCCTCGATCTGTATCAACGATTTCTCAAAACGTACTGCAGATATTGAAATGATAACTGCTGGAAATGAATAACCAGATATTTACCATTACTTGGTCTTAAATTGATGTGTCCGAACTTCCGGTTTTGCCGGAAGTGACGCCAAATCACGTTTTTCGAATGCAGTTTAATACATCACATATACAGGGTGTCCGGAAAGTAAAGGGACCCAGCTTAACTGTAGCTTCCTGAGGTCAAATGGAGCCTATTAAACTAAACATACTTAGTCTAAAAGTGCTTCCTTAAGGAGTTACAGGGCCTTAAAACATTTTTTTTTTAAATTTCATAATGGGTATATCTCGGAAAACAAATGACTAATCAAGCTGAAAATTGGTACATATATAATTGAGGGGAGTCCGAATATTGTGAGGGTTTAAGTATATCTGCATATCATAGATGGCGCCTCGGATGGCGCTATCGGCATATTTTTTTGACACATTTTTTATCATAACTTTTTATTATTATTATTATTATTATTTTGGGGTCTTATGACTTAATATTATGATACCAATAACTGTTTTTTTTTATTTTTTCCTACCCTGACTTAATTTCGAAATTTTGAAAAAATGGATGAAGAAAAATTTGTTTGTCTGTAACTTTTTTTTGTGCGCACGTTTACTCTGGAACCGTTTAAGATATTGACTTGAAATTTGGTACACATATGTACTTTAACGAGATCTAGAACTAGATTATATTTTCATCTTGTTCCGTCGAAGGGTTGGGGTGTAAATTGGGGGTAAATGGGTAAATCAAGCAGGTAAGAGTCCACGAAATTGGTATTTAGTATATACAAGAGAAGCTAAGGTCTCAAAAAAAAAATTGGCATTAGCCACCCCCATTACCACCCCCACCCCCTTATTAAAGGGGATGAAAAAAAATTGTGATTTAGTGTATGTACAAGAACCAGAAACCTCAAAATATTTTTTTTACTTTATCCACCCCCCCCACTACCACCCCCCTATCACCACCCCCCACCCCACTACCGATGTGGGGTATCGTTTTATGGGTTTTTGGGGTAGAAGATTTCAAATATTATATTATTAAAGTTCCATAAACAATTATTTTCACATACAAAGTTTTTTCGTTGTGAGTGACTTGGATAGACAATCTGGATGTGGAAGTAGTGATTCCTTGGGCAGCGGTTTTTATGTTCTGCATTCGAGCGGAATATAGACTCTTCAGGATTCACTTATTCTATAACCTTTCACGAACTCAAAAAAAAAATTATACATTTTGCAAATTTTTGCACATTTCACTATAAAATTTTCTCAGTCGCCTGGCCTTTAAATGCCTTTACAGAATTTTCTTTCTTCCCGTCTGTATTGCAACGAATTATTTTCAGCCTTGTAGTTTAATTGTTATAAGAATTTAAAACTGGCACTCAGCTCACTAACGCCGACGTACGTAAGACTAGTTTTTTCGAAGCAATTGATTTATTATGATAATAAAATTATCATAAATCATAAATAAATACTAATAATAGAGGCCTATTCTTGTTGTATTTTATGATTAACAATTATTAATTGTTATACAAAATTAAGTGAAAGTTTTTATGTTCATTTTTGTATTGTTCTGACTGATTAACAAACTAAACCTCAAGTGATTTTTTTGTGGAAAACATTGCCTATTAATAGTCAATCTATCATTTGATCCATGAATAATTCCTGCAAAAATGTTTTGAATGTAATGTAAGAAAAGGAGAGTTACCACAATAATTAATTAAAATTTTCCACAAAAATATATTTGTCGCTACGGCCGCCATTTTAAGAGAATGACGGTCAAAATAGATTATTCTCGATTACCTATTTTGCTGCTAGTTTTATCCTAAAATTAATTATTACCAAAATTGTAGGGAATAAAAAAGCTGCAACTTTTATTTAAATATGTTTTCTCCATTGTTAATAGATTACGATTTACATCGCCCAAAAAGATGAAAATTTGTTATTTTACTGCAGTTTTTTGCGATTATCTCTATACTCATTGCTCCTTAGTAATTAGTTACATAACACCGGGGACGGTAGCTCAGTGGTTTAGCGCGTCTAGCTTGCATACTGGCGTACCTAGCGAAGCAGGTTCAATCCCTGCTCATCGCGAAATAATTTTAATTATAAAATTATCCCCAAGAAGTGGTTCGGACTCCACTATAAGCTGTAGGGCCTCGTTTCTCTTTACCTAACACAAAATCATTCTGGATTTTCAAGGAGTTACTTTGGTGACTTGAGAAGCGGTAAAGAAAACAACACCGTGTAGCCGGATAAGCTTATGAAAAATATCTATAAAGGAAATTACATGAAATGGGCATCAAAATATTCCCTTGACTGTAAAAAAATATTTGTTACAGTATTATTCCAGAAATCCAAGGGGGAGCTGAATTTTTGCAAAAAAAGCAATTGTTAATTAAAAATTTGTTGCCATTACCTAATGGACGAAAAAATTTGAAAAAATTATCTTCCAGATCAACTATTGAAATATTACGTCGTATTTGGAGCGAAATTCAAATTTTAAAAAAATAAAGAAACATCCAAAGTGCCCAAAAGTGCATTTTTTGAAAATGTGCTATCATGATATTTTTCAGACAGACGCGCATGTTACGAATTCCGTGAACAGGCCATCGTACCATCTCAATGCTCTAAGAAGTACATCCCACAAAGTGACTCTCCAGCATTGTATTTTCCCGAATTCTCTCATTTTTTGGTCACATCAACCGGTGAGAGGACAATATAGAGCGTCCTTCTTAACATTGGCCTGATATTACCAAAGAGCTGTTGGTAGAGAGCCTTGGCGGGGATGTGCGCCCAACGGGCAACCGCGGCAGGTGGTGTGATGTTGTCAGACGTGCCATATAACAAAGAGAAGACAACTAGAACAATCAATGGATCTCAAAATGTCTGCCAAGACGTTGTGAATAACAAAAGGAAGAAGATATTTATCATGAATTTATTAATCCAGCAGAAATTCTGGCTCCTATTTTTGATACCGCAAACGTGCAGCTGGTGATATATGAGGAAAGTAACGAGGATTAATTATCTGTTTGATGTTTAGTTAAAAAATATGATATTAACAAATGTAATAAATACTTGTTTTGAAGTTTTTACCTTTTTTCAACATGTGCCACCAAATAAAAAAATCTGAAAATATTTGAGGGTATTAATAACACAAATGTGCGTCTGTCTGAAAAATATCATGATAGCACATTTTCGAAAAATGCACTTTTGGGCACTTTGGATGTTTCTTTAATTTTTTTAAATTCGAATTTCGTCCAAATGCGACGTAATATTTATTTCTGAGTTCATCTGGAAGATCTTTATGGTTGATAATTTTTTCAAATTTTTTCGTCCATTAGGTAATTGCAACAAATTTTTAATTAACAATTGCTTTCTTTGTAAAAATTCATTCCCCTTGGATTTCCGGAATAATACTGTAACAAAAATTTTTTACCAGCCAAGAGAATATTTTGATGCCCATTTCATGTAATTTCCTTTATGGGCATTTTTCATATGCTTATCCGGCTACACCCTATCCTAAAACTTTTGTTTAAACAATTTTCTTCCACGATCAATTATTTAAAAATTATAACAGCTCGAAATTTGAAAATTGTCAGACCATATTATAATATTGGGTAAAAAGTCCCTTGCGGGGTATTCACTCTTGGTTTTGCCAACCATTTTTCTTTTTCCTTTCAAGAATATTTCTCAGAGTGAATCAGACAGAATTTGTTAACGCAATGATACCCTTCTCCTTGTATTATATCGAAGAAAGACAATTATTTAATACCAGCACAGGTAAGAAGCGGCAGGTTTATTTTTAACTCGTTTACCATGATGAAAATGTTCTTCCTTATTTGTCTCCATCAGCACTTTTTATTTAATTAATTACATCAAAGTTATTTCGAGATGGGATCGAAATGGAATGAACTTTTCATCTCGACATCCGCATAATAAACAAATAAATAATTCATCGACATTCTGTGCGTTACTAATTTGCTGTGACTCAGATTTGTAGAATGAAAACGAGCTACAAATAACTTTTGCCATAGGCGTCATGGAGACAGTTCTTTTAATAAAATCGTAGAATGCACAGAAACAAGTTTATCAGCGAAGCCAGCCTGATTAGAGTGTATTTAAAATCCATAAAGTCCCTAACGGAGTATCATTAAAAATGCTCCACACGTACCAAAATAAATAAATACACCATTAGAATCGTATACAGGAGATAACGTAGTTGTCGATACATTAAACTGAACATTCTATGCAGCCGGGCGACTAAATAATATGAAGACGAAAGTTGAAGGAGTTGAGGAGTAATTCCACGACCGGCTGGAATTAAGGCAGGCCCAGTGTTACATGGTCTTGTATAAATTTGTATCAGGTTGTGTATTAGATTCGTCCAGATTAAAACGTAGTTAAGTTTCAGCCCACTCACAAGTCACAACAACATTTATTTTAGTGAGACCGGATCAATGACTGCAACAACAATATTTCATGCATAAATTATCAAACTAATTAGCCATCGAACACATCGAGCGCTATCAAACATGCCCATAAAAATAAATCGTAGCAATAATTATTAATGCCCAAGGATAAGGATAAGAAGTTATTGATAGATCCTGTCCAAATACAATGTCTTAAATATTCCATTAATTTTTATGGCTCAGATGGTTAACATTTTAAAATTAAAAGGCTGTAAAAACGGTGAGGATTTATATGGCTCCTTTTTATTTCCGTTTTTATACATGACGTTTTGGGAAAAATTAATGTTGTTATAAATGATTTTAACATTTTAGAACCTATATAAAACAGTCTACTTGATCTGAGAACATAAAAACTGGGCAGTACGCTAAGGCAATGATTTCTTCTGTCCGAAGAACTTTTCTTTGGGACTAAGAAATTGGTTTTCCAATAGGCCCATGTAGGAGTACAACGGACAAATGTGTTTATTTAAAATTCATTAACATATCAGGAAATGGCACAAAAAATTACACCAATTAAAAAACAAAATTTAATGAAAAATGTATCTAGAGAATCATTATTTTTAAAATCAGTTAGCGATCAAGAACTAATTTTGTATAGTTCTAACTGAGAAATAACTCATCTCCAGATTTATACAGTTCAACTCATTAAAACTGTCCATTTGTACGTGATAATTAGGAAGTTTCCATTTTTCTCATTTTCTCGTAATAAATAGTCTTAAAAATCTAAAAAATATCTGTAATTTTTTTTTTTAATTATCTCTATAAATAAAAAAGTTATGGTCCTTCCAAGTTTAAAATGCTGCGATCATCTGGACTAAAGAGGAAGTCTTCCAGATAAACCTGATCGTAAATTGCACGGCGAAATTCGAAAATTCGGCTCGGCACGAACGAATCAAAAGTGACATTTTGTGACATTTCAGAAAATCGAACACATACACTAAAAACCGCTGCCCAAGGAATCACTACTTCCACATCCAATTCTCTATCCAAGTCACTCACAACGAAAAAACTTTGTATGTGGAAATAATTGTTTATGGAACTTTAATAATATAGTATTTGAAATCCTCTACCCCAAAAACCCATAAAACGATACCCCGCATCGGTAGTGGGGTGGGGGTTGTGATAGGGTGGTGGTAGTGGGGGAGGATGAAGTAAAAAAATGTTTTGAGGTTTCTGGTTCTTGTACATACACTAAATCATATTTTTTTTCATCCCCTTTAATAAGGGGGTGAGGGTTGGTAATGGGGGATGGCTAATGCCAAAAATTTTTTTGAGACCTTAGCTTTTCTTGTTTATACTAAGTACCAATTTTATGGACTCTTACCTGCTTGATTTACCCATTTACCCCAAATTGACCCCAATTTACCCCACAACCCTTCGATGGAACAAGATGAAAATATAATCTAGTTCTAGATCTCGTTAAAGTACATATGTGTACCAAATTTCAAGTCAATATCTCAAACGGTTCCAGAGTAAACGTGCGCACAAAAAAAAGTTACAGACAGACTGACAGACAGACAGACCGACAGACAGACAGAAATTTTTTTTTCGCTCAAACTTAAAATCTCGACGTTTCATGACATTTTAAGCCTACTTGAACAATAAAAATTTTTAAAAATTTTTTTGTCGTTACTATACTTCCACTGGATGTGGAAGTAATAAAGGGAACATACGGCGGGCCGCCGGCATGGCAAGTCAGCGCGTTATGTATTGTGACGTTACGGTGGACTTCAGCCGAGGCAAAATATTCAAATAAGAAATTGAATAAGTTCGTGAGATTTTCAGATATCGAGATAATTTTTTTTTTGTTTGACTAGTTATCTGAAAGACTACTAAATGAGGTTGAATGTACATGATATTTCTAAAATAGGAAACTTCCTAATTGCGATACATTATAAAGGACAAGGGTAAATAAAAATTTTTCCTTAAAATCATTAAACGTTATTTATTTATGGTCTAACATATGATATTTATGTTTCTATACGTTTTGCGTTTGAAAAACAACAGTAAGTCGTAATAATAGCATTTGAAAGTAAGCAGTAAGCATGTTTACAGTTTTTTAGCAATTTTTTGCGCTTTTACGAACTTTTAATGCATATTTCAGTTAGATGCGCTCGATGCACCAAGGAATTTATATCTCATTTAATTGTTGAGTATTTAAGCTTTTAAATAATGGTCAATTTATATTGGTTCATCAAGCGCTTATATAAAAACACTATAAAAACAAAATCGTTTCCGTGGGAGTCGTAGTGGTGTCGACGTTGCGTGCGAATTTAAACGTGCCAGCGCTCAAAACACATTGACGTATGTACTGAATTAAAAAAAAAAATTTTTCTGAAATCGGTCAAGATTGTCTACTTTCTCGGCGCAATTTTAGATCCCAAAATACGCTATTCTAGTATTTTGGTCCGTCGCTAAGTAACTATGAGAAAACTGTCCGGGAGAGCTACTTTTCCGGACTGTTTTTTATATATAAATAGATAGTCATTTACGTTACAAGACCGGAAAGAGGTGTTTTGCAGGTCAACATAAGCAGAAGCTTGGGGAGACCTACAAAACACTATATTTCGGACACGTAACGTACAATATTTTTTTTCGACCGACACTGCCATACAAAATCAATTTTGTATTATTTCTGTAATAAGTTTTCTAAATACAACGACAAACAATAATAACTAAACAAAATATTTTTACGACACTATTATACAACTTCAATTTTTATTATTTCATCCTAAGAAAAATACAACTACGAGCAATAATTAACTTTAGGTAATAACTTGTGAATTGACTTTTCAAAACTCGTACAAGTTAAGTGTATTTATCTATTTGACACTTATTGCAACAATTAACACAAGCTCGTTTCCATAGCAACGAGAAAGCAAAGCCACCTATGCCATAATTTGGCAGAATTTTTTACCTTCATGGATCGGAAAAGCGTTTGCCGATCTCTGATGCCTATTTTCCAGTCTAGCCCGGGAAAACGTTAATTCCTGGCAAAAAATGTCTCCAGGAGGGTGTATTTTCTGGTCGGCAGAAAAAAAAGTTACGTTCCGGGCCTAAGCCGGGAAATTAACTTTCCCGAACTGTTTATTATAGATATTTTAGACAGTAAATAATAAGCACTGAATCTCTGACTTTTTCTTTTTTTATGCGTTAATAAAAAATCCTTAATTTATAATGATACTGATTTCATAAAACATGATATGTGTACCTCGTAGTAAAAGCACATTCCCGAACTTCAATGCTTGTTGACCTCGGAGTTGAGGAGTAATTCCACGACCGGCTTTACATCGTCGTCCTGGAATGTGTTGCTTTTACTACTAGATACACAATGTACTATTCCAAAGAACTGTTTTTTATTATTTGTCAAGAGATACTACTCGGAAAATATAATGACATATGACATGGCCAATGGGCGAAAAAAGGCCCTTATCTACTTTCGTCCTTTAACGTTTATTACCTTTAAAAACCTTAAAGAATGGAAAGTATCAATAATAACCCCCCTTTATAAGTCAGGAGATTATGCAAATTTTACTAATTGTAGACCTACATTCCTTATTGACAGTTTTGGTAAAATATTTGAAAAATGAAATGCCTAAAACAAACGTTAACAGAATTTTTGTCGTAATATGCTATACCAGAAGCAACATGGATTCAAATCAAACAAAAATACAGATGGTGTAGTTTTTTGAATTTACAAATTTAATAATGACTGACATAAATAAAAACAAAAAATTATTTGCCAAAGCATTCAACACCATAAGTCATCAAACCTCATTATCAAGACTCGAAGAGGTTGGAGCGAGGGGGATTCTTTAAAGCTGTTAATAAATTATTTAAGGAATAGAATACAAAAAGTAAAAGTTGGAGAATAATTTCGGGTAAACTTTATGGGGATACCACAGGGTACTGTGCTGGGACCTGCCCTCTTTCCTGTGCCTATTAACCGAATTTGAGAAATGACAGATGCATCGTCTCATAGGCTGATGATACATCCATATTATCCACAGGTGTAAACTGGTTTGGTGTATACAGGAAGGCAGAGGCTAGTTCTCAGCAAAACATGGCTAAACTCCAACCTTTTGAGTCTTAATATAAAGAAAATAATTACATGTATAATATTCGCCACCTCAGCTGCTGATCAATCTGATATACAGGGTCCGCCACTTAAAAGTCCTCGGGCTTGTAACTTTTTTATTTTTGAAGCGATACCAATGTTGGGCACATCAAATTGTAGCCTTTAAACATGCATACAGAGTGATTTAAAAATTTTTTTTTTTTTTTTTAATAAAATTGTTGGTCACATTATAAGAAATTCATCTGTCTTTGATTAAGTAAGTAGCGGATTCACGCCCATACAACTAACCAAAACGATCCTATGTATGTATAGTAGCCTGAATTTCAACACTCACTGTTGAACGCCTGGTGTCATACTTTATTATATTAGCCAATTTACTTTTATATAGCTTTACTTTATTTAATTTTAAATTCCTAGAATTTATTCATTTCTAAAAAGCAGTTTCTTGTATAGATATTTTTATTATCCACAAAATTTGCACACGACGACGTAGCTAAATATTTCGTTTCAAGGTATGCCACTAATGACTTTGTAGCATTTTAGGACCTATTAAATTGTAAATTAATTAAGTTAGTCAAATTCAAGGTTTTTTGGAAGATATGCACATTTTATTCATTAATAAAACTTATCAATAAAATCAGGTATTTCATTATGCAAGGTTTGTTATAAATGTCGGCATTGTAGCTTATTTAGTTATCTTGTAAACGCGATTTAAGAAAAATATGTCAGCCATGTAGTGTGGTAGTTTGATAATTTAATGAAAAACCTACAACATAATTGTGGGCGATATAAATATTAGTAAATTCAAATAACTCCAATCAGAGATAAACCATTGCGCCAGAACAGATAGTCCGAGAACCCGTGCCGGTTTTTCCAGCTTCATAGCGACATATAAAATTCAACATTTTTTCAACAGTTAATATCACCCTGAGAAAAAATCTAATACGGCTGATATTTTTATCGTTTCTAAAAAGTTAAAATCAGTTATTGAAGATGTAAAGAAAACAGAGTCGTAGTAGTCATCACGTCTCGTCAGTTTTTTTGTTTTTCTATTAGATGCTAATGCACTATTCAATAAACAAATGAAAACTGACACTTTCCGCCTTGCGCTTGCTGCTGGTGGAGGAAAAATGGAACCTTTGATGAAATTATATGTAATCGCGGCATGTCAGTATTATATTTCATTTGATGATTTTGGTGGGTTTGGACATGTAAAAAATATGGATTGACAATTTAAACGTTGCGCTAACAAGTTATGATGCAATTTTTTGAGGCGCTCTTCGATCATCGTCGGTTTCTTAAGGTAAATTATTGAGAGTGATTAATTAGAAGACTGTAGGAAAAATAGAAAATGATAAATTCATAGTTGCGGTTTCGAGAAATATCGTTTTTGGTAGCGTTGTCGTGCCGTCAAAAAATAACTTTTGAGTTGGGTATTTGATTTGAGTAATGGAAATAATTTGCTGGATTTTTAATTGTGTATAAATAAATTGATTAACATATTTTCAAAAAATGAAATGAAAAATGAAAAGTAGGACACACTGTATACAACGTGATCTACCATGACATGCGGAAAATTTAACAGTAGGTTGTCCATACCGAAAGGAGTTAAAAAAATCAAAAATTGAAAAAAAAATGACCAAAAAAAATTACCTTATTTTTTTGTAGAAATGCGCCTCCGATGACTTTAACCAATCTGACGTAACGCGGTACAATCTTATCACTTTATCAGACTTGGGATTGACACTATTGACAGCAAAGCTGGAGAGGGTAGAAGAGACTTTTTGGTTTTAATCAAATCACACTACAAAAATAGCTAAATAAATCGAAAAGACGTTGACCCTCTGTTAGTGAAGTCTGCAACGACAAGAGATATTTACTTAATCTCGTTAATAACACACCGGTGTCCTGATTGTTTGACCGAAAGCAAAAAACGCGGCACTTTGAGCGCACCACCGGCTTCACTTTTTATGCCAATTAAGAAAATGTAAACATCTCAAATATGTTCTTTCACAAGTAAGTTCGTCGCCCTATTACTGACCTAGTCAATAACAGTAGTGTATCTTCGCAAATTTACTAATAATTTAATATACTAAATTACCTCAGAACACTCTAAAATTTTGCAGGGGCTTTCTGAAATTGAAGACTAGTACACCATTTTATTTTCCGCATATAATGGTAAATCACGTTGTATATATAATATACAGTGTATCCCACTTTTAATGTAGCCACCCTCATATCTCACTCATCTGATATCCGAATATTTTGAAATATTGGTGGTGAATATACAGAGTGTAACGCAACGTACCATACATGCACCTTTAAATAAGAAGTCGACTTCTTAAAAAAAATAATAATAAAAGTCCAACACAGAAAAAGATACACAATGTTAAAGTTACAAATTGATGAAAATGGTAATTTATTGAACTCTTAACTCTCTTAATTGAAGGACTGTTGTATTAAAGAAATAAAAAATTTTAAAAAATTAAAAAAGGCTAAATTAAAAATTTTAATTTTAAATAGTAGGTTATTTTAACATTTCCATTAATTTGTAACTTTAACAATGTGTATCTTTTTCTGTGTTGGACTTTTATTAAAATTTTTTTAAGAAGTCGACTTCTTATTTAAAGGTGCATGTATGGTTGAAATTTTTCGGGTAAGTTGCATTACACCCTGTATTCCTGTAAAGTGAGTCTTTAGACCACATTTGGTTTTAGTCAGAAGCGTCCGATTTTAGGATGGAAAAAGAGGAGCGATTTTTTTAGAAAAAGGATTCTTAATCGGCACCTTTAGAAACCCTTTAGTACAAGATTACATAGTAGGTTTGAGATAGGGGCCGTCAAAAAAACAGTTTTTTCAACTAAAAACAGTTTTATCTGCAAAACGGATTCTCAAATGAAAAAAATTTATTCTTCATTTTTTGTTCAGAATAATGTATTGTACTAGTTTGAGTTGATTTTACAACAAAATAATTATTTATTTAATAAGATGTATTGTAACTAATTTTTATTTTTTTTTTTTAATTATCGTTTTTATATGTAAAAACGAAATAAAAATTTTAATCAATAAATCAATAACTGTGCTCACATTCCATACTTATACCGCCCCCTACATCAAACTCCGCGTGCTAGCTAGGAACTAAATGCTGTAGGCATCAGCATATAGTTTTTAACACTTGACTAGGACCCAAGCAGATAAGTAGACTGCGACACGCATTACAGTCGGGACACTATCGAGAGAATTTACGCTTTCTCACTTTTGTTTTATTCTCTTATCATCATGGAACATGTTATTCCTATTTTAGTGACAACAACTATTTATTTCGCGCTGTTTCTCATTGTAGATAACGACAAACATATGAATCATTGAAAAAATTTAAAATGAATGGGAATATTATAACGGTTTTGTTGTTGGTGACCAATCTTATAAACTGCCATCAATAAATTTGAATACGAATATGAATACGAAAATTTGTTATCGTAAAATGGTGGATATGTTAGTCATGTTGAATAACATTGCTTTAGTCAATTACTCCCAAATTATTTATTTAGGATAAAGATGATAATACTGAAAGTTTTGACGACGGTACAGGAATCATTATTTGTAGCTAATTTACTTTTTGCTGGTAATATTAATGCAGGGGTATTATATTGTTTTAAAATTTTATCAATTATATAATTTTATGCAAGATTCGGTTTTCAATGCCGTGCAAGATAATGTTGTACTAGAAAAATTACACAGATTTGCGAATAAAGGGGTCGGTCATGAATGTTGTTGGGCAGCTAAGGATAATTTCCGAAGTAATTTTTCGCGCTGAATCCGAATCTGGTCTCAGATTTGGCCCATCACGTCAGGATTTTGAAATATTTGAGGTTAAGTACTTAAGAAATGGCTTTTTTGGCCATTTTAATGTTATGTATAGAACTAGAAAAAATGTTCAGCTTAGTTTTCGAATGATCATCTATGCTGTTTCCTTGCAAAGTTATAGCCACTTTAAGGTGACATGAATTTGAAACCATGATCCCCTACAACCCAACAATCTTAACCAAACGACTCTAACGAATCAAGATTTAATACAACAGAAGAGATAACCCAACAATCTTAAACAAACGACTCTAATCGAATCAAGATTTAACACAACAAAAAGGAAAACATACCGAGCTCTTAACCAAACGACTCTAAACGAATCCAATTTAACACAACAAAAGAGCAAACGCAACAATCTTAACCAATGAGTCAAAGTACAAATTGTCATATTTTTAATTACAAAATATATATCTTTGGGGCAACACACCGCCAAATTGCATCCAGACCAAACCCTTAGGAGTATAAAAAATATCCTTATACAATACCAAACTACCTAGCTTTCACTCCAAAGGGAACCGAAGAAAAATTTATCCAGAACTCTTAAGCGCCAAGATTCTAACATCAGAACACTTAAAAAGTCTTTAACACTAAGTCCGAAACATGAAAAACCCAAAACCCTAAACCATACTTTCAAAATTCAAAACCCTAAAGCCTGAACCCAGAATATTATGAGTTTTTATGAAATCTCTTTTTTTTTGTTTTCCAAAAACCTTGTGCCAGAACGCCTTTTATGATGAGCATTAGGTTTATCATGCTGAAGAGACCAGCAATAGTCAGCTAACATCGAAGTAGATCATTTTCCTTGATATCTTCTTTCCATCTCTTTGATGTCCTGATGGATCATGGTTCATGTCATCTTAAAATGACTAACTTTGCGAGGAAACGTCATAGATGACTATTCGAAAGCTTATTTTGAAGAGGAAGGATGGTACTAAACGATGAATTTATTAGAAATAAGCTGAAAAAATTTTTGAATCCTGTACCTAACCTCAAATATTTCAAAATTATGACATGGTGCATGCAGTTAACACAAGGAAAAACGGTTATACTTTTAGTTGTTACTCTGAGAAAAAACAAAATGACAGGAAAATTATATTTGGAATGTGGTGGAAGGTAGAAAGTCTAATACAATTTTGGTGAAAAAAAAGTACAAAGTGGTCACCGAAAAGAACAAAATAATTAATAAACAAAAGATATTTTATAGAATCATTCAATTTGTATGTCTGTTGGCACTATATCTAAAAAACTATTTGACAAAGTAATAATATTTGGCAGGTAGTTGACGCGTATTGCCATGGAAAAAACCTGGCATGTTTTGAGTATAGAGTGTGGAAGCCTTGAAAATAATAATGAAGAAAAAGTATATTACCGAAAATAATAGTATTTGCCATGTAGTTAACACATAATTGTTAAGGAAGAGACCTGATTTACTTTTAGTGAAAAAGATATACAGTGTTGACAAGAGAATATAATAATTAACTAATCCACACCCGATAACATGCATAACATTGAAATATTAGTAAGTGATAGTGCCTATTTTGTTTTTTTATTAATTTCTCTAGGAAAGAATCAGGCCATTACATTGAATCAGGGTCACGAATCTTTTGAAAATGTGTCTGCCGGTAGCAAGGTCAAAGGATAACTTTTGGAAATACATTTTCAAACATCCCTACTCCGTCGAATTTTGACGGGGTTAGTCTAGTGTGATATATCAACAACAATGAAAATTTTTCGGCATGAACTTAGCTATATCGAGTGGAGGCAATTTAAAAAATAAAATCAAACACGTACGTGATAGATGTATAAAATGCAAAACAACTTTTTAATGTAGACCGATCCGATGTAGTCATCATTTGAGTAGTTTAAACTCTATAAAAATATACTGTTTAATTGAAAAAAAAATGATACACAAAATCACTTAGCTGTGAGGTACTACAGGACATTGTTCTAGGTCCAGCTTTGCATATCTATACTTGTTTGTGATAAGTACGTACATTATTAGTTATCCCATAAAACCATAAGTTGAGAGGTAGAAATCTGGTTTTAATTAAAACATAATTGATTAAGATCTGTCAATAAAATTTCTGAGTGCTCCAGATTTGAATATTTACCTACAAACTTTATCATACACCCGTCGACATAGTTAAGTTATGTTTGTAGTATATTAAGCACTCATCCAGTCACAAACTCAAGTCTTTAACTTTATTGCTTCTAGAAATGCATTTTCACCTAACTTTATACTGTGATCAGCTACGTTTTGTAATGCCTGGAGGGCAAATGACTTCGGCTGTCCCAAGTCAAAACACTGTATAAGCCAGTTTCATCAAAAATCATATTTTTACATTTTTGGATATACAGTATCAACATCTACCAATCCGTGATTGAGGAAAACTAAAATTGCATGTCCAAAGTCCATGTGTAAACAATAATATCCACTGTATATCCACTAACGGAATCAAAAACACTGAATTCCATAATTTTTTAAATGGTTTATACAGTGTTTTGACTTAGGACAGCCGACTTTTAGATGCATTTAGCTTTATTGTTTGACTAGAAAATAATACTGTCAAGATCAGTATAAATTTTGGATTTGTACTGAACTATCGCTTTGATATAACTCAAAATCATCCGCATACATATGCAGTTTAAAAGAACTTGGGAGATGCTGAACCAAGGTAAATCCAGTTACAGGTATGCAACTTATTCTGCTCATGAAATACTGGAACCATCGGGAACCATGTTGGAAATATATATATAGATATTGTGATGTGTAATATTCTGGTTTATTTCATATATGCATTTTTCCATACATTTCTGGCATGACATATGTTGCCGTGCGGGGCATATTATTATCTCTGTAATATTGTCTATTATTTTATTTCAAGTAAGCTTGCGGAAAGTTATTAGTCTGATTATCAATATGGTTCCTGTTGGTTTCAACGCATATGATTGGCTTTAATGCAGATACCGCTCACCAGCATACCTTATTAACTATATGTACCTTGTGCTGAACATTCGATGTAAATATTGAAATGAACAGGAACACCAGATCGAATTATTTTAAATTAGTTGCCTAGTTTAATGTATGCTTTAAATGTGTCTCTTTTGTTGCAGGGGGAGCCGGAGGACTGCTTTTAGACACCGGCTCTGGGCCTTCGTTCCTGCCGCTTCCGGCGCCCGTGTTGGAGCAAGTGGCGGCTGGAAATTCCGAGCCCGGGGTGACCACTCTCAAGTTGCCCGATGCCTTCCAACGCCCGACGGACCTGCCCGTGCGCGACGTGGACGTCGAAGTCTGCTTCGTGTGCAAGAAGTGCCGACTAGCTTTCCCTGGCGAGTCGCCTCTGCTGATCCACCAACGCCAATGCTACGGCGGAAACCAGGAGAGCCGCGGCGCATTCCGAATAGTACAAACCGGTTACGAGTGTAAAAGTTGCAATAACGAACGGTTTAAGACTTTCATGGAGTTGAAAAAGCATTGCGAAAGTGAGACGCACTTCAAATCTAGTAGTAATCCTAGTAACGTTAGTAGTAACAACACTAGTAGTAATAAGATGTGCTCCTTGTTACCACCTCCGTCGGAATCACCGCTGAGTCACGAAATGGAGGACGTCGTAAACCAGATTACGCTTTTGGCGGCCCGGGCCGCCCAAGAATCGCCCCAGCAGGTCGTGGATTCGAATTCGAACACGTTTTGCCAACCTTCTGAACCAAAAAGAAGGTTCCTAGCACCTACCGACGTGCCCCAGCCTCTGACGAGTGCCGGGCACTAAGGGACAGGCTGCCGATCGAAATGTTAAACAAAGCCCCGGAGAAGAGAGAAGTAGCCGCCCCGCCAGCTACTTCGGCTAGCAAAGGAACTCAAACAGACAATGGAAAAATTCAAACAAACCCAACTACCTAATTCTGAAAAAGAGAACGTAATAAGCAATGATAAAAATTATATATTTACAGCTGATGTACTATATATTTTTAAAAGGTTATCATGTTATGTTATTGTAGATGTGTCAGTGTAGTTGTGTATATGTTGTATAGTTGAGTAGGTCCGATGATTCCTATTGCAACGTATAGTTACTAATAAGTTGAGGGCCTCTGCTGGCAGTCTGCTCCGGACGCTCCAGACAGCGGCCAAGTTCCTGACTTTCTGTGTATATCAAACTGCGACATAAAATGTTCCTATCGAGATGTAGATACTGCATGCGGCACCCGTGAGGGTCCACAGGGCCCTGGCAGCCCAGTAAAACAAGTTCCTATCGGCCGCGCTCGACAGTTCCTCAAACGACTCGCACCGAGCGCGGCCGCTTTTTTATTCATTATTATTAAATTATTACAAAAACTTTTATTATTATTACACTAATTATTAAAGTTGATAAGGCAAATGCTGTATTTATCATATATATGTATATGTAACTGAATATATCAGCTGGTAAGAGTAAGCGGAAGAAAAGAGCTTCACCATAAGCGACAGAATCCACCTCTGGCCAGCAGTAAAAAAATTGGTTCCTACTAATAATAATCGATACGGTGTTTTAAGTAATAATATAGTTATTATGTTTTAACGTTGGTTTTCACCGGCATTGTACGTATATATAGTAGTAGATATATATTTAAAATTTTAAATATATTAGGTTTACGTATCCAAAATAACTCAAAAATGGGAAATACTTCGGTATCACCTGCCTCGCATACTAGTGAGTTTCTTTGGAACTAAGTGTGATTGTTGATATAGCGCGACGCGCCCGGCGCCCCCCGACGTACCCCCCTCTCTCCCCTAAATTAACGTCCTCGACCCCCTCCCGCCCATCCCGACGTCGTCGGACGCCGAGGTCGCGGCATTGTCGCAACCTAGCAATGCTAAGTGAATGTGACACGTGGGAGTACCCACCTTCTGACGTATTACACGATTATTATTACTATTCATATTATATTATTATTACATTATTATTGCTATGTTTAGAGCAGTCAGTGTGTATTTATTGAGTATTTGTTTGAAATACTGCTGGACCTTTGTGTCCGAATCGTGGTTCCTACTATATAATTCATATCGCAATTTATTGAGGTGAAAACAGCATAAAACTGTTAAACTTTTATACGTTTGTTTTCGATTTCATTTTACTTTTATATACCTCTAAAAATACTAACAAACATTGGCGAAAAAGTATCTAGTATCTCTACCGAGCTCTCTAATATTGGACAATACTCATTTACCTGCCGATAATTAGCATTGGAAGATTAACGCTAATACTAATTATTCATCTCGCTTATCTCTCATTCATACATGCGCTGCGTATCCAACAGAAGACGCGTTTCTTGCGGCGAACAGCCGTGCATCGATATTTGTTATGGTACTTTGTTCCTAAAAATTAAAATTAATATTTATAAAAGATGCAATGAAACGACTTTTCTCTTGGATATGCAGCCAAACTGTTTTAAGCCAGTCCTTAGACAATGTAAATAGGAAATGTTTTTGACCGTTACTTTTTGCATTTTGGATGTATTTAGAAAGTGCTACTAGTTTTGCACAAACGAACACTTAGGGAACAGAAGAAAAGCAAAGAGGGTATATTGGTTCGCTTTTCTACCTAGCGAAGTGGGTTCGAGCCGCACACAGCGAAAAAAATTTACGTAGTATATTATCACCAAGAAGTTGTTCGGATTCCACTATAAACTGTAGGCCCCCGTCTTCTTTACTCAGACAAATCTAGATCTCCTAGACTTAAGAGGACCATTGATGTGATATGAAAAATGGTTAAAACAAATTTTAAACACACAATAGGGAGGCGTTTATCGTGACATGATGTAAGAACGAAAAAAACAGTTTTGGTTCTATTCATCGCAGCAACTTTTTCTTCTCGAATTGTCTTCGTTGTATAAGGTGTTCCGAAACGAAGTAAAAAAAAATAACTTTATATTTCTTAGCCGAAATTCAGAGAGATTCTTCAAAGAATATTTTTCAAAATGCCTCTTCGCTGTTGAGTTACAACCCCTTACAGGGGTATCTTAAAATGGCTTTAATTTTCACTCAAAATGTAAAATTCCCAAAAAACAAAACATTTGGTCTACTTACACGTATTGAAAGGTATCTTGTGCATTTTTTCCTCCCCAGAGGGCTTCACGATTGGGTTGAATAGGCAACCCTTAATATGTTTTTTAAAATATTTTTTAAATTCATTCATTTTACATTTCAGAAAAATATATTTCTTCATTCCTTGATTCATTCTAAAACATTTTTTTCTCTTGAAAAAATGTGTTAGTACTGTTTTCGAGATAAAATATAAAATTTACTTCTATGTAAGTGAAATCAAAAATGGTTAGTTACACGAAGTTTTAGATATCAGGAAATCAAAAAATATGTTTTTTAAAAATAGTTTTAGAAACAATTTAGGGGGTGAAATAGGCAATTTCATTCCATTGCTAAGCACTGAGGAGGAGGAAAAAAAATCACAAAATACTTTTAATAAATGTAATAGATGAAAATATTTCGTTCTTTGGAATTTAATATTTTGAGTAAAACATTTAAACCGTTTTTTTGGGGGCAGATATATTTTGAAAAATGTTGCATGGGATATTCTCATTAATTCGGACCAAGGAATAACCAAAATGTAAACATTTTTGGTAATTATCACTATTTTTCTCTCACTGCAAACCGCAATATTGCCGAAAGTATTCATCTTAGACAGGTCGGACACGGCTTATTTTTTTTTGTTTGAGGTAAAGAAAAATAAAGTATTGTACACTTTTTACGATATTTTTAATAGGTTTCGAACTACAACGCGAAAAGTGAAAAGTGTTTATTTCTTTCTATGTACCCTTGAGTTCATTTCTGCCAAACAAGACGAACTTTGGTGATGTCCAAATACACCCCAAAATGCATGAATGGTGGTTCGAAAACAGTCCCTACTTGAGTCGATTTTTTCCTTCTGACGACTGGTCTATTTCCTTCGCCTGTCTTTACAAAGATGTGATTTCTACTAACCTCATATTTACTCACCATCCCTTAATATCCCGCTTGGCATGCTTTCTTCTAATTTTAGAATAACCCATATTTTAACCTCTTTTGTTATGGTAAATTAAATAAACTCGTTCTCTATGTATATTGCAAAAATTACGCAAAACAAAAACATGTCATGACGCAACTTACCTTGGCGATCTCATTCTAGTTTACTGAAATTCAAATATGTTCTTGAAATTATTCAAATTTTTAAAAATACATAAAATTTCAAGCTTGTTATGTGCCAGCGAATTAAATAAACATTTAATGACGAATTATTTTATTCGCCATATTAAATTTCAAAACATCACAAGCAGACGCCAAGGCACGTATATTGTTAAAGGTGGCGTCAGCAGTGCTCTTGCTATAAATATTCCGAGCTGTTTATTTAATTTACCGGAGACAAAAACTTTTTAGGTCCGTAAAGATAGCAATTTGCATATTAAAATATAAGCATTATAACTTTGTGCTCTCTTAGCGCCAAATTGTTACGTAAGTCTCAAATTTTGTGCTCATTCTTTAAAATAAAAATGTTGTGCATCTTACATTTTCGAGTTACATCCAACACTAATATTAGCCTTGACGTTGCGACTGGGATTAGAAAAAATTTACATTTTATCGATTTTTGTTTTCATTATGTGCAAATTTGCTTTTTTGATATTATTAAAATGAGGTACATGATCAATTAAAGCACATCACAACACTTAAATGGCATCCTATCATCTATCAGTTTCAAATTTTAAAAATTGAGTAATTGAACGGGTATACAAAACGCGCTGTGGCGTCATCGGTTGCATTAATATTCTAACATAACCTCAAATTTTAAGTTTTTTAAGTTTATTCTCATATTCAGTACTTGTACCCGCCATACTGGCTCCAAGCAAACCTTTAAAAATTCACTCAAACGATGTCTCAATATTGTTGATTAATAATAATAGGCTGCTAATTATAGGTTGGATTTCCAACCTACAAAGAGCGTCTTATTTTGTTAGGACAAATTATTTAAAACTTCATAAACATTACATTGAACAAGACTTTAATTGAACATATGGGAACCAAGCGGAAATTTTAATAATAGCGACATAGAACTGGAAAATTTTAAAAAATATGTATTTTTAAGGTTAGTTGTTCATCATCATTGTGACTGATTGCGTCATCACCGCCCGTTGATGTAACGTAGTGTTTTTGGCAGTAAAATTTTGATTCAAAATAAAAAATTTTTTTTAAGTATTTATAAGTATATTTAAATATTATCGTCAAGCCAAAAATATTGTAAAATTTGCCAGAACACCGTATTAGTAAATTAGTATACATAAAGTGACAACTTTTCAACAAAATAATATTTTGCTCCTTTCGACTAGTGGCATACATTCGGGTAAATATGGTAACTTTAAAAAATATATAATACGCCACTATTTTTTTACTCAATGTGACAACTTTCTACGAATTTATTCATTAAAATTGAGTATTTTTTTTTATTTTTGTGATACATTTAGCCGAACCTCTGCAAGTCTAGAGAAACCAGAATAATTAATAATAACAAATTATAATCAGTGGCTTACATTAATTATTTTTAGAAACCCAATAGTTTATAAATTCAACAGCTGTCAAATTATTCTCAATTTTAAATTAGTGATTAACATTTGTTATTGAAGGCCAACTTTGTTACTTTTACGGAACTTATTCTAGTATTTCGAGGCACGCAGACGCATCTTTTCGTTTTCGAAAATGGCTAAATGTACCTAAAAAAAAAAAACAAAACAAGAACAAATTGAGTTTAGTTTTGATGAATAATTAACAGAAAGTTGTCAAATTAAATAAAAACAGTGACGTACTATTTTTTTATTATACCGAAATTACCCCTACGCACGCCATTGGTGAAAATTAAAGAAAATTTTATTTTGCGTGAAAATAGCGCTTGTGAACTACCTTATATACTAAATTTTAAGCCAGTGACTCTTGGCGTTTTATAAATTATTAGAAAAATATCTGATAGAGTTTGTACAGATTTTGCAAAATAATCTTTTTGTGTTGGATCATTTTTTAAATAAATAAAATAACTTCCGGCAAATAAACTTTAATTCAATCAGAGCAATAGTTAGTGTCAGTTAACCAGTGTGAAAAACTGTTTTCCATAACATGTTTCAAACAAGTATACGTAGGGTAGTTGTAAATAATTTATTGTAATTTTGTTTCTTTGAAAATAAGCAGCACAAAATATACGATTTGTGGCAAAAACTCAGAACAAAAATATTCAAGAACTATGTAATCAATAAGTTATTAAATGTTTCCTATCTTAGTTGCAGAGTCAAAAAAGCAAGTAAATTTATTTCCGAAAGTTATTTGATTTTATTTCTTACCACTATTGATCATAGTTCTTGTAAGGTGAATTTCCCACACAGTAATTCGTTTCCATAGAAACAAAAAATTTGTAGTGCTCTTATAATTCATAAAGATACATGTGCGGTAAGTAAAATAAGATATTTCTCTTTCTAAAACGTGCACTTTGATTTTGATTTAAATATTAATTTTAAAATTAAATATACAATTTTTACAATTATTGTATGTTCTTGGAACACTTCTGTTTTGCTTATCTGATAGATTCATACATAATGTCTAATGTCAAAATTATTTTATATATTCAATTTAATTAATGCAGAATTTTTCAATCATGCAAAGAATAATATACGGTTGTTAATTGCATTACTTGCTCCATGGGGATTAATAAATAATAATAATAATCATTATTATTATTATAACAGAATAAAAGACTGTTTTCAATTTTTAAGATTCTATTCACTTACCAACCTTATAGAATAATTTGCGTTATTAGCCGTGACTCGAAGAGAAAAAGAGCACAAAATACAAACAAAAAATCAAATAGCGTGCATTGGCACAAAATACCCATGAATTGTAACTTTAATTCACAGCGAACACACAAATGCTTATTTAAAAAAAAATGTATTTTTCTTAATATATCAGTCGTCGTTTTATTGTTAGATGTAACAAGAGAAAAGCAGAGCGCAAAATTTGCTACTTGCAGCACCATTTGGCACAGGATGCGCACGAAATTATAATAATGATTAAATTTTATATTTCAACGCGTGTGTCGCCATCTGGCGGACCTAATTTTTATACTTTGTTTTTATGTTTTTTACAATTTTATTTTTTAAAACACCGAAGCACCGATGTTTTATTATTTGATTACTTTCTGTTTGTTTTATGAAGTTGTTTTACTGGTCCCCTTACCATGCACGATTTTTGTACATATATATTTTATTATTGTTGTTTGGCGCCCATTTATTTTGGACCCTCCTTTTGTTATTTTTGTTCACATTGTTTTTGTCCAGCGTGCAGACATCTCGCCCCCCGTTTATCGGCAATTGTTTTATTATTGTTGATAGTTTTTAATGCCGATGTTGTGTATAGCCAGTAATATTTATAATAATTCGAGGAACATATTTTGAAGAACATCTTTGTAAATATATCGCGAAGCAAACTTAGTATCTAAGTGTTGAATACATTTGTATAAATTATTTTTATTTAGCATTTATTTTTCAAGATGTTTATATGTTTTTTTTGCCACGCAAGACTTGACAAACCCAGTGATTTTAGGTTAAGTTTTACATAACTTTGAATGCATAGGTAATTTATTTTTTGTGATGTAAATATTTTTATTTAAGTTTAAATTTAATGAAAAATAGACTGTATGTTTGAGAGAGTGTGCCCATTTAGCGGATTTGCCGTCATGCTATTTTGCTGCTACCGACTAAAATAATTTCACTTGTTTTTATATTGTTGCCTACTACAATATTTGTTCACATATTTTCTACAGTTGAAACTAAATAAAAATGGAATGTTTAAGCTTTGTTTTTGTATTCACATTTTAAAACATTATAACAGATTTACAGAAGTATTGTTCCTTTATTTTTCCAAAAAATCAGATGAATATTAATAATAATAATTACTAGGTAAATGTTTGTATCCTACGGCTTCAGCCGCTCTCAATTTGTGAGTGTATATGAAAGTCAAATAAACTAAATAGTTTATCATAATACTGTGTATTTCTCATAGATCTTACCCTGACCTGCGTAAAAAAGGTTATAGTTTTTAATTTTCCATCTGGGATAATGATCCTACCTTTTATAATGTTTTTACCTTGAAGTCAAAATTATTAATATTGATCTTTCGCTTATAGATTTGAAATTTACATAAAACAGAATAATTATTGAAGCATACTAGAGGGAAATTTATTATTTAGAAATGCAATTATTTAAATCAATATGATTAGATTAGCCATTATCATGAAATATATTAGACGTTGCTAGAAAGTCAATCCATAAATCATTCCTCTTCTACCATGTGATAATAAAGATTAACTATCAAATCTAGACGGTCTTGTAGTGTTAAGTTTTATGCGCGATTTACAAGAAATTAAGGTAAGTATATGAGAAACAATGTTAATAACTGTAATTATACTTTCATTGCTGGTTTTTAAAAAGTGAAGGATTAATATCGACATTAATAATGATTATAGCATCGCCCGAAGCAAGACAATCTTTCGTGGTAAAAAGATCTATTAAATTCAAATTCTCCTTAGGTAAGGTAATTACTTCTATTTTAAGAGACGAATTAGAGTGTGAACTTTGTCTATAGTCATAAAAAGAGTTTATTAAATTTGTGGCATAATTAACGTCGAGATTGACCCTATTTCATTATTTTATCTGGATTTTTATTGATAATTTAAAAAATTAATGAAAATTACTTAAATAAAATGATTTTATAATGTACAGGGTGTTTTCTAAAAATCCTGAAATTTCAGTCATCATTTATAAAATGCTTTGATTTTCTACTTTACAAAAATTATAAAACTTAAATTTTATATTTGTAAATATTAAATTTTTATAAGCAAGCAATATAATGAAAAAAAAAAAACTTTAATAGTTTCCAATATGTTTTCCATGCTCGTCTGGAGCATTTTGAGAAGTGTATACTAATGTACACTTGTATACAGGTTTTAAAAAATGTTAATATTTTTTGGAAAATTAAAATATTTTTCCTGGAATGTCAGGAAAAGTCAGGAAGTTCAGAATTCCAAGGGTGGTGGGAACCCTGTAAGATGCAAAAATTCATGGAAGTGATTTCTTGGGTCAATCCAAAGAGTTGTATGATTTACAACTTTTTGAGACCTAACCGCCAGGTTTGCCACTTCGAGTTTAATTTTATCTTATCAGTAAAAACCCATTTTTTAAATACTTAAAGCTATAATCGTTAGCTATTAATTTCAATCTAGGCAAAAGGCGCGAGAATGGCTATGACGTCATACTGTGTGTCGAACATGAAATCGAACGTATCTCGTAGTCTGCGGGTAGGTGCCGTATGCCAGCGCTCTATTTGCAGTCACAGTCAATGGTGACGCATAACAGAATTAGTGGTAAATTGTGCAAACCTTAATAGCTTAAATTTAATATAAGGAATTGAAAAATATTTTTTTTGTGAACTACGATTTTTTTATGATATAAGCTTACGTTTGTAGGAACTATTTTTTAAATTTGATTTTTATGCAAGTTCCCTACTTTGTTCCTTAATTTTAAACAGGAGTCCCTAGACCTGGGGGGGGGGGGTAATCGAATTTTGAAAAAAAATTTCGCAAACTGCTTTTTCAAAATTTTTTAGGGGTCATTAGAGAAGTGCTTCTTGAGATGTTATTTCCCATATTTCGTATGGGTCCCATGCGCCACAGACGAGAAAAAAAATATTGAAATTTCTAGATCCGCGCTTGCGATTGTTCCACCTAAAGCAAAAAACGCGGCACTTTGATCTCGCTGGCTGGCTTCACTTTTTATGCCAATTAAGGAAATGTAAACAACTCCCAATACGTTCTTTCACTGGTAAGATTGTCGACCTACTCCTGCCTACTCAACACAGTAGTGTATCTTCGCAAATTTACTAATAATTTAATATACTAAGTTACCTCAGAAACCTAAAATTTTGCAGGGGCTTTCCCATATTGAAGACTAGTAAACCATTTTATTTTCCGCATATCATGGTAGATCACGTTCTATAACAAACATAATACACAGTTGACTAAAAAACATTTAGGTATATACATAATCGATAAATCAGTAATTCACACAAATATAAAAAGAAGTAAAACAAAATTCTCACACGTGGTAAATTACTTATTCCTTCACTTTAACTTTAAAGGCATTGAAGTTTCTTTCTTAATGTCAAGAGACATAGTTCATAAACGTTATACCTATATATATATATATATATATATATATATATATATATATATATATATATATATATATATATATATATATATATGTGGGTGATTTTTCATATAAACTAGTGTTGAAGAGAAGATTCAAGAAGATTCCCATGTCTAGTGTCATAATTATGTGTGTCAGAATTTATTTCAAAAGAACTAATATTTTTGGCTGTATGTAGTATACATTTGTATATATAAATACAAGGAAATATCAATATTTTATGTTTTATAAAAAACAGTTTGCGAGAGTTAGTTGATGCAATTGCAAATAGTAGACGAATAACCTTTTTTTGACAAACTAAAATTCTATTGACATTGAAACTACATCATTATCGTGATCATTATCATTACGCCAAATAATAACAGTATATGCCAAGTGGGAATAAATGCGTAATATATATTAAGAAGCTGTTTAGTACAGTTCATCTCAAACTTATAGCAACATGAGGCCCAGTGTTTCAATGCAAAGTTAAGCACTTTATCCTACAAATAAATTAGCTAGAAGTTTAGAATATGAAGTTGCAATATCAAAGTGTTTAATAAAAGCATATTCTAAACTTCTAGCTAATTTATTTGTAGGATAAAGTGCTTAACTTTGCATTGAAACACTGGGCCTCATGTTGCTATAAGATTGAGATGAACTGTATCAAATATTGTTTTCAACTACAGTAAGGCATAATAGCCACTGCTAATGTTTTTGCATTGTATAGTCACAATTACTCTTCCAACTCATATCACAATCTGCAAAAGTACCTAAAAATATAGTAAAACATGACAACTGAATTGTTTTGTTATTTACAACAACATGAAAGGAAGTATTATTTTTTCAAGAATGAAATTGCATGGCAACAGTTTTCTCGGCATTTACTATTAAGGCGTTTTTATAACACCAGTTGGTAAAATCAGCAGATAAAGTGTTTAGACGAACTTGAAGTTCCTCGGTACTATCCGCAACTGCTGCAAGTCATCAGCATATAATACTGTGCAGTCATTACAAACATGGGATGGAAGATCGTTAATGAAAATGAGAAATATGAGTGGACCAAGTATTGAGTCTTGAGGAACTCCTAGGTCTGTATTCTGAACGTTTATTTAATTTTACATATTTTTTTCTCTGCTGAACATATGACATTAACCACGATAAAAAATTGCTTCGAAAACCGACAGCGTACAATTTATTTCTAATGAAAACAAGGTCTAAGCAATCAATGACCTTGGAGAGGTCAAAGAATATTGCTCCTACAATATTTGGCATGTAGTTAATGCTACTGTGAAGAAAGAAACCGGCTATAATATTATTGAATAATATTCTGGAATGATCTTCGAACAGTGCCAAAAGCTTTATATTATTTAATCTTTGGTATCAGCAATGACAATTTTTCTTAAGAAATTCGTGAATTAGTAAATAATTCAATTATGTTTCGTACAACCGCGTATACATCTTTCAAAATAGTGTTACTGTATTCCAAATCTAAACTAGATATCAAAAGAGTAAAAATAAAGGTATTCTAATTAAAAAAAACAAGAGTTCTAATGAAGCTGAAATTGAAAAATTTGGCGGTTAGGCTTCAAAAAGTTGAAAATGATTTACCCATATAAAATGTTATTTCAATATCTTTAAAAATGCAGAAGTTGCAAGGATGGCATACTTTTCATTTACATGCCCGGAAATCCTTCCTAAGAGAACTACTGCCTTTTGAGGGACCCATATAGGTAGGGCTCATTAGTGCCATTTTGTTAAACTAATGAGCTCAAAGTTATTGGATATGTAGTTCCACTTACCCATTTCTGGTTATAAAACCGTGGAGAATGTAATACAGATTGAACAATTAAAATGATTTTTACTTTTTGGAAAAAATGCAACAAAACTTTGTACAAATATTACGAGTTAGCAAAAAAACTATAAAGGAACAAGGTTTAAAAAAAAAACAGCACCTGAGAAAGTATAAATAATTAAGAATTTATGATAGTTGTTGGAAATGCCCATCTTCGGCCTCGTACTCGCTCAAGAACTCCAGCGGGTATTAGTATTTTTTGGTAAGGTACAATCGAAGGAGCATCAGATTCCCCATTACTTGTTCACCTTGGTTACTGACCATATAACCTTCATAAGCTACATTTGGACTACTAAATCCGTAAAAGAAGGATAGTGCTGCACTGGACTATTAAGGGTTTCAAGTAGCACAGTAACAGAAGGACGGTAGTTTAATAAGCTTTTGTAAAACTTATGTTGAATTACATCCCCTCCAAATTCAAACGCCAGTAAAATTGGTTGCACGCGCTGATCACGTAAATCTGTTGCCATCCTCCTTTTACGGATTTAGTATAGTAGCATATGAACATAATTGTACTACTGAGTCGGTACAACCTGGTACTATACATGTAGCAATGCGTAGGTTACCTTATGGTCGAATGATGGAAGTAACTTAGGCTCGAATTGCTGTCAGCTAGCCAAGAAGGTAAGTAGAAAACAGTATCTTTCTTTTTTTTTGCCCTGTGACTACACTTTCGACTGGTAGTCATATTAAAGTACATTTCGGCTAAAATTATTTCAATCATTCCTTGTGGATATATCGATCAATACTCACTTCGCTTTAATAGACGTCTACTTGTAAATACTTTGCTATGTATACTTCGCTAAGCTTACGTCGTAGATCGCGAAAAGTGAATCGCCGACCAAAATCCGTGGTTACAAGGTACTGCGCCGATGAACTTGCTTTTGAGAACCGGAATTTTGACATTATTACTTCCCTTTCGGCGCGTGTTTAAAATTTATTATTAAAAAAAAAACAGGGATCGTTCGGTAAGTAATGTCAAAGTCCGAGTTTTCAAAAGCAGTTTCATCAATAGAGCTCAGTAGTTTGTAGCTACGGAGTCTAACAATGTGTACGTGTTTATGGTAGATGAAATACATATAGTGTTGTCGAGGCAAGAAATGTTGTGGAGGGACCAGAGGCGTAAGGCGGATGACCAAAACCCAAACAGCAGACTGACGTAATTTTTTGGTCACTTGACTTTGCTCACTCTGACGTCTGCAATAAAGTAAAAATGACATCATTATGTCACAGTCCAGCACCGTCATTTTGTGAGTCAACTTAAGGTCATTTAACGACGTTCATCAGACCATATGTAAGCTATTTTTGATTAGCTGAAATAAATGTACGTTTGAAAAATATAAGCAACCAATTTAGTGAAAATGGCATGTGAATCTTAAGAGCTCTAGGAGGTTTCCATGTTTCGATGTATGGTGGATGAGCCGCCGTGTATGAATAGATGAATGAACAATTAGCATAAACAGTAAACACCCACTGGTTTTTACGCTATCTCGGCCCAGCCACAGAATAATGATCTTTAATCTGACCGTTATAGGGTCCAACCAAACAAGTCGACGTTTCCTGAATGAATATATTTGAGCATTGTAATATATATTATTTATTTTCTATAAATTCATTAGAGTATAAGATAAAGAGTTGCTGATTATTGTCAGTGGTTTGTATGTGGTGCCATCTAGAAATAATTTATACAAACAAACTACGTGGTAATGCATATACTCGTCTAAAATGGCGGCACTAATGCGTCACGTCTCAATATAACGTCTTAATTTCGTCACAATATAACGTTATTAAGTCGTAATTTTTTCGTCACTTGAACGTCGCGTCGGCGACCATTGTTACCAAAAAATGACGTCAAAGTGACGTCAGTCTGCTACCTGGGAAGGCTTGTCGATAAAACAGCAAAGCTGATAAAAGTGGCCGACAAAGGCTACCGCTACCCTTGCACTTTCGTCCTGCGCTTTTATCTGAGTTGAATGCTTTATTGGTAGGCCAAGTCACTAAAAATCATAAAATAAAATTTCCCCGTCGCGCGTCGCCTGTGAAATTTTATTTCGTAATTTTTTTGAAGACGGTTCATTTTTTTTTTCATTCTTCTTAATAGCCTCTTTATTTGGCTTCTTCGTAGTAAAAGGAATATCTGTCGTATTGAATTTTTAAACTTTAACGTCATACTAGTTATAGTTATAGTTGTCTTTAGGTCTACTAAGCACTCAAAAAATGTCGGCGCCTTTGATAGCCCAGGCATTTTAGTTTTTTACCCGGAATTAATTATTGTAAAGCTGAAAATTTCCAGGATTGTAGTTTTGGTCCAGAACAACACGTAGCAAAAAGTCCCCTACTCTCCCCCGTCGGCTTCCCTGTTTTTTTCGGAGCAACAAGGGCCTAAGTCACAAAAATTGCAGAGCTGAGTATAAAGTGCAACAGGAAGGTTGTTATTGGTCCGATTTGGGCCGGCCGGCGTGTACAAAGGGTTTTGCGTCTTGCGTCTCACCCGTCGATCTACTAATGCGACTTCGACTACTATAACACATCTTTGTGACCTAGTCTCAAGTATGTCTATAGACTATACAATATGCTACTGAAATAGATAATATCAATGGGCGAAACTATCACATTCATATTCTTTGTGTGTTCCCAATTTCTAGCCGAGACGTACCGACTCTAAATGTTCTTAATATTATTTATCCTCTACTATCTTGGATTTTATACCTATTTTGTAAACTAATTTGTCGCATATTTTTCTGAACAATGCTTCCTTCATGGTTGTAAAAGGGAACATTATCAATATTTATGGAAAAATATGTCCACAGAAAGCAACTCTAGATTAATATGGCGACACGCTGTTATCAACATACCTACTGTAATAATAATCACCGTTTTCGGATTTTTGCATGTTTATAACCGGTCTGTGTTATAATAAATTCTTATAAGATAATATATCATATGTATAAGAATTCATTGCATGTACCATAGAACAGTTGATAAATATTCGAATGCCCAAAAATAGGATATTTATTTTTATATTTAGATCTACTTACTTACATTTGCCAGGATCAGTTCTAGAGTTTCGTATATAGGCAGCGCAGTAAAATATTTATTTATTTATAATATATAACACATAATTACCTCTAAATGCCAATCTAATAATTGTTGCTAATACAAAATTGAAATATTCCATTTTCACTGACATAGCAAATGCGAATTAAATTTTCCGGTAATACAAGATGAAGAAAATGAACACACATAGAAAATTAAAATTCCCACAATTTAATCTTGGTGTAAAATGGTTGCTGCATTTAAATAATAAAGATGTGTCAAATCAGTGTTAACGATTAAATTCTTTTAAAGAGAACTGCAGGACAGAGAGCATTTTGAAGACTCTAGAATTCCTGAATAAAAGTCCTACGTTAGTTTGATTATAAACCATCCGACATTTTGCTAGTTGGAATGACAAAAATTCATTTAAGTAGCAAATATTTCAAAAAAACGTCACACCAGGAGTATTTCTCTTAGTTAGAAGCTTTGACAGAAGTCATCTGAAATCCCTGTTTCTTGCATTTATTATGGTTGTGTAACATGGAAACCATTCTATGAAATGAGGAATTTAGCAACAGACTAGAACTCATTTATCGAAAAACGTATATATTTCATCCTTGCAGAATTTCCTATACCATTAAAACAACACGAATATTTTTATTAATTTGACTCCAATGTGTTATCTGCTCTGATTTTGAATCGGACGCTCAGAATATAAGATGACTGCAAACGTAACATCGGCTACCAATTTCTCTTATTCCGGTAATTTTTGATGATATTCCTTTATACAGAGTGAGAAAAATTTTAATTAGAAGTACGATATCAAGTGATACGTTGTGAAATTTAGCAACTCTAGCTGTAGGATCACAGACAAATGTCAAAAATATTAATATTGAAAGCGATCTGGATACATTTAATAACCTTAAATATAGAAGATTAATACTATAGACACTCTTATTATATTTATAAGAATGATGCATTATTGTTGTTTTTCATACCGTTGTGTTGTATTTTTCAGTTTTCTTAATTATTTTTGTGTTCATAGTGATCTTTAAAACAAACGCATCCCCCCTTCGCCGTGTAGAATACCCCACGCCACTGCTTAATCGTACTAGCTGTATCCGTAACAAAGAACATCTTTAGAACTTCCAATATCTTTAGAAATTTTTTTAAGCACAGTGATATCTGCATAACATTATTAGAGAATATTATTTAGGTATTATGCAAATCACAACTTACACATAACATTATTACATACTTGGAACTTTATACATAGCGATTGAATTTTGAAACATAGTATAATACAATATTTTTTGGATGCACTTAATTAAGGATAAAGTAAATATTATTATCTACTACTATTCAAAAAATCGTTTATTAAAGATACATTGTTGAGCAAGTAATGGGGTCCATTACTCACGACCGTGGGTAATAATTCATTACTTAATGGGCTAGAACCAATCATAATCATTACTCAGAAGTTGTGGAACAATCATAAAAGACAATTTAAAGGTCAAATACATCGGGTATGCCATTACTTCATTCAATCTGTAATGCACACATTGACATGTCTTTAAATCTGAAAATTACTTTCAGGTCTTTTTTTATTAATTTTTGCAAGTTTATTGTGAAAAAATTATTTGAAACAATGAGTAGTCATAGAAAAGGTATTCTACTCGCTTATAACAGCAATTACCCACGCGGATGAATTACTACACTCGTCTTCGACTCGTGCCATAAGCGTCATCCCTGTGAGTAAAGCCATCATTACACGCTCGTTGAGTAGTGTACTATTTTCTACGACCATTGAATAATTCATCTATTATGAATACGTTTTTGAACAAGTAATGAGGCTCATTACTCACGGCTGTGAGTAATTCATTACTCAACAGTTGTGGAGTCATCATAAAAGACGAATTAAATCAAGAACATCGCGTGTGCCATAACTCAATTCAATATGAGATGCAAATGTCAATCTCAAAAAGCATTATTTTACTCACATATAATAGCTATAACTCACTTGTTGAATAATATACTATTTTCTGCGATTATTGAATAATTCATTTACTAAAAATACGTTTTTTAACATGTAATGGGGCTCATTACTCAACGCCATTACTCAATGGGTTAGAACCAATTACCAGAGTTGAAATTCATTATTCAACAGTTGTGGAGTAATCACACAAGATGATTTAAAATTCAAAGGCATCGCGTGTTATAACTCAATTAAGTCTGTCATTCAAATGTCAATTTTTCATAGGCACGTTGATTTCCTTAAATTTTAAAATTACTGTCAGGTTTATTTACTAATTTGCAAATGTTTGCTGTGAAAAACTGATTTCAAGCGTAGAAAAGTATAGTATTCTACTCGCGTATAATAGCTATTACTCACTCGGATGAATTACGACACTCACCTTCGGCTCGTGCAGTAAAAGTCATACTCTTGAGTAATGGCCATTATTACACGATTGTTGAATAATATACTATTTTAATAATAAAGCCCTACTTTGACGATTTTTTTACAACAAAATTAGAGACTTCAAAGATTAAAAAATAGCTATTTTTGATCCAAATTCGGGACCTCATAAATCCGATCCATCTGACCTTACAGACTTTTACGTTGCTCAGTTTTTTCTCTGTATGCTATAGATTAAGGGACAGTTTGATTTTTTTCTCTATAGTCATTTATCTTTTGTAGAGCCAAATACAGTGTGACCCATCTCAAGTGTACACACCTTCGTAGCTCAGTTATTGGTGATCCAATTTTACCCAAATTTGGATCGGTTTCAAACAACTTTACTATATCCTTTTTGAGTAAAACGAAACTTATTTCAGTCATTATCTCGTCCCACCTTCTAGCGGCTTGTATATCAGTGTATACGCGGATGTAATTTCAAGACGAGAATTACGTAGTGGATATACCATCCTTCGGAGGGGATGTAAAGCAGGCGGTCCCTTGTCTATTAAATGTTAGGCAAGTAAAAGATCCGTACTCTTCTTACGAGAAGAGGTTCGGCAAAATTTACATTGAATAAAAAGATTAAAAAAAATTCAGTCATTCGCGTGCATTTTCATTAAGAAAAAAATGGTAAATTTTTCGAGAATTCATATTAGACAATTTTTGTATAAAAATTAATGCAATATTTTTTATCAGAATACTGTAGAACCCCTATATCCAGAATTTAACAACATTTTGGTTTTTGGTTTTAGAAATACAGCCCCCTTAAAATTACCTATTTTAAACTTTTATTAATCAATAAATTGGTAACGAAATATTTTTCGAAAAAAAGTCATTCTTCATTTTCTCTTTAAATTCACTTTTTCTACCATCCCATTTTTCTCTGTTTTTTATTGGGATGTTCTAAACAATGTTACAAATTCTACAAAATAATACAATTAACCAGTATTTTACTGGAAAATAACCTCTGCGCCTGTGACTTTTACGTCAAAGTATGAGTTAGAGGGTGGTTTTTGACAAATAATGAATAAGAACAAAAATATAAAAATGACGTATTTTGCTGACGTTTCGGAAAACGAATCTGTTTCCTTTCTCAAAGCGTATTATAAATGTTTGATATGGGATGGTAGAAGAAATGAATTTAAAGAGAAAATAAAAAATTACTTTTTTTCCAAAAAAATTCGTTGCCAATTTGGTGATTATTTAACGTTTAAAATAGGTAATTTTAAGGGGGACGTAATTAGAATACCAAAAATCAAAATGTTGTTAAATTCTGAATATAAGGTTTCGACAGCATGCTGATCAATAATATTGCATTAGTTTTTCAACAAAAAAATGCCTAATATGAGTTTTGGAAAAATCACACCTTTATTCTTAATAAAAATACATGCCAATGACTGAAATAAGTTTTGTGGTACTCAAAAATGATATAGTAAAGGTCTTTGATACCGATCCAAATTTCGTTGAAATTGAATGACCAATAACTGAGATACGAAGGTGTGTCCATTTTAAATGGGTCACACTGTATGTAAAAAGTAGAATATTTTTTGGTAATATTGCTATTTTTTTTCTTTAACTTTACACCACAAGGTTGTATTAGTCCACACAAATTAGACTTTTTAGGAGAAAAAATTCATATACAAATTATATTTGAGCTATGTATAATTCATAGGAGTAGAATTAAGGATCCGAAGAGTTCCCATCTTATCCGTTGATGGAAACACCTTTTTGGGGCGAAAAACCACCCCCAGACGGGCTTAGTTACAGTTATTCTCATTTTTATTCGGATCCATCATTCCCACGAAAAACAGGTATAGGAACAAAAATATTCTTCATTAAATTCTACACAAAAAAAGTTCTATGGACAATTTGCGTACTCCCCACCGTTTTCTCGCTATCGACGTTCATAGTAGGGGGTAGTTTGGAGCGCTCGGCGAAAAATCGGTGGTACGCGATTTTTCACAGCAAATATCTCCGAAACGGCTACTTTGACGTCACAAATGATTATAATGAAACTTGTAGAGCGCATTCTCTTCTACAAGATTCAGCTTGTACTTTTCTTTTTTTTTTATTATTATTTTTGTTGAATTTTCTCGTCTTTCTCGAGGATACGCACTTTGTAATATGACCTCGTTTCCACACCACCCATGAGGTGCGTTTTTTTTGTAAGTGGTTTCCCCTGTAGGCCTATTCCACTGTCGTCATTGTCGGTTTCAGTCGTCGATAGGGTTTTCTTCAATCAACTCATCTTCGGTAGGTGAATTTAAGCAGCCTTGTCCGTAACAGTTGGAGCACATGGTTGAGCATCGCAATCCTATTTTTACACACCCGCATCATTTCCCGCAACCCATCCTGCAGTTGCAAGATATAAGTTGTAGAACGGAAGGCGGAGCTGGTGCCTCAGGTGTAAAAATGGGTGAAAGAACGGTGTCAGTTTTCTTCCAACTCCATTGTGTCGGACCAAGGTTTATTCCTCTCCATAACTGAATTTGATGAAAAACCCTATAAGCATGCTGATGAGAAGCGGCAGACGTTGGCGGTAGATTTATCTTTCTTTGGAGCTTTATATAACGCCATCGTGAAACGCTCTCCAGCAGTTGCGACTTCTTCTTTTGTTGATTGAGGGTTGTTAAATATAGACACAATGTCATCCAAATCTCGTCTGTTATTAGGTATAGTTACAGTTTGTGCTTTGCCTTTACCGAACAAAGCAGAAGTAATGTCGCAACCACTAAATGCATGTGCAAACAGCACAGTTTCTCAAGATATCCGAACTAACACGAAATACGCACTACGGTATTTCACAACTAAATATTCGAGCGTCGAGAATGGGCAATTCATATCTGCCCCCCTTCCTCACATTCCCCAAAACCGGAATCTGTCGAGCAGCTTCGACAGAATCAGAAGGTCAAACAGAACAGTGCCGTGACGTTTTCAAAGAATTTGGGCGAAAAGAAATAATAAATATTAAAATTATGATAAAAGAGAGAAAATTCAACAAAAATAATAAGAAAATAGAAAAGTACAAGATGAGTCTTGTAGAGGAGAATCCGCTCTACAAGTTTCATTATAACCATTTTTGACGTCAAAGTAGCTGTTCGGAGATATTTGCTGTGAAAAATCGCGTACCACCGATTTTTCGCCGAGCGTTCCAAACTACCCCCTACTATGAACGTCGATAGCGAGAAAACGACGGGGAATACGCAAATCGACCATAGAACTTTTTTGTGTAGAATTTAATGAGGAATATTTTTGTTCCTATACCTGTTTTTCGTGGGAATGACGGATTCGAAGGAAAATGAGAATAATCGTAACTAACTCCTGTCTAGGGGTGGTTTTTCGCCCCATCCTCTCTCCATCAACGGGTAAGGTGGGAACTTTTCGAATCCTTACTTCTACCTCCATGAACTATGTATGGCCCAAATATAATTTGTATATGATTTTTTTCTTCTATTCGCTATTTTTTCTCTAATATGCGTGGACTATATTAGTCGCACAAAGTTCAGTAGAATCTCATTTTTTCGCTATAAAATAGAGAAAAGCTATGCTTTTTACGAAATGTTATTTTTGTCAAGAAGAAAATGAAAAACATGACATGTTTTTCCGCTTTTAGTTTCTGCAAATCTAAGTACATTTTATTCCGTCAAAAAAATATCCTATATCCTTCCAAGACAGACCAATTACTATTAAACAATATATCTGTTGAGTGTTTTTAATTAAATAAATAAATTTAATGCCGGGCTGCTGTTAATCTCATTGTATATTCTAATATGCTAATTTTGTAAGACGCATTGTTTAACTAGATTAAACATTGTAATACACTTAAAAAATTTCATGGTGCATTAGGCACTGTGGTTTTACTGCTTCAATAATTGAATTTTAACACATGGTTAAGTTTTACTACAGATTGTCTTTTAAAAAACACCCAGTTTAACAAGCACAAGTAAATTCCTGCCTGGAAATTATTCATTTTAATCATGGCCAATTTTTACCGTCTTCCAAATTTAAATATTCAATATTTCCGAAGAAGGACTAAAGTATTCGTCAGGAGGATCGATTCCGTGATAATTTAATAACAAGTATGCGTTTCAGCGGTTCACTAATTGATAGCTACCGCCATTGAATATTAATGCAATGTATCAAAAGATTTTTAAAAATATCCTCTCCCCTGGGCCATTAACATACTAAATTAGTAATATGCCATTATAATTTAAAAATGCGCTCAATAATTAAGGCAATTACTGATGTAAGGGCCCTAGTAATTCTTAAAAGGCTATTTGAAGTCTACGCTGAAATCTGCTTTGCCAGGAAAAACGAAAGCCGTGTTTATTTTTCATCAGGCGGATTTTTAACCCCGCGCAGCTCGACGGCTAAGTTCTGGTGCAAAAATCGACGTTTCAATGGCACGACTGAGCTGACTGCTTGGATATTTGATCCTCACCTAACGTATATATGTATTTGGGGTTCGATTATAGAAAATACACATATGTAGCTGCAGCGAATATCAGCAGGAAGCGGAGTGTAGCTTAGTGGGTTTATTAATGTATAGGAAATAAAATACTAGATCAACTACGCTAGGTATAATGTCTTGTATTCTTCGGATTACAACCTTAAATTAGATCGATATATTGTTAAGTTTTTTATTTGAGGGAAAGTTGTTAATAGATACAAATAACTGTTCTGTAATTTTGAATTTACGACTGTTATTCTTAAAGACTAAAAAATCCCTTTGGTTAGTTAAATAACATCAAATATTGTAAATTCGACTCCACAAGCTTGTTTGGACTCATGAGGAGGCAATAAAAACCATTAAATACAGTGGCGGATCCAGGAGGGGCACAAGGGCACGTGCCCCTCCCCCCGCGTCGTTTATTTTGGTATTCATTTTTATTAAATAATAGTGATAATAATAATAATAATGTTTACTTACAATATAACATTTAGCAATACTAACATAGATTTCTTAATATATGATTTATGAACAACGATATTAATTGTACCCTACCTGCCGTTTATTTTGGCAAAAAGGCCGAGCATAAGATATTTGTTGATTTTTGATTTGTGAGCGGACAAACTTTTGGTAATTTTCTTCCACCCGCTCATTATATTAATTTTCATTGGTGAGTGGAAAATTTTGTGCTCATCAATTTTCATTGTGGAGGGAAAAAAAGTCTTGCGATTTCCTCCCCCCGCTCATCAATTTTCATTGCTGAGTAAAAAAGAAATTGTGATATTCTCCCCCTCCGCTCATCATTCTTTTCATTTCGGAGTGAAAAAAAATGTTTGTTAGCTTGCGGCTTCGAATCTTTAATGGTTGTGCCCCCTGTTAAATTATTCTGGATCCGCCACTGATTAAATATGCATAAATTATGTAACCGAGCTACGTAGATACAAGAATTGATGGTTTCTTTTTTAAAATTGCAAATTACTTCCAAATCTACGTAGTAGAATGCAAGTATAGTAACGGCAAAAAGAATTGAAATTTTTTTTCTTAAATAGACTTGGAATGTCATGAAATGTTAATATTTTAAGTTTTGAGCAAAAAAAAATTCTGTCTGCCTGAAACTTTTTGTACGATTTCCCTGGAACGGTTTATGATATTGTCTTGAAATTTGGTACACGAGATTTGAAACAAGATTTTATCTTCAACTTATTCCTCTGGAGGGTTAAGGGGTTAATGGAGATAGATAGGTAAAGTAAGCAAGTAAGTGTAAGTCCATTAAACTGGGATTTAGTGTATGTACGAGAGGCTGGGGTTTCAAAATGTTTTTAACATCAGTTATTCCCACTATCACCCGTATTATCACCCCCACCCCATTATTAAAGGGGGTAAAAAAAATAAAATTGTGCTCTGGTGTGTTTACGACAACTAAGGTTCTTAATTTTTTTTGGAATCAGCCATCCCCACCCCCCACTAGGGGAGTGGGGATGGCTTACACCATTCTCTTCATCATTTACTATATTGAACATTTGCTTTTGAAATTTTTTTTTACCCATCATTTTCAGGCAAGTATGAATTTATTTACCTGTTTAATTTATTTCCAAACCTACGACACTGCTCTTTATTTCTTTTCAGTTATCGTAACGTCATAAGAGCAGTGTTTGGAAAAAGATTAAACAGGTAAATAAATTCATACCTGCCTGAAAATGATGGCTACTCGGATGGCTACAAAAAAATTTCAAAAGCAAATGTTCAATATACTAAATGATGAAGAGAATGGTATAAAAAAATTCGTTTCACCGTTTAAAGTGGTTTTAATTGAAAATAAAAAAATTAAAATTATTATAACTTTTTTATTAACAATTTAAAAAAAAATCCATTTATCTGAAACGAAAGTTTATATTTTTCTGAGTAAATAGAAAAAAAAATGTAATTCATTAACTTTTCAGCACGCTATGATTTTTTAAATTTGTACATATCATCCCTTAACTTCTAACCACCCTAACTCTGTTAATTTTAATAACACCAAAAAAAGTCAAGAGATCATTTTTATGTAAAATTTCATGCTTTACTAGCTTTTACATATTTTGAGAAATTTATATATTTTTTTTCACCCCTTCTCGGGGGTTGAAAAAAAATGTCTTTCATTAATGGTGTTTAAATACTTCAAAGTAACTTATATCAAAAATTCATGTATTTACCTTAAAATTTTGATTTGTCGACCTATTGATTGGACTATATTTAAAAGTTCTGAATACTGATACGGGGAAAACTCAGTGAAAAAACCCTTCGAGCTAGTGACATCCTTCGTCCTGGTGATCGTACCGCCTCCAGGAAGTTAGGGTGAAGGGGAGATTGTAATTTAAAAAGTTTGTATTTTTCAAGAAGTTATTGGCCGAGGGGGGATTTTGAAAAGGATATAAAAAAGGACAAAAGAACAAAAATTAACAAAAGTAACAAAAAGAGAGACGAATAGAGGACATGGAGAGAGGTTTGAAGGTAAAACGTGATGAAAAGGTGAAAGGTGGTGAAAAAGAAATTATGGAACAGGAAAGTGTAGCTAGGGAAGTTGCCGAAAGCTAGAGAACGCCTGGTATGGTAATGGGTGTCTTAGGTCGTATAATATGGCATTATGCTGTCTGATTCGTGTTATATCGCGGGTTAGCGGACTATCGCCCAGTTTGAATTGGTAGAATTTTTGTTAAAATTCTTGGACGAAGTCCGCTAATAGGGTTATGTCGTAACAATGTGCGTAGAGATCTTTGAGGGAGGTGTACCTATCAGAGTTCGAAATGAGGCGCATAAATTTGTGTTCTAAGACTCTAAGTTTCCGCATCGTCTACCACACCGGTGCTGCGTATGTGATAGTCGACCTGATTACCATTGTATACAGTAATTTCTTATTCGTTCTGTTTAGTCTGCTACCCCAGGCCCGGAGCTGATACAGACTCCTGGACATGGAGTAGACTTTACGTACAGTTTCGTTTATGTGTATGTTAAACGTCAGTCAAGGTGCGCTTGCCTCTCAACTAAATAGTTTCAATCTTAATTTCCCTCAATGAAAAAATCATTCTTTCAATTTTATTTGCATTTAGGTTTAAAATGTTACCCTGGAATCAAAGTTCAGTACTGAATTGGGCTTCTTGACTTACATTGATAGCATTAATACAATTCTGGGAAAAATTTGAAGTGGAGGTATCATCAGCAATAAATAGGAACTTGATTGTTTCTACATTTATTGCAAGATCATCGATTTATATTAAAAAGAGAAGGGACTTCAACAGATCTTTGAGGGACTTCAATATTTACAGTTCTTTCTTCGGAAAATACATTATTTTACTCATAAATAAGAAAGGAAAATGGCGCCATATACCCTAAAAAAGAAACTACCAAGCAGCTAGGAACACGTGTTTCGGAATAATTGTTCCTCATCAGCGTAGCGTAGCGTCAAAAAGGGATCTGGAAAAGACAGATTGGAACAACAATTGAAAAGGTACAGTACTCTTTATGCGTTCATATCCAGATAGGTCTAATTGTAAACCTCACCTGACACTCGGCACGTAGAGCCTTATGTAGGCTGCTCATTTCAACCTGGCGAGTTCAATGAAACTAGTAGGGCCAAATCAGAGCCAACTTTTTTGGGGGGTTATTTTTCCAAATTTGCCAACTTCTTAAACTGAAGAAGCCAACTCTATAAATTAATTAAATGATAATTACCCCAAAAAATTGATGAGTGGCGGGGAGAAATTCAAAAAAAAAAAATTTCAATACAAATTGCCAACTTACGTCTCAAATTTCCAACTTTTGCCAAGTCTGACAAAGTAAAAGATTTTTTTCGTTATGGGCTGCGGTGCCAAAACCTCGCCGTACTGAAGCTTAAGCTTATTGTACCCCATTAGTTCCTTTCCTCTCCAAAAGGTGAGTGTACGGTCGATCAAAAGCCTTGATAAGGTGGCAAGATCCTTTCCTAAGATAAATAATAATTGTTTTCAACAAAACTTAAAATAGCATCACTGGTACATATACTTTTCCTAAAACCGTACTACGTTGAGACAAATAAATTATTTCTTTAAAATATGCTGTAATATTTATTTTCAAAATGCTCTCGCAGCTTTTGGATAATATCAGTAATAGAGATATTGATTTAAAATGTGCCATTTCATTATCTTCACCTTTCTATAGAGTTTCTTCAGTGCGTTTGGAAAAAATACCTACCTTAATAGCTACAATAATTAATTTGTCCAGAGTAAGAACAGTAAGATCCTTGATATATTTTTATTAGATCAGTAATGTCTGTCAATATTTTGTCAAATTATGTCTCTACAATGTAGTCAATACGCAATGGCCAAGAGAGAAATCTGGTGAACTCTTAATGAAAAATATACAGAGTGATTGCTATAGTACCTCCCAGAATCGAGTTAGGTCGAAGACAAAATGAAATTTCGACTTTCGACTTCAAATTCATATAAAGGCATTTTTGAGCATAACATATACATTTGGAAGGCATCAGAGTTGAAGATTAACACAAAAAGCCTTTCGATGAGACGTAAGGCACAAACAGCTAAATATTTGAAGAAACGCCGAATTTTCACTTAGGAAAACATGTTTTGGTAAGTATATTATGGTCACGGAAAGATGTACTAAAAATAAAAGTATAATTTTTAGTCAAGGAAAAAGAAACAATATACTTTTACGAAACGCTAATTATTTTACGAAAATATTTATGAATATTTTTAACGTTTTAATCTCTTCACAAAAGACCGTTAAAGTGAAGCTACAGTCATTATGGGTAACATTCAAGAGAATGAATATAAAGTTTTACTGCGACGTACAAAATGAGCGAAACCGACAAATGCGACAAAGGCGCGTAGCGTCTATAAGCGACAATTAGCAAAAAAAATAGAAAAAATGCACAAGGCCGGTTTCTCACATAAAACAAATTTGGATTCATCCAGCGCGCGGAAGCCCGTAATTCGGACGAGTGCGTTGGATAATCAGTAGAAAGCTATAGTAGGAAAGCCAAATGCAAGGCTTTATAAATAACAAAGTTATAGAGAAAACCGCCTTATACAAAAATATGACAAAAAACAGTTTTGCCAAAAAGTGGCTCGAAGGCGAAGCCGTGTCAAATTCCCTATGTTGAACCTGCATGGGGACCAGTACGTCGTGAGACTGACCGAAAGTTATCTAACTCATGTATTAGTTGAACGCACTTATGAACTCCGTTCTCGTGAATGATATAATCACAAACGAGAACTTTAACGCTAATCACAAGCGAACCAAAATTTTTTAAGTAAATATTTTTATATTATTTTCAGTCAGCCATACTAAAAACCTAAATGCTTTCATTTAATTCTGGGGAAATTGCATGAATCTTTTCTACCTAATCGATTGTTAGCGCATCCAGGGGCGGACTGGCCCACCGGGACACCGGGACGAATCCCGGTGGCCCACTCCAATAGTGCGCCGCTGGCGCCGACTGCTTGGCAAGATGACCGGCTAATAGAGTAATAAGTGGCCTGCGAGTTCTAAGATCCAGTGCCGCTAAACTGTTGTCAGTCCGCCCCTGGCGCATGCTCTCATTTGTATGGTAAAATTTACTTTTCCTGAAAGTCTGTAATTTTCGTCGCCCCATATATGAAGTCTAGGTCTTCGTCAACATCTGGTTCGTCAATTGCATCTGGTTGGAGGGAGTTAGTGCAGGAGTTCCCCTTGCAGTTGGCACAATGTTAGTGGAGTAAAAAACATACAGGGGAAAAGTCGCTTCCTTCTCGAGTTATTTTTTTTTTATTTTAGAACAAACTGAGACATATACCATTTCGTTAAGTAGGTCGATGTTCATTAGAAATTATGAAATACGACATTTTTTAGTGGTCACGGACATTGTTATTTTTAAAATGGCATGAAATTTTGTTTTTTTTTAATCATGTTTTTTTGAACATCTAATGTCATATCTCAAAAACGAATGGAGATATCCACATGAACTTTTTTTTGTTATAAAACACACACTTGAGCGCTTCTATCTGTGTATAGTATTGTTAATTAAAACATTTTTAAGCATGTTAAAAACTTAGATAACCTTGAAAGTTCAGAAAATACGCAGTCAAATTTTCCACTAAGCTACAAACTTTTTTGTTTCCGGAAATTTTGTATAACATACTGCGAAGAAAATAAAGCCAAAGTATTAATACGCCCGCGTCCACTAAAACTAACTAGTCTCAGGGCGGTGTACGATCAACGTTATTCGTTTTCGTCGAAGGTCAAATTATAAAACCGCTGCCCAAGGAATCGCTACTTCCACATCAGATCAGATCAGATCAGATCTTCTATCCAAGTCTCTGACAAGAAAAAAATTTGAATGTGGAAGTAATTGTTTATGGAACTTTAATAATAAAATATTTGAAATCGTCTACCCCAAAAACCTATAAAACGATATGCCACATCGGTAGTGGGGCTGAGGGTGGTGGAAGGGAGATTATAGTAGTGGTGAATAAAGAAAAAAAATGAGGCCTTTGGTTCTTGTACACACACTAAATGACAATTTAATTTTTTTCGCCCCCTTGAATAATGGGGTGGGAGTTGGTAATGGGGGTGGTTAATGCCAAGAAAATTTTGAGACCTTAGCTTCTCTTATATATACTAAATACCAATTTTATGGACTCTTACTTGCCTGATTTGCCTATTTACCCCCCAACCCTTTAACGGAATAATCTAGTTCCAGATCCCGTTAAAATACATAGGTACGTGTATCCTAAACGGTTCCGGAGTAATCGTGCGCACAAAAAAAGTTACAGACAGACCGACAGACAGAATTTTTTTTTTTTGCTCAAACTTAAAATATCGACGTTTCATGAAATTCTAAGCCTATTTGAAACAATAAAAATTTTCAAAAATATTTTTGTCGATAATATACCTACTTACACTGGATGTGGAAGTAAAATGTGTAACGATATTCTTCCCTTATTACCACTTGTATTATATTGTAGAACGTATGGCCATTGTGCGAATTGTGGGTGGATTATCTGCTAAAAATATATTTAAGATAAAAAAGCAATCTAAGTTTCATTGTAAAATGGAGTGGATTTTATGTGGCGTAGTAACAGAGGAGAACGATAGACTTGTGCACAAGCCATGGAAACAGAGTTTCTATAATTAGGGCTGCGAAAATTAAAAGAGACTTAATGTAGGATATTTTTTTCTTTTTTGTTACCTAATTTAGGCGAAAATAACACGTTTACTCAATTATTGTGTGGATCTAGGGTAAAAATGCAATGCATGGGAGTTTCGGATAGGGACTCTGACACAGGAAATGTCGGATACAAATATTAAGATTGCCACGTTCAAAAAAAAGTGCTTTAAGAAACTGTCTTTTCTATTTAGCTCCAATAATAACGCAAAAAAGGAAAACTCCATAGTTTACTTTTTATCAAAACACTCCAAAATTATTACTTTTCCTAAACTTCTGTTTATGGAATTTTATTAACCCCCTAGTTGCGCAACTTTTTTTTCCATTTACTATAATATTATTTTTTACCGTTTCCGAAATCCCAATGCAATGCATTTTTATCCCAGATACTCTGTTTAAGATTTTTAATTCCTTTTTGCCTTCAACCTTAGTCCTTAATGCGTCACTGGAAAAAATAAGTTATCCTTTCAGATCCTAAAACGCGATAAAACAGTCTTAAACATAAAAAAACTAGAGGAAGCATTATACTCTTCGCCGATTTACTGAGCTTTTTATATAATTGTTACACATTCTATAGGATACTCTTCGCATTCTTCTTGTAAATAATGTTAGTTTTTGGACATTCTAAATTTTCTGATACCAACTTTGTTTTTTACAATTAATTATTTTTTATTTATTTGCTTTTATCATGTTTAGAGAATATTATTTAGGTATTATGCAAATCACAACTTACACACTTTTTTATTTAAGGTTCAATAATTGTTGTGAATTACTGAATTTTAATAAATAATTTAAGTAGTTTAAATATTTTTTCTTTAAAATGCCAGGAATCCTATCATGTAATTCAATACTTCGTCAGTATTAGCTAGAAGAGTAGTTGTTTTGATTGGTTTTCCAATAATGAGTGTTTTAAAGTGTTTTCCTAAGTAGTATATTAGCGTGACCCGATTAAGGTACCAATATACAGAAAGTAAATAATTTCATATTAAATAAAAAAGTGTGATGACTAATTGTAAATAAATGATTGAAATATTTTCAATATATTTTTTTCTTTAAAATGCTAAGAATCCTATCATGTAATTCAATACTTCGTCAGTATTAGTTAGAAGAGTAGTTGTTTTGATTAGTTCTCCAATAATGAGTGTTTTAAAGTATTTACCTAACTAGTATATTAGCGTGCCCAGATTAGGGCAACAATATACAGAAAGTAGGTATTTTCATAATAAATAAAAAAGTGTGTAAGTTGTGATTTGCATAATACCTAAATAATATTCTCTAAACCAACTTTGTTGTGAAAAAAAAATATATGAAAAAAAAAATCACGATGCGAGGGATCGAACCCGGTACCCTTGGATTGCGAGACGAAACTCTTGGCGCTAAACCACCATTTCTTATTACTAAAATTGTTAATGAGTGTAATATATACCATTAGATAATTTATTGTGATTATTAGGAAACACACATTAGTAAAATGTATTAAAACAAAAATAGTGATAGGAAATAACATTTCGCAAGGTTTATATTTATTACAAACCATAAAAAAATGTAAAAAATATTTTTTTAAATTTTAAATTACTAATAACTTTTTTATTTACCAATCTATTTTGTTAAAAAACAATAGGGTTCTTCCTCTAGCTAATACTAAGTTACTCTCCAAATTTCAATACAATCGTATTTTTCTTTCTTGAGTTATCGTGCTTACAAGAAACGTGACAGACAGACAGACGGACGGACGTACAGACGGACAGATGGACGGACGGACAGACGGACAGACGGACATTTTGAAAGTTGTTCAGAATTCGTTCACTAACATAACGATATAAAAAAATTTTCTCTACGAGCGATATTTACTGATTTAGAAATGTGCCGATCAAATACAATATACTCTTCGTTTTTGCGAAGAGTATAATAATAATGAAAAGTTCCGTTACACACAATACATAATCATTATTATTCTTAAGTGCCGCGCGCGTACGCTTCGACAATTCCTCCATAATTAAAAATTCGTAACTGGCAAACTATTGCTAATAATGAAAATATTTTTTTTCTAAAAACTTTTTTAGTCTTTTGACTTCATTTTCTTCATGCATGTTACACAAAATTTTCAAAAACAAAAAAGTTCCTCGCTTAGTGAAAATTTGATGGCGGATTCTCTAAACTTTCAGAGTCATCTACGTTTTTGGCATGTTCACATTTTTTTTTATTAGCAATCCTATGTATAGGAAGAAGCGCTTAAGTGTGTGTTTTATAACAAAAAAAAAGTTCACATCGATAGCTCAATTCATTTTTGAGATATGGCAATAGATGTACAAAAAAACATGATTTAAAAAAAAATTAAATTTTACACTTTTTTTTAAATAAGAATATCTGTGACCACTAAAAAATGTCGTATTTCGTGTTTTTATGTGTAAAATGATGTTGTTGGTAATACTCACTGTGTCTGATCTTGTTCTAAGCTGATAAAAAAAACGACACAATTTTACCTCTTTTTCGCTGCTCTGTGAGCAATTAATCCCAGCCTTCCGACACCCACAACCACCTGCACACCCCTTGTTGCATTTGCAGAAAATTGTGGAGAGAAGAGATTGTGGAGTTGGTTCCTTGGAGGTAGGAACGGGGTCAAGACTAAACTTTGAAGCCTGTCATCCCCAGAGGAGCGAATCCATCTGGTGTCCTAACCACATTTGTACTTGAAAGGTAAGTTCTCGAGCAATATTGGAAGGCTGCTTCGGATGTCTCATTCAATGCAGAATTTAATGCCCTATAACTTTTAATAGGACTATGTTTTCGAAATTGTGAGTCCTTTACGAGATATAACCATAAAACCGCAAAAATATCCCCTTTTTTGGTACATTTTTACCCCCCAACACAACTCCGCCGGGGGGGACCTAGGATAGTCATATTAGGCAACAAATGAAGCCATTAAAACAATAAAACCTTTTGTAGCAATTATTTTCGATTCGTCTAATTTTTTAGTTTTACACTACTGGCCTAAATATCCCGTCAGAGAGAAAAATCAATTATTATCGAAAGAGGGAGAATCGTTAATAACACACACCTACAAATTTTAACTTTTATTTTGTATCGTTAACCAAAATCACTTATTTGCATTGTTTTTGTCCCAGCTACGTCTAACATAGTCATAAAAAAAATTTGTTGGCTCTAAAAATTGTAATAACTGACCTAACTCACATATTATGATATAATTTTAATAAAAAAAGCAATTAATTGCATCATGCGAAAAAATATTTGCCATTTTGATATATATTTCAGATACATGTTATATACTATAAATTCAATTAGAATATAAGCCCTTTAATCAGAAAATTCATTATTCTTCTTGCGCTTCTTAGCCCGTCTCTTATAAGTTACTTCTGGAGCATATCTCTTATACATGTCCAACAGTAGTCTGCCAACATCGCAGAAGTCCATTTGCCCTGATATCTTTTTTCCATATTTTGAATATCCTGGTGGAATCTCTCCATGCTCATCACTTACTGCACCACAGTTTTCTGGGAAGTAATCTAGGTGTGAATGTAGAAAGTGGACTTTTAATGACATTTTGCATCCTAATTTCTGGTAGCAAGAAAGAAGATTCCCAAAAAGGTCTCTATAGTTTTCTGCTCTTTTGTTACCGAGAAAATGTGTTGCTACCATTTTAAAGGAATTCCAAGCAGCTTTTTCATTACCTTCTAGAATGTTGTCAAATTCAGCATCTTTGAAAAGATTCTTGATTTGAGGACCCACAAAAATTCCCTCTTTAATTTTCGCATTACTAAGTCTGGGAAATTTTTGTTTTAAATAACTGAAAGCACGTCCTTCTTTGTCCATAGCTTTTACCAAGTTTTTCATAAGCCCCAGTTTTATGTGGAGTGGTGACAATATTACATTTTGTGAATCAACTAATGGAAAGTTAGCAACGTTTTTTTCTCCTGGTTCAAAACCCAGTCTTGGCGGCCAAATTTTTCTTTTGTAATGTTCTAATCGCGCTCGACTGTCCCACTCACAAAGAAAACAGCAATATTTGGTATACCCTTCCTGCATACCAAGTAAGATAGCTATCACTTTTAAGTATGCACAAATCTGCCACTTATACTTGTTATATTCTATAGTTTGTAGCAATACATTTATGTTACTGTAATTTTCCTTCATGTGGACAGCATGGGCGATTGGAATTGATGGCAATTTATTTCCATTGTGGAGTAACACAGCTTTTAGACTAAGTTTCGAGGCGTCAATAAAAAGTCTCCAGTCACTAGGATCTAGGATCATGGGGAATGTGTAAAGCACTCATTAAACCGTCAATGTCCTTGCAGGCAACCAAGTCATTTTCCATTTTGAAAAAAGGTATAAGATCTTTTTGAAGACTTCGATGCATGGAAACTTTAACATTTCCTTGTAGTAAATTCCATTTTTGTAACCGAGATGCCAAAAGCTCCGCTTTTGCCTTGAACAGATCAAGGTCTCTTATAAGATCACTTAATTCGCGTTGATTAATTTTGTGTGGTTCACCACCGGACACTTCGGCAGAGAAATCGGGATCTTCTGATGTTGATGGCTGGACTAAGTCGTCATCTACATTATCATCTGATTCTCGTCAGAATCAAGGCTGTATTCTTGAGGTGGATTAGGAATAGGTAGTTCATCACTATGGAGAACTGGGCGAATGGCAGATGGTAAATTGGGGTATTGTATTACCATCCTTTTTTTCTTGTTAATACCCTGTCTAATAGGAGGTATCACACAAAAATAACAGTCGGTAACATGATCTGTAGGTTCTCGCCAGATCATGGGCACAGCAAAAGCCATTGAACGTGCTCTTCCACTTAGCCAACTGCAACATATGTGAGATGCCCATTTTTTGTCTTCATCTCCAATTGTACAACCAAAATACAATACTGGTACCCCTTCTTAATTTTGGGAGTAAAATTGATGGGCAAAAGTCACTCCGCTACAAGTATAACAAAAGTTGTTAGGTGTATTTACACAATCTCGTGGCATATTTTGAAAATAGCACTATTTACTTTCGAAAATGAACGCTTATCATGCACAAGGTACAAATACGACTACCTAAGAATGAATATTAGTTTTAGTGACAAATAAAAAGGTAGGAAGTTAGTATGTCTATTTTTCGTAGAATTCTTATTCTACCTGTTATTTGTGATAGGACGGCCCATAAACTAGGGTCTATAGGGGGTCTACACACGAACCAGCGGCAGGGAGCCAGCCTTGTCGGCATGCTTTGAACTCATTCGTAAAAGTGAACTGGTCCGCTGAAATTCCAATTATCTTCAAAGCGTACCGACAATGTCGGGTCCCAGCAGCTGGAACGTCTGGGTCTGCGTTACACTTTATTACCTTTATTGGGAAAACCAGAGCCAACTTGAACTTTTGCTTTTTATATTGTTATTTAGCATGACGAAGTTACTAAGAATTTGCTATTTTTACTTCCAATACATGTAGGCTATAGAATAGTGAATCTAAGGTAGTGCAGCCTTGACCTATTACTTATTTTATCGAGTTGTATCTTATCTCAAACCCGCCTGGGTGTGGAAGAACAAGTGGAGAACGCGACTGGCACCCTTGATAAATAAATTGGTGTCGCGTCACTCAGACGCAGAATAGTAAGTTCTTCTACATGATCACCGTAAAAAAATAATTAAGAATGGTGGAAATGATATTTGTTATGTAGCTAACAGTAGTAGTAAACCTGATATACTTTTAGTGGAAAATATACAGGGTGGTTACTCCAAAAAAATAATTGAAAAATGAGAGAGGAAAATAATATAATAATAGTTATGACAATTGCCAGGAAGAAAATTTGATATACTTTTAGTGAAAATAATTTACAGGGTGATCATCCAACAGAAAAAATAATTAATAAATAGGTACTAGATACCAAACAGAGAGGAATGTTTTGTGTAAATACCTTTACAGATTTTTTTTAGTTGCGAAGAGTATATGTTTCCATCTAATTTTTTGTTCGTTTGACTTTTTAACCTTCTAATTTATCTTTCTTTCATATGGGAACCTGAATGCTTATAAATCACTAAAGCTCAATATCGATGCCCAGGTAGCAAGGGTACGTTATAATGACGTCAAAATCTGGTGATTCTGGTCAAAAAGACGTCAGGGCACTAAAAATCGACGACATAATGACGTCTCTACATATCACGTCTTATTGTTGTCTTTTTTGGGTGTTAAATTTATTTATATTTTATCGGATTACAAACTTTAAAACTCGCTGATGGCATTTTGTTATCGTAAGCAGAGTGTAAAGTTTAAAAAAAAATAAACCGTGTCGTGAGGGATAAGTATTGGCGTTTTTATTCGAGGATAATGTTTTTTAACAATATCCAAAATAATTTATATTCGGAAAAGTTTTCAAAGACTCGGCAGTTTATTTGTGAAGATATCGAGTTCTTTTAATAATAAAATTAGATTAAAATGCATTAAAAAGCAAAATCTAGCCGTTACGTGTTCCACTATAAAGACTTTAAGCAAGTATTCAAACAGAGGTTAGTGGTCGAGAGGGTTAAGCGTCGTCTTTCAAGTCAAGAGGTCCGGGGTTCGACCCCTGCTCATTCATTCCCTGTCTTTTTTTTTTTGTTAAAATAATTGCGAAAAAAAATTTAGTTGTTTTTTTAAGGTAATTAATTGCTTATAAAACCGATGTACGAATATACTTCTTTTCAATTTTAGATCTGTTTTAGACCATTAAATATTCTATTTATGTTGTAGATGATATTATACGTTCCACTATAAAGGCTTTAAGCAAGTATTCAAACAGAAGTTAGTGGTCGAGAGGGTTAAGCGGGTTCAGACGGCATCGAATATAAGCTACTCAAATATCTCCCGAGGAAAGGTATTGTACAGTTGTCGTACATTGTCAACGCGATCCTGCGACTGCAACACTGGCCTAGCCAGTGGAAATGCGCCGTGGTCGTGCCAATCCTGAAGCCGAACAAGAACGCGAAGCTCGCCGGCAGTTATCGACCGATCTCGTTACTGTCGGCGATCTCCAAGTTGATTGAGAAGGTCATCCTGATCAGACTAGACTCTGCTCAGGATGAACTTCACATCGATGATGAGTGCCAGTTCGGCTTCAGGCGGGGCAGGGGCACTGTGCAGCAGGTCGTCAGGATCGTGAATGACGTCAAGGTACAATGCAACCTCGGGAAGAGCACCGTCATGGTGCTCCTCGATGTTGAGAAGGCTTTCGATACCGTATGGATTTCGGGGCTGCTTCACAAACTAAACGCACTGGACTTTCCCATGTACATAACCAAACTTATTCACTCTTTTCTGACAGATAGATCGCTGCAGGTTAGGGTGAATAATAAACTATCAACTCGGAGGGACATTCGCGCGGGCGTCCCCCAGGGGTCGTGCCTTTCACCGAAACTGTACAACTTGTACGTCTCCGACTTCCCGGAGTTCCCGAATTCTAATCTTGCCAAGTACGCCGACGACACGGCCATGTATGTGCACTCACATAATGCTCAAGCGGCCAATATGCTGCTGAAGGCACACATGGCCCGTGCCACGGCGTATTATGACAAGTGGAAAATTCGGATCAACTCCGAGAAGTCCGAGTCGATTCTCTTCACGCGCCGATTTACCGAAAATCGGATTTTAACGCCACTTTCGATCGGGGGTAGACAAATTCCTATCAAACGGTGCGTGAAATATTTGGGGGTTAACTTAGACAAACGACTGACGTTTAACATCCATATTAATGAGACAGTACGTAAGGTCTACTCCATGTCCAGAATTCTGTACCGCCTCCTGGCCAGGGGTAGCGGACTAAACAGACAAAATAAAAAAATGTTGTACACAATGGTGATTAGGCCGGCAATCACATACGCGGCGCCGGTATGGTGCAGCATCCCGGCCACGACAATGAGAAAACTTCGAGTTCTTGAACATAAATTTATGCGCCTCATCTCTGGTTTGGACAGGTACACCTCCCTCAGAGATCTATACGCAAATTGCCACGATATAACCCCACTAGCGGTCTACGTCCAAGAAATTTCACAAAAATTCTATCAATTCAAACTGGGCGATAGTCCGCTAACCCGCAACATAACTCGAATCAGACAGCATAATGCAATACTTTTCGATATCAGACACCCTCTACCATACCAGGCGTTGCCTATTTTCCGGCAACTCCCTTAGCCAAACTTTCCTCTACCATAACTTATCTCTACCCTACTCTTTACCTTTCCTCAACTGTATAACTTTACAACCCTCTCTTCTTATCTCTGTTCAGTTTTGTTCTTGTCCTTTTTGTCCTTTTTGTCCTTTTTGTTCTTTTGTCCATTTTGTTTTTAAATTCCGTCTAGGCCGAAAAATTCCCTAGAAATCCAAATATTTTAAACCACACCTTTTATCCACCACACTTTCCTGGAAGGAAGACCAGGGTGGAATTGCTTCGAACGGGTTTTTTCGTTGAGTTCTGTTTTCCCGTGTCAGCAATCAAAATTCCAAAGTGATCGTCTGTGCGCGAAACCGCTAGTTTTTAAAGTGCTAATTTTAATTATTTTTTAAGTATTTTTGTGTACTATTATTGATCCAAATTGTTAATTTTAAGCTTTATTCTTAGGCAGGAGTTTTAACCTTTCACATTCAGCTTTAGCCAAACCGGACCTGCCCCGTCCAGCCCGACACCCACCAAGACGCTGCGCGTCGAGGTTGTCTGGCTGGCTCCGGGCCAGATTCCGGGGAGGCACATTCATGTACCTCTAATTTTAATAAACTTGTTATTGATTAATTGATTGGGTTAAGCGAGGTCCGGGGTTCGACCCCTGCTCATTCCGTCTTTTTTTTTTTTTTGTTAAAATAATTGCGAAAAAAATTATAGTTGTTTTTGTAATTGCTTATACAACCGATGTACGAATATACTTCTTTTCAATTTAAGGTCTGTTTTAGACCATTAAATATTCTATTTATGTTGTAGATGATATTATACCTTTACCGTTTTTTCTCCAACACTGTTTCCAGGTTTGTATAAGTACTTCAACTTAAAACTTAAATTCTTAAAGTAAACATTTTTTTAACGAACCGCCACTAATGTAATAATTACGTTGTTCAATAAGTACTCGTACTTCTCAGGTGACACTGGTGAAAGTTTAATTAAATTAAATAAGTTCTTCTTAATAACTATAAATAAATAAAAATACTAGTAACTCGAAAAATTCAGGTTTGGGAACACGTAAAAAATAGAAAAAAAAAGAGAACCTGAAAGATTTTCATATATTTTAAATAAGGCTAGAAATTCAATATCACATAATAAAGACTTCATACACATCACCATAAATACTGCTTTTAGCATCCGAAATAACGGTCACTAAGATAGCTCAGTAGGTAGAAGAGTCAGTACTGTAATACGGACAACGGGAGACATGTAGGTTCGAACCCTACGGACCGCAATTGGTAAAGGTAAGTAAAAATGAATTTAATAACTTAATTAACATTATAATTTGCAGGCAACCCTTGTGAGAAAAACTTGGAATGATGGTAAACAATATTAGATATGTTAATATGTAAATAAAATTACGGATGGCTAACAAACAAATTCATTAGGACAAAATTTATTTATGCATTAATTATTTTATTTTTATCAAGTAGATTACTAACTAGTATGTAGTTTTATATGTTCCTATTACTAAAAACCTGTGGGGGGATTACCAAATATAACCTGAAAAAGACGTCATTCGTCTGAGACATCTAACTCGTCATTTCTCGTCACTCCTGACCATTTTTTCACGTCATTTTCACGTGCCTTTGCTACCTGGGTAGATATATATATTTTTAAATATGCAAAATTTTTTGGAAAAGTGTAAGTATATTCGTTACAGAGGGTTTTCAAGATTACACTAATCATAACTCTCGCCGAATTGATATAAATATTATAGTAATGTAACATTAAAGGTAAATCGAACCGCCATTAAATAAACCACCCTTCAAATAAACCAAACTTAATAGACCAATTTTCCGATGGCCAATTATCTTTGCACCACGGTCCAGACCGTATAATTAGAACAGTTGTGCCACAGCCGGTCATCACCACATCATATTAAAAATTAATCAGCCCAGCTTTACAATTAACGATAAGGAAAAAAGCGGAGACTCAACTTTTAAGTTTTTTCTTTCTCCCGGCTTGTGGGCTTAAAATTACAAGACTGCCACATTGTACTGTAATTACATTGTCACTGGCGCGGGGAGAAACGACGCAGCTACTTTAAAATAACTTTTTACGACTCTCCCGGCCTTTGTTTTGCGTGAATTTTTCACCTCTAAGTAGGCATTAAAATTTTAAAGCAAAGGACTCGGTTGGTGAGCCGGAGTTAATTAATTTTGTTCCTCAGGACTGTGTTAATTTCATTAGCATTTAAACGAGTAATTATGGTAAAGTGCTGTTAACACAATACTTAGCGTAAATGTAGGATGCTAGATTTTAGATAAGAATTAGAGTTGCAATTAAGGCCGTTTAACACTTGCTGCTCACTGTAATTATGTAATGTGTGTTTAGGGATAATATTAATAGTTTTTAAACAACTTTTGTTTACTTGGTCGTAACAGTCGAGTTATGGGAGTCCAAGTGCAGGGCCGGCGCTAAAGGCGCACGGGTCAAGAACTGCCTAACGTGCAAATTACCGAGATAAACATGAATTTTCCAACACGTTTTGATTAGTCTATACCGCTATATCGGATGTCAGCGGTACCATTAGATATGTCATAGTTTCCAATGTTTCCATCTTGTTTTTGATGCATGGGATTAAAGTTTAAAACTAACTTTAGTGGAAGTAAGGAGTCGGGAGCGAAAAAAGTTTTTAGTGATGCGCACCCTCAGCCAAAACACTACCCTTTTCTGCTTATTTTTCTTATGCCAACTTGGTATCGACTATTTTTACAGGGATTCTTTGTTTTTTCATGGGGATATAACAGATGGTGAAAGGTGATGTTGTAGAAGAACTCACAGCCGTGCGTGCGTCTGAGTGACGCGACACCAATTTATTTATTAAGGGGCGCCAGTCGCGTTGTGCCCGTTCTTCCACTCCCAAGTGGGTTCGTGATGAGATATAACTCGATAGACAAGTAATAGACCAATCCTGCACTACCTCAGACCATTAACGACGCTCTCTCTGTCGGGATTTTATTTATTTACGTTGAGTTTGAGTTTTATGTCTAAAGATTTTCGAGATTCATCCCCCACGGGATTTAATTTTGAGGTGATTTTTTATTTGTTTACCTACTAATAATGGATTCTACACTTAATGACTCCTGAAAAATCGCATAAAAAATCCCTATCGAGCTCCCGTAAGGCGACCAGAACATTGAGTTTCAGACTTGCGGAGTCATGAGACTCCGATGAACTCAGTTTTTCTGGTCTTCCAAACGAAAACTCAAGGGATTAAGACTAGCAACAAGTCATAATATCAATAAAATGCAATTAGTTCAAAGAATACCATTCATTTAGCAGATTTAAAACAAGTACAGTGAAATTCTGCAATATCCTATCCAATAAATTACACAGCCCCACAAAAAAAAAAATTGGAATTGCTATCGAGACAACTGTATCCCCATGTAATTATCGACGCTGAATCCGAATACGAGGTCAAAAAAAAATCGTACACCCCCAAAATCAACGCCTAGCGCTAAAAAACACTCCCTAAACAGGGTAAAAATGACTTAACGCTCCACGAATAGTCTTAAATCTCAATAAATCGAATTAAATATAAACATTCAAGTATATAACGCATAAGGTGAGACGTTAGGTGGGTATGGGGACCGGACCTATACGAGATCACCGAGTGCAGTAACGTAGCGCGCGGTGAGGACTTGGATGGGTGATTCTCGCCCTCACCCTCGATCGGACCATCTAAGGGGCACCGCGACGCTAGGGCTATACAGGGTGAGCACAATAAGCCCAGGAGGCTGCAGTGCCCCCAGAGTAGTATACAAGCAAGCCCGAGAGGAGGGGGCTTCGCTCAGTTAGAGTCTGAGTCATCGGAAGCCCATGAGGGCTTCTCTTAAAAAAAATAATAATAAAATAACGCATGAACACGGAGTTAACACTATTTTCCATTGAAAATCACTCCCATGAGTGGGTTAAGTTTCCTGCCTCATACAACAGGAAACTTAAAAAAATGCAGTGATTGCAAAAAAAGCTTACGATGCCCAGTTTTTTTGGAAAGAGTGAGTAACTGCATTAGTTTCGATGCGATGCTCAAAATCTACCCTCATAGAGTGGCGGAAATCACCTCTAGATTAAAATTGCAAGGAAAATCGGGGAAAAAATTGTGTCATCGTGATTTTTATTTTAATCGATGCTAAAATTGGCTAAAGATATGCAGCACTGCAGTTTGAAGGTGAATACTTGCATTGCACCAAATTCATTCAGTGACATCCCCATGAGAGGGTGAAAATTACTCCTCACATAACAATAAATTCAAAAAATAGTTGCAGTATCTTTTAGAAAAGCTCAAAACATCTGCATTTTCTTATTTAAGAAGAATATCTTTGACAACGTACTTGAAAAGTACCCATATTATGAAGTAGCAAAAATTTACCAGTAGTCTTAATTCAATTAAATTTATTCTTTCTTTTTGTAATATCTTTTGGATTTGTTTTCGAATGATCTCCTGACCGACTGCCATTTATGCTTTTCAGACGTCTCTCTTTTTAAGGACCAACAGTAATCTGCCATCATGTGTTCGTCCCATCTTCCTTGGTACCTTTTTTCCATTTCTGATATATCTTGGTGAAAGCGTTCACTCTGCTCTTCACTGTAGTCGCCTAAATTTTCTGGGAAATAAAGATGGGAATCGAGAAAATGAAGTTTCATATTGCATCCTAAAGATTTGAAATTTTTAATCATTTAGGAGTCATCTGCAATTTAAATTTAGGGGTGGTTTCCGCCACTCTATGGGGATAGTTTTTGAGCATCGCATCGAGACTAATGCAGTTACGTACTGTTTCTAAAATAACTGGGCATCGTAACATTTTTTTTTTTTGCAATCACTGCAGTTTTTTTAAATTTCCTGTTGTGTGAGGGGTAGTTTTCACCCACTCGTAGGGGTTATTTTCAATGGAAAGTAGTGTTAACTCTGTATTTATGCGTTATATACTTGAATGTTTATATTTAATTCGATTTATTGAGATTCAAGACTATTCGTGGAGCGTTGTCATTTTCACCCTGTTTAGGGAGTTTCTTTTAGCGCTAAGGGTTGATTTTGGGGGTGTACGATTTTTTTTGATCTCGGATTCGGATTCAGCGTCGAAAATTACATGGGGATACAGTTGTCTAGATAGCAGTTCCAAAAATTTTTTTTGTGGGGCTGTTATATAATGTGAAAGAATTACGCCCAACTAAGGCAAAGGTAAATTTTACCATACAAATGAGAACGCGCGCTAACAATCGATTTGGTAGAAAATATTCATGCAACTTCCCCAGAATTTAATACAAGCTTTTTTAAATTTGTGAATTTTGGTAATTATGGCTGACTGAAAATAATATAAAAATATTTTACTTAAAAATTTTTGTGCGCTTTTGATTAGCTCTAAAGTTCTATATCGTGATTATATCATTCACAGAACGGAGTTCGACTAATACATGAGTTTAATAACGTTCGGTCAATCTCACGACTTACTGGTCCCCATGCAGGTTCAATAAAGGAAAAATGACACCGACTCGCCCTCGAGCGACTTTTTGGCAAAATTTACACACAAGGCGTTTTCTCTATAACTTTATTATTTGGAGAGCCCTGAAATTGGCCTTCCTAATATCGCTTTGTATTGGTCATACAACATACTCGTGCAAATTATGAGTCGTTGGGTGAATCTAAACTCTTTTATGTGAGAAACTGGTCTTGTTCTGCAACAATGTCAGGTAGTAGACCGCAACCGCCCTCAGGGTGGAATCTACCCTGTTAGGGGGTGTAATATTGTTTCTCTTTTTTGTTAAAGACGTTTACCCCCGTCTTCGAGGATGCTGATCAAGGACAATGGTAAGAATCAATTATGACAACCTCAACCTTCAAAGTCACCATTTGTCCATTTTATATCCTCATCAGAAATGAACCTATCCTCGCAAGGATTTGAAATTCATGTTCCTTAAAACGGGATATAAGGAAGAGAATACTATTGGTAAAAAATGCTGTCTTTAATAAATTATAACATATACAGGACACGATTTTGAGTACAATATAATATTTTTTACAAAACATTAATATAACCTAGAGAGTTTACAAAGAGAATTACATGGTTTATATTCCTCAAAATGAACACCGCATTCAATGTTATTGCCTTCTTCTTCATCGCACGCATCGTCCGTTTCCCATTCATGATGGGAAATGCACACTTCAGGTATAAAATTTAGGAAGTTTACATTATCATAACTGTTATCATTGGATTCTTCTGTTTCTGTGCTTGGTTCATCATCTTCATCTTCTGGCCACAATTCTCATAAAATTTACCTTAACAAGTCTTCCAAAAAACGCTATATCAAAAGCCAAAATTTATACATCCGCTTCGCTTCGCACATCCGTCCTTAAATATACAATTATAGTCTTAAAAAAACAAGTCATGAACCAATTGATCTTCTGAAAATTTTGGTTCTAAGCAACCGTTATTTGATATATTCATTCACCTCGAGGACACCAGATTTACCCAGAAAAATAAAGGCAGCGAGAACAAATAAAATGATAGTACGAGTCCCTAATATCAGCGGCATACGCACTGATCGCTCCCAGAGAAATGGATAGACTCCGGGGTTATCAGCGAGCTAACCCTATACCCACGATGTGCCCCCAGAGAAATTGATGGACTACGGATACCTCGAGGACACAAGATTTACCAAGAAAACAGTAGGCGGCAAAAACAAATAAAATGATAGTCCCTAATATCAGCCAAGTCGCTACCTATCATTATTATTAAAAGGGTGGTTTCCGACAGTTTAAGGGTGAAGGAAAGGTCGAACCAGCGTAAAACCATTTTTTTCTTGATCAGCATCCTCCAAAATGGGGGTAAACGTCTTTAACAATAAAAAATGAAAGAAACAATTTTACACCCCCCTGACAGGGTTGCGGTCACTATCTGACATCACCTTTCACCATCTGTTATGTCTCCATGAAAAACAAAGAATCCCTGCAAAAGTAGTCGATGCCAAGCTTGTTGAGAAAATGTATTTAATCATAGTTGCAAACTTATACTTTATAGTGACATCTAGTGTCACAAAGTTAAAGTAGATTAATTTAATATTAATTGATGTGGTTGTTATAGAAACTGACAGAAAAAAATTATAAATACATTAGAAGATGTAAAATGTTTATGGTCCTTATTTAACATAATATAAAAGCTAACTCTGAACAGGTTATAGGTCCAGTTAACCAAAAGGTGATATAAAATGTAAACAAACAAGAAGTAAAAGTAAAATCAATAAAACTAAAATTATAAAATAATAATTTTAAAAGACAACATGTCAAAATAAAAAAAAATAAAACATGGCCACCTCAATGGAGAACATAATGCAGATAGGATAATTAAAAGATGCCGAAAGTTTTCAAATATGGAAATTTCAAGCAACAGTTATATTTAAGGCGAATTGCTTATGGGAAATAGTTAATGGCGAAAAGGAATTTATAAATTTAACAAAACCCGAGGAGAAAACAGACTGGTTAAGAAAAAACGCAAAAACCCAAAAAGTAATAGTTACAAGTATAGATAAAAAACTAATGATTGATGTTATGAATTGTGAAAATGCAAAAATGTGGTATTTTTCAACAAGGCACCGAAGAAGAAAAATGCAATTTACTGGAGGTGTTTTTCAGCTACAGCTATAAAAAAGGTACTGATCTTTCGTTACATATCAGTGGACTACAAAATATAGTATATAAACTAGAAGCATTGAATCACAAAATTGATGATGCTATGTTAATATCAAAGTTATTAACGACATTACCAGATGAGTGTAAATACTTTAGTACAGCATGGGAATCAACATCTATAAATGAACGAACTAAAACAAATCTAATAGCAAGATTACTAACCGAAGAAACAAGACATAAACTTGATAATGAAAATGAAGGAACAATGGCTTTTAAAGCAAATAACTTAAAATGTACCAATAAAATAAAATGCTATAAATGTGGAAAGTTAGTCATATAGCTAAGTCGTGCTTTAAAAAGGATAAATTAAAATGCTCAATATGTAAAAAAACAAATCATGCAAAGGAAAATTGTTATTTTAGAAAGAAATACCCACAAGGAAATGAAGAAAATAACAAATTAACCTTTATTGCTGGATATATGAAACAGATTTTATAATAGATTCAGGAGCAACGTCACATATGGTAAAAATCAAGAATATTCTATGCAATGTGGAAATATGCGAAGAAAACATTGGTATAGCAAGGAAAAACCAAAATATAAAAGCAGAAGGAGTAGGAAGCGTAAATAGTTATGTCTGTGTATTTAAAGACGTATTATATGTCCCTGACTTAAGCAAAAAATTATCTGTAAGTGCTATAACTAAAAATGGAGGAAATGTTACGTTTACCAAAAATAAAGTTTTAATAACCAAAATCAACAAAGAAATAATACAAGGAGAAAAACAAGAAAGTGGACTATTTTTAGTAAAACTACAAACTACAAAGAAACAAAAAAAATCTACTTTCAGAAAAAACTACGAAAAATCATAAAATTTCGTTGGTAGAAGAATGGCATAGAAAACTAGGTCATTTAGGGAAAAGTAACATGAAAAGGCTTATAAAATTATCAACAGGAATGAACATAACAGAAAAAGACTGAAGATTTAGACAAAATATGCGAAATATGCTTGAAAGCAATGCAAACAAGATTACCATTCGAAAAATCAAGAAAACAAACAACAAGACCACTAGAAATTATACATACAGATGTTTGTGGACCTATAGAGCCAAATACATAGGATAATAAGAAATATTTTATTGCATTGATGGATAATTATACACATTATACAATGATATACTTATTAAGTGGAAAATATGAAGTTGCAGAATACATAAAAAATTACATAATGGAGGTAAAAGCATTAACGAATTTAAAAGTATACAAGTTACGTTGTGCTAATGGCGGAGAGTACATTAACAAAAATTTAAAATCATGGTGTAAATCCAGAGGCATAGTAATGGACTCGACAATCCCATATACATCGCAATTAAATGGAAAAGCTGAACGACTCAACAGGACAATAATGGAGAAAGCTAGATCTTCAATTTTCGATTCTGAAATGGATAAAAAATTCTGGGGAGAGGCTGTATACATAGCAGCGTATTTATTGAACAGAAGCCCTACATAAAATCTTGAAGTAACACCAGCAGAAAAATGGTTTAAAAAAACTTGATTTAACTAGATTACAGATTTTTTGATGTAATGCTTATGCAAAAGTGTGAGGTTACCTAAAAAAATTAGAAGAAAGGAGCAAGAAATATACTTTTATAGGTTATGCAACAAATGGATACAGATTATTTGATGAAGAGAAACAAAAAGTAGTAGTATACAGAGATGTGATTTTTTAAAAACAACACAGAAGAAAATTTATGGAAGAATTATCAGAAACCAAACAAAAAATGACATACAACAAGTAAATATTGAAACAATGACTGAAGAAAGTCCGGAAATTCAAATACAAGAACAACAAAACCTAAATGAAGAAGAATCAGAAGAAGAAAAAACCGAAATGAATAGGAAAGAAACTGAAATGAATAGGAAAGAAACCAAAATGAACAGGAAGGTCAAGTTGAACCAATAGAAAACAGACCTAAACGAATCATACAAAAAAATCAGAAAGATATAATGAAAATGTAATGTTAACCTACCAAGAAGCAATAAACAGTGAAGGAAAGGAAAAATGGCTACATACAATAAATGAGGAGAAGACATCTTTAAAGAAAAATAATACATGGGTTTATGTAAACCGAAGTGAAATAGTTAACAAAAACATTTTATCCAGTAAATGGCTATTTCGAATAAAGGACGATGGAAGATACAAAGCCAGACTGGTGATAAGAGGTTTTGAACAAAAATATGGTATATACTATCAAGAAACTTTCAGTCCAGTAGTAAATATGACATGTTTACGAATTCTATTTGCTCTAGCTGTAAATAAAAATTACAAAAAAATTCGACATAAAAACCGCTATTTATATGGACAATTGAATGAAGTCATTTACCAGAAGGATATGAAGATAAGAATAAAATATGTTTAAAAATGTTTATATTTAAAAGTTGAATTATGTTTAATGATTTTAATATTTTATATTATAAAATTTTTAGAAGTATAATTTTGCAATTAGGAGAAGACGTTGAGAAAATTTATTTAATCATAGTTGCAAGCTTATACTTAGAGTGACATCTAGTGTCACAAAGTCAAAGTAGATTAATTTAATATTAATTGATGTGGTTGTTATAGAAACTGATAGAAAAAAATAATAAATACATTAGAAGATGTAAAATGTTTATGGTCCTTATTTAACATAATATAAAAGCTAACTCTGAACAAAGCTGCCACATGAAAAATAAGCAAAAGGGGTAGTTTTTGGCCGTTAAAGGGATGCGCATGACTAAAGACTTTTTTCACCTTGTTATTCGTGTTCAGCATTCTCCAAAACAGAAGGGGATGGGGGATAAGTTTCATAGCTTTACCACGATTTTGCTGTTTTTCGGAAAAATCCCGATTCCTTACTTCCACTAATATTCATTTATTAATTTCAGTGTACGTGCTCATTATTCTGAATTTTTGCAACTATTGGTGAATTATTTTCCACCGTGCGACTGGATAAAATTTTATTTCAAATTTTTGTGGAGGCGCGCGGCGGTTCAAATTTTTCAAAAAATTATGTAAACTTAATATCAACGAAACGTGGTGAAAACCACATTTTGGTAATAATATTTAAAAAGATACCAATCAATATTTTTTAGTCCTCACTTGTTTAGTATGAAGTAGAAGAGCAATAATAGTTCATTTAAATAATAGATGTAGACAAGCATAATCAATAAAACTTACAATGCATTATGCAATTGTCAGGATATCAATTAGAAAAACAAACTACTTAGTTAAGAAAGTTCGTAATACGTCAACTGTCAATTCAGTCACACCCCTTTTATGACTTAAAATAATTATTCTGTCGTTTATGTGAATAGTATTCATTGTTGAATAAATGTTTCGAAATGCATAGCATTACTAGTTAATAAAAATGTGAAATATAATATTTATAGGAAAGTAAATCAGCGGGTGAAAATGCTGACACTGAATTAATAAGAAATTGAGTTACTGTAATGATAGTAATAATAATAAGTGGTGCATATTCATCTTGTCAACTTTCGGCTGATGCACTCTAAAAAGGCAGAGGCAACTCTGCCTGGTAGATATCAACCATGGATCTCAAGTGAAGGTGAAGTCTAATACATATGATTCTAAACCAACAATGACACCTCACTATCAGCGACACAAGGCTAAGACGTGCGATCGTGAAGCGAATTTTTCCGCACTACTCTAACTCTGTGATATGTATCAATTTTTCAAAGATTGTACAACTTCAATGGCCCCCTAGACAACTGTCTTCGATGATGCACTTTTTCTATCTTAGTACTAATAACGTTTTGGAATTACCTAGTTAGTTTCTGTGCAGCCAAGATCGAGAATAGACATGATGAATTATATAAAGTTCTTCGAAAATAAGTTTCATTTTTTTTCATCCCCTTTAATAATGGCGTGGGGGTGGTAATGGGGGTGGCTAATGCCAAAGTTTTTTTTGAGACCTTTGCTTCTCTTGTATATACTAAATAATTTTATGAACTCTTACCTGCTTGATTTACCTATTTACCCCAAATTTACCCCAATTTACCCCCCAACCCTTCGACGGAACAAGATGAAAATATAATCTAGTTCTAGATCTCGTTAAAGTACATATGTGTACCAAATTTCAAGTCAATATCTCAAACGGTTCCAGAGTAAACGTGCGCACAAAAAAAAGTTACAGACAGACATTTTTTATTCGCTCAAATGAAAAAGATGTGGCAGAAGACAATAATATTTCACATATAGTTAACATAACTGACAAAGAAGAAAATAATAAAAAAATATACAGGGTGGTCATTCTAAGCAATAATTAATCAAGAAATTATGGTAAAAATAAAATTTAAATATCGAGAAGGAAACCTGACCTACTTTTAGTGAAAATTGCACAGGGTGATCATTTTAAAAATTAAGAAACAACAATGGAAAATAATAATTGGAATGCAGTTGTCACTATTGCCAGGAAAAATCTGATATGATTTTAATTAAAAAGAATGTACAGGGTCATTCAACAGAAAAAGTAATCCATAAATGAAGGATGCCAATCAGAGAGGGAAGTTTTGTGTAACTCCCTTTATTTACATTTTTTTTATAATGAGGAACAAATTAACGGTTAGAGTACAAAGATTTTAATGGATGAAACAGTTTTTGTCCTGTAATTTTATTGAATTTTCTTTTACTGTACCAGCAGACCCTTTACAAATGTCTCACCTAATGTACTGACTAGATAATTAACTTCTGAGTTTCCTTCATGATTGATAGGGTTAAGTTTCAGCCCTAGCATAATTTATTCACCTCGGACAATTAGACCGTTTTATCTAAATTACTAGCTGATTACATACTTTGTTTTTATTAGTTTTCTTTGTCTCCTAAATGTGACATTATAATTAAGTCAATTGTGTTTCACATTTAAAATTACTTACTCCAAATGGAAATTGTTTTATTCGTTTTTCTATTCATTTCCATTGTAGTTAAGGACAATATTTTAAATTACAAGTTATACTTTCTCTAATTGGAACAGTTTTAACAAAGTTAGGCGGTCATTATCCGTGATTTATTAAATTTGATTTATTAATGGGTTTGTCTAGAACACTCGTTAATGGTGTAATTGGATCAATAGTGGGAAAGAACGGATTATTTTTGTAAAATCGCCGCACGGTCTGTTCTTATATTAGGGGCAGATAGGTGTCGACAAGGTCATTAGTTAGACACTGAATTTAACTATGCAAGTATTTGAGACACGGACAAATAAACGCTTGAAGAGAACATATTAGATAATTTCATAACTTTATTAACGGATGATTTTCAGGGCTGGCTCTAGGGAGGGGGGGGCGAAGCGGGCAGCTGCCCGGGGCGGCAAAATTTTAGGGGCGGCAAATTCTTCAAATCCACAGTTACCAAAAAATATAAAAAGCTAGGAAATAATTGTTTCACTAATATAGTAATAGTAATGTTAACTTTATATAAATAATTTGTTATTGTTAGTTTTTTTTTGTATATAAAGTAGGTTACATACATACATTCTGTTTCTTATATGTGATTTTATTTCTTGTCTAATTTCTGTGGTGTGGTATTTTTTTTAAGTTTCAATACGGTTAATTTTTTCAATTATTTTATTTTGCCCTTTTAAATACAGTAATCATATTGCTGAAATTCCAAAAATTGCTGTAAACCTTATAACTAAAAGAACAAACAATCAGGAATATTCAGTAGGTGACTCTTAAAATGTTATAAAAAATAATGGACTGAAAAGATGGAGGTAAATATGAGACCGACAGGTAGCGGGGTAAATAAAAGACAAGGTGATATCCAACCCAGATTGAAATAAATTAAACTTAATTTTTTATTCAAGTTTATTTTGTACATTCAGAACTGTTTTATGTTATCCAATCAGGTCCTATGCCTACTGTTAATGCTGGAAAAAATATTATTCAGTAAACTCTTTAATTCACTTTTAAAAAACTTTTAAACGCACCTTAGTACTTTTTTGGGGATTTTATAGTTTCTCTATTTGCATTGTCCGTATTTGGCAGACGTCAACTAGAAGTGTCATACTTCACATTTTGTGATCAAGTTTATTAATCTGCTAGTTTTAAATCATGAAAAATTTGATTTTAACGAAAACATTAAAAGCGGGGTAAAAACGAGAATAAAGAAACCAAATGGGCAGACTGAAGCAGGCACATTTCAGCTTCCTAATTTAGGAGAAGCTAGCCCTTCTGCAAGCCCCTTCTTGTTTAGTAAAAAATCTGAATAAATTATACATAAAAGAAAACCCTCCTCTGTCTTATTTTTGCACTTCCATTTGTACGACGTCAATAAGAATGGGAATAAATCGCGTGTCTTTCATTTGCCCTCCACTGTCTTTTTTTTACCCCACTTGGAGGGTAAAAATGAGACACTGTTTATTTTTGTTTATCAATTAACGGTACTTTTTAGTAACAAAAATACATAGAAATATAATTTTTTCTGTCATTTTTACATATCATACCAATCTTTCATTAAATATGACTCGATTCTAAGCAACCTAAAAATTGAAAGATGTCATTTTGTCTCATTTTTACCCCGCCTGACCCTAATGTTATTTATATAAGAGAGGGGCGGCAAAATGAAACTGTGCCCGGGGCGGCAAAATACCTGGAGCCAGCCCTGATGATTTTTAAACTAATCATTGGAAGTCAATGAATCTTTTTGATTGTATATTTTGTATTACATTTTACGTCATGTTTTATACTTATTGTAATTGCAGTATTGTTGTTAAATGCTGACCCTTTCCGCATTTTATGAATCTACATTTAATTGTTGTACATTTAAATAGAGAAATAAAAAATATTATTATTATTATTACCTCTGAATTCTCAAGTGTTAGTGGACTTTTTGGGACGCTCTTAGTATCTTACTAGAAGCATCGATGCTATATAATTTGAAAAAATTACCGGTACTGTTAATAACTAGGTTTCTCCAAATATCGACGATTAGTGCAAGAAAAATAAGCCTAAAAATATGCGAACCTTGAAAAAAATTAGTACAAGCAAGAAATTTGGTGGAGATGTTGCAGTTATCATCTTATTGAATATACTAAAAGTCCCCTAAAATCTAAGCTGTGCTACGCCCGCCATATTGAAAAATGGCGGCCCATTTTCAGATTTTTGTATATAAATGCTTTACCGTTGCAGATAGGAAAAAAAGTTTCAAATAAAAAATGTAGGCAATAATAAAACAAACAATTTTTGATATTAACATTTTTTTCTCTAAATCGAACACTTTTTGGATTAGAAGTTTGTTTGGCATTTCAAAAATATTCGGGCATTTCTTCCTACACTTCAGAACAACACGTTGAAGAAAGATCAAGTAGACAAGCGATAAACAAACTTTTATAAACTGGATGCAACAGCATAATCCCTTTAACCAGCGTTGTGAAAATTTGGTTAGCTTATCTTCAGGGTTAATGAACTCGCACCTTATCCTACTTCTCTTTTCAATGAGGTTGGTATGAGGAAAGGCAGGAAATCATCACTTGTCGCAGCTTTTAAAATGGAGTAATCACTAGAAATAGACAACTATGTATATTTACGTCATAGATGGGGGACATATTCTTCACAGTATTGTCTGGCTGATACCCGCAAGACGTCATTAACAATTACACCTCATGCATCATTAGTCGGTATGGCTGTAGTCATAAATGTGCCCCAAAAAGAAAAAATCTGTTGTAAAGAAACAACTATCTGTAGGCAAATGCGAGAAGAAAATTTAATCAATTATTTTCAATTGTTGAGCGCAGAAAATTTCTGTTTTATTGATAATGATAATATAGACTTAAATAACAAATGTAACAAATTTATGGATGTTCTCGTACGCGATCTAAATATCTCTTGTCCTATGGTTTTAAAACAATTTGAGGGGAAAAACAACAAACCCATACATAAAATAAAATTTAATAACGAAAAACTGCATAGTCTGCGGGAGCATTTAAGACTACTACTAGAAATTAAAAAAAACAGACCCTGCGAGTTTATTCAACAAGAAATAAAAATTGCTCGGAAAAAATATAAAGCAGAGTTATCATACATAAAAAAAGAAGCAAATGCACATTATATTAAAAATTGCGGAAATATCCAAAGGGGTATGTGGAGCGTTATTAATGACAGTGTAAATAGGCAAAATAAAAATATAAAAACTACCCTTAATGCAACCGATTTGAATAATTATTATGTAGAGGTTGCAGAAAATATTATCAAACAGCTACCTGATATAAATCATTCATCACAACACTACCTAACCATACAAAACAGACAGATGAACACATTTAAATTCAGAGAAGTAGGATTTATTGAGGTAAGAGAAACTTTAAATGAGCTGAAAAATAATGGTAGCAAAGATGTTTATGATATGAACTATAAAATAATTAAGTACGTCAAGGATATTCTAATTATACCCTTAACAAAATTATTTAACATATGCATTAGAGAGGGTACATATCCAGACTGCTTTAAAATTGCTAAAATAATACCAGTATATAAAAAAGGTTCAGCAGACGACCCAGTAAACTATCGACCAATATCGTTGCTACCAGTAATTTCAAAAATATTCGAAATTCTTCTGAAGAAACAAATCTGTGAATACTTTGAAGAAAACGCCCTGTTAATTGATAGTCAGTTTGGTTTCAGGAAGAGTCGCTCAACTTCTCTAGCTGTTTTAAAATTAATAGATAATATCGTAGAAGGATTCGAAAATAAAAACTACGTAGGATCCATTTTTTGCGACTTAAGTAAAGCTTTCGATTGTATTTCTCACGATATCCTCTTTGATAAATTACATTTCTATGGCTTCAATGAGGTTAGCTTAAAGTTGATAACATCCTACTTGTCAAATAGAAGACAGAGTACATTTTTTAATAAAGAAATTTCCGACCTCTTACCAATCAATCACGGTGTACCACAGGGATCTGTATTGGGACCGGTGTTATTCATTATTTATATTAACGACTTAATTTACGCAAATGTAAATTGCAGTACTATATTATATGCCGATGACACCACAATAATCACTAAAGATAATAACATAAAGTGTTTACTCCATGATATGGCCAATAAAGCAGTAGATTTTCAAAACTGGTTTACAGCAAATAAACTACTACTAAATAATGAAAAAACAACAAACATGGTATTTTCATATCGTAATTTAGACGGCGTAAAAAACCCGGACTGTACGAAATTTCTTGGAGTGTACTTAGATCCCCTCCTTACCTGGGAGCACCAAATAGATTTTATGGTTAAAAAACTTAATAAGACTTTATACTTAATAAGAAATCTTGTACATGTCGTACCAATGCAAGTAGTAAAAACAGCCTACTTCAGTCTTTTTCATTCGGTAATCAGTTATGCTATCATTACTTGGGGTCATTCGGCACATACTGGTCGAATATTTTCTATACAGCGCCATGCCATTAGATAGATGTGTTTTATGGGTTTTAGAGAGGATGTTAGAGAGAAATTTAAGGATTTAAAAATTTTAACTTTGCCCTCTGTGTATATTTATGAATGTCTTTTGTTTGTTAAAATGAACTTAAATCAATATAGTCTTGTAAGTGATATACATTCGCATAATATCAGAAATAATGGTCACATTAAAATAAATTATATAAGACTAAACCACAGTCGAGGTGCCAAAAATTATTACGGACCATTATTTTTTAATAAACTACCAAAGACAATTATAAATCTAGATTTTAAGAGATTCAAACAAAAGATAAAAGGAATTCTTACAGAAAATGCATTTTATAATTTTGATGAGTTCTTAAATGCTGACATAAATTATTAATTTTAATTTGCTATGACAGTGTATCTTTTGTATAATATGTAACCAAGTACGTATATTTTTTGTTCGTAATTATGCATGTTTTCTAGATTTTATGTTTTATATTAAGTTTTATATATATCTCAATGTATGTATGTACCAATTTTTAATTTTTAAACATTGTATATTATATTGACGTGTCTGATTGTGTAATTACACTGAAAAGGCAAATAAAGAATTTGAATTTGAATTTGAATTTAATTGCGTTGTGGTATTTGATGGTTATCCTGTATACCCAACAACGAAGAGGAATGAACAAGAAATACGATCGGCAAGAAGGACATCAGCAGATATAAACATAAGTGAGAATACTTTGAATATTGTCACCACAACAACGCAAGCGGAATTTCTTGCAAACAGTGCAAATAAAAAACTTCTTACAAAATATCTAGCTGTCTAGTTAAAAAGTCGTGATGCTGATGTGTCGATCGTAGCAGCAGCTATTGAGAGTAGTTGTTGTTGGGCAGGGCACCGACTTATTAGTCCTCCTAATTACTTCGTCAACAGATGAGATGCATATTTGGTTCCTTCGACCGTGCTCAGGAAATAAAAAAAGGTCAATTTTTTACATTCCAAAGCAACGAAATATGCACAGGAATATATTACACTGTCTGATGTTCATACATGCTGTTACAGGTTGTGACACAACTTCCGCGCCCTTTAGAAATAGCAAGATTAAACGCTTACGCCTTTTAGAACAAAACCCGAATCTGCGACAGACTGTTGCATTACTTACGGAGGATGACATTGCAGCTGCAGGGTAAAAATTTCTGCTTGCCTTTTATGGGCCAACAAAGTCCCAGACGTGATCAGACAATCGTCTGATCAGAAAGCAGCAATTACATTCCAAATTTGACTTGGCAGTGTTGCCTCCTACAAATGCAATCACTCATATCGCACATACCTCCAAGTCCAGCAGTGGATGGGTAATAATTTAAAGCCGACTGCCTGGGGTTGGCAGTTAAGCCAAACCAGATTTGACATGTTTAGATCCAGCCTCTAGCAATTTACTGAAGCTCCTATTATGTGGTTGCAAATCGGGATGCACAAAACGTTGTGAGTGCTCATCAGCAGGGTCAAAGTATTCTGCCATGTGTGGACATTGCCAGGGATTATCTTGCAGCAACTCAGAAGATATATTACCGTAAAGTGGGGCGACATTGACTTCTGGTGGCGAGATTGATACTAACTTCATTGGCATCCTGTAGACACATTTTCGCTCCCCCCCACTAATTTTTCAAACTTGCCGCCTAAGTTAACCGCTGCCACATAGTCAAATCCACGAATGTGAGTGCATGTGCTACATTCTTAAAAATTCATTGTGTTTGTGAAAATTAACTTCTTAAAGCAAAACTTGAATCTGTGTAACTTTAAACGTCCCAAGGTAAGCATTGTTATTATATGAATTTTGAGTTTTATGCATAATAAAGTCATTATTTCTTCATGTAATGTTGTTAAAAATTTGAGGTTAAAGTTGTTGCTTTATTCCTAAATCATGAATACCTCCCGCGGGGGGGGGCGAGTTTGATATAGAAGGTGGGGTGTGATTGATACATATCAATCTCACCCCACCAAATCGGTCCGTTCAGTTAGAAATTAAGCATTTTGTCTCAGTATGAATACTACCTACTTGCTAATACCTAAATAATTTTTTTTAGATGATGCGAAAGTATCAACGTACACCAGGGACAAGAGCCTATTGAGATTATACGGACACTCAATTAAACGAGGCTATTCAAAAAATAGCAGACGATAAACTTTCTATTAAAGCAGCCTCACAGCGGTATAAAATTCCGTATGGGACTTTATATAATAAATTCCATGGAAAACACGTGAGAAGAACCGGTGGTCAAACAGTTTTCACAGAAAGGTAGAAAAATTCCAAAATAATGTGCCTGGAAAGGATTGGGCTTTAAGTTTATTGGATCGTCACAAAGATCAGGCCTCCAGCGTGTTTCTGGAAATATAAAAAAAGCCCGAGCAAAAGTTTCTAGAGAAACTCTAACAACATATTTTGGCAATTTAAAGGAAACTTTAAACAATGTTGCTCCAAGCAACATCTCTACAATACATCTACAATACATGGAAAGAAGGCGGAATTACTGGGTATTACTTGTTGCACCAAACCATGTTGTTCACAGGGTTGTCGATTTAATAGAACTTCACATGGCTGGATGGCTCTGTGACGTTTGAGGATTGGTTTGGCTCATCATTTCTTCCTCACGCCAAGCGATTGGAAGGTAGAAAAGTACTTATCGGCGACAACTTAGCCTGTCATTTCAACTAACAGGTTCTGGCCAAGTGTGAAGAAAACAATATGTCATTTGTCTGTCTGGTGACCCATTCTACTCACATATGCCAACCTCTAGATGTAGAATTTTTTAAACCGTTCAAAGTTGCTAGCGAAATATTTTGACAACTTTCAAACTCAGAAATAATCTTCCTGGAATTCGAAAAGAAGTTTTTCCGTCCTTACTAAAATCAGCAATAGAGAAAATGGACACTGTACAAGCTCAAAGAAAAGATAAACCTGGAGCTCAAGAAACTGGTGTGAAACGAAATATAATAAATGGTTTTTACGCAACTGGAATATGTCCCATAAACCTCGATAAGGTTTTGAATAAAATTCCAAATTTCAGTCATAACCCAGAAATTAATTAATGATTCATTAAGTGAGTTATTGCGGGAAAAAAGATTCGGAAGCAATAATGTAGAAAAAGTTAGACGTAAAAAGCAAAGATTGAATGTTATACCGGGAAAAAGCATAGGAATGAGGAATAGTTCCAGAGAAGAAGATAGCGAACAGGAAGAGGAAATTGTTATGGTAGAGGAAGAGGATGATGGAGACGAAGGTTTAGAAGATGAAGTGGAATATATAACACCCAGTGAAAATTTGTTAAGACCAGAAACATTTGTACTTGTCAAATTTGCATCTGGGCGAAGAAGATGTACAATTTTTAAGTACGTTTGTAAGGTCTTAACACAGTTCTCAGTTAACGAATTCAACGTAGTTGGGTACAAGTCTAGTAATTTAGAAAAGACTAAATTTAAATTCGTAGAGAGTGATCTAAGTACAGTACCTAATTCTGATATTATAGCTATTTTGCCAACCCCTACTGAAATTGATGAAAAAGAATATGAGTTCTCAGCTAAACTTGATGTTAAAGAACTATAAAAAGCTGTTTTATTATATTTAGAATAAGTATTTTTATACTGTTTTAGTGTTTATTTCCAAATACATATACCTGTTCTAAAATATTGTATTATTATTATCCTCTTATCAATCTTACCCCACCTATCAATCTCACCCCATACAATATGATGTAAATAAAAATCTACCTGTTAAAATTAAAAACGGGGTGAGATTGATTTATTACATTGGAACACCTATAGTTTAGCACAATATCACATGGGGTATTAAAGTTGCCCCATGAGGAGTATGAGTTTGATCAGGCCATTCTTTTTTCATCGTCATTTTTTGGTATTTTCTGTCTGTAGAGATATCAAATGATTTACAAGATTTACGGTACCTGACGACGACATTGATAATGACGAACTAATGTTGTAACGTATTTTCGCATTTTATTCTATTTGTTATAGGCCTTATAATTACAGTATATTTTTCTTCTGTAATGGTAATGTAGCCAAAAAAAATGTTTTTTGTTTTACTTACAAACTATAAACACACATTTTACAGTGTATTTTGTACACAAATGGGATTTTTGAAAATTCAATAACATTCTGCACCTCATAAAAAAACCGTTCGATTTAGAGAAAAAAATTTTAATATCAAAAATTGTTTGAATTGTTATTGCCTACATTTTTTATTTGAAATTTTTTTCCTATCTGCAACAGTAAAGGATTTATACACAAAAATCTAAAAATATGCCGCCATTTTTCAATATGGCGGGCGTAGCACGGCTTCGATTTTAGGATACTTTTAGTATATTCATTAGGAAGGCAAGTGGAACATCTCCACCAAATTCCTTGCTTGTACTAATTTTTTCGATGCCAAAATTTAGTTTTCCTGCACTAGATATGGAGCTCGACTATCAGGCAGATTATATAATTTCTTTTATTGAAGTTCGGTTCAAGAGACGTTCACCTAAAAATGAATGCAGTTTTTGCCATAATAATTTTTACAATATCAAAATTACATTGATAGTATCTATACGTGAGAAAAATATTTTATTCTCTTATTTATTTTTATCTATATACACTGACTGACATCACAAGCTACCGTTAAGGTGTTTTAGTGGTTACGTATGGGGTGTAACACGCGCTCTTCTTCGGCTAGATGAGACGCGTATACATGCATTTCAATAAGATTGTCTGATTGAGTCTCAAGATGGCGCTGCTGAGTGCAATGAATAAAACATCAAGAGCTCGTAGGGAAATATTGAAAATTGAAAAGAGTCTCACAGGAACAGCGATAGACTCAATCGATGTCATTATGTAAAGATCCCATATATACAGAATGTGATACGGGAGCTGATATGTGACTCTTCTACTGCGTCACTGTCATCCAGGCTAGGCTTTCTTAGATGGGAGGTAAGAAACGCCGCGAGATTGCCGCGCTTGTAGCCGGATAACCACGGCGTGCGTTCAGAGCCATCCGTTTGAATTTATTCTCTTTAGCAGAAATATTACTTCATAAATTGCACTATGGTAATACAGACCTATATATGACTATATTGTGTGGCTGACGTAAAAATTTTATGCATACTAGTTTGCATGCGACTAGGTGCAATCTAACAGACCTAAGAAAAATATTTTGATTTGAAGATGAACTTGAAAAAATGTATTAAAACGAGTTGTTCATTTGTATTGATAGGAGTTTGCTTTCACTACATTAGTAAATACAATATGCCTTTTTACAAACACTACTAAAACACTCGAATATTGTCAGTCCACCTGAGTTACGCCAAACATGTTGTGATCATCTAGAGATAATTAAAACAGTTTTAATGTACTCCATACGGTATATGTATATTATTCAAATAGGTATTTAAAACATTGAACGCTTCCTGCAGTACTTCTAATAGATTTGTGAACAACTTCATAGGTATTTTGCTTGTATTATTCCTTACTACAGGGAGATAAAGAAACCGAGGCATTGAAAAAAAATCGATTTAAATAAGAATTAATTTAAATTCTGGATTAAGACCAAGAAAGTAATTATAAGCAACATTTTTAAATGGAATTGTAGTTTCCTCTTAGGTAAAATTCATAGGTACTTTGAAATTTTTTAGTGCCCTGTTTAAAAAAAAATAATTTTCTTAACACATATCGTAAAAAACCGCTGCCTAAGGAATCACTACTTCCACATCCAGATTCTCTATCCGAGTCACTCACAACGAAAAAACTTTGTATGTGAAAATAATTGTTTATGGAACTTTAATAATATAATATTTGAAATCCTCTACCCCAAAAACCCATAAAACGATACCCCACATCGGTAGTGGGGTGGGGGTGGTGATAGGGGGGTGGTAGTGGGGGGTGGATGAAGTAAAAAATATTTTGAGGTTTCTGATTCCTGTACATGCACTAAATCACATTTTTCTTTCATCCCCTTTAATAAGGAGGTGGGGGTGGTAATAGGGGTGGCTAATGCCAAAAATTTTTTTGAGACCTCAGCTTCTCTTGTATATACTAAATACCAATTCCATGGACTCCTACCTGCTTAATTTACCCATTTACCCCAAATTTACCCCAATTTACCCCCCAACCCTTCGACGGAATAAGATGAAAACATAATCTAGTTCTAGATCTCGTTAAAGTACATATGTGTACCAAATTTCAAGTCAATATCTTAAACGGTTTCAGAGTAAACGTGCGCACAAAAAAGTTACAGACAGACAGACCGACAGACAGACAGACCGACAGACAGACAGACCGACAGACAGACAGAAATTTTTTTTTCGCTCAAACTTAAAATCTCGACGTTTCATGACATTTTAAGCCTATTTGGACAATAAAAATTTTTTAAAATTTTTTTGTCGTTACTATACTTCTGGACGTGGAAGTAATTAATAATCCATACCAAAGTTGCAAAAGGCGATTAAACCCCAAAAGTGCAAGGATAACGACTAAACATGGCTACCCTCCGTTTTCGAGGGCGGTCAACACGATGGTCATAATCGCTACTATACGCAAAAACCACCACATTTTCCCATCTTTCGTTGTCAGACATGCGAGAACTTGTTGGATCGTTTTTTTTTTTTTTTTTTGAGAAAACTCAATATATCCTATAAAATTTCGCAACCAGACATCCTAACGACTCCCGGAGGTTGAATCCACCCCCTCCCTCAATATCGAAACATGCAAAAAACATCCAAACGTGCTGAAAATTGTTTTCTACACGTTTTCAAAGGCGGGGAACATATTGCTGATATAATTTAGCCTCCCACCTCTAACCAACTACCCCTAAATGCTAATTTCTGACTCGTTTTTCAAACAATATAACTGTGGTTGTAAGACCGGGTGTAACACGAGGTGTAGCTGCATAAAATTAGGTGTAAAATGTTAGTCCCTTTTGTAGACATTGTACAGGTAATGATTGCGATAACAGCGAGCGTGTTTAAAATCTAGATCTATCAGAAGATGAGGATGGTACTATTGATGATATTCAAAAGCTGATCCCGGAAATTTCAATACAGAATTGTGTTAGGATGACGATGAATGTACCCAGATGGAAGCAAGTCTCATTGAAGAGTGTAATGTCCATTCCGATTGGCCAGAACAATTTGTAAATGCAGAAGAATAAATTAACATTTAATAATAATCATATATGATGCATGCCTAGCATAAGAATAAAAATGATGAACATAATCTGAAAATAAATATATAATAAAGAAGTCGACTATGCACATACCCGACTATCAAACTCCTCTTAAGCTACAGTAAAAAAAAATTGTCCCTAGAAAACCTGATCCAATGAGTGCTTGTGAACTCACTATGAGAAAAACCGATGGTTTTAGGCATACAAGGGTAGTTTGTGAGGACTAAGAGAGAAAGTGATGCCACGAACGTGTTCTCCACCCTTGAAAACGGGGGATACCTTCTTTAAAACTTTCTCTTTGAGGGATACTTCAGGACTGAGGGAGGGGGTGGTTTCAACCACCGGGGGTCGTTAGGATGTCTGGTTGCTAAATTTTACAAGGCTTATTGAGTTTCCTCAAAAAAAAATCCGATCCAACAAGTCCTCGCATGCCTGATAACGAAAAATGGAAAGAAGGGGTGGCTTCATGCACTTAGAGGTAGTTGGTTAGGGATGGGAGGCTAGATAATATCAGCATCGTGTTCCCTACCCTTGAAAACGTGTAGAAAACAATTTTCAGCACGTTTGGAAATTTTTTGCATGTTTTGGTGGCTTCATGCACTTAGAGGTAGTTGGTTAGGGATGGGAGGCTAGATAATATCAGCATCGTGTTCCCTACCCTTGAAAACGTGTAGAAAACAATTTTCAGCACGTTTGGAAATTTTTTGCATGTTTTGGTATTGATTACAGGGCATATTGAGTTTCCTCAAAAAAACCCCGCTCCAACAAGTCTTTGCATTCCTGACAACGAAAAATGGGAAAAAGGGGTGTTTTTTTACGTTTACGACTATCACCATTTGACATCCTGTATAAACTAATGCTCTCGCTGTCGTCTATAACTATGATTCACATAGCAGATAATATATTTTTTTTTAATTTTTTTTTAATCGCCTTATTTATTTTAATGTCCTGGCGGAGTTTAGCCGATGGCTATTCTACCACTCAACCAGGACGAACACACACATAGACAACATCACAACACCCATGCCCTGCGACATTGCCATCTGCCGCAGCTGAGACTCGAACTCAGGAGAGGAGAGCGACTAGACCGTGTTGTCTCTCACACAACCACAGTCTAGCCCACTGCTACCGTCTCGGCAACACGAGAAAAACGCCACTACACATCCATACCCTAGCCAGGAGTCGAACCCGGAACCCGGTGGTCGCAAGCCTAACACCTTAAGCATTGCGCCACCGAGTCGGTTGTCTGGTTGCTAAATTTTACAGGACTCATTGAGTTTCTTCAAAAATAATCCGATCCAAGTCCTCGCATGCCTGATAACGAAAAATGGAAAGAAGGCTTTATGCATTTAGAGGTAGTTGGTTAGGGATGGGAGGCTAGATAATATCAGCATCGTCTTCCCGGGCCTTAAAAACGTGTAGAAAACAATTTTCGGCACGTTTGGAAATTTTTTGCATGTTTTGGTATTGATTGCAGGACATATTGAGTTTCCTCAAAAAATCATTATCATATTCTTGCAAGTACGAAAGCGAGGAGTATATTGCATTCGATCGACTTTCTATAGTCGTAAATATCTATTGTAGAGAAAAAAAATCATATTGTGTCAGTGGCGCAACTAGACGTCTTAGGGCCCCAGGGCAAGAAATTGTTAGGGGCCCCCTATTATATTATTTTCTTAATACCTAATCCCAACATTTTTTTAACGAGTGGGGGGATGAAATAAAAAAAAATAATTTTCATCTCAACATTTTTTTGATGAGCGGGGGGAGAGAAATCCGCAGAAAAATTTTTTGCAAAAAAAAAGACGCCGGCTGGGACCCTTAGTCTGCCGAGGCCCCAGGACGCGGGCTGGGGCTCCCTTTTTCCCCCGTTGCCCCGGGGCACTGCCCCGGTTTGCCCTACCATAGTTACGCCTCTGTATTGCGTTAGAGAAAAAAAATCTAAATAGCTTTCAAAAGTCCGTCTGTCCGTTTCGTGTACTGTACTGGCATTTGGGCAGTATTTAGTTAGTTCTATTAACAAAATGAATCAATAAATAAAAAAGTTACTGACTGGTTGATTGATTGATTGATTGATTAATTGATTGATTAATTTATCAGCCAGCAGCAAGAGCCATATGGCGCATGGTAAGGGAATGTAGAATAAGGTGCAGATATTTGTGATATTTGTGTAGATATTTGTGAGATGGGTTACCGCATTGTGTTGTGAGGGAGAGTTTAAGGTTCCTTTTTTGTGTTTTTGGTTCTGAACTTCTGCTTCTTCTGAGTCTTCTTATGAAATATGTTGCCGCGTTGTCTCGTGATATGCAGTGTTTATGCTCCTCTTTTTGTGTTTCTGCTTAGAATCTTCGTTTTCTGAATCTTCTGATTCCTCGGTTTCCGATGCTGGGTTGGATTTGGATCATGCTTATTGTCAGCAGCGAGAGCGACATGACGCATGGTACAGGAGTGGGGGATGGGCAGCGTAGGTGTTTGTGAATTTCGTTGCCGCATTGTGTTCGACATATTTAATGTTTATTCTCCTCTTTTTTGTGTTTCTGCTTCTACAGATTTTCTTCTCCTTCTGAGTCTTCTGATTCCTTCGTTTCTGGTTCTGGTATAGTGTATATCTGTAGGTATTCGTGAAATGAATGGCCGCACTGTGTTATGATGTGGAGTGTTTGTGCTCCTCTTTTTGTATTTCTGCTTCTACAAATCTTCTTCTTCTACTGAGTCTTCTTCTTCTACTGAGTCTTCTGATTCCTCCGTTTCTGGTTCTGCTAAAGTATATATAGCAGAGATTTCTTTGTAGAATTCATTTTTCCCCTCGCTTTTCTTTTCCAGTATATTTGGTTCTTTCCCAGTTTGTTCATGATCCTCTCGATTGTTGTTTTCCACGTGTAACTGATCTCCCTATTTTTAGTTTGCTGCTGTTCAGTGTTAGCGCTTTCTTCGGTAGATGTGTTGGGTCCGCTGTGTTGATTTTAACGGGGTTCCAGTTCATTGACGGATGCCAGCATGGACGATGAAATGATCTATGTTGTTTTGTATATGGTCCGCTACTTGTTTCCGTAGATTTTTCATAGCGTTGATGTGTGCCGGAGTTGTTATGTTTTCTCCTTCTATCTGATAGCTTACTGCTCCATACAGACATTTCTCGTCGCTGTCAATTTTTTGTACCAGTAGCTGACGAGTCCTCGTTCCTACGTTCTTTAGTGGATACCCTATTTTTGCGTTTTCTGGAGAGTTATTATTTTTTGCTTATTTTTTACTTGTTACGTACATTTTGAAAAAAATGTAGTATAGGTTTTGCATTTTTCCAGTGGACCATCGAAATCCGAAAAAAACGTCGGATCGAAATGAAAGTCATATCTATCGACTCGAGAGCGAATTTAGAAAATTCCGTCCGTCGGTCAGTCGGTCAGTCGGTCTGTCGGTCTGTCGGTGTGTCTGTCGGTCTGTCTGTCACGCTCAGCCCCCCTAATCCGTTTTCGGATTTCGATGAAACTTGGATGGTTAATAGGAGGCCTTTAGAAAACCTTAACACTGGAAGCTCGGCTCCGTTCGGAAACCGGAAGTACCTGATATAGACGTTTCAAGTTTTTCGGTAAAAATTGAATAACTCGGTAACGGGCAGTCGGATCGAGATATTTCAAAAAAGAGATGGTGCCGCTGGCAACAATCTACAGATAAGTATACCGGAGACAATGTCGAAAAACAAATGGAAATTGATTGTTTTTGCAAGAAACTGGTTTTCTCGAAATCGGGCTAGGAAGCACGATAACTGTCCAGGATATAGATCGATTTCGATGAGATTTGGTGGGATCGAAGGTACACGGCCACAAATGAAGCCTATCGCTGGCGGTCCGAATCCGTTGACCGCAAGTATTTTTTCCAAGGCCGAGAATGATTTTCCAAAGATATTGATAACTCCCGAACCGAAGGTCCGACTTTGATATTCAAAAATAGCAATTGTAGGGTTCGATTAAGTCTATTAGGTGATGTTTGTGAGAAATTTGACAAAACAAAAGCGAATCTACAAATCCTGGAAAACCTAATTTTTTTGATAGATTCTACAAATACCCGACAGTTTCCTAATGAAAATCGAAAATTAAGTATTCCGTCGATCAGTCTCTATAACCGGTATAAGGCACGGACCTTTTCGGACAAAAAATCTGAAATAGAGTTTTTCGAAAAATTAAAAATAAACGAGTTATTTACAAAGATGCATGACCACAATATAACCGATGCCCTTTCTGTATTTAAAAATGTAGTTAGCCTTTACTTTAGTCAATGCAAAAAGAAAAAAAAGGTACTGAATCAGCCCAACAGGGATAAAAAGCATATCAAAATGTAGTTTTTACCTTGTTACTACATTTTGAAAAAAAATGTAGTATAGGTTTTGCATTTTTACAGTGGACCATCGAAATCCGAAAAAAACGTCGGTTCGAAATGAAAGTCATATCTATCGACTCGAGAGCGAATTTAGAAAATTCCGTGCGTCGGTCAGTTGGTCTGTCGGTCTGTCTGTCTGTCACGTTCAGCCCCCCCCTAATCCGTTTTCGGATTTCGATGAAACTTGGGTGGTTAATAGGAGGCCTTTAGAAAACCTTAACGCTGGACGCTCGGCTCCGTCCGGAAACCGGAAGTACCCGATATAGACGTTTCAAGTTTTTCGGGAAAAATTGAATAACTCGGTAACGGGCAGTCGGATCGAGATATTTCTGCCGCTAGCAACGATATACAGATAAGTACACCAGAGACAAAGTCGAAAAACAAATGGAAATAGTTTTTTTTGCAAAAAACTGGTTTTCTCGAAATCGGGCTAGGAAGCACGATAACTGTCCAGGATATTGATCGATTTCGATGAGACTTGGTGGGATCGAAGGTACATGGCCACAAATGAAGCCTATTGCTGGCGGCCCGAATCCGTTGACCGCAAGTATTTTTTCCAAGGCCGAGTATTATTTTCCATAGATATTGATAACTCCTGAACCGAAGGTCCGATTTTAATTTTCAAAAATAGCGATTGTAGGGCTCGATTAAGTCTATTAGGTGACTTTGTGAGAAATTTGACAAAACAAAGGCGAATCTATAAATCCTGGAAAACTTAATTTTTTTGATAGATTCTACAAATACCCAACAGTTTCCTAATAAAAATCGAAAATTAAGTATTCCGTCGATCAATCTCTATAACCGATATAAAGCATGGACCGCTTTGGACAAAAAATCTGAAATAGAGTTTTTCGAAAAATTAAAAATAAACGAGTTATTTACAAAGATGCATGACCACAATATAACCGATGCCCTTTCTGTATTTCAAAATGTAGTTAGCCTTTACTTTAGTCAATGCAAAAAGAAAAAAAAAGGTACTGAGTCAGGCCAACAGGGATAAAAAGCGTATCAAAATGTAGTTTTTAGCTTGTTACTATTACGGTTCTAAAACTTTTTAACAAAATCCCTTAGCCTTACCAAGTGCATTTAAAATTTATAAAACTCCTTTATTGTTTAATATTTCAGTTTAACCTGTTATGAACCGGATTTCTGATTTTTTTTTACAGTCAAAAGTCCACAGTCCTAGGTGGTGAGCGGAGGAGAGAGGTGCTCTTTAAAGGTCCCATTTTTTGGTTTTTCGCTTATATTTCGGAAACTGAGCGTCGTATGGAAAAAGATAATCTATGCAAAATTAAACATAATTAAATTTCCTATAAGAATGTCTATTTTCATTTTCTTCTTGTGTGTTATAGTTTACGAGATATTCGCCAGCCAAAATAGATAATTAAAAAAAAAATGTATTAGGTACCTTGAATATTTCTATCAAAGCGGTTTACCGTGATCTGCTAATAAATCACAGTCACAAAACGATCTTTATTTTACAACACTCGACGTATTTACTAACGTAATATTTTGTCGAAATCTATGCATTTCCTTAAATATACTGTGTAACTCACTTAAAACGAAGACGCCCTTATAACTTTTTTATTTTGTTTCCGATTTGAATCAAATTTTACTCAAGTATAGAACAAATTAGAATTTACTTATAACCAGAAAAACATTCGCCTGCTACAAAGGCGTAGCCTTCTGTGGTACCAAAATATGCTGAAAAAAATAAAAACATTTTGAATGTTAAAAATTCTTAAAAAATGCATCGAATCGGCGCCACAACCGTAAATACTCCAAAATTTGATTCGGTTATGGATGGGGGATTTTTCATACATAAGCTCATCTGGCAAAGGGGGTCCTCAGTTTCCGAAATTTGTGGTGGATACGTGAAATTCGTCAAGACCCATTAATATGATTTTTAATATTTTAAGACACAACCACACAAAAAAAGTGGTCTGGCCTGCGGACAAGATCGGTGTAACCAAAGTCAGAATTGTCAGATTGGCTCGATTTTCACCCCTAACCCCAAAAAACATCCCCCCCCCCCAAAAAAATGTCCTGTCCAGCGGACCATACCAGTGTATCCTTATATATTTAGTAAAGATGCACTGGTCTGAAAATCTGAAAAACGAGCCAATCTGACAATTGAAGAGCTAAGTTATTGAGTAATTTAACTCGAAAGTTTTTAGGCGAGAACTTTTTTGTTATAACGACTATATAGCTTGCATTTTGCGATGATATTGACATTTGATGTACTTTTCATAGACAAATAACTAAAGTTGTCAGTTGTCATTATTTTCGAAAATTTTAAAAAATTAATGTTTATCCGTTCATAAGTATCTTTGAAATGAATAAGGAATTAGTAAATAAAAGTGTTAAGAAATTAAACATATTTTATTATTATTAAAACATTGTACAATTTTTAGGTAGTCGGACAGTTCTACGGTTTTGAGCCACAGTTTAGTCATTTCCAAGTATGTTGTGATAATACGGCCTTACCATTCATTTATGAATGGTAATTGTTCTTTAAGATTGGCCAGTTTTCCTACACTTAGGCTGCCCTTGTTTTCATTAAACACCGTTAGAGCAATACAGTCGGAATTTATCTTATGCATATTCCTTTTCTTTAAAATATCGACTTTGTAAAATGGAGTCATTTCATCTAGTGATGTAATAGTAGCACCCATAGGTGCGATTTTATACCGTCGTGAAAATAAACCTTTCCATTGTTCAAGTTTTTCTTCCTGTTGTACAAATTGAGTTTTGCGGCAATTCCATCAATATCCTTGAAATGATTCTTCATATCTATGACAACGGCGTCTTTGAGAGTTCTTAAAATTTCTCGATACTGGTCCGGAACGTAGATGTTTTGATGTTTCCTTAAAATTTTCTCGACTCTGCCAAAGTCTCTGTCTGAATCTAAATATGAATGTCCCACCTCCGAAAATTTATGGTCGATAACTAAATTCTCTCTTTAAAATCAACATCTGGTAAAGTGTAATGATATTGAAGTTTTTATTTTGTCCACCACAGGAGTCGGGCCATATTATAATGTGATCGATCTTTTCTTGGAAATATTCATTTTAAATTTGTGAAAAGGTATGTAAGCTACTAGCAATTTCTAGGCTTTCACGGCTGGCCATATCTTCAGTCCATGTGAAAAAGAACGGTTTTTTTTTTCAGTATTCCTCAATGTATGTATGCCAAGGTTGTAAAACCACATTTGACGAAGGTACAATGCTTTCGATGTACTTAATTTTGGCAGCGGCATGGTTTGCAGAAGATCTAAAGTAAGAAAGCAAATCATTCTATCTACTGTAACTTTTGCTCCGTCACGCTTTTGTTGTTCGAAAGCTAGTTTGTAATTTTCTCCGTATTCTTTAGTATTATTTATTCTGTTTTTTATTATTTTTTTAACCCAATAGATGTAAGCATAGCGAACCCTGTAATTCTTAAACGATAACCTGACAAACCCAAATGACCTTTGACTTGATTGGCGTAATTATCATACTTATTATTTTTTCCGCAAGAATTTCGGAATTCGCCAGATTTGCCTTACACAATTTAATGCTCTTTCAAAATATTGGGTGGGCAGAAGCCATACCAGATATCAGTTTTGCTCTTGTCATAAAAATTTCTACGGTCCAGCGCTCTTCTACTTGTCAGCATAAAAATGTTTGTACAAAAATCAACACCGCAAAGCGTCACTTTCCAGTATTTCTGATTTACAGACTAATTTGCTAGACTACTTTGGTAAATTCGTATTTTATTATTGCATTTTATATTGATAATGTTTTGTTTTTAAAACATTATTAAAACTTGCCGGGGAAGAAATTGCCACTATGTGACTGATTTCTGCTGAATTGCCAAAAGGTATAAATGTGTTTACAGCAATTAGATACTCAAGTACCATCTCGACTCTTGTACCATCTCATACCATTCCGAAATTGAACGAAATGAATATAAACTATACACTATAAGCACTATTCTCAAATATCAGCCAATTTATAAACATCTTACATGATTCATGAAATCGTTTATTCATTGCCATTTGTAATATCAGTTTACTACGACTGACCATTTTCAGTATAATAGTAAGAAACAATTAACACAACTTGGTACATTAATGTCAATATAGCATAACTTTAAAAGCAAAGTGTTTTGGATTAAAACAATTTAATATCGCACAGTAATGGATAAAGGTGGTTATCCATTAAATTATATAAAAACCATATGTACATAACACCTTTATCAAACATTAAAACGCATTTGGGAAAGGTTTATTATCCCAAAAACTTATTGAAATGATAGATTATAAGTTAAAATAGTTGTCTGTGTAGAAATCTCAAAATTTTCAAAAATGTCACATAACACCTTTATCCACTTAGCTCTTCAATTCTGACTTCGGATTCGGTTTCAGCGGGTCCAAATATATATGGATACACTGGTCTGGTCCACAGGCTAGACCACTTTTTTTGTTTTTGGGCTGTTTTTTGAAGTTAGGGATGAAAAACGAGCCAATCTGGCAATTTTGACTTCGGATTCGGTTTCGGTGGGTCCAAATACATAAGTATGCACTGGTCAGGTCCGCAGGCCTGACCACTTTTTTGTGTGGCTGTGTCATTAAACAAAAAAAGTAAAATACTTGTAAAAGAAAATTCCGAGTGGCATCAACTTTGGTTTAAATTTGGTTGTAGCACACCAGGCAGAGCATTTAGAAATAAATACGCCTCACAATAAACTACAAACATTCCTTCGAAATTCAAAAAATTACGTATCTTTCATTTGTTCGTACTTTCTATAAATTTTGATGTAATTATTATAATTTTTTTTAATCAATACAACATACCTAAATAAAATATTCCTGAAATGACGAAAATAAGTTCTATTTAGTTGAATTATTTATAGTAATTCAAAGAAATGAATACATAATTAGGTGAAAACTATATATATTATTTCATTAAGTATTCCTTATAAAAAATAATTTGATTATAATATAAAATCCATAAAAGATTTAAATGAAAATCTTGCCGAAAATCATCAGTTCGATTAAATAGAAAATTAAGTGACTTCAATTCAGATCCATATATTTTCCAAGTAGCACGCAATAATACGAATTTGAACTTTTCAGTATAATAAGAATTGTTAGTTCCGATTGAGTTCAGGCGCAGAAATTATTCTTACTGTAATAATAGACTCTTTATCTGATTTGCAACAATAAAAATGACGTTAGTAGCTTTATTTGTCATATCTAAATTACATACATTTTTAGGACTTTAAACATACCTGGTGTGCCTGAAAATATAAATATAGTTTTTTCTCACATGGTCGATTACCGATTCTAGTGTAATTTATTGGTAACTATCAGAAATTCCTTCCGAGTATACAATGTTTACTGAAGTTAACCAGCGTTGGGGGGTTAATTAATACCTAAGTATTAAGCAGTATTAGACAAAGAAAATTCAAATATTTCAAACAAATAATTAAGAACTTTGAAAGCCTGTGCCCATTATTAATTTAGAAGTAACGACTCGCCAGCTTAAACGCATGAAAAGCGGAACTTAGAGCCGCTCTAAAAGCCACTCATAAACTCGAACTGCCAGAGCTCGCAAGTGACCCTATGCAAGCCATTATTTCTCTAAAGCCTGAGAAAGATAGAAAACTTAAAGCTAAAATCGCGAAGGCAGAGCATGAAAACCTGCTGAACCAGCACCCGTCACCTAAAATGGGAATAACATTTTCTTCCATGATGAAAAGAGATATTCTCCAAAAAATAAACAAAAATACTGTTATGTGTTTTAACCCAATCCCAGAAACATGTAGAAAAATCTAGAAGATTACAGACATCCTCTGGAACATTGTAGAATGTGCTGAATGTAGCGGAAAGATCCAGAACACATAACCTAGGGTATATAAAGGAATGAACAATTCAGTTTAGGCGACAGTTGAGTTAGTACAGTTCTAATGGTCACTTGAAAAAGCAGTTCAGTAGAAACAGTGATTGGAGAAACATTAAGAAGTAAACAAAGTGACTGAATTATTGAGACTTATTATATATAGTTCTTAGTGCAATATTAGTAAAGTAATTATTTGTTGAATTGTAGTAATTAGTGTTATTGTTAGTAAGTTAATAAATTAGTGTTTAGTGCTACCTCGGTGTTATAATTTCCGGATCCACGATACAGGGTGTTCACAAAAAGAGTGTAAACACGTAACAATTGGTGTCAAAAGCAGAATTATAACAGATTTCTGGATTGTTCGAGAAGGTTTCCACAGTGTTCTTCTCGAGAATTAGGTGGGACACGAAGGATTGACTTACGGGACGTTATTTAAAGACTATTTTTGAACTGAAAACTGTGTGAAAAGTGTGTTTTCGGGAAAGTTCCAGAACATTCTATTTGGAAACTAGTGGAAATAAATCTGGAAAGTGACAGAGACACTGAAAAAGACTCATATTTGTGTTAGTTCGCGAAAATTTCTAGAACATTCTATTCGAAAATTAGTGAAGAAGTAAATTATTTCAACTGGAAAGCGATACAGACACTAAATAGGATTTATTTGTGTTAGTTTAAGAAAATTTCTAACCGGATAATGACACAGACTCTGAATAAAACTCTTCGTGCCATTTAGAGATTTTTCTAGAAAGTTCCATCACTAATATCGACGAGATATCTGGATTTTCTTAACGTTATTGTGCAATGAACTTGGTTAACTTCATCGTATGCCCATAACAACAAGAAGTATGGCAGGAGAGAAACAAATGAAGGACCTACTTGCGGAGTTTACAAGGATGATGGCACAGCAATGCCAGGAGGACAAAGAGGAACAAGAAAGGCGACGTCAAGAAGGAAAAGAAGAACAAGAAAGAAGGCGTCAAGAAGAAAAAGAAGAGCAAGAAAGAAGACGCCAAGAAGAGAGAGACGAATGAAAGAAAATGATGGAAGACCAAGAAAGAAGGCGTCAAGATGAAAGAGACGAATTGAAGAAAATTATGGAAGATCAGGAAATAAGACGCCAAGAAGAAAAAGAAGAACAAGAAACAAGACATCGCAAAGAAAGGAAGAACAGGAAAAGCGTCGTCAAGAAGATAAAGAAGAGCAAAACAGATGACGTCAAGAGGAAAGATACGAATTGAAGAAAATAATGGAAGACCTGGAAATAAGGCGTCAAGAAGAAGAGGAAGAACTGAGGAAAATCTTGAGCGATCAAAAGAACATTCAACAAGACGCTATGAATTCAATCACTAACGAAATCAAAGAAGAAATAAACAAGGTCGAAGATAAAGTAGGTGTGGTCAAGACAGAAGTCAGTCAAGTTAAAGGGGAAGTAATCGACATCAAAGAAAAGATGAGTGAGGTCGAAGGAGAAGTGGAGCGCCTTAGACGATAACTGAGGGAGAAAGGAGGCCAGCTAGTAGCATCATCACCTCGTTTAAAACCTCCCTCATTTGATGGCCAAAGCTCATGGACAACATACAAGAGACAATTTGAGGCGGCTGCAAGTGTGAATAACTGGGATAACGAGGAAACTCTATGGCATTAGTTCTGGCGCTAAGGGGTCAAGCGTTACTTCAGACAATCCCAGTGGAGAAACAAAGAGACTTCAAAGTTTTGGAAGCTGCATTGGACTTGAGATATGGCAACCAACATTTCGCCCGAGTATACCAGGCTCAGCTGAAAACACGGACTCAAAAGACTAGGGAAAGCTTGCAAGAATTCGAAGCTGCGATAGAGAGACTGGCACATCTGGCATATCCGAGTGCACCCAGAGAATTCCAAGAACAATTAGCCGTCGGAGCCTTTTTAGACGGCATAAGGGACGAAGAGGTTAGGCGAGTTGTGAGGTTAACGCGGCATCAAAGTATTAGCGAGGCTTTGGTGCGTGCCCTTGAAGTAGAAGCTGCCTTTAAAGACACCCCGCGGTCAGAAGTGCGTGCTGTGACAGTTGAAAAGGCACATTCGGGCCAAGAGAACATGGGCACTATACTGAGGGACATGCAGAAAATGATGAGTCAATTACTGGCAAAGTCGGATTCTCCAACGAGACAGGACAAACAACAAGGTGGTGGAGCAAAACCAAACGGAGGTATCCAGGGCTATCAGTGCGGCAAGTTAGGGCATATTAAGAGAGATTGTCGACTGCAAAGCCTTGAGAAGGTAAATGTTGCAGTTGTCGAAGAATCGTATTGAGACAAGAATATGGAGACTGTACTGAGAGACTTGCACAAAATGGTAAAGCAATTGCTGGAGAGTTCTTCAGAGAAGTAAAGCAAGCAACCAAGTAGTGGGAAGCCAAGTGGGGGTATTTGATGTTATAGCTGCGGAAACCTAAGGCATGTGAGACAAGATTGTCGACAGTGAAACCCTGAGGGGGTACTGGAGCGGCGTTGGCTAGTGAAAGCGATGCCCCCAGAGAAATAAAGGTTTGCCAGCTTCGAAGAACCCCGAGTAGTTTACCATCACCAGGCTGCGTAAATGAAAGGAAAAAGATTCCAGAGAATTGGACAAAGGAAGCTTTAAGACAAGAGCAACTGAGTGATGCAGAAATTGGACCTATATTGCGAGCAAAGGAATAAGGAACTCGACCAGAATGGAAGGATGTTTCAAACAAAGGAGTAGGATTGAAGGCTTTGTGGTCACAATGGGATTCACTTAGAGTATTCTAAGGGCTATTGAACAGAGCATGGGAAAGCCCGGATGGAAAGCAAGGTGACCGACTTCTAGTGATTCCCAGGTGTCGTGTACCAGAAGTACTCCAGGAAGGGCATAATGGAACGTCCGGCGGACTCTTTGATGTAAACAAGACGAGTCAAGTACGAGAACAATTCTATTGGGTTAATTGTCACCAGGATGTGAAGGCTTGGTGTCGCAAATATAAGAATTGTGCTGTCAATGGGGAACCACCTTCCGCGAGCAACTGTATGAATGAAAGCCGAGAACGGCCGAAGTATGTCCGAGAGTAGATCACCAAAGCTATTGACCGAATGAAGGCTCGTTATGATTGAAATGCCAGTATAGGAGGATTCAAGGTGGGGGATCTGGTTTGGCTGTACAACCCGCAGCGGAAGGATTGGAGACCCCCACCTTGGGAAGGACCGCATTCAGTCATCACCCGGATCAATGACGTTGTCTATCGAATACAAAGAGGTAAAAAGTCGAAGATGAGAATTGTACACTTGGATAGACTGTCGAAGTATATGAAAGAGACTGAATTACCTGACCGGGACATTCAGGCTTAAGGAGGGGGCAGCGTTATGTGTTTCAACCCTACAGAGACATGTAGAAAAATTTAGAAGATATCCTCTGGAACATTGTAGAATGTGCTGAATGTAGCGGAATGATCCAGAACACATAACCTAGGGTATATAAAGGAATGAACAATTCAGTTTAGGAGACAATTGAGTTAGTACAGTTCTAATGGTCAGTTGAATAAGCAGTTCAGTACAAACAGTGATTGGAGAAACATTAAGAAGTAAACAAAGTGATTGAATTATTGAGACTTATTATAGATAGTACTTAGTGCAATATTAGTAAAGTAATTCATTGTTGAACTGTAGTAATTAGTATTATTGTTAGTAAGTTAATAAATTAGTATTTAGTGTTATCCTGGTGTTATAATTTCCGGATCCACGATACAGGATGTTTACAAAAAGGGTGTAAACACGTAACAATACTTAATCTTAGAAATGAATAACATAAAAGTGGAAAAGTGTTAATTCCTTCTGCGTTTCCGATTGCAATGCATGGCATACCCACTGGCCGCTTCTACTTATTGTGTTCTTGTGCACGTATATCAACATTTAGTTAGTAACGAACATGCTGAGTTTGATGTGGGGAACGCGTATACTCCAAGCACAGTTATTGATTTATTTATTTAAATTTTTATTTTTTTTTACATACGAAAATAATATTTAAAAAAAATAAAAAGTGGTGATGACACATCTGTGGATGGAGAGCTTTAATTTAAATCGGTCCAGTGGAAGCCGATGGCGAATTTGGAGGAGAAAAACATCTTGCATTTTAAATATTTTAAACATACCTATCACGTAATACTTACAACGCAAGATTACAAATCAAATCAGTACCTAACACCAAGAATGTTTAAAAAGAAAATAAAATAATTAAGATGAATAAGATATAACATACAGTAGCTACAGTAGCGAGTATTTTAAAGGAACCCCGTCTCAGCGGCCCGAGGGTCGTGACAATAACCACCATTGGGCTCATCCGCACGTAACGGCTACAGTTAATCGTCAAGGACGATTTGGATTTGGTGTATGGTGTGGTTTTATTGGATACCAAATAATAGGTCCTCATTTTTTCACGGTAATTTGAATACCGAAAATGTTATTAACATTCTACGACAAGAAATAAAGCCCTTTGTAGACAATATGCCTGCAAGACAATTTCAAAGATAAGTTTACCAACACGATGGCGCCCCAGGTCATGCGTCAAATGAAACACGAAATTATTTAAATGCTCAATTTCAATGGATAGGTACCCATATATCACTCAGGACAAGTTTATCAATGACTAGTTAGCTAAATTAACTAAATTAATAACTGACAATTAATTTAGCTAACTAGATGTTAATAAATAACAAAGTAGTTTAAATATTGTTTAATTTTTAGGAAATAATGATCCCATTTTGTGGCCAACTAGATCTCCCGACTATTGGCTTTGTGGTTATTTAAAAAATATAATATATGGAAAACGTTCCAATAACAGAAGAATTAGAAAACAAAACATTAGCTGCGTTTCGGGCAATAACTCCTGTCGTGATTGGAAATGCAACAAATGCTGTAAGCAGAAGGTGTCAAAAATGCATAGATGTCAATGAAAGATAATTCGAATATTTATTGTAGTTTAGTTTTTCCTATTTTTGGCAAAATTATTTTATATTACATATAAGAAGTGTTGTTGTTGTTAATAGTTTTCCATGGCCTCCTCACGAATATATAAAATTATTCGAATATTAACCATTAAATATGACATATGATATATCGTTGGATAGCTAATTTAAGTTGCGATCAAATAATGAAATAATCTTCCATTTAAAAAAACACAAGTTATGGCTGTATCTCTAAAACTGAGACATGCATAATTTTCTTCTTATCAGCAACGGATTCTACTAAAAAAAGTGCCCTAAGAATGTGTTACTTGATTTTCGATTCGACACTTAGTAATTCAGATATAGAGGCCATCCAAAAATCCAATCCATCCAATTTTCTAAAAACACCTCTGTAGCTCGGTAGTCGAAAAAGATAGACGATCGCGGTTTACGCCATTGTTTGTTTCTCGAAAATCGAGCTCAGGACACCTATATTGGTTTTTGTCTATCTGTTATGGTTTTAGAGAAAACTTCAAATCCCATCTAATTTGGTCCACCCTGTACAATATATGCATATACCTTAGGTTTTGCTATAGAAAATTATGACACTTTATAAGAACTATTTTTACAATAACTGAGATAATCCCAATTCCTCGTGCACAATAAAAGTATTATGTGTTCAATGATTTTCAAAGCACATCTATTCCTAGTAGTTACACGCTTTTTAAGCCTCATATTACCTCGGTTCTCATCGATCGGCATGTGGAAAAATTTATAACTTATTATGTTTTGTCTAACTTATACGTCTTTATTGAACATTTCCAGACATTTATTTGCCAGCCTCCAAGTAAATTGTTAAACCTGCATCAGAATTTGGTCATGCCGCTATATTTGGCGAATGCCTACAACAATAATTGATAATAATGAAGTCCTCAATAAGATGTAGAATATTCCAATTCCGTCGTCTTCTATCGATTGAAAGCCATTTGGACTGAAAACTAGCTTTTTCCTTATATCTACATACTGGAGTGCTATTCAAACACGACAGTGGAGCAGTTCAGCTCTGAATAGGGTGGCTCATATGTGACGACGGCGTTTCGCCTGGTCTCCTGTCCTCCTAAGATGCAGCTTTCAATTTAGCTAATGACGTTTCGTTGACTGTCACGAGCACACGTGGACTGCACTGCGAATCGCGATTTTGCAAAATAAAGGTGTGCTAACTACGGCCTATGACAAGGAAGCTCGACTTAAATATTTACATACTGCAGCTTCTGTGTACACCAGTTCTTATCTAATAGAAGAGTCGTTTTGTGATTGTCTATAATGAGTTTGAATTATCTGATTTCCATTTTTATGACGTTAAATCAATAAATACCAATTTTAAAAAGTCTATGTACCCTTCGTGATTTGATGATTTGATATACAGGGCAACGAAAGTTACGTAGACACAATTAATTTAGACAATGATTTTTACAACTGCGTTTCTTTGCAAGTAGATCAGAATGCGTCGTTGTCCAAAATATTAATATTTAATTAATGTTTCAAAAATATAGATGGAGTTTTCGGTTATAAGTAGTAACAGTCTATATACAGGGTAATTATAAAGTCTCGATCCCATTTAGGGAACACAGCTGATAATTTCAAAAAGTTTTCTTAAATTAATAAAAACAATTTAAACGAGTATAAGTTGTAGTCGCGCGTAGCGAAGCTCGAATACCTACTTGATTAACATTTTGCTAATATGAAACAATCCACTTATATATGGTGCAACTGAGATTAAGTGCCTATCCGATATTACTTCCATATTCAGTGGAAGTATCGTAACGACAAAAAATTTTTTTAAAAATTTTTATTGTTCAAATAGGCTTAAAATGTCATGAAACGTCGAGATTTTAAGTTTGAACAAAAAAAATCTGTCTGTCTGTCTAACTTTTTTTGTGCGCACGGTTACTCTGGAACCGTTTAAGGTATTGACTTTAAAATTTTAACGAGATCTAGAACTAGATTATATTTTCAACTTATTACGTTGAAGGGTTGGGGGAGTAAATTGGGGTAAATGAGGGTAAATGAGGATAAATAGGTAAATCAAGCAAGTAAGACTCCATCAAATTGGCATTTAGCATATATAAGAGAAGTTAAGGTCTCAAAAAAAATTTTGGCCTAGCCACCCCCATTACTACCCTCACCCATTAATAAAGGGGGTGAGAAAAATAAAGATGTAATTTAGCGTGTATACAAGAACCTATGGCCTCAAAATTTTTTTTACTTCATTCCACTACCAGTAAGTTACCTCAAGTAGTATGGATGTGCAGTGGCTTTCCTCGAGTACTGTCGATGCGCATCAGGTTTCTCCGAGTATTTTGGATGCGCAGTGACTTTTCTCGAGTACTATAGATGCGCAGTAGGTTACCACGAGTAGCATGGATGCGCAGTGGCTTTTCTCGAATACTATAGGTGCGCAGTAGGTTACCTCATGTAGTATGGATGCGCAGTGGGTTTCCTCTAGTACTATTTATGCGCACTGGGTTACTTCAAGTAGTATGAATGCGTAGCGGGTTTCCTCGAGAATTATGAATGCGCAGTGGCTTTCCTCGAGAAAATTAGATGCACAGTGGGTTACCTCGAGTAATATGGATCGGTTTTTTTCTTTATCCGCCCCCACTACCACCCCCTACAAAGGGGTGGTAGTGGGGGCGGACGAGGCATATCGTTTCATGGGTTTTTGGGCAGACAATTTCAAATATTATGTTATTAAAGTTCCCTAAACAATTTTTTCTCATCGTGAGATTTGAATGGAAAATCTGTATGTGGAAGTAGTGATTCCATGGGCAGCGGCTTTTTATTATTTTTATTGTTTAATGAGTATTTGCAGCCGGCAGTGTGCGACTACAACGATGTAAAGGTTCACAATACTGTTATTAAAAATATCTTAATAATATTTTAAATCAAAATTATTATAAACTATCACCTAATAATAAACGCAAACTTCGTTTGAATCTGAGAAACTATATGTTATAGTTTCGATATCGTATAACTTCGATTTTGTGTGTTCTTAACCAAAAGCTTTAGTGACATTTTGCTCTAAAATTATAATAAAATATAGCTTTGTTTTTAGTGGAATGTACTTACTTAAACGAAAAACGCAAGTTATTGAAAAATCGATTAAATCTGGATGGATATTTATAAAAAAATTGTAATGACTACAAAATTAAAAAAAAAAACCGTTTTGTTATGAACCATTATTTTGAAACTGTTATAACTCGAAAAATTTCAATTAGTTTGGTCTGTAAATATTCGCATAAGGATTTTCGAGATTGCTGATTACGAACCTGGCGTTTAAAAAATAAAAAACAAAATGGCTACTCGAAAATAGCCAAAATAGGCTGGGAGAAAAGTAATGCTGTTTTTCTGTCCAAGTTTCGACTAAAAACATACGATCGAGACGTACCAAAAAGCAAATGCAGGATAATTTTGTCAGCCTTAATTGAATTAAGGTACGACCTATATTCCCAAAATGAGTATTTTTTTAATATACAGGATGTTCCTTAATGACGTGCTAATATTTCAGGGTGTGATTCCTTAGATCATTTTATGAAGAAAAGTTCGTATGAACATATGTTCGCAACGGATTAAATTTTTTGCTACAGGGTGTTGAATTTTTTCTCAATTGTTATTGTTTAATATCACAGAAAGTACTTTAGATATTATTTTCAATTTTGGTATGTGTTAATAGGAGTTAGAAAAGTTATTTTATTGCTCCACCAGTGGCGTCCCTACAAACATGTTCTCTGATATTTTTTACTACGCCTTTTTTCTGATTAGCCTAGTCAATTCTACATGAAAACAGTCTCTTGAGTTTTTCTCGTCAGACGCACAGTTTTTGATTAAAATAATTAAATTCAAATTGCTTCATTTAGCAGTTATAACTAATAATTTTTGAACACATGAATCTAGTTATACCGGAATAAATGATATTTTACAAACATCATTTTCAAAACAATATTTGTAGACATAAAGTAAGTTGTTGATGTTCAAAACCATCTCATCATATTATTTCTTTGATTTTTAGTGTTTTATTGAATTTATTTAATTTTTCGCTGTTTTTATTCGAATATCTCAGTAAATCTGGTGATTATTTCCTTTATAAATTATAGACCAATGACATTTCGTAAATTTTTAAATTTTAACCAATGACAGTTTTACACTGAATAGACGCAAGCTAGCTTTTTTTTAAATTACCTGCGTATAATTTACCTCTAGCTTTTAAATGCACATAATTGATTTAATTTACACTCAGTTGGACTAAAAACAATATTACATATACAAGAATTATTATTTTTGTTTATAATTACTATGCACCAACGATGTATTTATGCAATTTTACAAAAATATTTTTAATATCAAACTGTCACAAACCGTCAGATTTACAATCACGATCACGTAACAAAAGTCAAATAAGCAACTAGAGCATCCGTTTCCATGGCTACGAAACAAAAGTCGTTTATAGAACGCGTCGCCCGTAATTAATTAATAGGAAGTATGTTTTCCATATCAAAAATGAATCTTTTTGGGAAGATAGAATTTGTTAAAATTAACAATGAAAAAAGTACGTAAGGAATTTGTTCATTTGGGAAATAATCTTGACATATACCCCTTGAACTCTAAATCTTATCACACAAACTGCGGGTAGCTATATTTTTTTGTAATATTTTGCTTTTAAGCAAATGTTCTAGACTTAATAATTTACACAAAAAGCTCTCGACCTTCGGTCTCGGGGTTTTAAGGTAAATTATTAAGTCTCGAACATTTTCAAAGCAAAATTTTACAAAAAAAGGCTACCCAAAGTTTATCTGATAAAATTGAGAGCTCTTGGGACATAACCTGTGAATAATATGAATGCAGAAATGGCGACAATGCATTACATGTTTTATAAACAGAGGACGTTTAACTGATAATACGTGTAGAAGAAACAATATGGTCAGATTGAAATATCTACGACATTTAGAATCAAGAAACATTAAAAAAAGACAAAAGTGGCGCAGTCGATAGTGTCAACTCATGCGTCTCGGCCAGGAAGCTACATAGCAAATTGTAACGGAGTTGTGACAACGAAGATTGTCCAAATAAAAGGTCCCGCAGATATTAAGTAATGCTACAAAAGCCAGAAGTATGTATCAGAAAAGATATCCTAACCGTGCCTTGCCAAATAGCCGATTCTTTTCGACTATTCATCGCCATATTTGTGAAATTGGTAGTTTCTAAAAAGGTACTTCAGCAGGTAGACTCGAAATTAAGAAAGCGGTGCTGCAGAAAATCGATGAACATCTTGAGACGAGTATGAGAAAGATTGCTAGAGCAGTGAAAATTTGTCATCAAATTGTTTGGCGAATTTTGGTTTATTCCTTGTTATATTCGTACCATATTGTAAGAGTAGAGGCATTACTTCCCAGGGATTCTCCACAGCGTGTGAACTTCTGTCAGTGGTCCTTCAGAATCTCAGAATGTTAACACTAAATTCGAGTTTGAGACACAAATTACGTTTACAGACTAAGCAAATTTTTCTAGGAATACTATTCAAAATCTCCATAATAATCATATGTGGGCGGACGAAAACCCCCATGCCATAACCGAAACCCATTTCCAAGAGCAATTTGCAGTTAATGTATGGGTAGGACATTTTGTTTTTTGTAAGAGACTTGGATAGGAAATCTGAATGTGGAAATAGTGATTAGTTAGGTAGCGATTTTTTATACATGAAGCACTCCTAGTATGTTAACGAGTTCTATCGATTCACAAAGTTATGGTGGTTAAAATTGAATCACTCTATCTAATTTATGATTCACAATTTGATAATCAAAAAGGTTACTCATAAATATTAAAAAAAAAAGAAAAGTATAAAACTTTTCTTTGTTTGTTTTTACTTTTTTAAGCAACGGTAACGAATCATACTCTTGAAACAAGAAGAAGGCAAGAATTAATATCCAATCCATTTAAATATTTCCAAATATCTTGACACCGGCATCCAAGTTGATGTACTATATACAGATTTCTCAAAAGCCATCGACAGACTTGACCAGGGTATATTGTTAAATAAGCTTCATACTGTGGACTTCTCTCTTATTAACTTCTTAAAATCATATCTTGATAATAGAACACAATATGTAGAATATCGTGATCATAGGTCAATTGAAATTAATTCCACCTCACGAGTGCCACAGGGCTCTATCTTGGGACCTCTGTTGTTCGTACTATTTATTAGTGACATCTCGGTTGACCTGAATGTCGATGTCTTATTATATGCCGATGACGTCAAATTCTTTTCTGCCATAAACACTTCAGCTGACTGTAAAAAAACTTCAATATAATCTTGTGAAAATACAAACTTGATGATCTGCCCCTCAACGTCGGAAAATGCAACGTGATATCATTTTCTAGAAAAAGAAATTACTTCACATCACTAGAAAGAGTCGAAGTCTTCAAAGACCTGGGTGCCCTGTTTGACAACAAACTGACATTTAATAGACACGTTGAAGACACAGTTTTGTCTGCAAATAAAACTCAGATTTGTTATAAGAAACGCGTCAGGTTTTACTGACCCTCACTTGTTAACCTTATGATTTAACACATTTGTTAAGTCCAAATTAGAATATGCATCATTAATATGGCACCCGGAATATGTCACATATAGCAATATGCTTGAAAGTATCCAGAGACACTTTCTGAAATTCTTGTTCTACAAAATTGACGGTGTATATCTTCCTATTGGATATCCTCATGATGCAGTTTTGGGTAGATTTTCGACTGACAGTTTGAACACTGGGAGGGAAAAACAGGCAGTCGTATTTTTACATAGGTTAATAAATAATAAAATCAATTCCCCCGAAATAAAGGACAAACTATTATCCCATGTACCACATACCTGAGAACACGACATCATACAACATTTTATCTTGCTAGACCCCTAACGAACATAGGTACTCAATTTTTCTCCCGTACATTTCATGTGTAACACTTAAGTCACCTGCAATAAGAACGCAATATATTTCACTGTTCTGTATCGTCCACTAAACGCATGAATTTGTAATTATTTTTGTATACATTTTGTAGTTTTTACTAGTCTTGCACTATTGTATTGTATGGTTTTTATTATTTCATTTTGTTTTTATTTTTCTTTGTTTCTCTTTTCTGTAAATATATATGTGTTCTTATCTTGAAATTGGTCGTACGACTGTTGGATGCTGTATCTAAATAAATAAATATGCATGTTTTGGTCAGAAAAGGAAAACAAAGAAGAACAAAAATTAGAACGTACATTAAATTGACTAAAAGTTAGTACAGAAATAAGCGCTTACTTCAGAGGAACTTTGAAGCGTGGGGATTATAATTTTTTCAAACTATATTTTCATCAATTATTGTTTCTAGAATCCGAGATTTAATTCGTTTTGATTCCATGCCCAGCACACTACTCAACATTATTAAATGCCAGTAAAAAATTAATCAGATTAAAATCAAAGCTACTAAATATTTTCCTACTCGAGCTTTTGATTTGCAAATTACTTGCAGTAAACAAAAAACGAGGCTTTAATATCCTAATGGAAAAACTGGTTTACACAACAACTCATGCATGACAGACTGATGAAAATAACAGAAACCCATTTATAGGACTTAATTATGGAAAAAAGCCATTGCCGTCGCTGTTCGTACTTCTCATTGAAAATACAGTGAAACAGATAGACATGAGGTATGTATGGTGTAACTTGGTGTCAAGGGCGTAGATAAGGAGGTAAAACATTTTTTTATGATTTTGCCCCACCCACCATCAATTTTGAGACGAGGAGATTTTGTTTTGTAATTTCGCTCACCCCCCCTTCATCAATTATTAAACCTGATGAGGTGTTGAAATTAACAAAAAATATATTGAGTTTTGCAATATATAAACCGAACTTGGCACGCAGTACACTTAAGTTAGGATGTCTTAAGATGTGATTATATTATGGTCAAAACTTGACCAGTAGCAGAGATATAGATAGAAAGATTGAATAATCAATAACATAATTAAAAAGTAGTAATTCCCTGTAAGAAATTAAAAAGCAACCACATCTTAGGATAACTATAGAAAATAATTGTAAATGCGTTTTTTAAGAAAATTCTAACCTTAAAAAAGTTTCAAATAAAAAAGTTTCTCCATCATTTATATTTATTTCTTCTCAATATACGTTGTATCTATTTCGAAAGATAAAAACGTTTACCGCTTACTATACTTACTCCTGCAAATTCTAACATGTTATCCACAGTGCCCTAGAATAAAATTCATATTTTCTATACTATTTTGCCTTCATATTAACATTGTTAATACGTATGTAGTGATAATGTGGAAAAACTCACCATGGTTCGTCTGATTGAAGAGACAATATATAAGTTCGTACCTACCGTGTTTTACTTACTACTCTCTCCAATGTATCTGTCTTCTTACGGCGCACTTTCTGATATCAGTCTTATCTCTAATCACTTTATACTGTTTTTATCACTTTTTAAGTTTCTAATATAAGTATCATTTATGTACAAAGTTCAAAGTATACAGATTGAATTTTTAGCTTTAACGTCTGGCTCTTTATGAGAGAATCCTGAATCCAAATGAAATAAGGAAAACACAAAAGTTGAAGAAAAGAACCTTAAAAATCTTTCTTCCAGATTTGCAAAGAACTTCATGTTGCTTCATCTGTTGAAAAGATGCAATTAGTTGCATTACTTTACTTAACTTTACCATAAATTATTTAATTTTGTTAACAACAATTTTTTTTTTCATTTTAGGTTTTAGCTTTGGATGATGCATGGAAAAGATACACTCAACTGGCTAGAGATATTAATGTTGAAGTTCCACAATCATTCCAGTCGGGAAAGAGTAGTTTCAAAGAGAAATTGAAATGTGAGGTAGAAGATTTCTATCAGCTCTTCCAGCCATTAAATAGAGACATACATGAAATACAAATGCTACTTATTCCAAAGCAGAAAGGCAAGAAGTTATCTGCACATGAATATACAATCCAGAAAATGATTTTTATCCACGCTGCTTTAAAAATCCGAGGTGAGTGCAAGGTAAGGAAGCTTTTGACACCATAGAAAATGAAGCAGTTATAGATGATGCAGATTTTGATGATGAGGTCATTAGCAGCACACAAGTATTATCAAGTGATGTATCGGTGTCCATTGCTCAGGATATTGTGTATACTGTCAGTAGGGGAAAAACCTTACATCAAAGCGTGCCGGCCTTGTTCTAACACTTCATCAGGTGACATGCAGCAGAAAATTGCTGGACTTGTTAAATGCTGCTGCACACTGTATGAGCCCATCGAAATGTACTACAGGCAGACACCACTCTTGCTAAAATAAGTCTTCAAGAATTTGATAGTCGGACTGATGTAGTGATTCGTTCTAACTTAAAATGCGATGAAGATGTGCGAGAGAATGACTGTACACATTACTGCTGACAACATTGATTTAGTGCCAGACATCCTTGATGTAACTCAGATGGTAGCATTTCAAAGAAAAGTTAGAGACACTAGTCACCTTATATCTGAAGCAAAACTCTCTACGACTAAAACACTGCAAATCCCATCAGAACTTCACGAATTGCGCACTGTTGAATCCTTTGGCAAACATGAACCATATTTTCACGAACCTGTCAATATCAACTGGTTTAAGGCTTGTGATTCAAAAAATTTGTACAACATATCTAAGGTTGTTTTTTGTGTTTGGATGTATTCCTTGCCCTCAAAAAAATATAAAATTAGACATTTATACCATGTATCTAGGTCACAGGAGAAGGAATAAGATACGCGGTTGTATAGGTTTTGACTCCATATTGGTTGCCATTTTGAATAGCTTACTTTCGGTCGGGTTTAAGTGGGTTTAAATCTATTCCTCGCCCCTTAAAAAGATGTAATTCGATGTTTAACCATGTTTCTAGGTCACAGGACAAGGGAGATATGCTCTTTTAGGGTTTTTGATGCCATATTGGCTGCCATCTTGAATATATTACTTCAATTCAGGTTGGAATGTATTTAAATGTGTTCCTCAATCTCAAATATATATATAATTAGACATTTAAACCACGTTTCTTGGCCACGGGGGGCGGGAGATAGGATGTACGGTTTTAGGCGCCAAATTGGATGTCATCTTGAGTATCGCACTTCCGGTCGATTTTTCAGCTGAGCAACTCTGATTTTTTGTTTCATCGGGGTCGAAATAGGGGAAACAATATATAATATAAGTATCAGGTTACTCAACTGTTACATAAAATGCTCCTTGCATCGTACTTTTCCGAAAATAAGCCTCGTAGCCCAGACGACAGAGAACATTTTATAGTGATACCCACAAAAACTTGCAAACTGAATATATTTTTTAATGAGTTCGTGAAAGTGTATAGAAAAATATCCTGAAAAGTTTACATTCCGCTCGGATGCAGAACATAAAAAAAAGTGAAACAAAATTTTTTTTCATCAATTTTTTCAAAATTTTTAAATTAAGTCAGGGTAGAAAAAAAAACAAAAAATACACGTGGATAGACCACGTGTTTCTGAACAAGAAATGTCCTAATAAAATTTATCACTAAAGCCACGGTTTTCCAGGAAAAAAATAGTGAAATAACTTTGTCACTCTGCACGGCACGGTTAAATGCATACACGGAACCTCTAAAAATTCTTAACAGTTCTAACGAGTAAAATAAAGCTTTTTTCTACTCCCTTATGTAAATTTGCTGTTTTCTGTACAGTATGTAGAATGGATAAGTAGGCAATTCCAGTTAACTGAACCGATATATTTCATACCGTGTGTGTAGTCGCGGGCTAGGCATAGGGAGGAGAATTACAACATCGCGCGTGCCAGCTGGCTGAAATGAAATAACAGAGCTGGAATGCTCCAACGACGGACGAATTTACGGTTGCCGGTGTTGTCAAATCTCTCGCGCTACGTGAATGTATATGCCTAATGGGAAATTACACGCACGGTATCAGTTCTAGGATGGATATGAAATGAAACAAACCAATCACAGTTCGTGTATTAAGTACATAGACAACTATTCGTTTTAAAATCAAATTAGTTCGTAAGCTGACAAAGTAACTGTCACACAGTATTTGTGTAATAATTAATGTTTAATAAATTTTGTAGTTTTTTTAATCTGGTCGTAGAAAAAGTATACTGTACAACTCGAGTGGATTATCCATATCGCACTCAAAAGATTTGAAGCGTATCCACTCTTGTTGCATAAACTACTATTTCTGATTACACATTTTTAACATTTTTCTTAATGAATAGGAGGATAAATAGTGAGTGTGGAGGGAAAATATGTAATTATGGACGCATACACAGACACCACACAGCCGTTGAATCGCTCGCATGAATTTTTACGTGCCTTTACTGTATTGTATTTATTACAGGTACTTTAATGTATTGGAAAGTTCCAGAATTTATAATCAAAACAATCAAGGATATTTTCATAGGATAAGATCGTGCAAATCGCAATTTCTTATCTTTATCTGATTAATTATATTTTCGAAAAAATGCATACAAGTAAACGAATTTGTGTTTGAACATTTGAAAAGTATACATTTTTCCCGAAATAGTGATATTTTTTTTTTTTTTTAAAAATGGATGAAAAAAATTTTTTTTTTCACTTTTTTTTTGTTCTGCATTCGAGCGAAATGTAAACTTTTCAGGATGTTATTCTATACACTTTTACGAACATCAAAAAAAAAAATTCAGTTTGCAAATTTTTGTGAGTAAATACCTTATTGTCGTTTGTCACGTTTTGTCCCGTTTTTCCCGTTTGTCCCATTTGTCTCGTTCGTCTCGTTTGTTCCGTTCATCCCGTTTGCTCCTTTGTCCCCTTTCTCCCCTTTGTCCCCTTTGTCCCCTTTGTCCCTTTTGTGTGGTTTGTCCCGTTTGTCTCGTTTATCCTGTTTGTCCCGCTTGCCTCGTTTATCCCGTTTGTTCCCTTTGTTTCGTTTGTCCCGTTTTTCCCGTTTATCAAGTTTGTCCTGTTTGTCTCGTTTGTCAAGTTTGTCCCGATTGTCCCGTTTGTCCCCTTTATCCCGTTTGTCCCGTTTGTACCGTCTGTCTCGTTTGTCCCGTTTGTACCGTTTATCTCCTTTGTCCCGTTTGTCTCGTTTGTTCCGTTTGTCATGTTTGTCCCGTTTGTCCCGTTTATCCTGTTTGTGCCCTTTGTCCCGTTTGCCCCCTTTGTCCCGTTTGTCCCGTTTGTCCCGTTTTCCCGTTTGTCCCATTTGTCCCGTTTGTGCCCTATTAGGAGACCACTGCAGAGCTATACCTTGAGTTTTGAGAAACTGAATTTAATAGAAATTGGTTAAGCCATAGTAATTGTACAAACATAGAAGACACACATATTGAGAAAATGTTTTGAAGTGGGTTAAAAAGGAACACTATTCGTAGTTGTATTACAACACATAGCTCCAATCTCATGTCCATTTTAATCATGTCAATAATTTTATTAAACTGATAAATTTGAACGAACGAACGAACTTACCAAGTTTGAGGCAAACAATTTACACCAGAAATGTTCTGCTTCTTAATATATCCAAAGCAATAATAAATTCCTCAGCGTCCACTAATTGTTTCTGACAAATCCATTTATAACGCCTTTCCTCCGTCTGACCTTCATAAGAAATTATTTCTTTTAAAACCACGTACATTTTCATTTCCAGACAATATTTCTTAATTCCAATTTCTTTACGATGCAGGTTGGAAAGTAGAAAAGGAAAAAGAATTTCCGAACCACCATGAATTACTTCGTCCTAATTCGACACGATTATCCTTTAAAAGTGTCCTTCGTAAGGTATTATCAACTGATACAGAGTGGAGTCATAGATCATGTTAAGGCCGAGCGTAATCTTCATTATTTCTAATTGTCCTTCTAGTACGTGATAACGGGAGGGAATCGTCCAGACGGAGGTTCGAAATTACACTAACTCCACGCTAGGATATGGGGAAGCCTTCTCAGGACTGCTGTACACATATGTATCTATACCGGGCTTGGGTAGTATATTACCATTAGAGTCTGTATACTCGTCCAAATGAAATACTCACATAGAATACGCTGGAGATGAAAAATTTATAGAGGCAAGTCAGCAGGCCTGCTGGTATCTTAATATTGAAATATTTTTGCTGAAAATTGATATTGTTATGAGTTTGATATGTATGAAATCTGGAGCTTTATTTGCATTATTTAATTTAAGAATGTGCGCAATATATTTTCTATGTCAGAATAAAACAAGGAGTATATCAAAATTATGAATTTTCTTTGAATAAAAATAATGGAATGAGATAAAGGAAAGGAAATTTCTCCTGAAAATTTATACTCCGGTGAAAATTGCGCATAGAAAATGGGCACTCGCTCTTAATTTGGTCTGACAGTATAAGTATTGAAACAATGTAGGTTACGTACGCATTACAGAAACCTATACTGGGTGATCAAAATTGGAAATCTGCCTCAAACCGACGTAAATTGGTAAAACTTTTAAAGAATACTTTTTATTTCATTTACAAAAAGAAATATTAAGAAAAAATGTAAAGTAAAATTTTAGTTTCAAATATTCACAGTATTTTTGAAATAAATAGTTTATCTTAAAACTTTGCAATAAAACTGAAATTTACAAGAAAAAATTGAAGGATTCGGCGCGCTGTCGGGCAACTTCAACTCGATAATTCCCAACAACGTATGTGATTAAAAAAATTGAGACATGTTCAGGTAAGCATTTTAAACATTGAGAAATATTCAGTGCAAAAATCATTATGTCACTTGGTTTATTTATAATTGGCATAACGCAAAAATGTCAAATCTCAGCTACAATTTTTTGCTTCTCTTTGTGTATTGTTGATAGGTACTCATAATTTTTATTTTCGTGCAAAATGTTGATGAGTAAAATGCATTTGTTTTCTAAAAAAAAAAATAACATTCAATTTTAAAAAATGGTTTAAAAAAATTTATATATTTTTTGTTAACCTTCCTAATACCAGGTGAAAAATAAAACGTCAAATACCAGGTGGTCCTTAAGGGACCCCACACTAGTTTTTTATTGCTAGCACCATTTTATGAACCGTTTACCCAGTTATGTATTTTTCTAGTTACTATGTACTATGTATTTGCCGTAAAAAAGAAATTGGCATAAAATTAATTTAAAGATTCAGTGTGTTTTGGGCAGTTTATCTGAAAAGTTATCAAAACACAATTTTTTTCTCTTTTCTTATTTTAATCACATTGTTGGCACAAAAATTTTTTTGACCTATGATTTTTACAAACATGCTTTTTGATATCTTTTTCTAGGACACATATAACACCGTAATCTTTTATTTTCTGGTGGTTCAGTTACGGTCCCAATCACGTTTTTTATATTATTTATTTCTGTGCTCATTTTGAAACGCATATTTGTTATTGTCTTTTTATATCAATCGGTTCCCAATAGTTTGAGGATAAAAGTCACGGAGCCCCATAAAATACTATAATGTTTTCGAGACATTTTTTTTTTTTCGAAAATTTTAAGCATGGGGTCTTTTGGGACCCCACTTGGTATTAGGAAGGTTAATATGTCTGAAATTGCAGAAAAAACTACAACCTGAAAAATGTTATTTTACGACTTGAACAATCGACGCTTCAATTTTAGATTTTGCTAGATAGGCGTTGTTATAAACACGTAAAGTTATAATTTGACGTGGCGATTTAGCTTCATTAGCAAGTTTGAGGGATGATACCTTAACCTCCTCGGATCCACAGCTGAATTGACCTTAAAATTTAAATGCCAGGTAATATAACTTGTTCCTTTGAGTCTAAATAACACCCACAGGAGCACCAAATTTTGAGTTTTTTCCAATTTTTTAAAAAAGACAAGTATCATATAGAGTACTTCGGGTTTGTAGCACTACAAATAAAATAAAAATATAATCATGTGGAACTCAAATTTTATTAATGGGAGTGAGCAAAGTAATCAATTGGAATTCTGGCGTCCAGTCTCCAAAACATCCCGAGTCTCGGTAGATTATAGATACCAATTAACATGCTGCATGCAATAGTGATTTACGTTACAAAACCGAAAAGAGGTCAACAGGTCAACCCAAGCAGATTCCAGGGCGAGCCGCAGGCGAAGCCTGGGGAGACCTGCAAAACACTGTTTCTCGGTCATGTAACGGGCAATTTTTTTTTTTCGGCCGACATTGTCTTAGAAAATCATTTTTGTATTATTTTTTTAATACATTTTCTAACAAATACAACGACAAACAATAATAACCAATTAAATAAAATATTTTTACGACCGACACTATTATACAACTTCACTTTTTATTATTTCATAATAAATTTTCTAAGAAAAATACAACTACAAACAATAATTAACTATAGGTATAAATTATTTAAATTAGTTTTCTGCTTGTAATGCTTCAAAATCTGAATCCATATTTTCCATAACTTGTGAGTTGACTTTTGAAAACCCGTAAATGTTTTGTATTTACGTATTTGACACGTATCTCAACAATTAACACAAGTTCCTTTCCATAGCAACGAGAAAGCAAAGCCACCTATACCATAAATTGGGTCGACCTGCAAAACACCTCTTTCTGGTTTTGTAACGTAAATTACTATTGCCGATCCTCCGATGCCCATTTTCCTGTCTAGCCCGGGAAACGTTAATCTCTGGCTGATAATTTCTCCAGAAAATACACCCTGTGCTCGACCCTGTATTTTCTAGTCAGCCGAAAAAAAAAAAAATAAATTTGCAGCTCTGCCTCTATCAGAAGTGTTGAGAGACTTTCTGGTGATATTTACTTCTTTCTTTTCTGTCAAAAGCCCATAGATTCAAACCAATCACTTTCGAGATATCTACTAATATAACGAATTGGATCTGGAATGTTTTCTGGCAACAAATCGGCACACACCGGGGGTGTGTTTCACACCAATTCTTGGGACGAAAATGGTTCGTTTCCATTTTCTTTCCTTTTCCTTAGGAAGCAGGTGGACCAAAGGTCTTCATCTGAAGAAGCAATTATCCCGTTGGGGTGGCTTTCAATGGCTTCATCTTCTTGGCCACTTTCTGCACACATTTCACCCTCATCTTCACTTCCTCCACTCTTTTCACCCTCATCTCCACTCACAATTTGCTGTCGAGAATCCCATCCAATATCAGCAATTTCGTCTTCGCCTTCACTCTCATCAGCATGTAGTAGATTATCGTCCAGATCAGATTTGTCGAAATTCAAGTTGTCAGTTAGATTCTGGAGCTCTGCCTCAGTGAGTGGAGCTAAAAATATTTTGTGTTAGAAATATGTATTGGAGAAAATCCACAGTATCACCAGAAATACTCAGTTCATAAGGCAATAGATTTTGTAAGTGTAGGAATTTTTCCGCTTGCAACATATTACTACAAAGAACTAAACCCTGAACAATGAGATTCTAACGCAAAATGCATTAAACGATTCTGTCGGCAGTACCCTTAGGATTTAAAATGGCGGGTATTTTTCATAATAACTGTTTAAAATAAATTAAAAAATATTCTGACCATTTTCTTAAAGGTATATATGGTTTTTGAGGATGTTGTTTTGCTTTGGAGTATTAACAAATGTACTCAAATTTCAATAGTAGACAAAATTAATAGGTAGTCTCCCCTCCCCCATCAATTTCAATTTTCGAGGAAAAGCATTTTTGTTATTTTCACCAAGCTCAAGGTCCAGATCCGCCCTTGATATTACCTCATTGTTGCCTGGTAGAATGGTGCTATTATATAAGTAATGATGTAAATATTACCTGACGAAACACTCAGTGGCTTAGTTAGTAGTGTAATACACACTACAGGTGTTTATAATTGTCTAGACGCTTTTTGTAAACCATATTCCTTTCAGATGTCGTCGTATCAATAGCACTTTTCTAAAGACCAAGGTAAACATTGTGGGAATATAATTAAACAATGAGGGGAATTAAATTAGCTGCCAAGAAAACATTCCGTTACTAAAGCCATTTATCGCAATTAAAAGCAAACACATTCTCGTGCGAGATAATCTAATAATTTTTGCCAGCCATATATATTTTATCTCTTATTATTGTTTGCTATCTTTTTCAAATTACACGTTTCAGAGATCTGGCATTACGGCTATGTGTACATAAATCCTGATAGAGATAAATCAGCGGCCACAGATTGCAGTAAATTAACGGAAAATGTGGCGCTCTAAGAAAGTGAAATGACAACACCGATGAAATTAAAAACGTGCTTACCCGCTCCATCACGATTCTCATTCACCGATTCCACTCTAACAGACACTAATTTTCATCAAAATATTATAAGAGTATCTATTCGATTCCAATTCCAATATGGATAATGACAGAACGATGGGATGGGAATGGTTTTTATGTAATTTAGATGGCGAGTAATCTCATGAATACTTCGAAAACGCCAACTCTTCTTGTAATGTAAGGCAAACAGTATCTGAAATAAATGAATTTAAGTTAGCTATTTTATCTCAAAATTTCTCAATTTCTTCTACCACGTCTACATACAAGAGTTGAATAATTTACAATGATTATAAATGTAACGTAGAAATAATGTAAATTAATACAGCAATAGTAGATATCAATTTTGGATATACAGGGTGTGCATTACAGAATGGGCAAAATTCCATGAATAGATTTAGGCCAATATACAGGGTGTAACGCAACTTATCCGAAATTTCTTTACCATACATGCACCTTTAAATAAGAAGTCGACTTCTTAAAAAAAATGTAATAAAAGTCCAACACAGAAAAAGATACACATTGTTAAAATTTCAAATTAATGGAAATGTTAAAATAACCTACTATTTAAGATTAAAATTTTACATTAAATTTTTTTTTAATTTTTTTACTACAGTCCTTCAATTAAGTAGAGTTCAATAAATTACCATTTTCATCAATTTGTAACTTTAACAATGTGTGTTCTGTATTGGACTTTTGTTAATTTTTTTTTTAAGTCGACTTCTTATTTAAAGGTGCATGTTAGTCCAATCATTTGGTAGTTTTTACCTGGAAAGTTTTGGAGAAGTTCTGATTTTTGGCTCTTTTATGTTTTTTGGTATGCTGATTACGAATTTGAACTTTGCCACCTCGAAAAATTTCGGGAAATATCAAATAAAGCAAAAACAAAAAAGCCACTTTTTCTTTTTTTGAAAACATTTTTTAAAGTTCTGATTTTTGGTTTTTGTATATTTTTCGGGGTGTTGATTACGAATTTGTACTTTGCCAATTCGACAATTTCCGGAAAATATAAAAAAATCTCAAAGAAACCCAAAAAGTTCCTTTTTTGATTTTTTCCTTATGCCATGAAAACTTATGTACTTTTCGAGAAAAATTAGTACCTGCAAATACAAAATACAGAGAGTAAGCAGAGAACATTATTATTAATAATTTTCTTAAATGTGTAGGAATATAATATACAAGAGAAATATGTACTATGTACTAATTAAAGTGATTATTAAAATCGTCTTGGTCCTTATCGCAGAAGGTCCGGGCTGTCCGAAGTCCTTGTTCTCTTCATCCCATCCCAAGAATTTCGTTCTCCTAGAAAAGACGTAAACAGATGTAATGCTAGGTCAACCTGACTATATCAAAGCTAAGGTATAGAACCATGGCAATTGGAATATTACAGAAGATATGTATAGTTGTGTTCGCAAATCAAATGTATCAATAAAAATACCTTCTGATTGTTTTGGCTGAAAAAGAAGAAAATATATAGAACAGATTTGTTAATTCAATGTAATTCTATCAAGGTGTGACTAAGGTATAAATCAATCGAAAGTAGGATATTGAAGAATGCAAAGTTCCGTTCGTAAAAGTAGTATTCAAAATACCTTTGGATTATTCTCCTTCAAGTTTTTGATCTCATCCTCGTCCATAGCAGCTTTCTCCAAGTTGTCGTAGTTTCCTTCACAGTTTAAACAAATTTGCGAACAATATAGACCTGCCTTTCTACAGCCACAATTCCCTCGGCAGCCTTTTTTACATTTGCATGAAATGTGATTTAATATAGCTTCTGGAGCGTTTTCCACCCACATTCCTCGGGATTTTTTTCATACACATGAGATGATACTGTCCATCAGCTGTTATTAAGTTAGGAACTGGTCCAACACGTCGTAGTATAGCTCGTCCAAATTCATCATTACGTTTTTCAGCGAGTTGTATAACGTTTTCTCTAACTTTTAACTGCCTAACACTCTACACAGGATTTCGCTTAGAAGCAGGAAGCCTTTTCTGTTCCTGTATAAACTCTGGTGTTATCAGCATTTCACACAAAAAACAGTGATCTTTGAAGCCAAGACCAGGTACAGACGAGCGTAATTGAAGCGTTTGACCACTCTGTTGTGCTCTCTTCACATGGGCAGCAATTATTTTTATTGACGTACTGTTTTCTGCATTTTTCGTGAACTTCAATTGATCTTTTTCCATTCAAATGGACTCCTTTTCCGTCCTTCCTTTGCTTACTTGCTTCACTAAATGTATTTAACCGCTTTTGTTTAACTACAGTCACTTTACTTCCATCTTCTAATACACTATCACAAATAAAACACGGGGGGAGTAAAATGTGGAGGTGAAGGGGGGTCAAATTGTAGTAAATTTTGCCTATTGATTTTCTTCATAGTACTTTTATCAAAAAGTGCATGGTTTAAAAAAACAAAAAGATGCATTTTTTCTTTTTTGCTTTTTTTGATATTTCCCGAAATTTCTTGAGATGGCAAAGTGGAAATTCGTAATCAGCACCCCTGATTCAAATTTAGAATTATAATATTTTACATTTATGGTGTTCTACCTTATTTTTGTATCCTTGTTGCCTTCTATGGCACCTTACACACAATTTTAAAAGTTTTCACGGATAAGTTATAAGGGCCTTTTTTCAACACTTTATGAGCTTTCTATTAAAAAAAATATATATTAAAATGGTTAAGTGGGTCGCCAGATATAGGCTGTTATTTAAGTGCTCGATTTCAACCATTTTTTCAAGATGGCGAGTTACGCGTACACGGGATTAAGTGGGAACTTCAGTATGTGATAGAGGATGAAAAGAGCTTTCTATCGATGTATAGAAACCTTAGTTAGCATCAACTTTGAGCACTTTTCCTCATTTGCCTGGTCTATATTTATTTTTGCTGTTATAAATGTAGGTCAAAAGCTTTAGCAGATATATAGACACCACTGTCAATATTTTGTACTTTTTAAAAGTGTCACGACAGGATTCCCTGTAAGTAATCAAGATTGAGGATAAGTCGAATAATCCTTTTTTGATGAATAAATATTCTAGGGACCTCACTCGCTTGCCCCCAGACAACAATATTGTATCCAATAGCGGAATGTACAAAAGCATAGTAAACGCTTAAGAGAGCCTCCTTATTTAAACTATTTTTTAATGAGCTGATAACACAAAAACTTTTATTTAGTTTAGATGAAGTTTTGTCTACATGTTGTTCCCAGAGAAGATTACTGTCCAGTGTTATTCCCAAGAAGGAAGCTGTAGTTTCAGTTTTGATTTCATGACTGCTGAAAGTAAATTTTTGGTTAGTGCTAATTTTATGCTTATTTTTAAATTCAATGCAGCTGGTTTTAACATAATTGATGATGATACAGTTTTGATGACACCAATTATTAAACTCGGCAAGTATTATTTTTGCCTTGTCTAGAACAATGTCAGGTTTAGAACCGGATACGACGATGGTCGTATCGACCGCATACATAAAAACTTTACCTTCTGTAATATGCTTCGGCAAGTCATTTATAAATAATAGGAATAACAAAGGACCTAGTACACTCCCTTGCGGTGTTCCAATATTCATATCGAAAGTGTCTGATTCAGCTTCATTAATTTTTGTTTTTATTTGTCTAATAGACAGGAAGGACCTTACCCACTCATTTATTGGTCCACGCAGTCCTAAATTATAAAGTTTCGTGGACAAAAAATCTTTGTCGATGGTATCAAATGCTCTCGTAAGATCAAATAAAAAGGCTGTTACGTATTTGTTCTCGTCTAATTCCGAATACACGTGCTGAATGAAGTCGATAGTGCCGAATTCTGTGGAAAGGCCATGTCTGAATCCATGCTGACAATCTGTCAAGATATTATTTTGATTCAAGAAATGGAGAATAGGATTGTATATGACCTTTTCACTAGACTATGTATGGTTAAATTTTTTTATTTTTTGTAATAATTCTGACTTCGTTTAAATATTTTGATCCAAAGTTGGAAAGTGGATATTTTGGAAGCTGAGAAATAGTATATTATTGATGTCTGGTCGTATTATTTTACTTTCTCATATACCTATACACAAAAAAAATATTCTTGTTTTGAATGCACTTATTTCTTCAAATCAAAACATTTGTATTATAAATATAAAGCTATACATAATTTCAACTTAAAAATCATTACTCTTGGAACAAATATTATATAGGTACATTTGAAACAAGAATATAATTCTTCTTTTGAATATATGCAAATGATTAAAAAATTGAGAATATCATATTTAACTCAAATAGAGTGTAATTAAGTAGAGACATCCTCTTCGTTGAAAACTATACACGTTTCAAGTTAGAAATGTGTTGCCCTTAGAATAAACATTACTTATATTTGAAATAAACAGTAGAATTCTTTGTTTTTTATATGTATTTGTTGAAAAATTTAAGAAAAGTAACTGCTTAACTTGAGAGAAGTATATTCAAATCGAGATATTTATATTCTATATATAAAACTATACACTATTTCAGCTAAAAAATACTTTACTTTCGGAATATAAATTTGAAACAAGACTAAAATTCTTCCTTTGAATATATGCATATGTGAAAGAGAATATATATTTAACTTAAATAGAGTATAGTCAAGTAGACTTTCACATTCTACATTGAGAACTAAATATACTTATTTTCAAGTTAAAAATGTATTAGTCTTAGAATAAATATTACATAAGTTTTAAATAAATAGTAGAATTCTTTGCTTTATTTAATATATTTATTAAACAAATTTAAAATGGCAACTACTAAACTTAAGATAAGTTTATTCAGTTCGAGAGATCCACACTCTAAATATACAGGGTGTCCCATAAGTCATGGATAAAACGAAGGGGGATGATAGATGAGGTCATTTCCAACCAAAATAACTACACATGTTGTTATCCAATTTTGATGGTTCAAAAGTTATATCAACTTTTGTATTTTTGTCCGAAATCGCCTAGTATGTTTAGTAAGAATGTGGTACAGTTGATTTAAAAAAAAACTGGTACAACTCTTGTAATCGAAAATCTTAATAGTTTAGTTGTGTGCATATGTCTGTAAATAGGGCTGGCCAGGCATATCGAGAGGGAGGTGGAGAAGAGGTGATTTACCCCGGACCTGGGTTTTTTGGAGGAGACCGGTTTTCTTAGTGTTTTTTAAACTTGTTAAACCTTTCTTTTTTATTTTATTCAAATGGAAGTTTAAAAAATAATTAGAAAATAACTTTTTCAAAACATTTTCAAGCCTGCCATATTATTGTTTAAAAAATAATATTTGTTACGGATAATTCTACTAATGGTTGTAATTAAAATACTAACTGAATAATGATAATTCTATTTTTAAAATAAGAACACAAAAATACAACTTGAGATTAAAAAAAAATGTAAACAATGCAAACTGAACATAAAAATACAATAAAAAAAATAAAATAAATGAACTTCAACTACGTAATACAGAATTAACTAATATTTTGTCATTGCTCCATTAACGTCTAAAACTGCCTGAAGTCTTGCAGGCATGGACAAAATCAGATTTCTTGCAAGGTCAACTTCTTGCAACAAGTTCTCCCAAGTGTCTTCAATTATCCCTTCCAATTCTTGGGCATTATTTGGATGGTTATTTAATTTTCTATGTTTCACCATTAGACCCCAAACATTTTCAATTGGATTTAAATCCGGACTTTTAGATGGCCACGGTAACAACTGAATGTTTTTATTAAGAAACCATTGCCTGACACGATGGGCCGTATGTATGGAGCAGTTGTCTTGTTGGAAAATAAAATTATTTTCCGGAAACAACTCTATTACTGACGGCAACATAATATTGTCTAATATTTCAATATATTTAATGGAATTGAGATGACCACCACTGTTCCAACAAACACCTAACCCATGTAGGCTCATCCAAGCCCAGACATTGACTGAAAACCTTCCTGATATTTGTGGATCGAAAGTATATTTTTCATCGTGTCTGGTAGAAGGAGGCCTATATATGCGAACATGTCCATCGTTACAGGATTTAAAAACCTTTTCGTCTGAAAAGACAACTTGTTCCCAGAAGTTTTCATCATTGATTATATAGTTGAGTGCAAAACTAATCCTATCCTGCTTCTTTTCTTCTGAAAGTTTGTATTTTTTAGCCGCTGAACAACTCTTCAAGTCGCTTTGTAGTTTTATTCTTCTGCAAGCAGTAGACACAGAAGCAGGGAAATTTGTCTCTGAAATTGCATTTACTGCAGTCTGAAAAGGGTTTTCTCTTAGTTAATTTATAAGATTTTCATCTTCTTGATTATTGCTTTTTCTGGGCCTACCGGAACCAACTTTACGGGATACCGTTTGGTTGGTTTCCCATTGTTTTTTAACACTCATTATCGTGGTTTTACTCACATTGTATTCAGCAGCAAGTCTTCTTATGGACCAACTATCTTCAATTTTAGAAACAATTCGAGATTTTTGAATATCTGTTAGATGTCGAACCATTTTTAATAATGACGCCACTGATTAACGTCAAAGTGACATTTGTAAGATTATTAATATCAATGAAAGAACGAATGATTTACATAGCTAAAAGAAAGTGTACCAGTTTTTTTTTAAATCAACTGTACAAAAGACTGTAAGTTTATTTGCTTTTTTTTTTCTTAAATAGGCTACTGCAGGTTGAACCTTTCTGATGGAGGCATTTTTCTAAAGTCTAGTTAGCAATTGTCAATTATAATAAAAGATGTTATGTTTGTCACAGGGTGTTTGTCATAAAAACATACCTTACTTGTAAAAAACGAAAGTAAAAAAAAATTGGTTAGTAAAAAGTGTATGAATTATACCTTGTTAGAATCCACATAAACTGCACTAGTTTTCATTATTACGGGAAATATTTTTGTAGTAATTCTTTTTTCTAAATTTTAAAATTCAAATAATTTCTGATGAACCGAACAATGATCGTAACATCTTTTATTGTAATTGACAGTTGCTAACTAGACTTTATAAAAATGTTTCTATCGGAAAGGTACAACCTTCAGTAACCTACTTAAGAAAAAAAAGAGCAAAAAAACTCCCTTTTGTACCATTTTCTTACTAGGCGATTGCGGACAAAAATACAAAAGTTGAAATAACTTTTGAACCATCAAAAATTGGATAACAACATATGCAGTTATTTTGGTTGGAAATACACTCATCTATCATCCCCCTTCGTTTTATCCGTGACTTATGGGACACCCTGTAGAATTATGCATAATTTCAACTAAAAGCCTCATATAATTTATATATTTCCTTTAAAAGCATTTTCAAGTGTTCAGTCCTAATAAATGATATAATTGACCTTGGGAACTTTTAAGCGAATCAAAATTTTAAGTTTTTTTTTTAACTGTTTTACGTCGGCCTATTTCCGCTACCAGGGCCTATCACCGACGCCAGGAGACGAGCTACCCCCAACCTGGAAATTTTGCCGAACCTCTTCCCTTAAGAAGAGTAGGGATTTTTTACTTGCCTAACATTTAATAGACAAGAGACCGCTGCTTTACATCCCCTCCGAAGGATGGTATAACCACTACGTAATACTCGTCTGAAATTACGTAACTTCCGAGTATACACTGATATATAAGCCTCTAGAAGGTGGGACGAGAACGCTGTATTTCCCAAGATGGGAGCCCATCCAAGTACTAACCGCGCTCGACGTTGCTTCAACGGAATATCAACTGATATTCACATTGAAGTCGCCTCTACGCTCGCCCCGTAAATTTTAAGTTATTATCGCCAATCCAAATTCTTTACCTCTAAACCAAAATAGCTATAAAAATATATTTTAAAGAAGAATTTGAATCCTTTTGTGCTAGTCGATTGGTGTCATCACTCTAACCATTAAATGTAATTGATATTAAAAATCCCCGGGATGTGTCTCTAATTTGCCATGCGTAGTATGCAGATCGGATTTGTTTCGTGTATATTTAGATAGGCAATGAATTTTACTTTATGCAAATTGAATATATGCACGTATTGTCTCAATTCAAGCTTTTGTTATTGAACTAATTACCATTAAATTTAACACCTCGTGCGATTCTGTGTTTGGATCGGCAACGATTTTGCAACTTAATATAGTTTTTCACGTGTGTTAAGGACCATGATTGGTGCAGAGAAACTAACGAGGTAATACTATATAAGTGATTAATATTAAGACACATACCTGACCAAATTGCATCAAAGACAAAGACATAGAAAAGTGGCAAAATAGCAATTTAAGTTGAGTAGAGCTTTTAATTTTTTGTCTATTACAATGTTCCTAAATCGTCTTTTAAGAACCATGATGAGCCACTATCAAAGTGGAAAGAAATCACCAAACGACTCTGCATATAAATTTATGTTATGTCTTCAGACACGAGGTGATAAGATCGTCCACAGTTTAGTAGCACCTCGTTCCCAAAACCACTGGATTGATTTTACTTAACTCTTTTGCATGAGTACTCAGCACGGTCAAAGGGCCCCGCACAAATTCTTATATAAAAGTGGTTGCCCCTAAATTGGCTGGATTTTTAATACGTTCTATATTTTGGGCCCCTGATCAAAAGTCTCAATAGGTCGGAAGTCCCAAACCACCAGGTTCTCAAAATGGAGCCAGTTAAAGTTGAGATTATGAGGTATTGGCCATACATCAAACATTCTTCAAATGATGCCCTTGTTCTTGGGTCTGGAGAGTTTTGGTTGACCTACAATGAGGGAAAATCTGTCAATGATTATTTAGTGTCATGGACCAACTTCTCAGATGACGTCACATCGGGTCATTCCCTGTTACTGGGACAATTAGTCAGCGCTAGGAGTAATTGTAGAGTGAGTAGGAGAGAGTGGGAGAGACAGAGAGAGGGGTAGAGAGAGGTACTCTACAGTACTTGGTACTATCGAGCATCGAGCAGTATTCTGAATCTAAGTATGGCAATCTACCGTATTTCGGGGTATTCAACTCCATTGGATACTCATTCACGGTACTCTGAAGGTACTCAATGGTACGTGGTATTGAAGGGTAATCCACGGTAATATTAAGTATCGAGCAATATTCTGAAGCTTATGTGTGTTGGAGGGAGAGTGATCGAGAGTAGGTCGTGGATTTCGTTGGTCACGGAAAGGGAGATACGCGTAATAGGCTACGACAAAGCAAGTAACGGAGAGATACGCAGGATATGATTAAGGACGGGACAAAGGATTCATTACTAACAGCTGTTCACGTAGAGCCATCGTGTCTTAAGTTATATAGATATCAATTTGTGGTAAAAGGAAATATTCTCTAGTCTGATATCTGTGCCGGTTGCTCCCCGTATAGAGCTCCTAGAGGTATATAGTATATAGAAACAAAATAAATAGAAAATCTGCTAGCTATTGCCGCTTGCATTAGCTTTACTCAGAGTTTACCAAGCGGAGGTTGCAAACTCCTCAGTCGACGTCGCGTCACGTCGGTCCGTCCTTTACTATAGTTACTGTGTTAATCCACAGTCTCTTTGTTCCGTCACTTACTACCTTCTTGTCATCAGGTTTTTTCGTTAATCATATTCCAATGCAACTTCAGGGTGAGTTTAAGTAGAATATAAACGATTAGTCGGTCAGATATAAGTCAACTTTTGTAGTCTACCTTCCCTTCTTTTTATTATCAACATCCACTATCAATTCTCTTATTACTGCTCCCCCATTATCAACGTTCCTATTGCCGGCATCCTGGATGAAATGGAGGAGAGCTCGACTCAGGTATTTTATATACTGTTGATCTCGTGCCCATCCAAGGAACCATAAGACATTTGCTACATATGCACAACCGTACCTCTCTCTCTCTCTCTCTCTCTCCTACTCACTCTACAATTACTCCTACCGTTGACTAATTGTCCCAATAACAGGGAATGACCTGATATGACTGCATGTGATGTGTTCTGACAAGTTGGTGCATGACGCTGAAGAATCATTGACAGATTTTCCCTCACTGTGGGCCAATTAAAACTCTCCAGATCCAAAAACAAGGGCATCATTTGAATAATGTTCGATGTATGGCCAATACCTCATAATCCCAACTTTAACTGGCCCTATCTTGAAACCCTGGTGGTTTGGAACCTCCGACCCATTGAGACCTTTGATCAGAGGCTCAAAATATAGAACAAAAAAAATCCAAACAATTTAACAGAAGCCACCTTTATATAGGAATTTGCGATGCATCGAATGAAACTATGGCCTGAACTGAACTGAACTTCTAGCTGGGTAGCACTTTGGCATGTGTGTATTTCCCAAATTCAACTGAATGTTTATGCCACTTTTATCTCACTCGTTTTTATGATATAAAACCTAAGTAATGAAGAAAACTTTTGCTAGAAATGAAAATGATATTTGCTCAAAGACAAAAGATTATTTTAAATTAGACTGTCTTTTCTTGCTTGTAGATGTTTGACTACAATTTAGTACAAGTTCACGAAATGCAGAAAAGATTTAATTTATAACTTCAACGAATATATTATTTAAAGTGTGATTATAGCGTTTAAGGTAATTCCTGATATTTTAATTAAAATTCGCGTAAAATTCGCGTGTTCCATTGCGACGCCTCTGGGTCGATGGAATAATATAATTATTATTTAGCACTAAAGGCATACTTTCAAAATTTCATGCAGATGTATTAAAGATTCATTTTCCTGAAATTAACTATTACCGAGACGCAAAGTTACAATTTAAATAAATTTATTACTCAATTTCAATAAGTATATTTTTTAACTTTACCGCATTCTTTTACATCCAACCAAAATTAAACAGTATAATCATGTACCTTAGCATTTATGTTTTAATTTAAACGTTTCGCCCTTTAAAAAATATATGTCTATTTTGAATAACTTCTCGAATGTTTTTAAGATCATTTTGTATAACCACATCTACTCGTCTACCAAAACAATTATATCACCAAATCAACATGGTTTTATGACTAACAGATCGGCCGTAACAAATTTAGTAGTTTTCACTCAAAATGTATCAAATTCCTTAGATGCGCAAAGACAAGTAGATGTGTTATACACATATTTCTCTAAAGCTTTCGATCGAATTGACCATAAAATATTACTAAACAAATTAGAGAATTTTTCGTTTTAATATCCAACTGTTACTGTTCTTTGGATCATATCTGGAAAATAGGTATCAGTTTGTATTCTACAATAGTTTTAAATCATCTATATATGCATTTACATCTCAAGTACCACAGGGTATTAATCTTGGACTCCTGCTGTTTTTATTATTTATCAACGATTTATACGAAACTTTAAAATGCGACGAACTAATATATGCAGATGATTTAAAGCTTTTTAAAAGTATAAAATCTGAAGATGACTGCAGAGTACTTCAAAAGGAAATTGACAAAGTCAGTCAGTGGTGTCCTCTTAATAAACTAGATATGAATGTCGGAAAATGTCAAGTCTTATCATATACGAAAAAGAAAAACTGGTTTCATTACAATTATTCTATAGATGAAATGATATTAGAGCGTGATACGTTGATTAAAGATTTGGGCATTTACTTCGACTTGAAACTGAGTTTTGAAGAACATATAAGAATTAAGTGTAATGAAGCAATGCTTGGTTTCATTTTGAGAAATTGCAAATCATTTACTAATCTGATGGCTTTAAAATGATTGTACTAACTCATAGGTAAGATCAAAACTTGAATATGGAATAATAATTTGGAATCCATATTATCAAACTCACAAAGCAGTTTGTAGCAAATTCAGACAAAGTTTTCAAAATTTATTACATTCGAATCAATAGGACAGTATCCGTGAAGAGGTGTGAACAAGAGTTATTTATTAAGCACATTTAATTTTGAGAGCCTTGAATTTAGAAGAATTTGTTATTTTTTGGTATTCTTATATTATATAGGGTGTTTCACGAGGAAACGGACATGCTTTAATGACAGATAGAGGACACCGGGGGGTAATCATAATCTACCATATAAAAAGCTAGTTAGGCCCTCGTTGCTGAAATATATATTTTGGTCCAAATTTCATTTGGTTGTTACTTTGTAAAGGAATGGAATACTAAGTTCATATTTGGCACATATAATACACTAGTGATCCTGAATAAGTACTTGTATCATACACATAAAAAATCCAGGTCTGGACTTGAGAAAAAAATGTTTTTGTTGTTCTTCAAGAAAAGAATACCCTGTATATGTTTTTTTTTAATTTCAATATTAAATTCGAAAAATACATAAAAAACTGAACAAAATGGCTTCATTATTTTTTTTGCCACACCTCTGCCGTCTTCGAAATAAATTCCAATAAATAATGGAATATGAGATTTTAGAAAATATCGATGAATGTCATGCGCAAAAAATGCTTCCACTATTAAATTGGGCATTTACTTTTTTTTTAGAAATAATTATTGTTCTAATTACATTTTTTTATGGAGGAGGCGAAAATAAATAAAAAAATAAATATTAGAGCAACTACCTCATTCCTCTCATTTATTAAAGAGTGGTAATACAGCAACACAACGTACCTATTGCCAACAATAATAACTGTAATAACAAAGTTGTATATCAATAATGCACATAGTAACCAAATTGCAAAATATCAACAGAATAATTGTACCAAAAACAAAAAAATGCAGATATTGTCATAGAACATATTTACAAATGAGAATTATAATTAAATTGTATGTTCAAAATAGCCTCCTCAGTTTCAATACATTTTCTAGTGCACGAGATGACCGATTGATCTTCTTATCATATCTGGACTATTTCTAATTTCGTTGCGGCATTCAACAATACTTTGAATTAATTGGTCTACGTAATCAATGCCCACTCTTTAAGTGACCTCATAATCTAAAACTAACTGATTTTACGTTTAAGGCCATTGCTTAAAGTAAAATTTTTAGTCTGATCTGCCAATTAGTTTAAATAAAAATCTCAAATTAAGGTTTTTACAACATACATTACCGAATCTTTTAGGAAATGTAAATATCCGAGGTATGTTTTTTCAACATGATGGAGCCTCACCACATGTGTCCAACCAATTTAGAAACCATTTAAATGATACATATCCAAACAGATGGATTGGCCAAGAAGGTCCTCATGTATGACCGAAAAGGTCTTCGGATTTCAACCATGTAGATTATTTTTTATGAGGTCATTTGACGTCTACAAAATGGACACTGATTGCATGGAGCAATTAAATTCAAAGGATTGTTGAATACCACAAAAAAATTACAGACAGACAGTCCAGAAGTGATAAGAAGATCAATCGGCCATCTCGTGAAGCACACTAGAAAATGTACTGAAGCTGAGGAGGACGGTGTCCTCCAACATTTATTTTTATTTTATTAATTTTACCCCATCCATAAAAATTGTTAATTAAAACATAATAATTATTGCTAACAAAAAAGTAAATGTCTAATTTAGTAGAGGAAGCATTTTTTGCGCGTATCATTCATCGATTTCCTAAAGTCTCATATTGCATTATTTAGTGGAATTTATTACGAAGACGTCAAGGGTGTGGAAAAAAAATTAATGAAGCCATTCTGTTCAGTTTTTTATGTAATTTTCGAATTTAATATTGAAATTTAAAAAAAAAAACATATGCAGAGTATTGTTTTCTTGAAGAACAACAAAAACAGGATCACTAGTATATTATATGTGCCAAATATGAACTTATTATTCCATTCCTTTACAAAGTAACAACCAAAAGAAATTTTGGCAAAAATACGTAAAACACCCTGTATTTCAGCAAGGAAGGCACAGCTAGCTTTTTCTATGGATGATTATGATTACCCTCGATGTCTTCTATCTGACATTAAAGCATGTCCGTTTCCTTGTGAAACACCCTGTATAAAACCATTCGTAATAAAATTGCCTCTTCAGAAATTCTTTTCCAGTTAAATATACGTTCCAAGGTGGCAATGTCGTCGAAATATTATGTTTTATTGTGAAAGGGCTAATACAAATGTAATGTTGAAATCACCTGTATACTGTATGTGTAATTACTGTAATAAAATAACTGAATTTTGTGTTGCAAACACGTGTTCTCAAAAGAAATTGATAAATTGTGCAAGACAGATTTTTAGTATATAAGTATACATTTAGAGGTCTGTCCCATATCCCTGTACAAAGCTGAGATGGATATTTCTGTACTCTTCGATTCGAAATTACCAACTATACAGGTATTTTTAGCGTAAACGAATTATACACAATTTGTGGTCGGTGGGCTCGTGGTCTATTATATTTTATGTCTAAATTGTCCAAGGATGGTAACAAAAATATGTCTAATATATTTATTGACAAGCTCATGATAATTGAAGTCTTATGTAATTTTAAAAAGTTGCTGAAAGCGTATTTTGGAAATATTGGACAATAACAGTTCTAGATTACAATTCTCTGTAAAACGGTATTTTTAAATAAAAAATAAAATTTTTCTAAACTCTTATGTATTTCTATTTGCCAGAAAATGGATGTTCCGAATTTTTGTTTGTCTATTTGCCTGTTTGATTGTCCGAACGAATGTTTCATTCCATATTTTGATAACATTTTATGCACTTGTAGACATGAACAACTTCTTAAAAGCACCCATCCTGAGGCAGAAAATGACTTCGATACTGATATCAAAAGTGGGGACAGAGATACGAAAACTACTAATAACTGGCAAAGCAGCTTTTTACAAAGCTTGTGATTTTCCTGGGGGCTAATTTCCCTATATTTTCAGGCAATAGTTCCACCTTTTCTAGGTACTTTACCTAGTGTGAACTAGCATCTTGCAAAGAATATGTTCCGCAGTTTCTATTGCAGTATCACAGTATCTGCACGTACCGTTGTCTGTCTTGCCGATGTTCTTGAGATGGTATCTTAAGGGGCAATGGCCTGTTAAAAGTCCTGTCATCAATCTTAAGTTGGACTTTTCGATTTCGAGAAGCCTTGTGGGATTCTTTGATGAATAAGTGATGAACTCTTTAGCTTGTCTTTGGCCCGGAGTATTCCTCCAGTAGGACTTTTTCTGTTTCTTTTCCCATTTTAGTACCTGCTCCGGTATGTGTCTCTTAGATAAGCCACAATACAATTCAGGCCCAAAGAATAAGGCTTTAGCACCTTTTTTTTGCAAGGGCGTCAGCTGATTCATGCTCATCAAGGTAACCTTGTTTTTTTTCCAGTTGCTTCAGGAATTGTCTGCATTCCCAGGCAATTTTAGACTCAAAGGTGTAGGACCTGAGAGCTTTTAACGCTGCCTGACTGTCTGAGAGTATATAGATCTTTGACTTTCGATTGCCTTTATTTATTCATTCCTGGGCTCGTAGGTCTATAGATTTCTGCTTGGAAGATGGTGGTCTTGCTCAAGGCTCTGGATAGCCTGCAGTTAGGCCCCGCTACGCCCTCGTCAACCCCTTCAGTCATCTTCGAGCCATCTGTGTACCAGATGCAGGGCTTTGCCCGTCTGGCGGCTCTCGATTAGCACATTAAACGGGCAGTCAAAGTCCCGCTTAATTGGCATGGAGTCAGTGGGTTTGGTCATGGATTCTAGTTCAGTAGTTCCTAGAATCCTTAGGTGGCCAACCTGAAAGATAGTACCTGCTGCAGTCTTAGGACAGTAAGTGCTGATCTAAAATTTCTATCTAGAGATATGTGTGTGTGTGTGTGTGATGATCTGTACACAGACACTTATTGAATTTAACAAATTAAAACTGATCCCGTCTTTTTTTTTCTGTGGAAAATTGCATAACGGAGCCGTAATAAGTGTTATAAAGCAGGTATACATTCGTTTATTTTGTTATCATAAACTGCAAAGCATTTCCAAATTTAAAACTCCATGTCTAATTCCAATCTTCTAGCTCACTAGAAAGTACAAACAAACCTCTAGAGGGAAGACAGACTCAATATGTCATATACTATTATGTAGAATTAAATTGATTATCTATCAACAAAATCACGTTCTACAAAAGATTAATGTTATTATTGCAAAATATCAAAAAAAATCATTCAAAAAAGCCTCATATTACAACTATTTCAAAATCTTTAATTAATTCACCAACACCCATTCTTACAAAACCTTAAAAGGCTAGAACTGAGCCACTCTAAGATTATGAACCGCGTCAGAGATATTATCGATTTAATCGAATTAACAATGTTAATTCCATATAGAAATTCACCATCTGTCGTCACAATAATGTCTGTAATGGATCTTGGCAGTTATGGACCTATTGAGAGCCGCTGCTAAAACGCCATAATTGTAGGAAATTATATTACAGAGGTACATATACGATCAAGAACTATAGAATAATTATAACATCGAGATTCGAGATTATAATTATAGCTTCAGCTCTGTACAGTCCATTAAACAAGTAAAGTCATAAAAAGGTATAAAATGCGCAGAAATATTTAGATCTTCTGTTCAACATTTTAATTAATTAATTTATTTAGGCCGTTACAACTTTATGGAATAATAATTATTCTTCTTAAACTTTGCAAGCAAAGTTCACACTGAAAACATGATGTACTGTATTACAAATAGTATATACGTATATTCAAAATATTCAATGGCTGTATGCATAAGATCATTTAAAGACATGTACACTGCTGAAACCTAGGCCTCTAGGCTTAAGGAACATGATAGTATGTGTTAAATACATTAGCAAATTAAATCAAATCATATAATAAGTAGCCACGTTCCTAGCTAGACAGTTATTTCAAAATAGCATAAACTAACATTATTCTTCTTATTCAACATAACAGACATTTGTGGCTCATGAATTATTTTAGTTAACCTCCCTTTGTTGCATGGTACGTCCGACAGCATCACGTCACCTATAGCGGTTGCTTGTAAAAACGTTTCTTCTTATTAATTCGTTGGTAACATCAGCTAGAGGCTGAGCTGTTGATGCAGACAAAAAGCAATTCGCAAAAATATGATGTTGAATAGCCATTTTGGGAGGTGTATTTCTTGGAGAATAGAGCCGATTGCGTCGTCTGTTTTAAAAGCCCATATCCCAAAGGCGCTCAGAGATATGGAGAAAAATAGATCGCAAATATAATTTTTGTGAGTTGTGTTTATATTTATGTCCTGGCAGAGTTTAATCCAAGAAAAATCGACTTCCAACATGGGAAAACATTATAACGGGCTGAATTTTTGCATACACTTTAGTATTAAGGTTCTTAATAATGTGTGAAAGATCCTTATCAATTTATCTGCCGTGGGGTCAATTACACGAGGGCAAAGGTCGCGAAAACATTGTTTTGCAAACATCTTGAAAACGGTGAAATTTTCGAAAAAAACAAAACATAATTTACTAATTTTTAGCTGAGATAATTTGCTACAATGAATTCAGAAGTTTTTTTTTTTGTAGAAGAAACCGTTCACTAGATATAGCGTTCCAAGGAACCGGGAGCGTAGTAGAGGTTGTACAGGTGTCTTTTTTATTGTGTGGTATTCTCAGTAGGCCTGATCGGCGATGTCCTGATGGTCTAATTATATTGTCTTAACTTTACAAATTTACCTATTTATTTAATGAATTACATAATTGATAGTTTTATTAATTATCTCATTTTCTGAGTCTGATTTTTCAGTCTCCAAATTTTGGATGAGAAAAGATGATGGATTCATGTCATCGTTGATCTCGTTATTCATATAGAATGTAACTGTATTCAAACATGATTGACCATGACATTGGCTACAAACTTTTGAGCAATTTATTCCTGCTTTTCGACATCCACAATTAGAACCACAGCCTTTCTTGCAGTTAAAAAAAATTGTATTCGGCAATACATCAGGGGCAAGTTAGCGGAAAGTTGTAATTGGCTCCAAGACATTATTTTTTAATGTCCATTCCCAGTTTTCTGAATGAATTTCTTCATTTCCAAGCCATGTGGGAATTTGAAAATAAAAAAAAGACACCTGTTACTAACCTCTACTATGCTCTCGATTCTTTGGAGCGCTATATCTCGTGAACGGTTTCTCCTAAAAAAAACTTCTGAATTTGTTTTTGTAGCAAATCATCTTAGCTAAAAATTAGTAATTTTTTTTTTTCGAAGTTCACCGTTTTCAAGATATTTGCAAAACACTGTTTTCTCGACCTTTGACCCAGTGTAATTAACCTCGCGGCAGTCAAATCGATAAGAAACTCTCGCACATTATTAAGAACTCTAATACATGCATGCAAAAATTCAGCCCGTTACCATTTCTTCCAACTTGCAATATTTTTATGTCGATCTCTCTTGGACTATTAGCCATAGCTATTCCATCACTCACAACGGCGGATTTACAGATACATTTAAGACCCTTACGCATAAGACTCCAGAGCTAAAGAGGCCCTGACTCTTTTGTTTACTTCTCACACTGAAATAATTAAAGTCTACGTAGTAAACATATCATATTTAGTAACATATTAGAAGAGAATTCGTTTGCTACCTGTAAAAATTTCATTAAACAATTAGAGGACCGGGTCCACGAGACAAATTTGACATGATCATCTGCAACTTAATAGAATCATTTCTGAAGTATAGACAGCAGTACATAAACCTAAGTAATACTAACTCGACATTTGAGTACATAAGGAGCGGAGTGCCACAGGGATCGGACTTAGGACCATAGGGTTTAATATGTGTAAATGTTCTAAGTAATCTGTACCTACGTTGACTTGGTATTATTTGCAGATGATACCACACTCCTGGTACCTGACAATACATTGGATGTTGTTGAAAGAAAGGCAAATAGGCGAAACTAAGTTAAGTACTTTAGAATGGTTCTCATCAAATAAATTGTCAGTAAACTACGAATATAATTTTCAGTCATTGACCACTTGAAAATTTTAAAAACCCAGTAAAAGTTAAAATACTAGGCATTTTTCTTGACACAAATCTCAACTGGTTTCACCATGTTGATTGCACGGCAAAAAAAACCGTCAAAATATATATGTTGACTAAGAAACCCAAAAAATATTGTAACTTTTAAAATTTGATTAACGGCCTACTCGCTAATAGTGCCCCATATGACTTTTGGACTGATAAACCGGGCCCATTCCCTGCAAGCTAACAAAATTTTCGGATTACAGAGAAAAACTATCAGAATAATTACAAATCTTGGATGTAAGAAATAAATTTATTAAATTGGGAATTTTAACATTTTTCATTGCGTATATATATTTATAAAAATATACACCAATACAAAAAACATGAGGATATTCACAAATACAATACGAGGGACTCAATATAATTTAGTGATAAATTTTAATAGATTTAAGTCAAGTGATTGTGGCTTTAATTGCTACGGCCCTAATAAAAAATAAAATTCCAAATTGGGTGAAAGCCTTACCAGAGGTGAAATATAAACAGTTAATAATTTTTTTTTAAATAAAATAATGTTTTTATAATACATGCATTCTTAAATTCTAATGGCACTGAATCCAAAGAAATAGACAACAATTTTATCTAAATTTTCAGTATATTTTAATGTGTATATTTGTGTATGTATATTGTATATGTGTATGTATGTATATTTTTAAATTAGTTATGCTATTTTACAAATTATCTTTTATCATTATATTCTATATTATCATAAGATCAAACGAACTTACCTTAAGTGATGTTCGATCTTGATTATATGTAGCGCTCCGCCCGAAATGATCGAATACCTGTAGTACGTCTCATGTGCTACTAACGCCACAATATTAAAGCAGAACTCCTTTATATCTAGCCTGCTCTGCGTACTCCGGTCATACTTCATTCACTTCAAAGGTATATTAGCCGTAACAGTGATGATCAGGGTTAGGTTGTTATCACCAAGTCAGGGTTGGGTGGGACTGATCATTTCGGGCGGAGCGCTACATATAATCAAGATCGAACATCACTTAAGGTAAGTTCGTTTGATCTTATGATTATATTTGCGCTCCGCCCTCTATGATCGAATACCTGTAGATGTTTAAAGTTGTTACGGCGATAAAAATTAAGCTCCCCCATGATCTCAATATTTTAATAAGTAAAACATATAACATCGTGTGTTATGATCTAATCCATTCTTAGGCTAAAGAATTGAGGAATTAATCATTAACGATTGTAACAATGGTATACTCCATTTTAGAATGGCTTGAGCAACAAACTCGTTTTGACTGGTCTGTTATAGAACCCAGCGAACATTTCTGAAGTTTCCAAACAGCCCGCTGTCTTTCGTATGACATCCAAGCTCACCCCCTTTCGGCTTGCTGCTGAAGTAATTGCGTGCCTCGTGGAGTGCGCCGAGAGAACATTCGTATCTATTCCGATGTCTCAGAATACACCTAATCCATCCGCTTAGCGTCTGAGGACAAGCCTCATGATGTGGTTTCTTAAATGCTAATAGCAGTTTATGACATGTAGGTGACCTAAAATCTTTTGTCCGATCTAAATATGTTTTTAGGGTGCGAGCCACACATATTTCTATTTTTTTTTTAGAAAAACAGAAGAAACTGAAACGGCTGGATTGTTGTCTTGTTGTCTTAATCCTATCAGGAATCACTATTTCAATGACTTTATTATTACATACAATATTTCTGATGTCAATGAGGGAAAGGGTCTGTACTCTGTGAGCAGTGGTAAGTGCAAGAAGTGTCACTAACTTCTTAGACAAGAACTCGAGACTAATTTTCTTGTTATCCAGTCCCTTCAGGTGATCTAGGACGACCTTGGGGTCCCGTGTACGGTCATAGCGTGGTTTACTCGGTTTTAAATTTTGTAGTCCTCTGAAAAACCTCTTCACCCTCGAGTCATTACCTAATTCTGACGAAATTAGAAAAGACAATGCCGATCGAAGGCTATTCGAAGTGCCATAGGCTGCTCCTTGGAATTCCTTGGTAAAAAATTCTAACAAAATTTTAACGTTTTAATCAAAAATGTCCAAGTTTTGCTATCGACAATAGATCCACCAACGTTTGAGGCCTATATTGTACTGCATGAGAGTTGAAGCGGTGATAGAAGTAACCATTGTATTTATTGTCGAGATGGGCATGCCTTTCCGAGCAAGTGCCTACTCGATAAAGTGACCTTCCACCAGGGTAAGTTGACTTCAAAGTGGGTGGTGTGTTCTGTCAAGAGAAATTAATAGGTTAGGATCTGGTTTGAAATAGAGCGGTTCATTCGACAATAGGGAAGTAAACACTAGGTACCAAGCCTGTGTTGGCCAAAACGGCACGACCAGAATCCCTTCGTCCTTGTCATTAATGATTTTTTGTAAGACACGTAAAATAATAGCGAATGGGGAAAAAGTAGTATGCTTCGCAAGACATTGTAAAAGAGTCTAAGTCTACTGCTTCTGGGTCTCGTCCCCAGGATACAAAAAAAAAATCTTAACATTTGTATTATTTCTATCAGCAAATAAATCGATATCTGGACTTCTGAACTTATAAGTGATTTTCCTGAATGCTTAGTCTGCTAATTGCCACTCTTTTCTGGCTTTAGACTGCGCGATTCTGTATCAGCTCCCTTATTAACAGCTGACTCTATGTAATGATGCAAATAAGACAATCTTGCGAGCCTCGCACCATTACCAGACTTCTTTAGTCAGATTGGTTGGATAGCGAATTCCATCCATCGGATTTATATAAGCTATTGCTGTGGTGTTGTCAATTCTTAGGAGAATATCGCAATCGCACAACATTTAATACCGAAAAGAGCTGCTAAGAGTTCTAACTGGTTAATATGGTATGATTGTTCTAAAGTAATCCAGTGTCCGTGAGCTTTCTGAGTCTGACAAACCACGCGCCATCCGGATATTGATGCATTACTGAAGATTTCGAGTTTGAATTGTTTTAGACTATTTTTCTTCCTGGTGTCAATTACGTTGAGATTCTACCAGTTTAGGTCAGCGCTAATAGCGTCCGGTAACTACATAACTTTATTGTAGTTATCGTTATTACTCTGAAGAGCCAAATATTTGGCTCGTTTAAGGTTTTTGGTGTAAACCTACCTAGACGTCGCGCGTCGTTGCGGGACAAGTTGACGTTAATACTTCCAACAAGTGGGCAAACAGCCTGATTTTCCAAAATCTTGGTTTTGGAACTTACGAACAAGTTTTTGTATTCTGTGTTGTTTGTCCTGTGGAAACCTAGATTCTGTAAAACCGCAGTTGTTTTCTGAATGTTTCTTTTACACTCCTCATAAATGCTGCCTAGAAGGAGAAAGTCATCTAAATACACGGCGGATATGTGCTGTTTATTTGCTCTTAGAGAGGTCATTACTAGTTTCATGATCTAGTGAAAACAAAAGGGGCTGTGCTAAGTTCAAAAGGCAAGCAAGTGAATTGATATAATTTTGTATCAAATCTAAATTAAATATTTCCTATGTGACTTGGCAATAGGAACGAAAAATAGGCCTCCTTAAGATCCACCGATCCCATAAAACACCCTGGTGTGACAAGTTTTATTGCTGTGCTGTTGTCCTCTATTTTGAAATGTTTAGTCAACAGAAACTTATTTAAATTTTTAAGATTCAATATAAACCTCTTTTACTATCAGATATTTTTACCAAAATAAACACTGGAAATAACTTTTCTTCTGATAGGCACGCACGTTTGTACCGCGCCTATATCCTCTAAGTGAGATATACCTAGTAATAGAAATTTCTTTCTCATTTAAGGAAGACAAAGTCGTCTCCGAGGAGATATAATGCTGAAGAACTTGTCGGGTGAAAGGGATTCGGTACCTCTTTATCCATGACAGGATCTTTGGGTCCAATGTGATTTCCTTCCAAGCACTATAGAAGTGCTGAAGACTATCCGCATGATTACTTCCATTTGTCTCCTCCTTACTTAGTATCGTCTCCTTGACGTCGGCTGTTGTCTTCTCGGACCGGCCTGTTGATTGTTTTGATGAGGATGCTCCCATTGACTCTGGTGTGAGTATTTTGGGTGATTGCCGTCCCTCCTGTGTGTATGGGTTTGTCCGTCTAGACGAGTCGCTTTTGAGGAACTTTGTAGTTGGACGGACGTTTGAAGTTTAAATTCTTCTTCGGTTTTGTGGATTGTCGAGTCGGCAACTTCTCCCCCTTCAATTCCAGAGATCTTTCTAGAGATGTTGCGGTCTTTAGCCGCTCCCCCAAGTCGCTTCCAAAAAGCCACTCATCTGGAGGAACACCTCCCATAACCCCTTGAATTTTTTATTCAAGCTGGCGTCAATCAAAATTCTTCTGGACTTGGACTCTGATGAGTAGTGCATGTCTGCTAGTAATCGCCCTGTATCTCCTGTAAGTTCAATTAGATGACGATCTTCTACTCCCTGACTAGGCTTTTCCAAATACTGTGTTAGAATTTTTCCCTCTGCAGACAGGCACGCAGCAATTTGATTTTGCTTATTGACTAGCCGGTCATCCCTTCTTAGAGTAGCTTCAGTGGCGGCACCTTTCACATCGGGGTTAATTTTAGGTGCTTGCATACTCGAGCAGTTGGCCACTAGTGGGTGCTTAATGACCAAGGCACTTTTGGTCTCTGCATTCAGGCCCTGTTTAAGAATTCCTTCCCATTTAGCCGCAATGTCGACGTGCACTGGGTCGCCCAGCTTAGGCCTGCATTTTTTTTTTTTTTGGCTCACCTAAAAAGGCTTAAAATGTCCTTCTTAGGACATTATCGCTCTCTAAATCGTGCTCCTTATCACTTACTGTGAATAAAATAAAAAAGACAGTTATAATACGTAATTTGCTATGCAAATAGGCAAATAATTGAAATGTCTGAGAGCCTCTTAGGTAGGCAACCAGATCAGCGTAAGTAAGTGACAATTTTATATAGGCAACCAAATAAATTTAGTCAGGAATGCTGCCATCTAGTGGCAGTTTTAAAAAAACAGTATGTCATATCCTTGTACTTGATATGTGTCGCCATCTAGTAGCAAGTAACGTCCTACATCTAGTGTAGGACTGTCGGTGTCTACAGGTTACTTTGTAACTAACTCGAAGTATACATAGTATACACCATCTTAAAACTAGTTCAAGATACCCGCAGGGGTCGAGACACGATTTCCATAGGACGAATAAACTAACCTCTACTTTCAGAGCGGTTTCCTCCTAACTGTTGATCAGTCGTAGTGCCTTCAGTATCAGTATCTAGTACTGAGTACTTATCAGTATCTAGTACTGAGCACTTATCAGTATCTAGTACTGAGAAGAACGACTTCAGCTTCTCCTTCGCTTTTTTGCCATGACTGCGTCCGCGGCTTCGACTACGATGACGGCGATGGCGCTTGCGGTCATGACGTTTGCGTTCCTTAAATTTTCCTTTTCCTGTTTTTTTTAACCTTACCATTAGTGTCCGAGGGTCCTAAGTCTCCTTTTTGGACTCGGAATAATCTGATGACCAGAGCCTGATTGTTTTTCCATCGTAAATGAACACTGTAAACTCTAATTACGTAAAAATTCTCCGGCTGTGACGTTACACTACACAATGAAAACAGAATGAAGTATGACCGGAGTACGCAGAGCAGGCTAGATATAAAGGAGTTCTGCTTTAATATTGTGGCGTTAGTAGCACATGAGACGTACTACAGGTATTCGATCATAGAGGGCGGAGCGCAAATATAATTATATTTTATAATATGACACTTCATAATAGTATGACATAATTTCTCTATTTGACTTGTGCAAAACTTTATTGTTAAAATCACCAATAAATTCGATTTGATAAATAAAGAGTAGGGTCCTAAATCTACTTCTAGCTACTGAATCGGGACACGTACACACAGATAACAACACAAGAACCATTCTCTACGATATTGTCATCTACCGCAGCTGAAATTCAAACTCAGGAGAGATGACGGCGTCTCACTCAACCGCGGCCTAGCTCACTGCCACCGTCTCGGTGACACATTAAAGACGCCACTAGACATACATAACCTAGACAGGATTCGAACTCGGGACACCTTGAAATCAAACCTAACATATGAGTACTGATTCAGTGAGCTGAAACCGCTTCTTGTGTAGTTTCTTTGACGCCAAGTTTTGCTTATCTGTCCTAAATATCTGTATTCTCTGTTGAATACATATTCACAGTCGCTTTATGATCAACAAGGGAGATAATTTATAATCTCAAATAATTTTTTATACAAAATACACGATAATTAATCTTGATTGTTCACTGGGATATTGTTAGCAACTCCCAAATCTGAAAGATTTGTGTTTAAAAAATTTCAAAGTTATGTCTTATTGTAAACAAGCTTCTACAATTCTTTATGTCACCTGTAAAATTGAGTTATGTATTATGTAAATATGTGGTTCAATAATATTTAAATGTATTCAAAATGTATATAAATATATTTTATTCAGTATCATTAACTTTTCTTGGAAAAACAAAAAAATGTAATAAAACAGTTCTAACGTTGAAATATTGTTTCATATTTAAATTAAAAAAAATTTAAAACCCGCGCTTATGTTAAATAAATGTCGAAACGAGATAAAAAAGGAAAACTTTGATTTAAGAACACATTTTACTTAAAAATTAGCAGGTTCAAATGCTTGTTAATTGTAAAAAGAAATTAACATTTCAAATAAAAATGACCGTCTATATTAAACAATTTAGAACATTTTCATTGCTAATTGCCAACAAGTATAAGAGGCATTTTTACAAACCTCAACAAAAAATCAATATGTAAAAGTTAATGATATGCTCAGTGATTAAAAAAATGTATATCAAGATGGGTGTCCCCTAGGGCACAGGTTGGGTCCGATCCTCTTTCTTATATACATAAAGATCAGTTTTTTAGACCTAAACTACAAATTAATATCCTATGCAGACGACACTGTTTTTTTATTTCAAGTTGGCAATTGATTATTATCAGTAGATAAAAGAGCAGAGATTAGACTCTCAATGTTGATAAGATCAAATTCATTACATTTTTCATAACATGTGCTACAGTTCCTAATCAAAATTTTATTAAGATGCACGAATCAAGTTGTAAAAGCGTCGAAGATTTCATATGCCTGGAAGGTATTGAAAGAATAACAAAAATTGAATATCTAGGATTTATCATAGATTAGTACCTTAAGTGGAAGGAACATGTCTAATATCTAACTTTGAGAGTGAGAAAGCTTTTTCATAGATTTTATATCCAGAGAGAAATAATGAATAGGAAAACCATTACACTTCTTTACAACACCTTAGCAGAATCGATTTCCCAATACACAAATTCTGTCGGAATTGCATTAAAATTGGTAGTTAGGTATTTTAAGAATAGCTGATAAGGAATGTGATGTCATAAGTTAAAAATTCAAAATGGAGAATTCAATATGTCTGCAATTGCAATATTTTACAGATTTACATGAAATTTTCCACGTAGTAATTTTAGTGAGGTGGCTTATTGAAATTACCGTTACTTGGCGGATAAAATCACTAAATTTGATATGAATATGAAGGTACCTTAGGGTATACTAATAAAAGCCCTCTGGAATTTCTAAAAATTTTTTTAAAATCCAAAATAGCCGACAGACACGACAAAATATCATATGTGTCTTTCTTTTCGAGGACCACTACTGCAAGAACCACAAAAAGTGGGATTTTCTTGCACTCTTCAAGAGACCAGAGGATAAAACAACATCTCACCAGGGGAAGAAGCTGAAAGTGCTTCAGAATAATGTGGAACTATTTAGCCAGCCAACCAGCAAGGCCGAAATACTGCAATGTCTTGAGCAGCCAATCAATCAGAGCCCCCTTCAACCTGTGACTCCAAATTTCTGGACGGTGCCATCATCATCCACTGTCTGCCCACTACTAGTGGGCAGACACCTTCAATCAGTATGCTGATAAGATATTTCTACCTTACCTTCATAAGCAGCTGCAGAATACCTAAAGGTTAGGTGTTGTTTGGGACACCTACATTCCAGACAGTTTAAAGGAGTCTACCCGGGAAAAAGAAGTGAGGGGATTTGAAGGAAAGGATCTGGCAACACCAAACTGCCACGAAATTGAATGGACTTTCTCCGTGAGACAATGAACAAGAAGGAATTGTTCAACTTTTTGACTTCCAAGGTTGCAGAATTCAACTGGCCACCAGGCACAGATGTATATGTCACAACAGGGAAAGCAGTTGCACAAATCGGTTCGAACACACCCATGGAAAACTACAAACTGCAGAAACATGGTTCATGTACTCCATTCACTACAGCAAGGGGCAAGGAGTATCCTTGTGCTTACTGTAGACACAGATTTGATTGTCATCCTTGCTGGCACATTCTATGATCTAATAGTGACTCTACCTTTGGCCGATATCTGTGTGGCCTTTGGCATGGGCACAGGTTTTACCACATCAACGCCATCTGTGCAATCCTATGGGAGCCAAAATCACGAGCACTACCTGTGTTTCACTCATTCTCTTGTTGCGACACAACGTCTGCCTTCAAAGATAGTAGTAAGAAGTCCATTTGGGAAGCATGGCAAGCCTTTGAAGACGTCACTGATACATTTGTGTATTTGGCCACTCATTCATTCCAACTGTTGAAAGCCGACTCTGAACACTTCAAGAAGCTGGAACGATTGACTATTGTTCTCTATGATAAAACAACTTCTTTCAGCAGTATCAACCAGGTAAGAAAGGAGCTTTTCTGTCAGAAGAATCGAGAAATGGACAAACTTTCACCAACTGAGAATGCGCTTCTTCAACATATCCGAAGGGCAGTTTATCAAGCAGGTATTTGGACGACCAGCACACCAAACACAGCAAGTGGATTTTGCTTGGAATAAGGTTTCAGAGTCATGGGTACCAGTTTGGATGACAATTCCAGAGGTTTCCCGATCATGCAGGGAATTGATTAAATGTTCCTGCAAAGGAGACTGCAAAAATGCAAATGTGGGAAAGCCAATCTGGACTGCTCACCACATTGCAAGTGCAAGTGTAATTTGTTTATAACTGTTGCTTACTGAATTTCATTGAATGAATAATAAATATTTTTTTGTTATTGGGAACTCTTATTGGTGATATATTTGGAATTATATATTACTGTAATAAATGATATATTTTATTGTATTTTATGACATACATGCATACGAAACAAGGCACGGCAATCTATTACGATACCCACCACATAAAACTTCAACGTTCAAACATTCCCCAAAATATAACTGTGTCAATATGTATAATATGTTGCCAAAATACATACGTGAAATAAGTTGCCCAAGGTTATTTAAAAAGTCATTCAAAAACTTTCTACTAGAAAATGCTTTCTATAGCGTTGACGAATTTGTATCCAGATAATTTTAACTTTTCTTTCTTTGTTTTTAATATTTCCTGACTTGATAATATGTCTTCATATTTATTGTTGTATTTTGTTTTTGTATGTTTGTCTTTTTTTTTCCATTGTAATATCTGTTTTTCTGAAATCGATCGGCAATGTCTACATTTTCGGCGCGATTTCAGATCGAAAAATGCACAATTCCAGTGTTTTAGTCCGTTGCTAAGAAACTATCAGAAAACAGACCGGAAAAGATCCGTTGCCAAGCAACGATCAACAAAACCGTACGGGAATGTTACTTTCCCGGCCTAGGCCGGGAAAGTAACATTCCCGTACGGTTTTTTATATATATTTTAGACAGTAAATAAATACACGCAGACAAACCAACTCACATTAAAATTGCATTTATTAGTAAGCAGTTAGATTGTAATGAAGAAATGTTATGTATTAATACAAATTCCTTAATTTATAATACTATTGATTGTGATTTCAGAAAAAATAGTATGTGTATTTCGGTGTGAAAGCACATTCCCGGACTTCGATGCTTGTTGGCATCGTCGTCCGGGAATGTATTGCTTTCACACCTAAATACACAATATACTATTAATATTATATTATTTATTATATGTATGTGTGTATATGTATGTATGTATGCATATGTGTGTGTATGTATGTATATGTGTGTATATGTATGTATGTATACATGTGTGTATATATGTATATATATGTGTGTATGTGTATGTATATGTATATTATATATTATGTATACACATTTAAATGACTTGCCATATATACAATATGTATCAGAAATGGTCAATAAAGATTATTATTATTATTATCATTATTATCTTACATTTTTTTTTCCCTTTCATTAGTTAGCCGGGGTTCGATTACCCAAGGCTAGCTAAGTCGCACAATTTTGGAGATATGGATGTTTGATGACATGTGGGGGGCGGCTTGTCTTCTCGTTGTTGTCTCCAGCGGTGGTAGTTGGGGAGAATTTGTTCACTTGAGTTATTATTATTATTATTTTTTTTTTTTTCCTAAAAGCCTTCTGCATTCTGCATTCTGCCGGCTAAAACCTCTGCCGAATTTCGGCATGCCGGTATGATCTTAAGTTCTGAAAGCAGTGTGTGTCTCGTTCCACCGAGGGCTCCTATAATCAGTACCACTTATTATTATTATTATTATTATTATTATTATTATTATTATTTTTTTTTTTTTTTTTCCGTAAAAGCCAGTCACCCTTTATACTCTGTGGCTCCGACACTCACAGAGGGGAGCTGGTAGTACCGGCAGCCACTCCCCACGTCCGTGGGGTGAGTGACTACTGGGTCCGAGAATCGTGTGCCCTGAGTAGACGTAATGAGCCGAGGATAATGGCCTTCTGCATCCTGCCGGCTAAGATCTCTGCCGAATTTCGGCATGCCGGTATGATCTTTAGTTCTGAAAGCAGCGTGTGTCTCGTTCCACCGAGGGCTCCTATGATCAGGACCACTAGCTTAACAGTATGGCCAGGGTAAAGCCTGCGGAGCTCGAAGAGCAAATCTCGATATTTCGTCCGTTTTTCCTCCTCCTTCAAGACAATGTTATTCTCCGCGGGAGCCGAGAACTCCACGACAAACATTGTCTTGAGTTGGTGGTCGAGGAGGACCACGTCAGGCTTATTAGCTTGTATTTGCCTGACTGTGGGAAACGAGTAGTTCCAATAAATTAGACACTTCTCATTTCCCACAACGGACTCAATATCCCCCGGAGCGTAAGGCAGCACTGGTGTCTCGTCTATCCCATACGAGTGCCTTAAGTGATAATAAAGCACTCGTAATGCTGCGTCGTGCCTCTGGATATAGGCCGAGACTGCATATACTGGACAAGCCGACAGTAAATGCATTAATGTCTCCGGCGCCCTGTGGCAGGTCCTGCAGCTGACATCAGGGATCTCTATACCCATGACACGACTTCGATAGACGAGTGTATTATTATTATTATTATTATTATTATTTCTCTTTATCTCGCGCTTGGCGGTGCTTTTACTCATGCACATCGGCCTGGTGGCAAGATGTACTATAGTGAGTCACAACTAAGAGAGGAACTTGCGGACGATGCTATTATTATTATTATTATTATTATTATTATTTAATATGTAGATTACCCTGAGTTAGGTTGGTTTGTAGTATACTTAGTTCACTTAAAGCTATAATTCAAAATTAACAGTATAATAGATTGTGTTCAGTGATATTTTGTCGTATTTGTCGGCCATTTTGGATTTTAGTGTTGTACATGAAAATTTCTAGAAATTCCAGAGGGCTCTTAGGCTAACATTTATTAGTATACCCTGAGGTACTTTCATACCAAATTTAGTGCTTTTATCCGCCAGGTAATGGTAATCTTGAAATAAAGTTCTAAGCCACCTCACTATTTTAGGTTTCTCTAATAACGAGCTTAAAAAGTCACGACGGCCGACGATGGATATTTTACTGTGTAGAATCTAGATAAAGAAATCACCAAAAAGGGTGAAACAAATTTCACCGTCCGTTAATTAATTGCCTAATATCGATATTGAGGTCGGTGTAAAAATGAACAAATAACGTATTCAAATGTATTTTTAACCGACTTCAATATCGATATTAAGGAATAAGATTCAATTAACTGGGCGATGGTGAAATTTTATTTCATAATTTTAGCCACCTTTTTAGAATTTCTTTTTTTATTTTTTTCTACTATTGAAAGACTAAGTTTTCTGTAATCACTCTTAGAGACACCTAATATGTTGTGTCTAATAAGTAACGCTATAATTATTACTTCAAAACCAAACTGAACATTTTACAATTAGAAACATACTATTCATAATTCACTGCCATAACACGAGACGAATTAACGATATACAAAAAAAAGAAAAGCTATGGTTCGATCAATTTGTATGAAAGAAGAGAGCAAACCCCACCAAGGTGATACTAGACATGGCCTAGAGCCAATTCACGGATACGAATAAAATTATATAGAGATTTTATCCGCGATCATTAAGATTATTAAGGGCGGTGCAAACAGTCAAACAGGTATTGTTCGAATTTGATAAATCGACGGAGATGTTTACTTGGCCAGCCGCAATCACGTAATGACATCCACGGTCATCGGCTACATGGGCGTGCAGAGGGTCGACGGGTAGATTTCACCCCTAGGAAATTTTGTTAGTCAATAAATTATTGTGGCGGATTTTATGTGTCAATCAGTGAACACGTAAAAATGCATTAACAGTAGTTAAAGTTCTTTTAGACGGTCAGTTCAGTTGAGTTGTCAGTTAAACTTGCGTGTAAAAACAAAAAATGAAGACCTAGGTAATTGAAACTGATACGGAGCTGTTCATGTTTGTGGAAAAAAGAACGATCCTCAGTACCATAACGCCAATAAAGAGAAACTTTCTACAATCTTTTGTTAGGGAAATTCAAAGAGCATGATAAGCAGACAAAGAAAATGATTAAAGCAAAAATTAATAGCTTGCGTTCGTTTTATAACCTATTAAATTTACACGGGATAGTCTTTAGGAGCCAATTTTTGTTCCATTTACTAGTTCGCTTTCTTTGTTTCTTTCGGAATAAAACTAAACCTAATGCAATTAGGCATTGGTCATCTATGGAGACTAACAGTGTGCACGAGAAGAATGGAAACTCAACTGACGTCTGAATATACCGTCATTTCCGAATTTAACTGACAACTCAGCTGAAGTTGAGACTGAACGGATAACTGGCCGTTTAAAAGGACTTCTATACATTAATAAACGGTGCCTCCCCAACATAGGTTCACTATTCCATATACAGTCGTTCCATATACTAGCGAATTCGCTAGTCAAGGCGACAAGAAATGCGATAAAATGCATCTTCTAGGACCTGAAGGTCTGGAATAAAACACATACAGATCTAAGACCAGAAGGGAACCGGTGTTCGCAAATACGGATGCAAACCAAGGGCTTGCATATCGGCGCCCCTTGATAAGTATCCCGGCGTATTCCAAGTAGAGATGTATGCTATTTTGCTGTGTGCAGGTGAGACCTCAGAGGAGGTTTCCTGAAGTTTCTTCTATAATCATATGTAGCGACAGTCAGACAGCTTTGAGGGCTCTTGCATCAAGCAAGGTGACTTCTAAGCTGATGCTGAACTGTCGGAACATGCTGACAGCTGTGTGACAATAACTCAATGAAACTTATATGGGTGCCCGGACATAGTGACGTGGATGGCAACGAAGAAGCAGATCGTTTGGTGGGCCTTTTTCTGGCCCAGAGCCAGCCTTCGATCTGTCAAGGCGACTCAATTATCAAGGCGATTCAATTAGAACTGCCAGACTGGGCTGTGGCATAGTTTAATAACTACTGGACTCAGATCAATGGAATGAGACAGTCAAGGTTCCATATAAAGGGGACTTCGACTGACTCTACCACAAAGTGACTGCTTGGGCTTGATAGAGAACGATTGAGACGGTTGGTGGACCTGTTAACAGGGTATACCACTAGGGCATTAAAGTATGGTAGGTAGTTTGTACAACCGGAGGAACTACAGGCTCTCTTTCGTCTAGAGCAATGGTATTTTCTAGAGAATTTTAATGTCTCGAATGTACAATGAGCCGATAGGCCTGAGTACTGCTATTCTTCGGATCTGCTTGCGTGTTTAATATACGTTAGTAATACAGCCACACGAAGAATACTCTTAAATCGCGAAAAACGTCGTTTCTTTGTCGGTTTGTTACGATACCAAAAACTTGAAGCTTCAATTTCAGATGAAATCTGTCAATTCGGATATCAGATTCATATTTAGCACTTCAAAATACGTAGGGTGGTTTGATTGCTTGTAAAAAACTGTGGAATTTGTGGAATAAATCGTGAGAGTTTGTACATGACAAAAAAAAATCAGTTTCTTCAAATGTCAAAGTAACAGAAGTTTCAATATTCTTCGGTCTATAAAAAGTAAATTCTTTAATCGTTTTGTCTTTTTGACATTTTTATAACAAGTGATGAAAAATTGATTTGTATTTTTTGTTTTTTATGTTTTGGTATGGAAACTTTTTTGTTGTTATTGAGTATTTGCGAGTAATTGCGAAATTTCATTTAAAGTTAGTTTTTGTGAAAGTCAAAAACGAAAATTTATTTTTTCTTCAAGCGTATTAAAATGTTTAAATTATGTCACCAAAAACAGAAGTAGAAGTAGGACATTGTTTTACTAGTAACAAAATGTTAGTACCGAACGCCACCGTAGTGGCCATTGTTTTACTAGTAACATAATGTTAGTTCCGAAAGCGCCGCCGTAGTGGGTATTGTTTTACTAGTAACATAATGTTAATACCGAAAGCCACCGGTGGCGCGCTATCCACTAGCCACTTGTCATATTGTGTCAACATGTAAGACTGTAGTTTGAATATTTGTACATTTATTATAAATAAATGAATTTTTGCATTTTAATACGCTTGAAGAAAAAATAGTATATATTACATGGAGTAGAACGCCTTTTTTTGTGTTTTGCCCAGTTTGCGGCTTCGGTTTCGCCTCAGCCGCAAATCCTGGGCTCAACACAAAAAAAGAGTGCGTTCTACTCCTAGTAATATAATATACTATTATTTTATGTGTATTTAAGATGTTATAACAATAGATCACCCTTGTCAGTTTTCTTGATACATTTTTACAAAAACTAAGAAATTTCTGAGAGGAGGTCTAGGATCGTGAACGTAACAATTTGAGCCTAAATTTAATTATTTAAATTCTCTACCATCTCAGGTCTCTAACCACTTACGTCAAAATTCAGTCGGATAAACGTAATGCAGAAAGTGTGTTTTCACTAGATAGAAATAAGAATAATATTTGTAATATACTGGTCTTTTATCAATAAAACACTCGGTATTCACAATGTTGTCTTAGTTTCACAGGACACATACTGAATGATTCTTTTTTACAAGCCTTAATGTTTTGGTAGGAAAAGAAGAGAAGTAGTAACAAATCACAGATAAGTGTTAAGTTTTAACGTATTATTTGTAAATAACTTAGAAACATGAACCAAGACATGCTTAGGACCATCAAACCCTTAAAAGTCGACAGCTGTCGACAAATTTATGGCAGGCAATAAATTATTAAAGTATGGCCATAATATTTCTACGTAAACCTTCAAGTGAATTATTTTTTATGATTATTTTAAAAATAATCAAACGAATTTAATTTAAATTATACCCGAAATAATCAATTACGCATTATTCTTAAAGGATCGTCATATAAATTTCTTATGTAAAGCTTCAAGTAATTCTTTTTTCATAATTATTAAAAATATTCAAATGAATCTATTATAAATTAAACCCGTAATAATTAATAATGCATCACACTTGAAGTATGTTTATAATATAAATTTCTTAAGTAAATTTTCAAGTGAGGTTTTTCATAATTAACCACAAAAAGGATAGAAATGTACTCAATGACGTACTGGGGACATGTCTGTCCAAAGAAGGAACCCAACACATCTATTGAAGATAGCGCTAACATTGAACAGCAGCAAACTAAAAAAATAGGGAGACCATGTTACACGGAGGAATCAGAAGACTCAGAAGAAGAAGAATATTTGTAAAAGCAGAAATACAAAAAGAGGAGCATAAACATTAAATATCACGAACACAATGCAGCAACGCATTCCATAAACACCTACACTGCCCATTCCCCAATCCTATACCACGCGCCATGTGGCTTTCACTGCTGGCAACAAGCATGACCCAAATCCAACCCAGCATCGGAAACCGAGGAATCAGAAGACTCAGAAAAAGAAGATTTGAAGAAGCAGAAATTCAAAAAGAGGAGCAGAAACACTCCATATCACGACACAACGTGGCAACATATTTTACAAGAAGACCTAGAAAAGGTAGAAGTACAGAACCAAAAACACAAAAAAGGGAGCTTAAACGCTCCCTCACGACACAATGGGGTAAAGTATCATACACCTCCAATCCCACATTCCTTTACCATGCGCCATGTGGCTCTCGCTGTTGGCAATTAGCATGACCCTAATCCAAATCAGCATAGACGTAGCAGGCCCAGCTGTAGTGGCAACAATGCCTACCGCACGTTGGTAAATCAATCAATCAAACTTAAAATCTCGACGTTTCATAATATTCTAAACCTATTTGAACCAACAAAATTTCATTTTTTTTTTTAATGTTACTATACTTCCACTCCACTACGTGTATGTGGAATGAAAGTTTCTCAAATAGTAAGTGCAATAATAGTTAATATTTTTAATTTCATTAGCGTACTGCAAGCAAGACACGAGACATTCATTAAAGCCACGCCAATCCCGTTTCAATAAACTTATTTATAGACTATCAGCCTATGCAATCATTTATAAAGGCAGCAAATGTTTTGAATGTGTCCATATAGCGGGGGCCCGTCATAATTTAATAATCGCTCTTTGACAGGCACACAAGCGGCCTGTCAAAGCATCGCGAACGGCCGAGTGGGTTTCTGGCAGTGCCGGACTAAGCGAATGTTTTTGACCTCTGTTCCTCTCGCGTTTCTCAGAGGTGATGTTTATGGGTATAATTAATCAGTTTTGTTAGTTTGTAAGTCAATCGTTTTTCTATGCTTTGATTAATTTGATGGGTTATTAGACGATGTAGCAGTGCACCTGGGAGATTATTTTGTTTTGCATAATGTGTGGGTTTATATTTGGTTACTTAATCTTCCCGTTTTACTGTAAATTTTTGAAATTTGATGAAAAAGAAACAATACATGGGGGTAGAATGTCAGCTTTACAACCACATGTGTATTCAGCAGATTGTTTGTGAGTAGTAAGCTGTTCGGTAAATAATTCCATTTCGTTTAGTAAAAGATTATAAGTGAGCGGTACATAGCAAAATTTAACAAAATAAAGAAATAGAAATTGTCAGTAGAAATAATACATGCTCAGTTGAAAAATGACAATGACCAGCAACTCATGTACATTGTTTTATTAAATTTTGCAGGGTATGAAGTACGGAGAAAATTTCAGCTACATAGTATTTCATTTCAATTTGTCCAGAAAAAAAATGGAAGCGGCTGGAACCTCCCACCCGGTGGATTTTTGAAGCCGAAAAGAACACTACAAACTGTGAACGATCTCATTTTAGTATAGGAAATAACGTGCAAATTCGACGACGAGTGGTTGCTGTCTGCCAGTCGGTAATCGAAGAGACCATATAAATGCAAATTGCGCTGGCAGACGAAACTTCCGAACGGCGCGCGCGCTAACCGGAAAAAGAAACTAAATTTTTTTTTTCTTTTTCCGGTTAGCGCGCGCGCCATTCGGAAGTTTCGTCTACCAGCGTAATTGGGGTATGTGAAGTACATATACTAACTACCTATGCGGTCAGATATCGATAATCATTCGGTTTTAAAAAAATGCTCCCCCCCCTCCCTATCCCCCCACCATACCAAAAAGTTGCAGAAAGAAAAAAAAATTTGTATTTATATGGTCTCTTCGATTACCGAATGGCAGACGGTAACCACTCGTCGTCGAATTTGCACGCTATTTCCTAGACTATTTAATTATATTTATTAAGTTGAAATATTTTTTTCATATTAAAATAGAAAAAAAAATCTGGCGATCGGTGAGATTTGAACCTACGAACTTGGGTGTTAAATTTATAGTCTGCACAACAACAATAACAATTTATTTTAAATTAAGGTTTACATGTATACGTCTAGCCGGATCCCGGTCTGGAGCCAGTCGTACAAAAAATGGCGCGCAGCATCATGGTGAATGTATTGTGCGTTAGCACTCCTGTCTTAAACAACTAGACTTAAAGCTAACAATTTATTGTGAATATGTCGAAAGAACTTTAAAAACTTAATATTAGGAACTTTTGCCGTTTTAATTTCGGTGCACTGCATTCACTATTTAAAACTTCTGAGTACGGGGAAAACTCAATGAAAAAACCCGTTCGAGCTAGTGACATCCTTCGTCTTGGTGGTCGTACCATCTCGAGGAAGGTAGGGTGAAGGGGAGGTTGTAACTTAAACAGTTTGGATTTTTCAAGAAGTTATTGGACGAGGAGGGATTTTGAAAAGGAGGCAAAAAGGACAAAAAACAAAACTTAACAAAATTAACAAAAAAAGGGACGAATAGAGGAAATGGAGAGGATTTTGAAGGTAAAAGGTGATGAAAAGAAAGGTGGTGAAAAGGAAAATTATGGTATAGGAAAGTGTGGCTAGGGAAGTTGCCGAAAGATAGGTAACGCCTGATATGATAATGGGTGTCTCAGGTCGAATATTATGGCATTATGCTGTCTGATTCGTGTTATATCGCGGGTTAGCGATTCGTTATTGGTAAAATTTTTGTGATATTTCCTAGACGAAGTTCGCTAGTGGGGTTATGTTATGACAACGTGCGTAGAGATCTCTGAGGGAGGTGTAGCTATCAGAGTTCGAAATGACGCACATAAATTTGTGTTCTGTTCCGCATTGTCGTGGCCGGGATGCTGCACCACACCGGCGCCGCGTATGTGATAGCCAGCCTGATCACCATTGTATACATTAATTTCTTATTCGTCCTGTTTAGTCAGCCACCCCTGGCCAGAAGCGGATACACACTCCTGGACATGGAGTAGACCTTACGTACAGTTTCGTTTATGAACCGGCGCGTGAAGAGTATGGCCTCCGACTTTTCGGCGTTTATCCGAATCTTCCACTTATAATAATAATAATAATAATAGAGCATTTATTATTTACCCAAATTCGCAAAATTTACAAAAATAAATTATTACATTTACACTAGAGGTAAATAAAAGGCGAGTAGTTCAGTTTACTGTCGAAGCCAGTAAACTGTTCTTCCACTACCGCCTATAAAAACGTCAGAAGTAGAAAAATATAAGTACATGTAATGTGGCTTTATATTCATATCTAGACAAAACATAATACATAAGAAAATTAAAAAAAGAAATACATCAAAGCAGCGCGAAAAAGAAGCAGACTAGAGCAGAAGGAGAGAGAAGGCTAGGAAATGAGAGGAGAAAAAAAATTAAAATAAAGGAAGGAACAAAAAATAAAAAAAAGATAAAGAAGTTACAGGAAAAGATAAGATTCCACTTTATTGATTTCGCATTCAATATTTTTTAAATGTTTTTTTAAAACTTACACATGATAGGGTGAGTCCATTAAAGGGTAGCTTATTTATACAGGCAGCAATGTTATAAGAGAATGACCTTTTGAATATTTCCTTACGATGTTGTGGGATGGTGAGAATATCTCTTCGTCTAATATTAATGTTAGGAATTGTCATTTCTAAAAGAGAGCTTGTTGAGGAGGTAAGGTGGTGATCTAAACTTTAAAATTTTATGAAAAAAGCAAGCCATGTGAAGTTTGCGGCGATTGTACATATTCAGCCATCCTGCAGTTTTCAATTTGTGAGATATTCTTTGACGGCGTTGAATTCCAAAAATTAAACGAAGACAAGAATTTTGTACTTTTTGTATACGCCGGATCTCGATGCTGTCAATACAAGGGCCATGAACCACATCACAATGATTAAAATGGGACAAAACTAGAGAATCACATAACATTTTTTTTACTTCCATGCTTAAAAAACGTCTCTGAGTATATATCATTTTTAGAGCAGCATATGCTGTTCTTAATTTACTCGTAATATGCTGTTTAAACCTTAATTTATGATCAATAATAAGACCAAAACTTTTCGAGCTGTTATTAAAGGCGATTGTATCTTTTCCTATCTGTATATTCATTTCTCTCGACACAAATTCACGTGCATTGTCATTGCAAAATATTACAGCAGATGATTTACTAGGGTTAATTTTAAGTAGATGGTCAGTAGAGACTGACACCAAATTCTTTATATCGTTGTTAATTAAATTCCTATATTTCTGTAGATCTTCAACATGAAATGAACAATAAATCTGTGTATCATCAGCATATAAATGATAATTGCAGTATTGCAAGGAATTGTGAAAATTTGATGTAAAAATTGTAAACAATAACGGTCCAAGTATACTTCCTTGCGGGACACCTGAAACTACCGTCAGTGGTTGTGAAATATTATTATTAAGTACTGTTTGTTGAATCCTATCCGACAAGAATGGCAAAATTAGATTAGAGGAATTTCGTTCAAAGCCACAGAAGTGTAAAACTGAAAAAAGCAATTGGTGATTTATCATATCAAAAGCTTTCGTATAATCTAATAATTCTAATACACTGATTTTATTATTATCAGTAGCTCCAATGATGTCATCAGTTACGTCAGCAAGGGCCGTAGCACCACTGAAACCAGATCTAAATCCCGACTGTTTTAATGGTAGAATATTATTGAGATTCACAAATTCTCTAATTTGCAATTCTAAGATTTTTTCAAAAATTTTTGATAAGACAGGTAAAACACTAATGGATCTCAGGTGGCTCAATTGGCTAGGTTGATTGATTTTAGGTAGAGGAAATATTAAAGCTATTTTCCAAGCTTTAGGAAAGTAGTGTGTATTTATACACTCATTATATATGTGTGTTAAGAATGGAACTATATAAGAACAGCATAAATGTATTAATGTTATATTTAATTTATCATATCCATAAGCTTTGGATTTTATATTTTGAATTATTTTAATTACGTCTAAATCAGAAATCAGTTCAAAAGAAAATAAACCATCCATGCCTTCTTTAACATTGGTATTATAAAAATTTATTAACTCATCTTTAGGTACATCATTATTATTAGAGGAATTGATACAAAAATCGTTAATAGCATCCACATTACTTAACTGTTCAGGTATATTAATCTTTCGGTTTCTAGCAATATTTAATTTTTTTAACTCACCCCATTTCTCTATAATATAACAATTATTAAATTTATGTCTTAAATAAGCCTTCTTTTCAGCCTTAATAGCTGCATTAGTTAAATTCCTGAGTCGTTTGTAGTAGACCCAGTGGCCATTTTGTCCTGTTTGTTTGAATTTTGCCAAAGCTTTATTACGTAGTTTCTGCATAAATTTAATGTTATCCGTTATCCACGGAGCATAGCTTCTTTTGGAACATTTTATAGATTTGTTAGGCGCATGCGTATTGAATAACTGCAAAATATTATCCGTAACAAATTCAATCTTATCGTCAATATTATTCATATAGAAAATATTATTCCAAGGTATGTTTTCTAAATCCATTTGAAATTTTTCAAAATTTATATGTTTTAAAGCTCTATAATTAAATATTCTCTCCGGTTCTTCCATGATATTAAACGTTATAGTACAGTGAACTAAGAAGTGATCGGATATTTGTGCATCGACTACCCCAACGTCACAAACATTTTCAAAATTTATCATAATACGTCGTGGCATGAGCCATGTGCGCCTTCAGGAGCATGTTCGCTGCTTGGGCGTTGTGTGAGTGCGCGTACATGGCCGTGTCGTCGGCGTACTTGGCAAGGTTTGTATTCCGAAACTGCGGAAAGTTGGAGACGTACAGGTTGCATAACTTTGGTGACATGCATAACCGGTGGGGGACACACAGTGGTCTCAAATTGAGTTTTTTTATTGAAAAATGGCTAGAGAGCGCAAATCTTGTCGGAAATGAACAATTTTTTTTTTTTAGTTAAAGCTTACCGAAATTCCAACAAATCCTCGGAGCCCGAATTTTGAAAAAAATTCCTTTTGATATAACAAAAAAAGAAATGTTCTTTTCAAAATTCATTTGTATTGCAATAAGGAATATCAAGCTGGGATTCAATATTGGAATGGATACCTACTATTTGATGCACAGTGGAGAGTATGTATGGATATTTATTTTGTGATTACGTGTTTAAAACAGGTGGTTACTTCTAGCATTAACCCTAGGAACATGAAAAATCGAGTATTGATGCGATAATATCGCAGTTAAGTTTTTTTATGGATTACTTTGTATAACATAATGACTTGAAACCGCTCATAAAATACATCTTGTGTAGTGCCTCTGAGAAAATAAGAACTATCTAGGGTGAATGTAGCTGATTTAAAAAAACGTCGTTGAACTTTATCGATGGAGGAAATTGTATAAAATATATTGCACTCCACTCAACCGATGCATATTCGAGCTTAGATCTTGCAAATGTTACAAACAGCAAAAGCAAAATATGAAGAAATTTAAAATCTTTCATATCACAAATTATAAAGCCAAAACTCATATGATGCAGCTACGATATTACCAATATGGTTAGTAAAAGATAGTTTAGAATCAAGGTAACATCAGGGTCTACTGTTAAGTCTGTCGGATTTAGGATGAATCCATCAAGAGCATAATCATAAATGAGCTGGTATTACATTGTATTTATTGACATTGAGGGGTAGGTGATTATCAATACACTAAGCATTTATTAAATCTAAATTGAGTGGTAGGCTTGGAAAAACTTTATCTTCGAGAATATCTTTAATTCATTTGCATACAGAGGAATTTAGTGAAAATATCATTGATAAATATTGCAACCATAAGAGGCTCCAGAATAGAGCCCTGGGGAAATTCAGAATTCCGGAGAAAAAATTGATGGACCAGTAGCCATGATATTGTACAAACTGGGTTTTGTTAGTTAAGTAGGATTCTATCGCGGTTAGTATTAATAATAATAATAATAATAATTTATTCATCACTCAACATAATACAAAAAATGCATCAGTTATTGGACTAGTCAAACTTAAAACTAATGTAAACCATCGTATAACATACAACATTCTAAAACACATACAATCATTTAAAATTTAAAAACTCTTCATAGCTATAAAAGGAGTTGTTTAAAAGGAAATCGTATAACCTTGATTTAAAATTATTAAAATTGTCGCTAGTGCCATAACGATTCACAAATTTATTGTAACAGTTTATACCTCTATAAATGTGACAATGCTGACCAACAGAGAGCCTAGAAAATGGTTGATGTAAATTATCTTTGGTTCGTGTATCATAGGAATGTATGGAGCTATTTTTTACCAAAGATTTTTTCTTTATATTTATTATCAGTAGAAAGATATATAATGATGGGAGGCTCAGGATGCCATATCTCTTAAAAAGATCCCTACATGAAGTGAGGGGATGAACACCTGCTATTACCCTCAATATGCGTTTTTGTGCAACAAACGCCTTATTTATGTGTGCCGAGCTTCCCCAAAATATTAAACCGTAGGATATAATGGATTCTGCTAAGCCAAAATATACTGATCTAAGTACATTCAAGCTTACAGTACCCCCTAGTTGTCGAATTAAGAAACATATGCTACTTAATTTACTAGATATTTTTTCTACATGAAATTCCCATGTCATCTTAGTATCAAACGTTACACCTAAAAAATTTGCAGTATGTACCTGTTCAATTGAGATATTATTTAGTTTGACTAAGAAACTGCAATCTCGGATAGAATTTTTCGGAAGAAATGTCATAAACTTAGATTTATTGATATTTACGGATAGTCCATTGTTTGAGCAGTACTCTAGAAATTCATGAGTAGATTTATTAGCTTTTGATACTACTTCTTTCATATTATTTTCATGTATGCCAAAATTTGTGTCATCGGCATATATTATTTGCGTATCAGCTGTAGGACAGTTTAAGGATATATCGTTTAAAAATACCAAAAATAATACGGGCCCCAATATGGTACCCTGTGGAACTCCAACTGATACAATACATGGCTCAGATTTATAACTGTTTATAGTAACTATTTGGCTTCTGTTGTTTAAGTAGGATGCTATCCAGTTGTTTGAAATACCGCGAACACCCGCAGTCGAGAGCTTTTCAAGCAGCAGGTCGTGATCAACTGAGTCGAATGCACGGCTCAAATCAAAGTATAAAGCTATATTTAAATTTCCTTTATTCAGCGACTCGTAAATAAAATCTGAGAATTCAGCTATGGCAGTTGAAGTAGACTTCTGTTTACGAAAACCATGTTGGGATATGTTTAAAATATTATTAGTCTCCAGGAACGGAGATAATCTATTATAAAATGCAAGTTCGAATATTTTTGCTAATTGGCTCTGTACACATATATTTCTGTAATTAGCATACTCCTTTGGCGACCCTTTGTTTTTGTATACTGGGATGGATTTTGATAATTTCAACGCACTAGGATATTGCCCATTTGAAAAGGACTCGTTTATTAGATACGTTATAGGTTCACTTAGAACTGCACTTGCTGCTTTTAATATTTTGCCATTTAGTTCATCGACACCTGGTGAGTTTTTAGTGGTAGTTTTGGATATAATATTTTCAACTTCAGTTGGTGTTACCGGGGTTAAATATAAGTTTACATGGGTAGCAGATGGCATTTTTAACTTTTCATAACAAGGTTTAGGGTATTGAGCTTCACAAAAATATTCATTGAATTTATTGCATATGTTTCGATAGCCAGTATTCATCTCCTCATTTGTATTAATCATTTCATAAGGGATCGCTTTATTTGATTTACCTTTCATCTCATCAACAATCTTCCAGCTCTCACAGACACAATTATTAGCATTTCTTATTCTATCATCATTATAAGTGGTTTACAGAATTTAGGTTATTTTTATATATTAAGAGTAGTTTGTTGATGCTTAGAGCTTTTCATTTTACATAGATGCTTACCATGGGTTGTGGTCTGTTGAAAAAAAAATACGTGATCTGAAGGAATCGGTGTTGGTATGTTGTGGTAGTTTAATATTTGTTGATATAAAATCACGCCGCTGGTGCTAACACGCATTTGTGCAGTCCCTTTCTCGTTTGAGAACATGCACTAACTTTTACCAAAAATAAATTTTGTCAGAAAGTCAATAACGACACAGTTTCCCATATGGCGGAGACGCGTATATACAATTGCAAAATATAGATTTAATTAAATAACTTAAAATTTAGAAGTAGGCATTGCAACTTGCCACTTGAGAAGGCGAAGTGGGCGCCCTCCTAAACGTTAGGCTTGCTGGTGACGCTGTACATCTAACAGGCAACCGCGAAAGATATGGCGTGATGCAGTCAGAAGTGTTTCACAGCAAAGAGAGACAAACTAAAATAATTCATAAATCACAACATGTCTTCCAAGGCGTTACAAATGAGAAGAATGAAACTTGAGACACATCGAGTATTTTGGGGTAGTCGACGCTGCGTGGGAAGGTTAACTCAAGCGTCCCTTATTTTGTCAAAACTTTAACCCATACATTTTTCAAATGTTTAAACATGTTTCAAATTCCTGCTGTTTTTCCTACAAAAGGGATCTCTTTTTGTTGGGAGTTCAGTAGGATAGATCGGAGTCAACGGATGTGCATCTGAAACATTCCCACTTATAACGCGAAAATACCGGGTAAAACTTCGTTAAAGATAAAGCTCAGGTGAATTGTAGCTCAAAGAATTCCAGGTAAATCGATGTGTTATAACAAAAGAATACAGTTGAAATGGAATTAATATTTGAAAATAGCTAATACAGAGTTATTTAGTGGCAATCAATATGGTGCATAAAGAAACGAGCTTAAAGAAACCAGTATGTAAACAAACGACCCGACCCAGGCAATAAATAACAAATATAACAGCTAAGTGAATTTTCATTTCTAAGTAAAAACAATGAAGTGCAAGCAAAATAAGCAATGAGACATTGTTGATATACTGCGTCAAAACTGAATTCTCATAGCACTTCAAGAGGTATGCATGGTGCAGGCTTCTTTCAGAAAAATAGTATTTTCTAAGAAAACACATGCATACGCCGATGATCTCCTAATCACCGCAGGACACATCTAGACTGAAAACAAACTTCGAGAAAAGCCTAATAATGGAGCGAGACCCGTTAACAAAAGAGAGTTGAACCAGCGGAAAGGTACACAAAATAGACGAAGAACAACGAACAAATTGAGGTACCTAGGAAGAGAATCAAAACGGCATACAGAGTCACAAGGGCAATCATATCGTTCACTGAGAAAAATAAACTATCACGGGACCTTACCAAATGTATGTACATAGTCGTCAAACGACCAACGATGACATATGGAGTCAAAAAACGCGGCAACAACAAAAGCTAACAGAAGAAGTTTTTGAGAAGAGCAGAAAGGGACATCGTCTAACTATTGGCAAAAACAACAAGACGAGAACAGCGACATAAAACATCAACACTATTAGGAGGAAAGACGATTAAAAAAGGATGGAAATGTACAATGAAGTACTACCCAAGGAAGGGACTCAACACATCTACTGAAGAAAGCGCTAGCACTGAACAGCAACAAGCTAAAAATTGGGAGACCATGCTACAGTGGAGAACAACAATCGAGAGGATCAGGATCAAAAAATGAACACCACAAAGAAATCGCAACGATATATCGCCAAAATGGAAAACCGAGGAATCAGAAGACTCAGAAAAGAAGATTCGAAGAAGCAGAAACACAAAAAGAGGAGCATAAACACTCCATATCATGACACAACGCGGCAACTTATTTCACAAGAAGAGTCAGAAGAGGCAGAAGTCCAAAAACACAAAAAAGTAGCTTAAACGTTCCCTCACGACACAATGCGGTAACGCATCTCACAGATACCTACATTTTTTTTTTTAACTGTTTAACGTCGGCCTATTTCCGCTACCAGGGCCTATCACCGACGCCAGGAGACGAGCTACCCCCAACCTAGAAATTTTGCCGAACCTCTTCCCTTAAGAAGAGTAGGGATCTTTTACTTGCCTAACATTTAATAAACAAGGGACCGCCTGCTTTACATCCCCTCCGAAGGATGGTATATCCACTACGTAATCCTCGTCTGAAATTACGTAACTTCCGAGTATACACTGATATACAAGCCTCTAGAAGGTGGGACGAGAACGCTGTATTTCCCAAGATGGGAGCCCATCCAAGTACTAACCGCGCTCGTCGTTGCTTCAACGGAATATCGACTGATATTCACATTGAAGTCGCCTCTACGCTCGCCTTGAAGATACCTACATCTCCCACCCCACATTCCTTTACCGTGCGTCATGTAGCTCTCGCTGCTGGCAACAAGCGCAATGCCTACCTCACGCTGGTAAATCAATCAATCAAAAAGGGATCTATTTTTGTTAATCCCTTAAACAATTTTTGTTCTTATCTATGAAATATTTATTTGATTGTATTATGAAATTGTATCCATTGGTTTGCCCTAACGCCTCAATCCGAGCCTGATTAATCAGATGATGATCAGTGATTTTCTGTTAGATATCGGTGTTATAATGTATGCTTAGATTAAAACGATAGATAAGACGGAATATTAAAACAATTATTTTTAGATACAAATATAGTCGCCCATTTAATTCTTCTAACAAATGAGATTCTCTATAGATTGTTATATCCTTTCTGATAATAGGCATAAGGAAATGGATTAAGATTATGGATTTTTGTACTGTGATAAACTGAAGCCTGTTTCAGGTCAGTTTGCAATTATTTAAAGTCAATATTTTCAGTATTGATTGGATCAAATCGAGACAAAAGTAGACAGTTGTTAAATATGGGCAGGAAATACAAAAAAATTCTGTAACACTATAACAAGGCAGTCAGATGTGACCAGCAAATAATTTTCTCATAATTGATATAGTTTAATTTCCTCAAATCAACAATTGACAGAAAACTCCTATAAGACACAGGGTTTTCCCGCTCGTTCTATACAGAAGAAAAATCCTTGCAAAAGATTTAATTCAACTGGCTTTGGGAACGTAGCTCGTAAAGCGGGCTATTCACTAGACCAACCTGGACCCGACTCGCGACTGAGACCAGACGACCGATTTTTCATTTGCCACACACTACACAGACGCACAGTGGGAAAAGTTATGAAACCTACCCCTGCTGAACACGAAAAATAGGGTGAAAAAAATTTTCAGTCATGCCTTTAACGCCCAAAAACCATCCCCTTTTTGCTTATTTCTCATATGACAGCTTTGCATCGACCATTTTTGCAGGGATTCTTTGTTTCTTCATGGGGATATAATAGATAGTGAAAGGTGATGTCAGGTAGTATACCGCAACCTCCTTCGGGGTGGAATCTACCCCAGGGGATGTAAAATTGTTTCTTTTCTTTTTCTTGTTAAAGACGTTTACCCGTTTTCGAGGATAAGTGTAAGAGTGAATTGTGACAACCTCAGGGGGTTGATCTCACCCCCTACCCCCAGGGGGTGGAAAATATATTTTTTTATTTTATAATTTGTATATTGAGTGAGAGTGGTTTCAAAGTCAGCATTTGTCCATTTTACATCCTCATCAGAAATGAACCTATCCTCGCAAGGATTTGAAATTCATGTTCCATAAAATGGGATATAAGGAAGAGAATACTATTGTTAAACATTTCTGTTTTGAACAAATTATATTCATTTGAATAATTGTTAAATTTAGCAATACTTTTCATCGAAAAGCAAAATACCTTCTTGAGGGATGCAAAGCAACACGTCTAGTGGCAACATTAAGATTTTTGGCATTTGGCAAAAGTTGTGAAGATTTAAATTAGAGTTGCGTTATATATCCTACTAATTACTTGGAAGAATATCTTCAAAAGACACTTTATTAGGCCACGGGGTATTTAAAAATAATGCAATTATCAGAAACAAGCATACATTTGGCCACATACAAGTGAAATAGCTCGGATTGGTCCGGGTCGTGTCGTAGGTCCGCTTGTCCGGCCAGCGGACCCGTGACCGCATCGCGATTTGTCCGTTTACCACATACACTCGGTCAGCGGGACTCGTCCGGCGGACTGGTCCGCCTGTGAATGGGGGCCTTAAGAGCAACACAGATTACTTTTGTACATTATGTAACAAGAATTCAGAAATTAGACTAATTACAACAAAAAACAATGCTTGCATTCGTAGAAAAACTTATTAAACAGACAAACCTCTCTTTTAGTTAGCCTCATAACAACCAAATTCGAAGTTACATCCGGATAACTCTTATTGAACTACAAATGCAGTCAAGCCAATGCCATTTTCTGAATGTTTTCTTCTTCTTCTTCACTATACCATTACAACCAAATTCACGCTCTGAAAAACTATAAACTGATTCGAAAATAAATTAAAAAAAAAAAAAAGAAAATTAAACAGAAAAAGTAACAAGGTCTGCCACTCTAGCCAAGATCATACTCCACCAAGCAAGAACTAGATGCAGTAACAATACACTCACACTACATACTATACTTTCATAATTCACAAAAGAATAGAATAACAAGTAGTGGAAAACGAGTTACCCCTGCCCTCTCTAAGCTTTATATTTTCTACAAATACATCTTTTGGTCCCTCTATAAAATTTTTACTCGAGTTTGCTGTCCAAAGTTTATGTAACTTGTGTAAGTTGTAGTAATATATAAGCTGGCCCTTACCTATAGATAATTATTTCCATTTCTCTACTTTTATATTTCAAATTCATGAACTGTTGGTTAAGGTCTTACAATCTAATCAGACAGAAGGTCCTTCAGTCAAAAATGGCATAAAAATACTGCCATATTGCTCATACAAGTACAAGTTAAACACAGTGTTCAACCAATGGTTAAAAAACTTAATTACAGAATAATTACCACTGCTGCAAATAAAATTAAATAGTAATGCATAGCAAGCAGACATTATTATGTGTGTAGGCACAGATGACATAAGGCTACATATAGAGACAAGTTAAACACACTTAGTCCAATACATTAAGATCTGTGTTTCGGAAATTGTCTGAACTCGCTGAAAATTTGAGAAAGTATTTTCAAAACTGGTAGAAATGAAATTTCGTAAAGTTTACCGAGTTATTTTTTTTATTTAACCAATTAGGTGTAAAAATATAGATTTTTGTAAATAAATTTTTTAATTTGATTTTTCTCGGAAGATGATAGTAAAATGATAAGAAGACAAAAAGAAAGAGAAAGAGAAAAGTTTACGAAAAAATTGCATATATCATTTTTTTTTCATTTGAGGAGAACTGTTGGACCTAAAAAAGTTACAACTAACACTCGGAAAGAAACTCAGTGGCACAGTACTCACGGTGCTACACATAAAGTGGCGGATCTAGAAATTTCAATAATTTTTTTCTCGTCTGTGGCGCATGGGACCCATACGAAATATAGGAAATAACATCTAGAGAAGCACTCCTCTAACGACCGTTAAAAAATTTTGAAAAAGCAGTTTGCGAAAAAATTTTTCAAAATTCTTGCGCACGAACGCGTTCCAAAATAGCGGAGTGTTGCGGCATTAAATAGCACACACTGTATAATACACTAGTATGACCATACTTAAATTATCAGTATAGTTACAATTCGTAGTACTTATTCAATCAGTCAGGGACTACTCTACTTACTACTAATTTATAAACTTCTTAAATTAAAAATAAGGTCTATATAGATAAATATCAATATATACTTTAATCGTACTAATAACTCTTGCATCGGTCACTGGTACATACTGTCTAGAATATAGTTATATTAACGCTAGATGGCATTACTAGAACCATATTTCATTTTGATTCCTAATAAGATAACGGTACCATGTCTATGGACATTGACCAATATAGTATAGTGGTCCATCTATCTTTACTCTTCATGTGATGGATCGAACGTACATCATGTCGTATAATTATTAATAAATGTTTTTGAATTTGAATTTGAATTTTTTTTGAATTTTGAATCGTCCACGAGAACTTTTTGCAATAAAAGCTTCTTACTTCTCAGCGGTTTTGGGTCTATTGTCTATTACAATACCTATGATTCCAACGTGTTATTTTGTTTCTTGGTTGTCATTACATCTAAAATATGTCAATTCCATGGACTTTAAGTTTCTGCAGCTGCGTTTGTTAATAACTATATTTACGAAATTGAAGAAATAGGTGAATAAACATCAACAAATGCTAAGACAGCATCTGAAGGCAATTACCTGCAAAACTCAATATTAAAGATCTGTTTCATTTCTGTATTTAATTAATACATTTGTGGAATTTTCTCCCCGAATACCACTCGTGTTTTTAAATTTTTCACGATTTAAGTTGCCAAAAGTAATATAATTTGTGTAAATTGACAGTTTAATATCAAAGATTACAAATCATAAAAACTGTCAATTTAAAAAAATTATACTACTAATCAGCAACGCTCTCGAAAAAAATTTACCAGTAAAATTTTAAACTCTAGCGATATTACATACGAGGAACCAAAGCTAGGTCTCCTGTTGGAGGGTGGTTTTCGCTTAAAGAGGGTTATGACATCCACCGGACAAGTGAAAACACTTCAGATATTTATTCCTATCGAGAATATATCCCCAAAATATAAACTTTTTATAAATGTTCTATTTTATTTTTCCTAGTTTGCATAGAATACTGTTATATGTATATCAACGAGAATGACTTTAAAAAATTGTTTACTAGTGGGTTTCCGAATAGTTAATTATATTGGACAAAAAACTAAACCTAATTCAGCACAGAAGCGTTTTTATTTAATTACAGCATTTGCCACAATAACAAATTGACAATACTGGCCTCAAATCTGTAACTTTGTTCCAGGCGTAATTTGTAATTTTTCACTAATTTTCTGTTTTGTAAACTTGCAAATAAATACACCATAATAAAACTAATAAGTTGGAGCGATTTCAATGCCATGGGCAGTTTTTTAAATGAAATTAATTATAAATTTTATGTAACCTAAACTATTTGTACTGGATTGTGTATTTTATTTTTTATTTATTTAGTTAATTATACAAATTTCCGTATGGTGTTACGTTAGTGATTTAGAAAAACATTACGTCATTTTTACTTTTTAACTCTCTCGAATAAAATCAATTATTTTTCGATTCTAATATTTTGCACCATCATGATTCATACCATAACGAGAATTTGGCCGACATAAGCTAAAATAAAATATTCTCTGTTGGCGCCTACAATAAATACACACATATATGTCCAACGTCTACAATGAAAAGAAAGTAGACACATCGTCATAATTCTTTTGATCAATAATCTCGAGTTGCAACCAGTGAAGTTGGACATATTAAAATATTAAATTAAAATCATTATGTGTGTAAGATAAGAAAAATTCATAACAGTTGTTTGATTAATGTACAAATTAATATTAGAAACACCTGTAACTTATTTTGGAGACACATTGACAGTAAGAAACAGAGTTCAGCAATACGTGATAAACTTACTTACAATGACCTAGAGCTTAAGAGTTCTCCGGAGTCGATAGCGTCATCACTAGTTTTGTTATATATCTCAATTGTAAATATCTTCACGTTAAACAAAGGGCTACGTTGTAGATATTTCATATCAAATAATGTGTTCCCATTAAATGAGTTTTACGACCTTCCTTTATGGATTTTTTATTTACTTAATTGCGCGTCCCGAGAGTTTTAACAACTGTTTTCAATAAGTCATAGGCGTGTTATACCTTGTAAAATATGTATTAATATGTCTCAGTCAAATTATCAGCATTATTAATAATGAACACAAAAATAAATTATATAAAGCAATTAAATATTTAGTAAAATCGGTTTTTTATTGTTATCGCAAAACGGGGTTTACAAATTTTTTTCTTTAAAAATTGCGCTGGCACGCGCGATGTTGTAATTCTTCTCCCCATGGCTAGCCCGCGACTACACACACGGTATCTAAAACTGTATGTCGCTCAGAAAGCAGATTTTCATATTAGTGTGATAGAGAAAAAATACTGAACAACTTTTAAAATGTTCGTCTGTTCGAGTGTCTGGCTGTCCATGCGTTCGTCTGTCCATTCGATCCGTTTTTTGTAAGCACGATAAGCACGTAAGTCCGATTGTATTGACAGTAAGTTGGTGTTAGATAGAAGAGGAGTCTTATTGTTTTTGATCAAAATCGATTAGTAAATGAAAAAGGTATTAATCATTTAAATGTAAGAAATATGGTTTCTCAATTTTTGTTTTTTATAATTGAATGAAAATGTTGTGGAACGTTATTTCCTGCCATTTCTTTTATATATTTTACTAATATACATTTCATAATAAAATAATATTCAACCGTCGATACGATTTTCATCTAGATATGTTGAAGTTTACAATTAATAATAATCTAAGCAACAGTGGATACTCCTGCCAACATAGACATTTGAAAAAATATATATAGGAATATTTTTACTTCCCTCGCTTACCGAAGGGAAGTATTGTAATTATGAAAAAATCACCTTCCGGGATTTCTCAAGATTTTCACATTTCAAACTAGGTATGTAGATTACGAATTTTTTTTTTTATTCCGGCTGTCAGTCTGTCTGTCTCTCTTTTGGCGCTATACCTACAAAACCATTTGACGAAGAAGAAAAACATTTCGTAGGTAGTTGACGCTACTGTTAGCTAAGGAAAAAAGTGTGACGGAAGACAGTAATATTTCGCATGCAGTTAACACAACTACTGTCAAATACGAAAATACAAAAAATAATAAAAAAAACGTAATGGTGGGAAATAATATTTCGCATGTAGTTAACACAACTGTCAAGGAAGGAATTTATAAAACATATACAGGGTGATCACTTTGATGTAAATAATATTTGGACTGCAGTTGACACAATTATCGAGGAGGAACCTGACATTATTTTAATGAAAAACAGAGTCACTTTAAAAAATAAGAAACGACCACTACTGCCAGCACAAAAACCGATCTGGTCTGATAATTTTAGTAAACGAAATATACAGGGTGGTCATGCAACTGAAAAAGTTATAAATAAAGTATGCCAAACAGAGAGGAAAGTTTTTGTGTAAATATCTTTACAAATTTTTGTGTATTTTAGGGGGAAAGCCAAATTATGGCTATTAGCTCATACGACAGCAAAAATGTACCTGCCTCAATTTTTTGTTGTCTGTTTGTCAGTAGATGCAGGAGGAGGGGGTTATGTGACTTGTAAAATTCAAATTGAAATTTGACATAGTACTTTTAATGAATTTTTTTTCTGGCCATTTAATACATGTTTTAAGATGACCTAAAAAATCCAAAAATACCCTTGACAACATTTTTCGTACTCAGGTCTGGCATCCAGGCCCAACTTTCAGAAATTTCGAAAAAACGGTTCCAAGTGTCATGAACGTGGCGATTTTTTTTTAATCGAGATATTGCGTAAACGTAGTTTTATAAAGCTAAGATACTATTGACAGCATTTTTTTGTGTCATAAAGAGAGCAAAAATGGGTTTGGCCAGGTTATCCAAAGGAAGCTGTTGTTTGCAGAGAATGTAATATCAGAACTAATGGTCTAAAGGTGTTTTTACTCTAGAAATATTTGTATGGCTGTTAACTAAAATGTTTTATTCTTGACAGCAGTTTTCTTTGTAGGTTTTATTTAAGCAAATTGATGTTATGAATTTGGCTATTTAGAAAACAACATTTGTTTTAAAACACGTTGTGAATATAAGGGTGAATGGGGTAAAACCACTACAAAGAAAAATGCTGTCAAGTGTAGAAATTTTTAGTTAACAGCCATAAAAACATTTTTAGACCATTGGTTCTGATATTACATACTCTGCAAACAACAGCTTCCTTTGGACGACCTGGCAAAAACCCTTTTTTGCATATTAACCCTTTCTATGACACAAAAAAAATGTGTCAATAGTATCTTAGTTTCATAAAAAACACGTTTAAACAATATCTCGATTTTTGAAAAAAATCACCACATTCCATCGTGGCACTCGGAGCTGTTTTTTCGGAATTTCCGGAAGTTAAAAAACCAAATTAAACATTATTGATTAAGCTAAAAGCCCTTTTTTAAATTTTTTCTCCTGCCTAAAAAATAAAGTAAGTCGATACAATGTGCCTCTTCGCATTTTTTCCGAAAAATCTCGCAATTTGTGACAATTATTATTTTCGGCAAATTTACCTTAAAGCGCAACTTCCTGTTGAGTAGTTGTAGAAAAAGTATGGTGTTCTACTCGCGTGTGATAGCTGTTACTCACTCAGTGAATGTCATCCTCTTGAGTAATAGCCATCATTCGTTGAATAATATACTATTTTCTACGATTATTGAATGATTCGTTTTTATAGACATATTTTGAATAAGTAATAAGCTCATTACTCACGGCCTTAATAATTCATTACTTATTGTGTTAAAACCAATTCGAAGAGTTCATGTTCATTACTCAATACTTGTCTATCACAAAAGACGCTTTATAGTTCAAAAACATCGTGCATGCCATGACTCGATTCAATCTGTCGTATACACATTGATTTCTTGATTTTAAAATTGCTATCATGTTTTTTTAATAATTTGCACTTTGTTGTGAAAATATGATTTCAAGCGAAGAGAGGGTCATAGATAAAATATAGTATTCTATTCGCGTATAACAGCTATTACTTGCTCGTTGAATAAAATACTATTATTACCCACGGTAAGCAATAAGCCGCATTCAAACGTATCTATTCGTTCAATAGTAGAGAAATTAATTATTAAACTTTCGCGACGTTACTTTTAAATCATTAATCGCTTCAAAAAAATTACAGTTTTCGATAACTTTATCGTCTACCAAATTCATAATAATAAATACTTTTTCCGTACAATCAACAGAAGAGTTATTCCGAACAAACGTAGGACAAGATGTCGTCGATAAGGTAGCCCCACCTGAGGATGAAAACTTGGATTGTTAATGAAGAATCCCCCTACAATACTAAGAAAAAATTTAATGTTTTTTTCACACCCTACAAATGTACAGATTGACTGGAGTAAATTTTGACTTGAAATCGAAGCAAAATACAAATAGTTTGGATTTAGTCATTTATTGTATACAGACGAGTGTTTCATCAACTAAATTTGCATAATAAAATAAAACAAGCTAGAAACGTACTCTTCGCCAATTTACTGAGCTTTTTATATAATTGTTACACATTCTATAGGATACTCTTCGCTGTTTTCTTGCAAATAATGTTAGTTTTTGGACATCCTAAATTTTGCGATATCAACTTTGTTGTGAAAACAAATATATGAAAAAAAAATTGAAAAAAAAAAAACATCCAACCTGTCTGGGGTTCACACACGATCTTTGTATTGCAAGGCAAAACTTTGAACCATCACACATTACTACAAAAATTGAATGTTTGTAATATATATGTTTCGAAAATCATATTTCAACACATTGGATATATTATTATAAAATATAAATATTAGTAAAATGAATAAACAAAAAAAATATATATAGATAACATTTCGCAAGATTTCTATTTAAGTACAAGCGACAAAAATTAAAAAAATATATTTTTTTAAATTAAATGAATAATAACTTCATTATTTACTGATTGATTTTCTTCAAAAACAATAGGATTCTTCCTCTAGCTAACACTACCTTACTTTCCAAATTTCAATACAATCGGACTTATATGACATTTTTTTTCTCTACGAGCGATATTTCCGGTTTTAGAAATGTGCCGATCAAATGCATTATACTCTTCGTTTTTGCAAAGAGTATAATAAAGATGCCTAAAATTAACATTCTTTACAAAAAAGCTCATATAAAACATACAACAATTGTATGAAATGCTCAGTAAATCGAGCAGAGTATAATGTTTACTATGGTTATTTCTCAAAATTTTTGGTTAATTTTTGTTATAAACAACTTACCAACAATGAAGGAGTGGCACTATTCAATTAATTAAAACTATATCCAAATTTGTTTATAATTTTAAAATTTCTCGCCTCACATTTGCTTTGCGTTTTTTGTACCTATATTATTAATTTTACAAGTTTTTAATAAATTTTTATAAATATTTTAGAAAACTTCTCTAATTATAGTCTACGATTTTTTCTTTTGGTGATAATGTTAAAATAGATATTTGAGATCCTTCGACGTCTTAATAATTCCTCCGACTTTAAAAAACGAAAAAATTTATACAATGATACACCACACAAACATAGAAAGTAAACGTACTACGTAATTATTCGCACGTAAAATATAAATATGTTTCTTATATCAAAATTAAAAATAAAGCGCGTTATCTCTAAGGGTTCGCTCGGTCCGCCTATGACTAGTAAATTGTAAACACATTACTTTTATAGCTACTCGCGACGTTCTCCGGCCAAAGGATTCTCTTCGAGGGAGAACGATAAATGAAACGGACAATCTTGATTGTAATTCAACAGCAAAAATTCCTTGATATATTAGGATGCAAATTAAAAATATATAATTCATTTTTTTTTAAATTCTGTCGCAGGGATAATTCCTAAATAAATTATACCTTTCATGGAAAACTAAAATTTTCTCAAAAAAAACAAAAATGAAGGAAATAAATGCATATATATTTTTTTTGAATTATCTTCCCCATTTTCCACAATTCTAACATCTCAAAAGAAATAATAGCGAAAACCAAATTTTAAAATAACGGTTCATATGAGAGTAATTACGATTCGCAAATTTACCACACTCCGGAGCGCTCTTAATAATCCTAATAATGCTCTAGATAATGTTTCAACTTTCCTTGAAACTAACTTCTCGGATTCTTAGAAACCTCCTGCGAACAATAATAAAAATAATAATAATTTTAGCGCCTACATCCTTGCGAAACCACTTACTTTTCTGTTTAATTTATCCTTGAAGATTGGTACTTTTCCGAAAATCTGGAAGCTTTCTCGCATATGCCCTGTTTACAAGAAAGGTGAAAGGAACAAAAAACTGAAAACTATCGTCCATTAACTATCATTTAGAGCATTGCTAAAATGTTTGAGATAGTTTTGCACGAACCACTTTATTAGAACAACACGGTTTTGTACATGGAACATTAACAGTGACAAACTTATCTTGTATAACACAATATATCACCCACTATGTAGATGCTAATGTTCAAGTTGACGTGATCTATACAAACTCCATCGGGATGTCTGTCACTTCTGGGGTACCCCAGGGCTCTACCGTGGGCCCACTATTATTTGTTATTTTAATTAATGATATTGTCGACTTGATAGATATACCATGCTTGCTATTTGCTGACGATTAAAAATTGTACTGGCGTATAGAGTCCATAGTTACACTACATTAATTAGGTCTCTTTCTTATTTGTTATTTGAAGTATTGGTCGGATTTTGCCTCACGAGGCAGATCATGTTAATTGTGGAGCAAGCATTTTGTTGGCGGTTGGAGGACGGTTGGACAGTCATAAATTTTGATTGGGGTGGGCCCTGGTATACATAAAGCGTCATCTAACTAAAAAATGTGTAATTAGTAATGCAATTTATTTTAATACAATAGTCTCATTAATTTAAGTTTATTAGTTAGAAACGATGTGGTATTATTGAAAATCTTCCTAAATATCATTTATTGTTTCATAAAACATTATTAATTAATTTTTTATCGTCAAATTTGAATTCTTATGGGTTATAGCAGTCTTAATTTGTTATTTATTAAATTATTAATTGTATTTAATTTTTTTTTCTCAATTTATTTAACGTCGGCCTATCACCGATGCCAGTAGACGAGCTACCCCCCAACCTGGAAATTTTGCCGAACCTCTTCTCGTAAGAAGAGTAGGAATTTTTACTTGTCTAACATTTAATAGACAAGGGACCGCCTGCTTTACATCCCCTCCGAAGGACGTAATCCTCGTCTTGAAATTACATAGCTTCCGCGTATACATTGATATACAAGCCGCTAGAAGGTGGATTTCACCCATCCAAGTACTAACCGCGCTGCACGTTACTTCACTGGAGTATCGAAATACGTACACAGTCAAGACGCATCTACGCTCGTCTCTTATATTTAATTACATCATTTATTATCGCTTCCCCCTTCAAGTGGTTTTTGAAAACACACCAAATCACAATTCCATTTTCTTCACCCCTTTCAATAATGGGTGGGGGTGGATGAGGGTGACAAATGCCAAAAAAAATTTTTGTCCGAAAAATTTTTTGATGAGCGGCGGAGGGAGAAATACAAAAAAATTTTAATCCAAAAAAAACTTTTTAATCCGAAAAATTTAGACAATTTTTACCCAATCTTTTTCAAAATATTTAAAAGACAGTTAAAATTGCCCCCATTACGATCACCGTAGGTCGAGCGAAACCTATTCCAGGACGGGCAATGCCCGTCCTAGCCCCCCCTAGCTACAGGCCTGCAACACTATTATTGTATACTACCACAGAGACACAGACATCGTTGTGGCAAACGAGAAATGGACTTTATTGGTACATAAAAACATATCATCTCTAAAATTAGCTTTTGATAAAAACCAAAATATTTTAGACAGAATCTTGAACACTCTCGTTGGTGCCGACCAGAACTCAATTCTGTTTAGAAGCGAAGTTAAAACGGAGTTTAACCCTTTAACGCAAATATCTAGTTCAATAAAAACGAAATTTGACGAAGTCTTTTCAGACACGAAGAGATTTAAACGAGGAATACTTAACGGTATCGGAACAGTATTCAAATCAATAACTGGAAACTTAGATGTCGAAGATGGGGAGTACTACACTAATTGTATAAATAAATTAAATAATGACGAACATCAATTAGAAAACTTAATCAAAAATCAAATCTCAGTTACAACTTCTGTTATCAAAAATTTCAACTCAACTATACAAAAATTACAAATTGATGAGGAAACATTTAACAAAGATATCAAAGAAATCGAGAACACAATTCAAACCATGACTCAAACGATCCAAGCGGCTGAAATAAAACTATAATTTCTATACATTTCCGAACAACTAATGGCCAGCTATTTGTATATCGAAGACAATTTAAACGATATTTTAAATTCAATAACATTTGCCAGATTAGGAATTATTCATTCATCAATCATAACATCTGATCACTTAGTAACGGCGTTGCAAGAGATTTCACAGAGTTTGCGAAGAAACAATTTGACAGTGCTAAAGACTTTTCCGAAATTAAGGACAAGTCACATCCAATCCAAATTCCTTTTGAATGCTGCAATCACATACCCGACAAGATCGAAATCCCAAAATTAAAACCACTCAAATTAAATAGTCTCGACGTAGAAAATTTAGACATTGTTAAAAACAAACTAGAGCAATATTTCAAAGATCTGGATAACCTTATAAAGGAACCTTTTGTGACCAAACATGTATCTTGGTTCACATATTTCATAATCACTATCATCATTCTATTAGTTCTACTTTACATAACCTGTAAATGCAGAAGAAGAAGACGTGGTGCATTGCGAATCCAACCCTCAACGGATAACCCTCCTTCACCTCCCTCGGAGCGAAGCAGAGTATTTACCAAATTTCCCAGACTAATCCCTCCAAGAAAGCGACCCGGTATTAAACCTCAAGAAAAAGAGGACATCGAGTTAACATAGACTTTCACATGTGGAGTTTTACCCTTGTATTTTGTCCTTATTACGTTTATGTAATGTTTTACTCACTTATTATTATTATTATCCATTTACTAATTTTAACCTTTACTTCATTTGATTATTTTGCTTTATATTCATTCAACATTGTTTCAATTTATTTTACATTATATTCATTTAACGCTTTTAACAGTAACTTTCAAAAGTTGCTGCATAACATCAACTTTTTTTATAAGGGGGAAGTTGTTATATAAAATTATACGCCATATCATCAAGATATAAAGCGGCATTACAGATAGTATCATATTACAGTATCAGATAACAGCTTCCTTTGAGAATTGCATATTTAGATATTAAGTTCCATTTCAACTTCTCACAATAATATGCTGATTTGCTATCTTGCATTTCCTTTGTTCACGTTTTGCTGACATCAATGTAAGATATTATAAATATAGGTAACAGACGCTTTTATATTCAGTATTATACTCATCATTTCATTAAACACATTTAAACTACAAATGTAATTTTTATTAAGGAATCAAGCTTGATTCCTCTTAATATTAAGGAATCAAGCTTGATTCCTCTTAACTAAATAAATATTTTTTAAAAACTTATAAACACAACAAGTGATCTAACATATATACCAAATACCAATCTTATGGACTCCTACTGGCTCAATTTAGCTATTTACCCCCATCTCCCCCAATTTACCCCCCAACCCTTCAACAGAATAAGATCAAAATATAATCTACTTATAGATCTCGTTAAAATACATATGTGTACCAAATTTCAAGTCAATATCTTAAGCGGTTCCAGAGTAATCATGCGCACAAAAAAGTTACAAACAGACGACAGACAGACAGAAAAAATTTTTGCTCAAACTTAAAATCTCGACGTTTCATGACATTCTATGCCCATTTGGACAATAAAAATTTTCAAAAAATTTTTTTGCGTTACTATATTTCCACTGGATGTGGAAGTAAGTGTGTGAGTTGTGATTTGCTTAATACCTAAATAATATTCTCTAATCATGAGGAAAGCAGATAAATAAAAAATAATTCATTGTAAAAATAGTTGTCACTATTGTTAGGAGGAAAACCTGATTAACATTTAGTTAAACAAATAGAGAAGAGAAACAGAATTATATAAAAGGTGCCAAATAGAAAGGGAAGTTTTGTAGTAGTAACTTTACAGATTTTTAAATTACTTATATAATATTTATTAGTTATATTAATTTATAACTTTTATCAATGTCTGTGTCGGTACATATATTGTCTTCCATCAATATGTGTTTTTTGAGTGTACTGAATATAAGTTAAGTACAAAATGAATCATTTTCGACCTAGTGTATCGAAAACATTCTGTATAATATTTAACTATATATTTTTACACACATACAACAATGGTTTGAACATAATTAAAGCGACAGTCCTTTAATGCTTCGTTTTTATTAAATAGGTTTAATAAAAGACCGAAATAACGTAATTTCTGTTTCCTGCTAAAAGGGAACAAGTCAGAAGTAATTTGATAAAATTAAGATAACAACATTAATGCAAATGATGTTTGTAGAAGTAAAGTTATCTAAACAAAAAAAGGGAAAATTAAGAAATTCAAAAGATTTAAGACAAAGATAACAACCCACCCTCGTTAAAATTCATACCTGGGCACCGTCGACTATTATCTTTCGAGAAATTTAAGAAATGAAGGAATGAAATTTTGTTGAATTATAACTGCTTAGGTGAAATATTGTACTTGATTTTATTCTCTTTCGTTTCTTTGTTTCTGATCTATTGTGAAATTCAGTGTTAGGAGCCTCTGTTACTATAAATTATCGACGAAGTAAAGTAATTTTTAACATTCAAGAAAAATGTATACAATTAAAACAATTACTAAAAATCTAGGAAATAAAAACTTGGAAAAAGAGTATAAACAATATACAAACAAATTAAATACTTTAATAAAGACAACAAAATCAATTTTTTACAAGAGGCAAATTGACGAAAATGCAAATGATTCCAAACATTTTTGGAGCGTAGTTAATAAAGCTAAGAATAATAACTTTTCCGAAAATAAAAATGGAGAACTTATAGATAAAAATGACGATATATCACTTATTTTACACAAATTGGAGGAACTCTAACCGTAAATATAACCCGAAATGATATGGATAAACCACCTCAAACTCCCGCATATTAAAAAAATATGTTCATTTTTCCAACTGATGATAGCGAGGTTATAAGAGAAATAAACTCTAAAAAAAAAATCTAGTGGGTTTGATGGGTTTTCAGCGGATATGCTGAAAACAATACAAAATGAAATTGCTCTTCCACATTTATAATTAACAAAATCTTTGATTCTGGAGAATGTCCATCTCATTTTAAAATCTCTGTGGTCAAACCGTTGTTCAAAAAAGGTGATGAGATGGATATAGAGAATTATAGACCAATTTCTTTAATATCTAGTTTATCAAAGATATTTAGAAAAATTGTAAAAACGGATTACCTAAATAAAAATTCACTGCTGTCGAAACACCAAGTTAGCTTCAAAGAAGGGCAAAGTACACAAGATGCAATTAACAATCCAACTGAAAATATATATAAATGTGTAGATAAAAGAACAAAATCATTATGTATTTTTGTAGACATCCAGAAAGCATTCGATACGGTTTACCATACTCGATTATTAGAAAAACTGAACAAAACTGGAATTAGGAGAGTATGCTTAAAATTGTTTAAATCTTACGTGACAGCAAGAAAACAGTGTGTCCAAGTGAATAACACCAATAGCCAATATGAAGATATAGCATGCGGTGTGCCCCAAGGCACCGTGTTAGGACCCACGCTGTTTAACATATACATAAATGATTTACGTGAAATGGAAACGGAAGAAACTATAATCGCATTTCCAGATGCCATATTCTACGAAGACAAATCCTGGATCAACCTGAAACAAAAAATAGAGAATGATATGAAGCAAATACTGAACTGGTACTCAAAAAACCTACTTACCAGTAATTAACTGAACTACAATGAACTGAAATTTTGTAATTTACAATTTAACAAATTACAAAATTTCAATTCGTTGTATCTCAGTTAGTAATGAAAATATTTTCATAAACTCCAAAACCTATTGTTGCATTTTTATAAAAAGTAAAATGTATATGACAAAAAAGAATAATTTTAAACGGGCGTCCCTAGACCAGGGGGGCACCCGAATTTTGAAAAAAATTTTCGCAAACTGCTTTTTCAACATTTTTTTAGGAGTTGTTAGAGGAGTGCTTTTCTAGATGTTATTTCCTATATTTCGCATGGGTCCCATGCGCCACAGACGAGAAAAAATTATTGAAATTTCATTTAAAGATTGAAGAGGGAATATATGCAAAACTAATTTAGTAATAAAGAGATCATAAAGAACGTGGAAGTCTAATAGCAATTAATTGCACTACCGGGCCAACAATCACTGATTTTCAATTTTCTCGAAAACTGCTAATGCTAGAAAAACAGTTTCAAATAAAAAAGTTACGACAATCTCCTCTCGCCATATGCTCTTGGTATATATTTCGAAAGATAAAAAAGTTTCCCGCATGTTACATTCGAGGATGCAAATTTTCGACATAACCTTAGAATAAAAGTATTTCTACACTTTGACCTACATATTAACACATTTTCTTAACAAACATATAGTGATAACACGATGAAAATTTGAGAGTAATTCATTGTGCCGTTTTTGAGTCAGAGCGAGTTAAACGGAAAAATAATTGTTTTATATATCCAATAGATACCTAAAACTAAAGAAATGGGCCGCGAAAACTCGTGACGGCGTTAAATAATTTTTTATAATAAGTGATAAAGGGTACATTGACAAAAGATTAAAAGATTTATATTGCCGAATATCAAGGTTCGAATTCCCTATATCCTTAACCCTGTATTCCCGCAAACGCATTATGCCCCCTCCCTCCCTTCCTATTACTTGGATTGCAATATTTTTTTTTTTAAATAAAGATAAAAAGATCCTCACTTACCTGTAAAAGGTGTCTCCGCTGAACCCTTTCCTACGTAAAAAAGCGCCAAAAATTTTCCCCTCCCTCAAATTTATTTAAAAAAAATATAAAAATTATTCAGCCAAATACTAGAGATAACAGCGAACAAATTCTATTTTGGTTTTTCAAAATCGCACGGCGGGGAGAAAAGTTCGGGGGGTTGAAAATTTTCCTTTCTCTATCTCCTCCCCCTCCCTTAATTGGCCCACCACCCCCATCCTCCGGCTCCATAAATTCTTATCTATTTCACCTACCTCAAAAAAATCTCAGCCCCCTAACTCCTTTTTTTCGAAAACATGTATTTAAAAAAAAATTCACGAAAAGTTACCGTAAGATTATGCACTTCCGCGAGGTCTTCAATTTTTGATTTAACTTTTTTTTCGTCAAGTCAATAATAAAAAAGTTATCGCGAAAAAACGTGTTTTTGCGAATTTTAAATGCTAATTCCTGTGATTAAGCTGAACTAACTTGATAACATGATAAAAAAAGAACGTGTGTAACCGAATTGTAAAAACTTTTTTTTAAAAAAGTTGGTTTTATTTCAAAACCAGATCCGCTCCGCTATACATTAATTATACAGCACCATTTAAATACACCGAAATACACCATTTCTACAATCTGTCTAAATTATTTTGAAGGCGCAAACAGTCTCTATGGCATTCGACGGTGAAAATAATTTTACATTATCAGCATAGAGTAGTCAATTAACATCTAATACTGTGGTAAAATCATTAATAAACATGATAAATACCAAGGTACAAGAATAAATCCTTGTGGGACATCAGACGAAGCAAAGTAATTAGCAGATTGAAACCCATTAAAAGCCAAAAATTGTGAACGATTAATTAGGAAAAATTGAAACAGTAACACTAGAGAACCAACCAACCAAAATTTCTTAATATGTTTAGTAAACTAGAGTCATCAACGCTACCGCAGGCCCTAGAAGAGTCTGTATAAATGATATGAGTTTGTGTACCTAAGTTGATAGATTTAGCGATGAACAACGTAACACAAAGAAGGTTCGGTGTCGTGAATCGACCTTTTAGAAAACCATGCTGGGACACGGATAGTTGACTGTGAACATGACAATAAATATAACCGTACAGCAATATTTTAAATGCTTTGGCAGAGTTACAAGTTATTATAGTAATCGGACGGAAATTCTCAATCACTCCCTTATCGCCCTTTTTAAATACTGGACGTACTCTAGAGTACTTCGAGGACTTTCGAAAAGTGCTGGTACGGAAGCACAAATTATATAAAATTGTAAGGGGAGAAGAAAATATTCATGCATAGTGTTTTAACAGAAATGCTGGGATATTATCCGACACCGTTGTTATTTTAGATTTCGTTTTTTTTAAACACCTTGTCCTTCACCTTCAGTGAAAGCATTAATACTTATAAGAATATTGTAGGGGTGTGATTAAAATGGCCAGGATTATAGTCACCCGATGGCTGAGAATAGAGTTACTAAAAAAATTTACAGATCCATTTAGTACATTCATAGGACGATCTAATTGTATATTATCATATGCCGTGTTGTTTGATATATTGGTAGATCCTCTCTTATTTTTTACATAATTCCAAAATTTATTGGATTCTGTTCTATATCCCTTTTTCATCTGCTTGAAATGTTTTAAACTCAGTGTAGGTGATATTGCATCCAGTTTCTTTGTAATTATGTCAACATTTTGCTTTAATTTTATTTTTTGTGGAATGTTAAAATTGAGCCAGGCAGTATACTGCTTTTTATTTGATATGTTAGACTTAGGTACGGATGCTGTAGTCAACAGTTCCTAAAAACGGGCGACTACTGAGGATTATCGGTATCCTACAGAGCTCCTATTCCAAGACTCAAAATTGCTAACGATTAGGCAAATATATTGCCATACTGTTTTACTAAATAAATACAAAAATATTAACAAAGAAAATGAACAACAACACATCAATATAATACAAAAAGTAAACAAGGACTTCTTAGAACAAATAAAATGACTAAAACAATTGGGCAAAAATATTTTGGATACATCGGAACAAAATTGTACCTACAACATGCTAGACAAAAATATTAGAGAAATAACAAATTTCAATAATTTCAAAAAACAAGTGAGAATATGGTTAAGAACGCAGGGTATAAGAGTTTACTCAACACTGCTTGACTAAAACAAATCTTTTTTTTTCCTTCTAAATATGGCCTTACATACACAGTGTTTTGGCCAAAAACAAATCTTGGTTTTATAAATATTGCATTGGAGGTAACTATTAAGTATAAATCCGTTATTTATTTAGAAACAGTACATTTTAAATTTTAAAAATTTGAAGTTAGCAATTGTATACTTTTGTATTCATCATTAATTATTACTTAGTACAAATATATACATGTTTTGTTATAATTAGAATACTATTAATATTGCTTTCATTTTTAGTATATAGCTGCATTTGCAGTAAGTAGCTGCTTCATAAACGTAATGTTAGTGACAAAAAAGGTATCCTCTTTTTTCTTTTCTTTTCTTGTGTTATGTTATGTGAAAATATTAGATGTGAAATTGGAAAATAACTCACGCAATCAAGTTTTATCCAAAACTTAAGCATGGTAACCTGTTATTTACTTCCAATATGTTAAGTTATATTTTCGTGTACAGTATGTTGTTTTTATATATGACCTGAATGTAAATAAATTATTATTATTATAATTATATGGGGCAAGAGTAATATTGTATGAAATTCATGCATAAAGTGACTTTTTTCATTCATAGGATTGCTGCACTCGTCTATGGCTAAAACCTTCCCATTTGTGAAAACAAGTTAATACTTGTTACATAAATTACTGTTTTATTTCTTCCTGATTGAATATTTCACCCCTCGAAGTGGTGCAGGGGATGAACGGCGCGTATCCTCTATCAGATGAAATAGGCCACTTGCTTTCAGCATTTCAAGCCTACGAATTTACATACTCCTGTCCACTATTATTTCTTTAGGATTCTCAAGTCAGTTTTCGAAGGAATAATTAGCCGTCGGAACGCTCCCATGCAAAACATAAAATACCTGGTAAAACTCCATTAAAGCTTAAGTGAATTGTAGCTTAAAAAATTCCACGTAAATCGGTGTGCCATAACAAAAGAACAAAACTGAAACAGAATTAATATCTTAAAATTACTAATACAGAGTTATTTAATATAAATGCTCAGCTATTAGTAAGTGAACACGTGCATCCATAAAATAGTGCAATTCAACCATCGACACTCAAGTGGATTCAACATCGTATACCTGCAGAAACTCGAGGGATCAGATAAGTACCTATATTTTTAACCTGTATTAAATAAACACATTTTCTTACAGGGCAATAATTTCCTAATAATTTTTAATTTTTACTTTACCTTATTTACTGACTGGCTGTACATATTGAATCTGAACTGAGCCCGAACTGGTCATTGGCGTACTATTAGTTTAATAGTATACCGTGCAAAAACTGAATTTCTTACATTGCATAAACGGATAATGGAAATTCACGTGATACAATTTTCTCTCAAACGAAAAAAGGTTATTATAATATTAGGAGACTTCAAAGCATATACAGGAAAATATAACCAAATGGAGGAAGATGAAAGCATCATTGTAAAAACTCTCCCCACACATGTTTTACGAAAATGGAAACGCGCTGAAAAATCAAGCACACATGTCTGTCTTAACAATAACAAACACGTGGAGCAAAAGACAAACCTGTCTTACTTGGAAATAAAAGAACAGAAAAGACGTAAAGGAAACAAAAATACATCACAGAGTACCTGAAATAGCTCTCTATTACAGAACGAAGACTTCCAGAAAAAATACTACGAAGAAATCGAAAAACAACTGACAGAAGAAGAATTAGACTGGATATCAATGAGTAATCGAAAATATAAATTGTGACAAGAAAAACGTTAAAAAGGACAGGTCATCTATGAGCCCGACAAGAGGGGAAAAATAACAAGTACAAACAGTTAAAAAATCGCTGCAGGACACATCTGGTCTGAAAACAAACTTCAAGAAAAGCCTAATAATTGAGCGAGACCTCTCAACAAAAGAGAATTGGACCAGCAGAGAGGAATAATACTCCCTAAGAACAACGAACAAACTGAAGTACCTAGGAACAAACCTGATGAACCAACTGCAATGGAGAGAAACGATAAAGGAAAGAATCAAAACGGAATACAGGGTCACAAGGGCAATCATAGCGTTCACAGAGAGAAATAAACTATCATGGGACCTTACCAAATGTATGTACATAGCCGGCAACAACAAAAGCCAACAGAAGTTTTTGGAAAGAGCAAAAAGGGACATCGTCCAACAAGACGAAAACAGCAACATAAAACATCAACACTATTCGGAGGAAAAACAATTTAAAAAAGGATAAAAATATATGCAATGAAATACTGGGGTCATATCCAAGAAACGGACCCAACAAATCTACTGAAGAAAGAATATCAAAGAATATCAACAAACTAAAGACAGGGAGACCATGCTACAGTGGAGAACAATAACTGAGAGAATCAGGATCAAAAAATGAACACCACAAAGAAATCGCAACGATATATACTCTACCATAATCGGAAACCGAGGAATCAGAAGACTCAAAAAAAGAAGATTCGAAGAAGCAGAAACACAAAAAGAGGGGCATAAACACTTCATATTACGACACAACGCGGCAACATATTTCGTAAAAAGCCTCAGAAAAGGCAGAAGTCCAGAACCAAAAACACAAAAAAGGGAGCCTAAACACTCCCTACGACACAATAACGCATCTCACAAATACCTACACCTCCCAACCCACATTCCTTTACTATGCACCATGTGGCTCTCGCTGCTGGCAACAAGCATGACCTTAGTCCAACCCAGCGTGGACATAGCAGGCCCAGCTGTATACCTGGGATTGGCAGCAGTACCTATCGCGCGCTGGTAAATCAATCAATCAATCCTCTCCACCATTATTTCTTTTCTTCTTTTTTGATGGCACACTTTTTATAATGAATTTTTTTCTTTAACTGTCTCACCTCGCACATCCCTGTTATTTTTTCCTACATGTAATTGTGTTTAGTATTTTTATCTTATCAAATACTTGGTAACTTGTTAAGGATGGGATTTTGCAGATAAGAGGGAAATATGCGTTTATTTTCGATTTACTATAAATATTTTAAAAAACCAGATATAGTATAATCTTTAATACTGTTTTAGTTACTTGATATTGTTCTAACGAACATATTTTTTATTGTAAGTTTCTGTTGTACTTGAATATTGTAGTTTGTAGTTGGTCAATAAAAATAGTTCCTAATTTAAAAATTGTATATGGTTGTATTTCTTGGGAAGTACCTGGCAATGGGAAGTACCTGAAACTATTTTAAAGATTATACCATTTTTGGTTGTCTAAATATCTATAATATTAATAAACCGAAAATAAACGCGTATTCTTTCTCACTCTGCATAATCCTATCCTTAAGTATTGATGATTTTTTGTATTGTATTCTATTAATTGAGATTCTGACCTCTTGATAATCTAAATAAATAAATAAATGAATGAAAAACTTTGCTAGAATCAATGACAGATAATAGAAATATGTTCATGTCTACCGTGAAAACAATACAACCGCGACCGTCATAAAATCCAGCCTGAGTAAATACGTTTAATAAGTTTAGACACATCGCCTGCTCGTATTTATTGCAAGTGTTGCAGTTTCGTTGGTACCTCTGGAGGGCCTGAGGTCAGATCTCGTCTCACGAACGAACACAATTACACCGGTCGTGGGTGTATAATCGCTTCTCCTCGTGGACCTCCCACTCGTGTTCCAGCTCCTTCTACCACCGTCCGGAGGACGAAGACGGATGATCCGGATTCCTTTTCCAGACCAAGAGTCCATATAGCACTGAATATAATAGGGGAATTAGCATACACTATACTATAGCTAGTCCGGTAAATGGTAACTTTAGAATGTGCCACGTCAAGGTGGATACACACTTGGACGGCTGTGTTAAGTACACATTATTTAATAATTATTCTGATAAATCAAAATAACAAATCATATATTTAAGCCCGTGGTACGGTCATGTTAAAAATAATTTTCTTTAATTACAGTTTATTACTCCTTACTTTACCACCGATGAATGTTAATATTTAAGGCCGCTTTTGCGGGTATCGATTATGTATGCGAGCAGCTTATTAATGATCGTAACAATTATGCAATTATTATTCATTATAATCAAGAGAAATAATTGATGATGGATTATTTTCTCACAGGAAGTTAATGAAAATAAAGGGAAATCGCCGCAACGTGCAACATTTAGAAATGATTACCGATAAATTATTGGTTTAATTGATAATGAGTGATACGTGGTTGTAAAAACCATCACGGAAAAAGTGGTTTTTATCTTTGTAATTTGTCTGCGCCGTGGTCATTTATTGTTAATTACGTGCGTTAAATATAAGCAAAATACCATAAGATGGTATTAAATGGAGTTATAAATAAAGTTATTATGGGGAGTTAAGATCTCTTCGGGCAGTAATACGATTTAGAAGATCATGGGAAATGAAATGGCTTATTAGGTGCAGGATCTTGGGAAATTTGTCTTATTTTAATGTTGATGTGTTTTATAACTTCTAAGAAGAGGTCCCAAATATTTCTGTATTCATGTAAGAGGCACTGAAATCAATAATAATAAGACGGTATCCTAAAGAGGTAGTAGTAGCAAGAATTGCATTTGTAGAGGAAGTGAAATACTCAGTTATTATACTAGATAAATTACCAAATTGGAACTCCCAAGCTAATCTACAAAGCAAGACTGTTGGGAACATGTCAAAAAATTTGTGGAAAATATTGGGGCATTGGTCCCCAGCTATACTGCATATACCTTACGCTCATAGGTTACCAATAGTAGCCTCTGCCTCTATAGTTTGATGGTCGATGGAGCTACAACAAACGACCAAAGCCAAACTGTCTGGAATACAGAGACTAGCTTACCTGGGAATAACTGGTGGAATAAGTACCACACCGTCAGCTGCCCTGGAAATCCTTGATCTAGCCCCCCTCTACATTTTCCTGGAGTGAGTGAGAGGCCAGGTGGGCCTCATCCAGACTCCAGCAAATCATGATTAATAGCTGAATTTTAATTTTACTCTACTAATATTGAAGAAAATTCTAATGAATTTAAAAAAGTTTCTTTGATATTTTCTTTAATGTGTACTTTTTCCAGTAAAATGCCAAAACTATCATTCCGTCCACAATAGAAGCATTTTAAACTGCTGTCCATCAGACATGTCCACAAAAAAAATAATTTACATTAATATTAGTTAAAACCATACATTAGGGCCCCTAGTACCAAGATCAGAATTGTTTTATTAATAAATATTGCAATTTTGTTAATTATTCGTAATAGAAATCACCCCAACGCAGTGAGGCTAAAAACGCTCCCAAGGTAGAGGCTATTAACATGACGTCATCTCCTTGCAGGCATGCCGCCCCGTATGTGTACTTCGTGCCCGTTGTGTTTATCGAAAGACTAATATATTATTATTGATTAGCATGCTGTAGAATCCTTATATCCAAAATTTAAAGACATTTTGATTTATGATTTTCGAATTACGGCCCCCTAAAGTTATATTTTTGAAATATTAAATAATTAATAACTTTTAAACGAATTGTATTTTGAAAAATGGTCATTCTTCATTTTCTATTTAAATCCAATTTTTCTACAACCCAGCGGCATCTGTATTTTCAAATTTCATAGGCCAAGAATTTTTATTGAAAAATTACTGAAAATAATATCAAACAATTTATAACTTGGAAACGAATTTTTTTTTGGAAAAAAGTAACTCCTCACTTTCTATTTAAAATAACTTTTTCTATCACACATTGTCATCTATGCTTTCAAATTCGGCAATCCTTATAATCCGGTCAAGTTAGCCCTAAAAATAAATTCCCAAGAAGCTGAAAATTTACATGAACGTTAGGGATATCATTATAATGAAGTTGTGAAAAGTCCCCATTGATCCCGTGTGTGCAAAAAATTTTATGCGAGGTCAAAGTTCGCAAAAATGGGTTTTTTGGATTTTTTAGCGAAACGGTTAGTTTCATGATAAAAATAGCTTAGACAAAAATGGTAGATCTTTCAATTCTCTACAAAAATGGTGCTTACACTTTTTTCCCTAAAATTCACCTTTTTTGAGAAAAAGCCATTCTAAAGTTATATTCTTTATAATATGCACACGTTTCCACGCCACCTATGAGGTAGTGTACTTGGCGCCTTTTTTAATGTGGTTTCCCCGGTAGGCCTACTCCACGGTCTTTTTATTGAAGTTCAATATAATATTAGGTCTTCTTATTAAACTTCTTCTTCTTCTTCATCTTCATCTTCCCGAGTTGACGTAAACTGTTCAAACAGCGATACATCAGTTGTTTCGTCGTTGATGTAAGGATCATCTTCTGTTGGAAATTCAGTATTTGAACACGACTGGCCTTGACAGCTGGTGCATGCTGGTGAACAAAGTAAGCCTTTTTTTGCAGCCGCATTTCGAATTACACCTTTTGCAGTTGCAAAAAATAGTGTTAAGGAGCTTTTCTGGTGCCGGTGGAAGTAAAGTGTGCATTGGTTCCAATACATTATTAATTAGCTTCCAACCCTATTCTTCTGGGTTCAGTTGATTACCAAGCCACACTTGAACCTGGTAATATACTCGATAAAAATGTTGATGAGCAGAAGCCGAGGGTGGAGGAAGACAAGCTAATTGAACCCTTTTTTTATTACGTGTATGTTTTGCAAAAGATACGTAACGTAACTTATCTATGGAAGTAATTTTTTTTGGAGCTCCATATACAGAAAGAAGAAAGCGAATTCCGTTGAAGTTTTTGTACATCCTTAGCATCTTTCTTTACTCGTGAGTCGCTTGCATCAATATGCTGATATGTTGTATCCATTCTTACATTCGCGAGATCTTCCAATGCTTCACAAACGGTATTCATTGCATGCATACTATAAACCCATTTGCTGATGACACTCTCTTTAGTACTTCTTCCTCGAGCAATACCTCCATCTGTCTTCATAGATTTCATCATTGACTGTTCTATCACCATATCCGTTGAAGTCGACCTTAACTTGTTAGAACGTCTAACCGTGAAAAATCCTCCTGTAAATCGTTGGTAAACAGTAGGATCCATAGACTCATTTAATTTTAGCATGTCTTGCAGATATAAGTGCGCAGACTTAGCGTAAGGGAAATGTCCTGATGCGTGGAAATAAGGAAGCATTTCTTTAACAGTGTTCAAGTGAGCTTGCCAATCTCCCATACGTTCGGCTCTTATAAACTCTTTTGCAATTGACACCATGTGAAAATATTGTATCCATAGTTTAGCCGTAGGTCCTCGTTCTTCATATTCTCTCAGCTTTTGATTAAACTGATGAAGCAATTCTTCAGATGTTTCATCGTCATTTTCAATATCATTATAAGAAATAGTGTCATTTAATACGTTTTCAATAGTGATGATAAGATCTACATCTATGTTGTCATCAACAACAACTTCTTTAGATATTATGATTGCTAAAGTAAGTTGAAGTAATGTATGAGCTCGGACAACTCTCGCGTAAGCATGGCCATTGAGCATTTTTTCTAATGACTTTGGAGCATAAATCAAAGAAAGTACTTCCTTCATGCCGCTTCCTTGCATGGTGTAACCAATTGCTCCAAAAAACGACATGAGCATATAAAATCCTCCTAACCTGATTATTATCTTCGATCATTCGGACCCTTCAGGTGCAGCTGATACAATTTCTCGAGCTTCTGCATACAGAGGTTGATCAAAAGTAACAATGCATACATCGTGATGGTAACGTTTTGCATTATCCAATGCACAAAGTAAAGTCGTGTATATAGTACTGTAGTTGCTAGCAGGCTGATGAATAAAAGGTAAAAACGAAATTTTAGATTTTGAAATATTTATACCATTTTTCGTTAAGTGTTCAATGTAACCATTCCAACCAGGTAACGATAAATTTTTCCATTTACCATAGAACCATACCATGTCGACTTTTTTGAAGAAAGATACTGTTGTTTCATTTTCATAATCAAAATCAACAACTTTGATTTTACTGTAACCTACTACGCCATTATTTTGATAAACCTGTATTGGAACATAAGCTTTTGCGGAGAAATGAAGTCTGACTTATACATGCAGATAGTAGATGTACGCTTTTTTTGCACAGAATAGTACATAGGCAGCGTAGTCATGCATATTATGGAGAATATAACTTTAGAATGGCTTTTTCTCAAAAAGGTGAATTTTAGGAAAAAAGTGTAAGGACCATTTTTGTAGAAAATTGAAAGATCTACAATTTTTGCCTAAGCTATTTTTATCATAAAACTAAGCGTTTCGCTAAAAAATCCAAAAAACCTATTATTGCGAACTTTGACCTCGCATAAAATTTTTTGCACACACGGGATCAATGGGGACTTTTTACAACTTCATTATAATGGTATCCCGAACCTTCATGTAAATTTTCAGCTTCTTGGGAATTCATGCAAGGGCGAATGACTATTTTGACCGGAGTATTAATGCACGAATAATTTACTGGGCAGTTGGTTCAAAATATTTGGTATTCTTCGTCTATGAAATTTGAAAGTATGGATGACGCAGTGTTGTAGAAAAAGTGAATTTAAAACGAAAATGAAGGATGACTTTTTTCGAAATACAATTCGTTTAAAAGTTATTAATTATTTATTATTTGAAAAATAAAATTTTAGGGGGCCGTAATTCGAAAATCAGAAATCAAAATATCTTCAAAATTTGGATATAGTGGTTCTAAAGCATGCTGATCAATAATATTACATTAGTTTTTCAATAAAAAGCAACAGGCCCGCATTACACACACAGGCCGGCTCCTTGCAGGTGGTGACGTCAAATTACTAGCCTCTACCTTGGGAACGTTTCTTATCCTCTTTACGTTGGGGTGATTTCTATTAGGAATAACTGGCAAAATAAAGATACATATATTTTCTTATTGTTACATTAGTTTATAATATCGATAAATCTATCATTTCCAGTTGGAATTAAAATTTTGTGGACATGCCTGTTTTTATCGTACAGTAACCTCCCCATCCCAAAAAAAAAAACAAATTAACATCTATTTTCTAGTATAAGGAAATGGTAGGTATTTTTGTAGATATTTGCAAAGAAATTGGACTATCCTTGCTATACCTTAATGAAATTTAATTCAACTGTCTAATTTATGCGATAAGTTTTGTGTTGTTCTGTATCTTTCTGTATCTTCTTATATACAGTGTGTCTCACTTTTCACCACTACACCTCAATATCTCAGCCATTTGTTGATCGATTTAGATCAAATTTGGTATATTTCCTTTGTTTCAGATTGTGATTAAAATGTTATTTAAAACATTTTTTTTTCGAAATTAAATACGCCTACTATGATCAAAAGAAATTGGCAAAAATTAGGAATTTATATTAGCGATTAAGATGGTTTTTGTTTTTACAGAATCTTGTTCGGCATGACATAAAACCCCTGGGTACCAAATTTCGCTAAAAAATATTCATTCCTTTACAAAAAAAATCATATCTAAGATTCCAATAACACTCACCCTACTATTCGAGTTATTTATTGTCGGATATTTACATAACTTGGTAGTCGTGTAATAATGATGCTAATTAAGCATTAGGACACATTTTTTATCCAAAACACTATTACGAAATGAATATTTGAAAATTGGTAGCTATTTTTTGAAATACTTAGAACCCGGCATACCAATATCTGTGTTAACATGAAGTGCTTTGGAATGGATTTGACAATCGCATCGAATGTCAAATTAAACTTAAACATGGTTGCACAACAATTAAGTATTGCTGATAAAATTGTTGGTGACAGTGTGCACTCTTATCGAGATGCAGCCATTATCTTCAATTTGAGACATCCAGAACGCCCACACATTCACTACATCACGGTTGGTTCAATTAATAGAACATTTAATAGAACCAAAGATGTTTTAACTCCTAGATCGCTCAACCCCATCTCAATTCTGCGTACAACATATCCTGACTTTTTCAAGCAAAGAACCGCCCATTATGTCTCCCGCTCTGCTCCCTCTCTGGGCCCAACTCCAAATACGCGTGTTGTCTATGCGCATGTCTCACTTCTAGTTGCTTCTAGTCGCAAACTTTCGCGACGTTGTCAAAGATCAGAGACAAAAGTCGTTTAAAGCGGGGAATTTTGAAGTGGTCAAATGCAATAACGTTGTGTGATCGGAGAATGTAGAGAAAATGGTAGCAGTTTGGCAACATCGCTGGTTGCTCCAGTTAGTTGTTAGTGCCGGTTGATATTTGATTGCGTTTGCGCTGTAAGAGCTAAAAATCTTGTTTAACAAACTCGAACTGATCCGAGTAGCACTGGTAAAGTCCGACAATTCCAGCATTGCCATCTCGCTTTTTTAGGCTGTTAATATTGCTTTCTCCATTGAGATGTTTGCAGCTTTGTCATATAGGAATTCCTTATGAGTTAAACCATCTAGTAGTTAAAGATGTTTGAATAGAACAGGAGATGTATCCAAACTTAAAGCCAAAAAATACAACGTTGCCGATCGTCCACTGTATCAAGTAATATTAGATACTGTTAATGCTGAACCACATGTTAATGTCAGAGATTTGTCTCTAAACTTGAATGTAGACAGAAATAAAATTTGGAGGTACCTTAAACGTCATAATTTAAAACCATATAAGCTCAAGTTTTTACACACTATGGAAGAAGGAGACGCAGAGAGGAGATTGGAATATTGCTTTTGGGCACAGAGTATGTTTTTAAATGACACAAATTTTTTGAAGAAAATTATTTTCAGTGATGAGGCTACTTTCACTACAAATGGCGTGGTCTCATCGCAAAACTCAAGGTATTGGTCAACGGTAAACCCACGCTGGGTTATAAATTGTAAACGGCAATATTCCGAAAAAGTAAATGTCTGGTGTGGAATCTTAAATGAGACCTTGATTGGACCATTTTTCTTTTTTTAGTTAAATAGTGTGAGATTCCAACATTTTTTAACACATGAATTTCGAGATGCCGTTCAAAATTATCCTTTAGCAGTACAACAAAACCTCTGTTTGCAACTAAATGACGCTTCCATTCATAATGCAGTAATAGTTAAAAATTGGCTGAATAACAACTTCTCTATGCGCTGGATTGGAAGAAATAATCCTCAAATTGCGTGGCCACCTAGATCACCAGACGGATTTTTATTTTTGGTGTACCATTAAAAATAAAGTCTACAAAAATAGGCCACGAAATAGAGCGGAACCATGTGACAGAATTAGAGAAGCATGTAATGAAGTAACAGTTGAAGAATTAAGAAAAGTTGTTAAAAATAATAAGAAGAGAATTGAAAAATGTATCAGAATTGATGGAGGACTAGTGGAGAAAGATTATGTTTAATATTTACTTTTTAAAATTATATTTTTGTTTAAGTAATAATTTTTAAGTTACAATGATTTTACAAAAATAAAAGTGTAGTTATTTGATATTTTCTTTAAAGAAAAAATGTGTCCTAATCCTTAATTAGCGTCATTATTACACGACTACCAAGTTATGTAAATATCCGACAATAAATAACTCGAATAGGAGGGTAATTATTATTGAAACCTTAGATATGATTTTTTTTGTAAAGGAATGAATATTTTTTAACAAAATTCGGTTTTAGGTGATGCCGAACAAGATTCTGTAAAAAAAACCTACCTCAATTGCTAATATAAATTCCTAATTTTTGCCAATTTCTTTTGATCATAGTAGGCGTATTTAATTTGGAAAAAACTTTTTAATCACAATCTGAAACAAAAGAAGTATACCAAATTTGATCTAAATCGATCGACAAATGGCCGAGATATTAGGGTGTAGTGGTGAAAAGTGAGACACACTGTATCTTACCATTATAAGGGAAATTCTGTTTTAGCTTTCGTTTCCTATGTCAGTGAGTTTACCCCAGACAGATTTAGTCTAAAATTGGTAAACGACAGAAATGACACACTGGAGCAAGATTAAGTGCGTAGCAAGGAAAAAATAAAACAACTGTATTTTTTAATATTTTATAAAATTTTCTTGTCCAAGGCAAAATGTTACTACATATTTAAATATATAATTCACTCCCTATAAAAAAACAACTTACTTAACATACCGATATATCAAACTGTTCAATATTTTTTAGACAATTTTTTTTTACTAAGACATGGTTTTATAGTGTTAGAATCAATATTAATTTCAAAGGAACAGTAGTAATGACCTTTCATTACGCTCTTGAAGTCTTGAACTGAATATCAAATACTCATACCTCATGAAAAACTTGTTTATAAGCGATACACACACCAATTATTAAAAAAATACCAAATTGGAACATAACTAAACCCAACACCTTAATTAGTCAGCCATAAATCGAGCGCCCGGCATAAAACTTAAATTATTAATAATTTTAATATTTTACCGAATATTTAAAATTCAATTCATTATGTATAATTTGAGCGTGTCCAATAACTTTCCTGTTAATCTTCTCCTTTCGTTTCAGTCCCACTCGATAAATTATTTAAAATAATAATAAAAAGGCTTAACTACTGGTTTTTAACCGTGCATTAATTAAATATTCATAGGCGATTCTGTGAAGTTGTAAAGAATTTCGGTCGGACAAAGAAGATATTTTTGTATAATTAATCAAAAAGATTAGAATAGATTAAAAGCGAAACCTTGAGCTCCAGACTGTTGGGACTTCATTCAGAAAAATGAAAAAAAAATCATTGAAAAATATCTTATAATATTCGTTCGTATCTCAGGTTGCAATTTTGCAATTATAAGGGGAGGACTCAAACGGTTTTGTGAATATGTTATTACTTTCTACTTATTTCATGTACCAAAATGATACAATTTTACCTTGTCAATGCGATGAACCTAAACTTGGTAAAATATACACAATACAACACCAAAACTATTCTTTTGTAGCAGCAAAATAATAAAAGTTAATGTGTATAAGAGTTGTTCCAAATGTTTAGTCTTCAAACTTTGATGTTTCATGTAAAAAATCAAGGATTACTCTCAAATTCAAATTAAAATATTTCTTGGTCCTTTTTGATCATGTACATGATATAAGACCAGTCATTGAAACACTATTTTACACAATAGTTAAATAATATAAAAACTAAAAAGTACTAAAATAGTATAGGAAATAGCGTGCAAATTCGACGACGAGTGGTTACCGTCTGCCAGTCGGCGCCAATATTCTTGGCTAAAGATGTCGGTCTCGGATGACTGGGGTCGGGCAGGACTATTGCCCTTTACCCCAATACATCGCTGTAGACCGGGGACCAGCCTCATGCAGGGCGGGCGAACTCTACGTTGCGTCGGCCCCACTCACAGATGTGAGCGGTGCAGACGATTTCGGCCCACCTCCCTGGGTCCTGGCTCGTTGGACCTTGCTGGCTAAGGCCTCTTCTGGCGTTCTTTTGTCTTGATCTTCTTTTCTTCGCCAGCTTGTCCCCCCCGGGGGGTAGTCATCGGTCAGTTGGGTGTTTTGGGTTTTTGGCTGGAGTGACTGCCGGTACACAGAATGCCAGTTGGCATCCTGTCATCCGGATCATCGTTGTGAGTGACTTGATTCCTTGAGCAGCGGTTTTTACTTCCACATTCAGTGGAAGTATAGTACCTAACAACAAAAAACTGTTTGAAAATTTTTATTGTTCAAAATATGTTTAGAATGTCATGAAACGTCGAGATTTTAAATTTGAGCGAAAAAAAATTTCTGTCTGTCTGTCGGTCTGTAACTTTTTTTGTGCGTATAGTACGTTTACTCTGGAACCGTTTAAAATATTGACTTGAAATATGATACACGTATGTACTTTAACGGGATCTAGAACCAGATTATATTTTCATCTTATTCCGTCGAAGGGTTGGTGGGGGGGGGGGGGGTAAAATGGGGTTAATGGGGGGTAAATAGGTAAATCAAGCAGGTAAGAGTTCATAAAATTGGTATTTAGTGTATACAAGAGAAGCTAAGGTTTGAGAAAAAATTTTGGCATTAGCCACCTCCATTACCTCCTACCCAATTATTAAAGGGGATGAAAAAAAAATTGTAATTTTGTGTGTATACAAGAACCAAAAACCTCAAAATATTTTTTTACTTCATCCACCCCTACTACCACCCCCTATCATCACCCCCACCCCACTGCCGTGTGGGATATCGTTTTATGGGTTTTTGGGGTAGATGATTTCAAATATTACATTATTAAAGTTCTATTAACAATTATTTCCACATACAAAATTTTTTCGTTATGAGAGACTTGGATAGAATAGATTTTCTATCCAAGAAGTCCAAGATGTGGAAGCAGTGTTTCCTTGGGCAGCGGTTTTTTGCCTTGCGTTGACATACGGTAGTTACTATTTAAAATAAAACTATTCCTGTTTCTAAAAACATACATAAAAATTTCGAAAATATAAATGCCAGGTAAGGTAACAATTTAATTTTCTATAAAGATATCCTTGCACGTGTGAGTATTCGGTATACCAAATATCCATCTTATGATACGTTTTTGAGCAATAAATACATTTGAAGACATGGTGGAGTTTTCCCAAAAACAGATACCATAACTAAACGTGAATCAACTTGGCCATAATATAAATTAATAAGTTGTTTTCTTGATAGAACCCCCCTTAATATTTTGGGGCAGGTACACTATAGAAGAAACTTTGGATGTCAAAGGTTCATTATAATGCTTCCAATTTAGACATTCGTCTAAATATATCCCTAAAAACTTAGAACCTGTAATGTCTATTTTAATATTTAAGTTATCACATTCCTTTCGCCTATCGTTAAATATGATAACTTGAGTTTTTTCGATACTAAGATACAGGGTATTATGGGAAAACCAATGGTTTAAAGTGTTTAAAATAACATTGTAATTTTGTTCCAAAACATTATCAGATGGATTTGATATTATTATAGAAATGTCGTTAGCATACATTGTATAATGTACGGCTGATGGCAAAAAATCAATATCATTAATAAAAAGCACAGGGACTAAAATAGAGACCTGTGGAACAGCTACAGTTGAATTTAAACATTCTGAATTAACACTACATATTATGGTGTTATCTTTATGTTTTAAACTTATATATTGCCTCCGATCTCCGAGGAATGTAGTGATCCAATTTAATGACACCCTGTATATCATAATCAAATAATTTAGATATTAATAGACTATGATTGATGCAGTCGATCACAAATTATACTAACAGGACATTCTTCCGCATCAATAAATTCCAAAATTTTATTTAAAATAGAATATATTACCGGTCGACATGCCCCTAGAAAAATCATGTTGGTTCTGTGTAATTATTTTAAAAGTTTCTAACCCTGTATAGGGTGTTTATTTTGAGATATTACAAATTGTCAGTTTTTTATAAAGACGGGCCTGGATTTCGATTTTGGTTTATATGAAATTTTGTCAAGTAAAATAAGTGAAATACAGAGTGAACAGGGTTCAAAAGTTATGACCAAGAAAATATTTGGCTAAAATCAACAAAACGTCCTGTATCTCAGTAAAGGAGTACAATTAATGATGAATGAATTGTGACCACAAAAGTGCCCTCTATAGGGGTTGTATGTACATTTAATTTAACACAGAAAACTGTACTAATCGTCACTAACAAAAATATGTGGCAGAAACGAAATCAGAAATGAGAAACGATTATTTAGAGTGGACCAACGAAATAATGCACATGAAGTTAAAATCTTCGTAATTACAGAATTGAAAAGTATTTTCCTATAAAACCAAACATGTATGTTGACAAGGGTTGAGCAGCTAAAGTTATCTAAAGCAAAACACGGATTTTAAGAGGGCGAAACACCCCAAAAACTGTAAACTGTAAAAATAAGATAACTATAAGATAACTATTGTAAAAAAGTTTTTAAGACTTTCATATTTTAGGGTGTGATATAAAAGAGCATTTCCAATATTGCATAATTTTGATTTAATAAAAAACAGAGTTTAAGAGGGTAGAACACCCCAAAAACTATCTAAAAATAATGTAACTATTGCAAAAAAGTTTCTAACACTTTCCTATTTTAAGACATGTTAGAAAAGAGCATTTCCAATATTGCATAATTTTTATTTAACGAAAAACAGGGGATAAGGGGGTGATACATCCCAAAAACTATATAAAAATTGTAAAAATTTTTAGCGCTTTCAGATTTTGGAGGGTGATAGAAAAGACTATTTCCAAGATAGCGTAATTGTGATTTAATAAAAAACAGAATTTAAGGGGGTAAAACACCCCAAAAACTATCTATAAATAATGTAATTATTGCAAAAAGTTTCTAACACTTTCCTATTTTAGGGTATGTTAGAAAAGAGCATTTCCAATATTGGATAATTTTTATTTAACAAAAAACAGGGGATAAGGGGGTGGTACACCCCAAAACTCTTTAAAAATAATATAAAAATTGTAAAATTTTTCACGCTTTTAGACATTGGAGGGTGATAGAAAAGACTATTTCCAAGATAGCGTAATTGGGATTTAATAAAAACAAGAGTTTAAGAGGGTAAAACACCCCAAAAGCTACCTAAAAATAATGTAACTATTGCAAAAAAGTTTTCAACACTCTCCCATTTTAGGGTATGTTAGAAAAAAGCATTTCCAATATTGCATAATTTTTATTTAACGAAAAACAGGGGATAAGGAGGTAATACACCCCAAAAACTATATAAAAATTGTAAAAATTTTTAGCGCTTTCAGATTTTGAAGGGTGATAGAAAAGACTATTTCCAAGATAGCATAATTGGGATTTAATAAAAAACAGAGTTTAATGGGGTAAAACACCCCAAAAACTATCTATAAATAATGCAACTATTGCAAAAAAGTTTCTAATACTTTCCTATTTTAGGGTATGTTAGAAAAGAGCATTTCCAATATTGGATAATTTTTATTTAACAAAAAACAGGGGATAAGGGGGTGGTACACCCCAAAACTCTTTAAAAATAATATAAAAATTGTAAAAAATTTTCACGCTTTTAGACATTGGAGGGTGATAGAAAAGACTATTTCCAAGATAGTGTAATTGGGATTTAATAGAAAACAAGAGTTTAAAAGGGTAAAACACCCCAAAAGCTATCTATAAATAATGTAACTATTGCAAACTTTGTAGTAGCTTCCGCTACAGTAAAAATTATATTTAAAAAAACTTTTTAAAAACAAGCTTTTATTATTATTTAATTGTACTAAAAGAAAAAATATATATATTATGTTCAATTAATTGTCTTAAAAACTTAACGCGCGCGAGAAGTTCAAATAGGCATTAATTTTGTTTGACAGAGATTGTAAGTACCCACCTAAGTATTTTTTTATAATATTTTTTTTCATTTTAGTACACCTAAATAATAATAAATAATAATAATAATAAAAAGCCTGTTTTTGAAAAGTTTTTTTTATGTATTTCTGATAATGCATCGACCACCTTTCGGCCCCATCATTAGATCCTAAATACCACCTAGGACCAGAGTACTCATCGAGACAAATTCAATGAGCCCAAACTCGATGGGATTCCAATATATTATTGTTGGGTTCCATAATATTGTACCATAATAAAATTATTATGGCACCATAATATTATATTGTCATCAAAATTACACGTGTATGCAAAATTTCAACTCAATTGGGCATCGTATCTCGAAGGGGCTCCGTTATATTATTATTGAATTCCATAATATTGTACCATTGGTCAGGGCCATGGAGAGAAAATACGGGCCTGGTGTAAAATAATTTGAAAATTGATGAGCTAAAAAAATTGTAATACAAATGTTCAACATTTCAAAACCGACCCACTCCAAACGAGCTTGCGCCCCTCAAAACGATCCCGGAGCAGGGGGAATCACCTCTTTCTCGACAAGTCTGCCGTTGGTACCATAAATATTTTAATGTCATCAGAATTACACGTGTATGCAAAATTTCAGCTCAATTTAACGTCGTATCTCGAAGGGGTTGCATTATATTTTTGTTGGGTTCCATAATATTGTACTGGTCAGGATCGTGGAGAGAAATACGGGCCTGGTGGAAATAAATTTGAAAGTTGATGAGCTAAAAAAATTATAATACAAATTTCCAACATTTCAAAATCGCCCCACTCCCAAAACGAACCCGGACCCGGGAGGAATCACCCCTTTACCTTCGTGTCCGTTACCCCAAGTCCGTAGTAACAACATATTACCAAAGAATTGTTTATAATTTCTGAAAAACGCTGAAAATAAAACAGAAATATTTTGTTTATTGGCAAATGATATAACAACATCTAATAACTTTAATTTTGTCGAAATTGTGTCAACTGTTAGCGAAGAAATTGCGAAAAATATTTATTGCAATACTGTTCTAAAATTCTGCAACCAAGAAGAAGCAGATACAAGACTCATATTGCATATTAATGATTGTGTTCAACAAGGTTGGAAGGACATTTGCATTAGAACAGTCGACACTGGCGTAGTAGTACTGGCGGTTTCATTTTTTTACTGTTTGTATAAAGAAGGACTGAACTATTTAAAGATACAGTTTTGGGCTAATCAATTTTAGAGTATTAATGGTGCAGTCGAAGGTGCATGAGATAGCACAAAAACTAGGAGAAAGCAAGTGTGATGCATTATGAGGTTTCCACTCCCTACCGGAATGTGATACCGTTTACTTTTTTTCTGGAAAAGGAAAAGTGATTGTTGGAAGACACGAACGATATATCCAGAAGTAACAGAAGCTTTCACGTTCAACTTCCTGTAAAAATTTTAAACTTATTCCAACGGTTTCTTGTTTTAATGTACTGCAATACTTCTGCCAGCACTGAAGTAAATCAACCACGAAAGGAACTGTTTACTTCCAAGAACAGGATGACGTTTAAAATCCCTCCTTCAAAGGATGCTTTGGAGAAACACATTTTACTAGCTTCCAAAGAGGTCATATTTGGGGACAGTCTCTGACATCAAATTTGGTTTTGCTTAATTTTGAAAAATGGGGATGGTGCTTGTGCGATAATGATTGGGTGCCAAAATGGTCAACACTTCCGGAGGTATCTAAAGTATCTTATCTTAGACAATTAACTCGATGTAGTTGCAAAAAGGATGTACTGAAACCAAATGTAGTTGTAAAAATGGCTGCTTGTAATGCACGTTACTTTGTACAAATTGTAAAGGAGAATGCAACTAACTTAAAAAGTAAGTCTAACTAAAAAATCTTTACCTATTTTTATTAAATTATTTTTAGGTTGAAAAATTATATATCTTTAGTTTCTCGTAACAACAAGAACATTTTTTTCTGTAACAGTAATTATTTAGTTGAGAAACTTGTAAACTTTTAAATTATAGATCAAAAGTAACTTTTTTACCCAGCTATTTAGGTGTCGACGACTTCAGCTAAAGGAAATTCGACCAAAGATGGTCGAAATTAGGTAATTTTAAAGTTTAATTGGTTAAGTCGCTGTGTTCCCTATTAGGTGCAGGTAAATTATTAGTGAAATTAATGCCTTAATAGGTTATGACAAATATTTTAGTAACTATTTTCACCCAATAGGGAGGAGTAGGTAAAAAGTGACCTATTTGAAACAATTTGGTAATGTAAATAAGGTTATATTTGTGACTTAATAAGTAATATGCTCGTTAAATAACTTATTAAGTCATTTTGTTGACGTTATCAATATACCCTAATAGGAGATATTAGTGAAGTGCATTGAAATGACTAAATAGGTGATGGTATGTCTTGAATAAAGCATCTTAGACACCTAATAAGGACCCTAAAAATACTTATATTTCCACCAGAAATGACTTTATTATTCAACCAATAAGTTATTTGCACCTATTGGTCAAAATTATTAATTACTTATTTTGTCGAATTTTACCAATATAAGTGAGGCGCAGGAAATAGCGTATAGTATCAAGAACTTGCCGTCATTATTCATCTTTCTGTGGTCCAGTGTGATTGTGTTGCCATTTCGTTCATTTCACTTTCTACGTAATAACTTTAAAACACTATGAGTAAAAGAAAAGTGACATACACGACCGATTTTTATCGCTAAGCTAAGAAAATAAGAAGTACAAATGAAATACAGTGAAAAACTGTGCGCAGCAATAATTATTCTGTTAGCGTCTCTTGTACAAAAGCCATGAAAGTTATTCATGAAACCGTGATAGGACAAACTGCAGAAAATCCACATGCTTAATCATTTTGTTCGGATATTGAAGATCCATCTACATTTACGTTTTTATGCCGCCGCGCCGCGGCGCGTCGGCACATACTCGTTCACTAGTCGCCTACTGTACCCATTATTTTATGCTCTAAAAAAGACCTACATTTTGTAAATCGCAGTTCGGATAAATAAGCAGACTAGTTAAAATTAGAAAAAAATGTATTATGGCGTCCGGGGCGGTCGCCCCGCTCGCCCTGCCTTAGAACCGGCACTGGTTTCATCGATAAATCAACTGAATTATCAAAGCACTTTTTAAAACAGTTTGTATTTTCCAAAATATCCAATTTGTATGAACACTACAGTCATTATGTTACATGCATGACCGTTTATAAAATAAATATAACTTTATACTTTGATGTATAGAAACCTATTTTCCACGTAAAAAGCTGTTTTCTTTCGTGTTGAACGAACTGATTTAATCACTAAACAGCCAATCAAATCGAGGAATTTTTGGAATCCTCGATCTCTATTGGTTGCTTACTGATCGTGTTCAGTTTGTTCAGCTATCGAATAGATTTAACTGAAGATGAAAGTACCGGCCCTAAGGGAATAGTCTGAGCACAAATAAACAGTAACAATCGAATAAACTAACCTGTTGGTTCATGTAAGATCTAATAGGTGAAATCACCTATTATGTATGAACTAGCCACCAAAACGAGACTTGTTAGGTTGTAGAATAACCCCCAATAGGTGAATTTAGTGATTTACGTAGAATTAACGGTATATTAAGTGTTAAGTAGATACATTAAAACAGGGGACCAATTGGTGTAACATAACGTAATTAGGTGAAATAATTACAATTATGTGAACAAATATTGATAATATTAGACACTTATTACCTAATAGATGGCAAAAATAGCTTGTTTTTCACTAATTTCTAAAGATGAAGTCAAAAATATTGGTGGAAATTAAGTTCTTACACCTATTAAGTAACATTGCAAGGAAGTAGCCATATTTATTCGAAAATACGGAACGCCGAAAACTCGCCATGAAAATTTAAACTTTTGTTTTTGGAAATAATTAAATTCATAAGTATTCATTGAACATATTGAGAATTATTGAATTGTTATAAGTTTGAAAAAATAGAATACCAAGTCAAAAATTGAAAATAAAAATTTTATATAGTTATAATTTTTTTTTCTTTATAATAATAGGTATTTTTAAAGGGCTTAGTAATATTTCAAGGTATAGTGCCTAATTTCAACAGAAAAAAATCATTCCCTAGTAAATTCTCGCGTATATACAGTGCAAATTAAACAATAGTCAAGGATAAAAATATGTCTCATAAGTAGTTAATAAGTAGTTATTATTATCAACCATTATATAGGTATATAGTTTTACCTTTTTGACGAAGCAGTTTTAAAGCAAGTATGAGTATTTTTGTAAACAAGACAGGTTTATTTTATATTATTAACTTGCTGGTAAATAAAAGAGTGTACACAGTCTTAAAATCACACGATAGAAAATTGTATATCGGTAGACACCAGTTTTATAATTTATGAACTAAGAAAAGTAAATCTGAACAATTCACGTTGTACACAAAATACGTTTCTGGAATTGCAACCTAAGATACGAGCTCTGATAATAATTAAAATGTGTGAGTTGTAATTTGCTTAATATACCTAAATAATTTTCTCTAATTAATCAAAAAGATTAGAATATATTAAAGGCGAAACCTTGAGCTCCAGACTTGGGACTTCATTCAGAAAAACGAACGAAAAAAATCATTGAAAAATATCTTATAAATTATAAGAATTATAAGAATTGGCGACGAGGTGCCGTCTAATTAATAATGCGGGCTCTAGGGGCCGATACCCTAAAAAATTACTTTGTATTCTAGACTAATTTAAAAACTTAAACACACAATAATTGCAACAACCTAATTGCCGGGCCTCTCTCCGAGACTGTAGAGGCGAGAATTGGGATTTTTAGCTGCCGAAGGATTGCTGCGAGGCCTTTATTGACGTTCAGTACCGACCAACCAAAGTACCTGTTATTACCGACTAATTTGAGCGCAATTAAATATCCGTTGTAATTATCTCATTTTGTGGCGTCTGAACGCAGCACAACAGACTGATGTCTGACCAAATGTTTTGGGAAATTATCAGGTAAAAGGTTGTAGACTCATATCCTGTATCGGATGATAGATTTCGGTAATGCTAATCGAAATTTATATAAAAAATATATTACTTACAAAATTGTTAAGCACTTTCGGGTAAAAAAAAGAGTTTGTTTCTATAGACTTGTATGAAGTGAAAAGAACGATTTGTAAACTAATATCTAATTGAATTAGGAGGTTAGACAAAGATTAATTAACTTGCATTTATCATTGCTCTGATGTTCATCAGTAGTTCTATATGTTTAATAACACAGGCACACAAAATAAAAAAAGTGTTTTTTTTATGGTACTCATTGGGTAACCCATATGTATTTCGACGTGCTGAACACGAATTAGGTGTCCGTTTAGCTCCATTAGCTACAATTTTTTTATAAAAAAAACGGCAGCTACTGGAAGCGGCTGAAACCTCCCCACACAGTGGATCAGCTGTATTTGGATATTACATCGGAAATCAGAGCACTGAGCAAACACATAAATTACACGTGATTTGGAGCCATTTATTTCATGAACAAATATCGAACGAACTGAAGTGGACTACAAGCAATCTGTTAAAACATAACCTCTCATGTTTGTTTATGTTGCATGTTAATCAATTGCCGGATGTTATAAGAGTATTAACAGATAACGTTTAGAAGATTTTGTAGAACGTTGGATAGGGAAAAAAAATAATAATACAGAATTTAGCCCAAATGACACTCTATCCTTAACAAGGCAATAATATTACGGACAGTTCAAGCAGACTACGCATGCGTCAAATTAAAATCTTCCTGCTCCATCAAAAAGGTCCGAGCAAGTCGAGCTGCGTCCGAGTTCTTTATTTTGTAATATTCGAACGTTTAAGATTTAGCTCAGTTAGCTCAATTTGCATTAATTGAACGATTGTGATGCGTCCCATCAATCAGACGTAATATCCGAACACGGCTATAAACCCAACTAAAATAAGTTTTGACATTGTCAAAAATATTTGGGTTGGTAACCTTTACGAATGTTGATTTTTAGGTTATGAAATATATTTAGGGACATAACATGTTTAAGTTTTTCAAGTTTATTCTCATTTTTAGCTTGGAGCAAATATTTAAAAATTCACGTAAATAATTTTTCAATATAGACCATTTTAGGATAACGTCACGATAAGTCTGCCATATTGCCTGAGGTACAACCAAACTTTTTATTCCATTGTAAACAAAGAGGTAATCTCAGTTTTAAACGTGAAATAAAAATAAAATGCCATCCTTTTGTGCGATAAGGTGCGATTGTGAGATAAGATTTATTTTGAATTTAAAAAAGAAAGGTAAAGAAATCACTTTCTGGTAGAGTCTATTGAATAATACATATACGCGTAATATAACATGCTTATCACTGAAATCTAGCACTTAGTTATTTAAATGTAAACTTGCCTTGCCCATAACAATGAATACATTTGAGTTTATCTTTCTTGCACAAACTTCTTACACAAATCCAGTCTCATAATATTTATATGCTTGTAAAGATTTGTATGCCTTTAACTGTTGGCCTGTGTAGAAGCAAGCTGTGAGTCAACACTAAGTAATTTACCATATTAATTACGGATACACAACGTCACCCAGTTATTATGTTGTTCTATATCCATTTTTATGAATTTTACAGGAGATGAAGATTAGTATATTTTTGAGATACATTTAACTTTTGCTGAATGAAACTGAAATATATCTATTTGTGATGAATTTTATATTGAAATTAATATTAAGTGTAGTGTCCATTTATTTACTGCTTTTATACTCTTTTTGTGAGAAAATAAATAAAAATTGAAAAAATGGATATAGCACACAAAATGCTTTTTTTTTGTTTGACCGGATATAGAACACATTGCATTACGAGACTAAGATGCCATTTTTGAAAACTGCAATATAAGTTTAGGGATATAACTGAATGTGCCATCACTTTTAATTTTTATAAAATTTTATTTTTCTCTTAAATAACTATATTATTAAAGTAACTATATATAATAAAAAATACAACTAAACAAACACGTTTCTAACTTTAAATATTTCAGAGTTTTCTTTTTATTATTTTCCCCCTTTCCCCTTTTTATTACCTACCGTACCTTTGGCGTTGGCAGTTTTCTTATTTTTTGGTTTCATTTATTATACTCATTATGTAATATTTAATACGTAAAACACACAAAAAACGTTGACACACTGACAAACTTCACGCCCGCACCAGAATTCTGGCGGATATAGAACAAGACAGTCACAACACTGTCTTCAATATCAGCTACTATAAATGGGATATAGACCAAAGTGGATTTAGTAGGATATAGGACAAAACGATTTTAAAGCATAATTTCATATATTTAAGGGATATAGGCCAAATACAATTTTAAATGCGGATATAGCTTAAAATTATAACTAATTTTTATTTTTATTTGGGATGTAGCGCAAACTGGACACTGAAATCTGGTTTATTAGACAAGATACCTAATTTTTTTTGACGGATATAGAACAAGCTCAAAATTCTTAGAAAAATGGTGTATATAACGTATTTTCGACCAAATGTGGATATAGAACAACATAATCCCTGGGTGACGACAAGGTAAAATAGACAAATTTGCAGAAAGGTCTCCAGTCTCCACTCCAATGGTGTATAGGTCAATATAGTCTATTATTTTGATTTTCTCATCATAGCGACACTTTACATCACCCATAATGGTTGAATAATATTCACTAGAGGACATTATTACGAAAACACACACAGTTTCTCAAGAAAAACTAGAACTAGAAATATATAAAACCACGCAAACTGCGTTTGATTGTCGTACCTCAAGCAAAATGTCAAAATTGTCAAATTCACAACTAAAATGGTTGATGAATAAAAATAGACTGCTAACTACAGGTTAGATTTCCAACCTACAAAACGAGTCCTATTTTATTAGGACAAAGTATTTAGAACTTCATAAACATTACACTGTATTAGATTTTAGTTGAAAGTACGGGAACCAGGCAGAAATTTTAATAATAGCTACGTAATATTCTTAAATCTTAAGAAATATATATTTTTGAGGTTAGCTGTGACGTCATGTACCATAACCTATAAATCAACATTCACAAAGGTTACCAACCCAAATATTTTTGACAGATAGCAAAATACAGTTTCCCCTAACAATAATACCAATAATAATTTTTGGATACTGCCATCCATGTGTGCACATATAACGAATTTTTTTAAATTTTTTCAACGGAAACCAAATCGAAAGGGTGCAAGTGTGATATATCGTTGAAATTTGAATTTTTACTGCTTTTCAATGGTTCGATTACAAATTGTAAGTAATCCTAAAATAAACAACTCGTTGTGCCAAAACGGCATTAAACGTAATCAGATCTTCTGGAACACTAAAGAAACTTTCATGCAAAATTTCATCCAAATGCGTTTAGTAGTTTCGCCGCTATCGTGCTAACACACATACACACACAGACATTTTTCAAAAACCACTTTTTTGGGTTTCTGGGGCCTCAAAACGTAAAGATTTGATGTTATCTCAATTTTCGATTTTGGACCAATTTTAGTAAACTCCCACAATTTTATGGGGAGGTTAAAAGTCTGTATGTGTTTACGTATGTGTGTAGAATTTCTTGAAAACACTTCGTTGAACTTAAAATTTCTATTTTAAATTTATAGATTGGAGTGCTCAAAACGAAGCAGACAGGCATATTAACTTCATTTTCAAGGAGGGCATCTTTTGCAATACAATGAATCGCTTCATCCTTAAGATTTTAAACGGTATGATAGAGAAACTGATCCCTTCCCTTCCTCACAATAGAAATGTTCAAATGCTATCAATTACATTTCTAGATTTTCAACATTCAAGTTGCAGCAGCTCTCTTTATTTATTCAGATAAAAAGATCAGATCTTTTTTGGTTTACACAATTGTGGAAAGAGTCGACATAATCACCTACTTTTTACAAAATCGTGAGAGGCAACCGTGCAGAAAAATTATTCAGTGAACAACATCCGGATAAGCATTTGAATAGAAAGTGCGTGTTGGAGTTAGTGGAAAAGTTCCTAGAAACTGGATCAGTGGCTAATAAGAAACAGGATTCTGAACTTCAACTTCCGGTAAGGAATTAAGTTGTTGGGGATACAGTTTTAGGACAAGTTGCTGCAGGCTCAACTTTGAGCACAAGGATATTGGCTACTGTTACTAACGTAAGTAGATCATCATCATTCACCGAATTGTGAGTCATTATACATTTCACTTTTACGAAATTCATTTAATACATGCATTTAATGAGGTCCGCGAAACTTCGCATAATTACTGCTCAAATAGCTGCCGATAGGAATTTTCTGTTTCTCTGACGAGTGTACGTTTTTCTCAAATTCAACTGTACAGCGTTATAGTCATTTCTTTTGTAAATCAGAATATTCCACAAAGATTATTCAAAGAAAAAGATGATTAAGACTAATAGTATAAATACCCTGTAACCTATATTTATACTAAAATAATGTCAGAGTTCCTGTAATTCCTGCCTAAACTCTGTCTCATTCAGTTGTCGACTTAACACATGAAAGCTCCAACTTCAAGTCATTCAATCAAGGAAATACAAGAATCCAACTAATATCATTTACTAAGATAGTGTGATAGTGCAAGTGTACAGGAAGAATGCATAAGAACCTCTGTAATAATATGTAATATCATCCTACCAAACATGGCAAAGGAGGCGGCCTCCTTTAGAGGACGTGCATCTCAGCCACTATACATTGTAGAGTATGTAATAGCAATCGACTTGGCACAAAAAGATTCATATTTACCTAGAAGCGTACGAATGCAATTTCACTTAGACTATCGGTAAAATATTCCCACTAGATCTTTTGATTCACTCATTGCATCGCATCATCTACCCCAATAAAACGATATCCCACATCGGTAGTATTCAGTATTCAGTTTCAGAAGGTATAAATACATAAGGATCAGTAGTAGGTTGGAGGGTGATAGTAGGGATGGATAAAGTAAAAAAATACTTTGAGGCTTTTGGTTCTTGTACACACACTAAATCACTTTTTTTTTCACACCCTTATATAATGGGGTGGTGGTAGTAATAGGCTAATGCCAAAATTTTTTTTGAGACATTAGCTTTTCTTGTATATACTAAATACCAATACCTGCTTGATTTACTTATTTACCACAATTTACTCCCCAACTCTTCAACGGAATAAGATGAAAATATAATCCAGTTCCAGATCTCGTTAAAATACATATGTGAACTAAATTTCAAGTGAATATCTTAGACGGTTCCAGAGTTCAAAAAAGTTATAGACAGACAGACCGACAGAACGACAGAGCGAAATTTTTTTTCCTCAAACTTAAAATCTCGACGTTTCATGACATTCTAAGCCTATTTGAACAATAAAAATTTTTTTGTCGTTACTATACTTCCACTGGATGTTGAAGTAAAATGATTTTCAGAAATGTTGATGACTTTCTGAGGAAATTTATGCGTTGGTCTACTTAACGGCACGGCGTGCTACAACCAAATTTAAATCAAAGTTGATGCCACTTGGAGTTTTTTTCTTTTACACATTCTTAAATGTATATAGAATCAATTTCCACAATATTTAAAATCATTTTTTCGCAGAAATTTTATTTACGAGTATTTTACTTTGTTTTGTTTAATGACTTAGCCACACAAAAAAAGTGATCTGGCCTGTGGACCAGACCAGTGTATTCTTATGTATTTGGACCTGCTGAAACCGAATCCGAAGTCAGAATTGTCAGATTAGTTCGTTTTTCACAACTGACTCCAAAGAACGCCCCCCCTCCAAAATGGTCTCTCCGGCGGAGCATACCAGTGTATTCTTATGTATTTGGACCCTATGAAACAGAATTGTCAGATTCTCTCATTTTTCACCCCTCAACCCCAAGAAACACCCCCAAAACAAAAAAAGTGGTCTGGTATGGTCTGCCGTACAGATCATTTTTTGGGGGGATGCTTTTTTGGGGTTAGAAGTGAAAAACGAGCCAACCTGACAATTCTAACTTTGGATTCGGTTTCAGCGGGTCTAAATACATAAGAATATACTGATATGGTCCGCAGGCCAGACCACTTTTTTGTTTTGGGGGTGTTTCTTTTGGGGTTGGGGGTGAAAAATGAGCGAATCTGACAATTCTGACTTCGAATTCAGTTTCAAAAGGTATGCTATAAGAATGCACTGGTATGGCCCTCCGGACAGACCATTTTTGGGCCAATCTGACAATTCCGACTTCGGATTCAGCTTCAGCGGATCCAAATACATAAGGATCCACTAGTCTAGTCCGCAGGACAGACCACTTTTTTTGTGTGGCTGTGTCATTAAAAGAAAAAAGTAAAATACTTGTAAAAAAAAAGTCTGCGATGAATGATTTTATATATCGTGGAAATTGGTTCTACATACATCCAAGAATGTGTAAAAAAAATTAGGGTGGCTTCAACTTTGATTTAAATTTGGTTGTAGCATACCGTGACGGTTAATATTTTGAGCTTATTTTATGAAGACATTTTCTTTATAAACTTAGTGATGCTGCAAATATATTCTTCTTGAAATCACACCGTTGCTCATACTCTAAATTACTTAAGGAGACGTTTTTTCAGAAGTCCATATGCGTCTATTTCAAGCATACAATGTGTAAATTACAGATATTTGATTTCCAGATCAAGACAATTACGTTTATAAATTGTAAAGGCTTACGAATTAACAATATATTCAATGAATAACATGATTTCTTGATCATGAGATTAATCAGATATTGTCTTATATATTCATCACTAGGCGTGGAAATATACTGGGCTTTCTAAAGGTAATTTGTTCTTAATATTGTAAGCGCACTATTAAAGTATTTGTTAATGTCATTATTTGTGTTCTCTAAGTATAATTATATCACATCACTACAATGCCATGTTGTTGATTTTGATCCTCAAAAGTTCCTAACGCCTATAAAAAACTTTCTCGATAGCTTAGTAGTTACGATGCTGAGTACATCCAAGAAAAGACACGAATTTAGATCGATTCTCTTGAAATATGAGGTTAAATGGAACATGACTCGACTGATATCATTTAATGAGCTAATTAGAAAAAAGTGGATTAAGCTCTTCAGAGAAATTAATCCCGACAACTAATTAGCAGGAAAAATTTGACAAAAAACTTTAATTGTAAGCGAAACCTGGGCTATTTCCTATACATTGTTCAATTAAGATTACTAAAAATATGTTTGATGAGGCAAATTTTACCGTCCAAGTATAATAAAACCCAACGTTGTTTTACCTTAATTTAATTTTGTATTTCATGCATTAAGAGTTTATTTATATAATCAATCAACCGACTAAAACCTAATACAATATTTCCAAACAATGTGTTACAGTTTTTTGATGTTTTGTAAATTATTTTTCACATTAAAATTACCAGTAGGTTCCAAATGAACCATTTTCTAATTTGAAAAGAAACGTGGAATGTTAAAGTGCCTTGAAATATGTGTTGATTACAAACACTAGACTCATTAGATATTCACATAAAAAGCTGATTATTGTTATTAAAAATATTAATACGTAATAAGTAATAGTCTATTAATCTTGAGGTATCTCGTTCCAAGTTTTGCCGCAGGCGAAATTCCTCAATGAAGTTATTGCTCTACTTCCATTATATCTACTACGGGTTTCATCGTCAACAACCAAGAAGTTCTGACTGGATGCCTGGATTTCAACTCTGATTACGTCAAGATCTTGGATATCATATGGTTAGTAATTAATTCCCGAAAAATGGAATACTAGTAGTTTCTCATAATTCTCCTTGGTACTTGAGAATCAAATCAACTATTATTTGTTATTATTATTAGTAACGCGAGTAGATTCTAAGATCTGCAGTACTCAGACCTGTCTACCCGTTGTACGTTGGTGACATAGAATCTCATAAAAGGATATCAGTCTATTCCGGGGTAGATTCCGCAGTTCCTCTGGCTGTAAAAATTGTCTTTTGAAATGCCTCTACCTTGAAGATTCTAGTGGTGACCAATTGTAGAGGGTGTATTCATGGTTTCATCCTCCACTCCGCAAATCTGCCAAATAGAATTGGTCTTCAATCTTATTGTATGTAGGTGCTTCTTCTTGTCTGTCTTACCTACAACATCAATTATCTTATATTGCATCACTACTGGCAGTCAGCAATGCAAACAAAATTTTTGAATTTTCTTGAAGAAGCGATTCTTGTCTAAACGTGAAAGATGTAATAATTTTGTAATAACAAGTGAAGCTATAGACGGAGAGACAACGGTTATTATAAGATTGAGTGATAACTGAGTCCCTTACAAGTAGAGCTAAAGCTTTTGGGTGTCCCAGCCCTTGGTCCATCATATTTCACATTATATTCTTGAACAGTATATTTGCTGATCCACTCAATGCAAGGGAGTCTGTCCACGAATGGCCTTTATTGCAATCAAATTAACTACAATTTTAGAAAAGTGAAAATCATAAATATATAACTTATTCATTACTGTTTAATAAATTTAAGCCTGATGGCTGCTGTGCAAATGATGATCCTATGATGTTCTCTTAAGAACAGTGAGAATCGTTATGGTTTAGAATTTACATAGTATGATATATTCTTTTTCATAAAAATATAATCTGTCTACCACCGCACATACAGCAATAGCAATACCTATTTAAGACGAAAAAAATATTTTATTTTTAAATATGAATATTTTGGCTTATATCAGACCGAAAGAGAAAGAAAGAAAAGAAGAAAGTATAAAAAAACGGTATTATTAACACTGGAATTACTGAAATTACTGTGAATCGATATCACAATATACATCATCGTCGTCGATGCCAGTGCTATTCATACGAGTTTCAGTTAAGAAATCAGGAATATGTCTTAATCACTTCATGTGAAAAATGTTTTCGTTTCTTCATTGCTGTTTTTCGCTAAAATGAAGTTATAGGATCTGAAAATATGAGCATATCCTGTTCATAACATTCTTATTAGTTTTCATCCTTTACGTTTTCCTTGAGTGAAATAATCTTGTAATCATTGGCGCTGGCCTACAAGACATCTTCAGATAGCTGTCCCACTGGTAAAGATGGTATATTAATAGTGTTACTACCTTATAACATTATCTTATGAACAGTCGCTCTCATATTCTACCGCCGATCATCCATATAAGATAACTTGAAGAAATTCTCATTTTTCAAAAATAGTTCTTCTCTGTTGACAGTAAGTGGTGTTAAAACGGTGTCGTCGCGACTACCTCTAAACAAAGTACCTACTTTATGAAGAAAGCAAATTAATAAAAATTAATTAATTATAATAATTAAGTACTTCATATAACGAAAGGATTATTTTGGATGGCTAGATTTTTCTGTGCTCGATTTTCAAGGTTCAAACTACCCTACAAAAAAAAGTAGCAGTACTCGGAGGAACTTATAGGAACTAATAGGATGTACATATCTGTAGCTTCATAACCCATGACGAAATATTCTTAATAATGGCCAAAAAAAAGATAAATACACAGTTACTCCATCAATGTTTCGGTCACAACAAATTTAAGTGCAGTCGACAGAAACGACCACTTAGGCAATGTTTGCATTTTTATTAGAATTAATAAAAATAACATATAAACATGGTTAGGAGCGCGAGCCTGAGCACCAATGGAGAACTTTATTTTTGTTGTCCTACCGTAAACAAATTGCCAGAGGAACTAGATTAATGACGGTAATGTAGTTTTGAGCGTGTTTGCAGACCTAAAGAGAACATTTGAAACTACTGGTTGACGTAGGTTAGTTAAAAAGTTAAGTGAGTATGATGTGACAGAAATAGCTTCAACCTGGACTGAAAATTACTTAGAAAATAGGTACCACAAAACTAAAGTAAACAATAAGACATTTACTAAAATTCCTAGTTCGTATGGGGGCAGTGTATTGGGGCCTCTTTTATTCATTATATATACGAGTGATATAAATCATGGCCTCAAAAATTCATATGTAAACCTTTTTGTTGATGACACATTAATATCTGTATTTGGAAAAAATCATATAGAAATCGTATATACAGGGTGCGCCAAAGTTCTGAATTTGGTCGATTACGGCTGTATTTTAAATGGTGGAAAGATATTGTCTATAGATTATTTTCTTGGTTTTCAATTCTGAATAACCAGAAAATATGTACAATTATACAGGGTATTCCGTTTTCGTTGGCCGGGCATCAACTTCGTTATTTTAAATGGAACACTCTATATTTTTTTCCTTTATCGAGTCACCCATCTAATTATATTCATAACTCTATTAAGGTGGTAGGTACTTAAAATGAACCATTTACGAAATAAAAGAGATTTGATTTGACAAAAAGTGAGGTTTGCGGATAAGTTTTTGAGTACCTCTGATTTCATACACAAGAGAGTTTTCAAAATTCTGCTTATACTGTTATGTTGGGCATATTGAGGGCTAGTAGGGTAGAAACGTTATTAACATTAATCGTATACAGAGTGCTGAAAAAATTTAGTTTATTTTTTCGCTAATAAAAAAGGCCGTAATTCAATTTTTTCAAATGGGACGTACTATTTTCAGTTCTGTCATCTAATGAAGTGTTAAATTATCTTTCCATTGATATATCATAGTAGGTATTTATCTTTAAGGGTTGCATAGATATTAAGGTTAATTGTCTGGATCAGATTAACTGTGTAGTAGTACAAGCAGTTTTCCATAATTACTTATTAGTCTTCTGAAATATTGAACTGAATTATTATTTTTTTACTTAGAATTGTTGGACAAAGAATTGAAATTAATACCAGCACGTATGTAATAAAGAATTTACTCATAATAAAAAAACAATTATTTTAACAAGTGTTCAAAATGTTCACCATTTCGATCGACACATCTGAATCGTCTTCCTAAATGAATGACGCATTTCTTGCAGCATCTACGGAGTAATGGATGCAAAGGCACGTCTGATCCTATTTTTCATGTCATCAACAGTGGTGGGAGTGTCGCGATAAACTATATCCTTTACATAGCCCCATAAAAAAAGTCCATACCTGTCAGGTCGGGCGACCTTGCAGGCCATGCTATTGCTGCACTACGCCCTATCCACTTTTTGTCAAAAAATCTCTGTTATTTCGTAAGCGGTTCATTTTAAGTACCTACCACCTTAATAGAGTTATAAATATAATTAGATGGGTGACTCGATAAAGGAAAAAAATATAGAGTGTTCCATTTAAAATAACGAAGTTGATGCCCGGCGAACGAAAACGGAATACCCTGTATAATTGTTCATATTTTCTGGTTATTCAGAATTGAAAACCAAGAAAATAATCTATAGAAAATATCTTTCCACCATTTCAAATACAGCCGTAATCGACCAAATTCAGAACTTTGGCGCACCCTGTATATTGAATAAAGAGCTTGGTATGTTATATAGATGATGGATATGTACAAATAAATTGAAACTCAATATTGAGAAAACTATATGGTTCTTGGAACTAAAGCTAATTGCCGAAAATATTAAAATGATCAACTGTTTCTGTACATTAATAATACAAAGATTGAATTTGTAAGTGAAATTAAATACTTAGGAATTATTTTAGAACAACAGTTAACGTTTTCAAAACATGTTGATTATTTATGTAAGAACATTAGAAAAAAGGTCTTCTTCTAAAGAATATCTGCCGATTTAACACAATGGTCAAAATTAACCTTTTTAAAATGCTTTTTATATTTATATTTTTAATTTGATAGTTATTAAAGAAATTATTACATTGATCTGAGAGCGAACACAATATCGCAAACTAACGGCTGGATATACTGCTCCGTCCGTCCGTCCGTCCGTCCGTCCGTCAGCTATTACACGACGATGATCTCCCAATATTTTTAAATCATTTACTTGAAATACGTAGCACCTACAAAGAAAATGGTTAGAGCTTTTTTTTCGTAACATTTCCTCATCTTTCATTTCGTTCTATAAATACACAAAACCGATATTATTTATACTGATTGAGATAATTAAAAAATCGAGAAGAGTACATAAATTATCCATTATTTGGCGATTTTTAGGACATATCTGCAAACTTTTTTTTCATATTCTTTATGTGCTACTCTCTATAATAGTAATTCAGGAAGTCATAAAAAGTAAATTGAATTTCATTTGTTTTAATAGTACTAATTTTCATACAAATATACATTTCATATTTTAATTTACTTCAAATAATGAGACCGAATGACGAGAAAAATAATTAAAGCGCTCAACCAGGATCGGATTAGGTTCAAAGGTTCAAAGGTTATTCCTATAATTTCCGCCGTAGTTATTTCAAGTAATTTTATTCTAAACTATTCCTAAACGATATATTTTCAATAATTTTTGCGAAAGAATGAGTTATTTCGAAGTTGCCAGTTAAGTCAAAAAAATAAGGGTGGGTTGTAGGGCCTAATTATTTTGGGATTTTTGGGGTAGAACTCATGTAAAGTGGTCTGGCTATATGCCCATTTGTCATAAACATAACTTCTTAAACTGTATATTATTTAAACTAGTAATTCTTTAGAGGAAGTATGACTTTCATGCTAAGTAATTAATTACTTATAACTCTTTACTGTTACACTTGTATGTTTTTAAAGAATCTTTTACATATTTGCAGACGACAACACGCACCTGTAACGCTTGCGGCATTTTTTATAGTTAGAATAATTACATATTTTAAACACAATTTTATTTACTCCCATAAACGTACCATTAAAGTGATAAGCTTGCGTATATATCAGATAAAAGAATAATTAATGCCTAATTAATTATTAATTATAAATTCATAAGTCCGGGTTCGGCATTAAGAAGTGATATATCTTAAAACATTTTGCATGTTCATTTTTAAATACCATTAATTAAAAATTATTAACAATGTAAATTTTATTTTATACGGTTACCATTTGTCATTTACCTGGGTGTGGGCGAGAGATACTACTTAATGGAATAAATAATTAATAAAACTTATAATGAATTACTAATCGTGGTATGTAGATATAATTATAAACAAAAGTTTAATTATTTCTTCATTAAATTTGAATAATAACGTTAGTGTTATTGCTAAGAAAGTTGTTAATTAACTGTTTCCCATTAATTAATTGGAAACTATCAGATGACACTGATTGAGATTTTATATTTCCCCTTGGTACTTAGTGACCCAAAAACGTCAATTTCCTACGTTTCTAAACACATCATAATTATGTTTCACATTGTTACATATTTCTACCCCAGGGAGATCTGTAATATACTGTCCTTCAGTAGAAATATGCTCAAATAAGTAAGTGAATAAGTTGGTAGTTCGTGAATAATCCGAGAGATAGCGCTTCTGTTCCTACTAGAAAATTTCAGAATGACTGGGAAAATTCTAGAGCCTTCATCTTTAAGTACATAGGGGATTGAAGAAACTGAATGAGACAGTACAGATCAGTTCAGTTAGGGAGTGAGATAAGATCAAGAAATAAGCAAAGTGATTGAATTATTATATTATAGTGCTCAGTATTATATTAGTTACGTAATTATTTGTTGCAATTAGTACGTAAGTTACCACGCTAAAGGGGTTGTACTAAGGGGCGTAAACACGAAACAATTGGTGTCAGAAGCGGAATTATAACAGAAGATTTCTGAATTGTCCGAGAAAGTTCTACACTGTTGTTCTCGCGAATTAGTGATGACAAGAAGAGTTGACTTACGGGACGTTGTGTCAGGATTAATTTTGAACTAAAAACTGTCAAAAGTGCGTTTTCAGGAAAAGTTCCAAAACATTCTCATCGGAAACTAGTGAGATAATCAAATTCTTTCAACAGGAAAGTGATAAAGATACTTAAAAAGACTAATTTGTGTTAGTTTATGAAAATTTCTGGAACATTCTATTCGCTAACTGGTGGAGATAATCAAATTCTTTCAACTGGAAAATGATACAGACGCTGAAAAAGACTCATTTGTGTTAGTTCGCAAAAATTATATTCGGAAACTAGTGGAGATAATTAAATTCTTTCAACTGGAAAGTTACATTTAAAAAGACTCATTTGTATTAGTTCGCGAAAATTTCTAGAATATTCTATTAGGAAACTAGAGGAGATAGTTAAATTCTTTCAATTGAAAAGTGATATAAACACTAAATAAGACTTATTTGTGTCTATTTAAAAAGTACTGGAGATAGTAGAATTCTAACAAATGAGTGACTCTAGTGACCTAGACTCTAAATAAGGCTAAGTGCTATTTTGAGATTTTTCTAGAAATATCGACGGGATATCTGGATTTTCTTAATGTTATTGTGTAATACACTTGGTTAACGTCATCGTATGTCTATAACAACAAGAAAAGCTGAGAAACAAATGCAGGTCCTATTTGCGGAGTTTAGGAAGATGATGAAGCAGCAACGCCAGGAAGTAAAGAAGAACAGGAAAAGCGACGTCAAGAAGAAAAAGCGAATTGAGAGAAATTATGGAAGACCAAGAAAGAAGGCATTAAGAAGAGAAATAAGAGCAAGAAAGAAGACGTCAAGAAGAAAAGGAAGAACGAGGAAGAAGACATCGAGAAGAGAAAGAGGTATAAGGAAGACGCTAGGAAGAATTAAGGAAAATTCTGAGCGGTCAAATGAAAATACAACACAAATGCAAATACAACACGCTATGAATTCAATCATAAACAAAATCAAGGATGATATTGGAGTAGTAAAGGCTGAATTCAGCAAGGTCTAAGGAAAAGCAGATAAGGTAGAAGAGAAAGTAGATAAGGTCGAAGGAAAAGTAAGTTGAAAAAAAAGATGAGGGAGTTCTAAGGAGAAATAGAGCGACTTAAACGACAATTGAGAGAGAAAGGAGGCTAGCTAGTAGCATCGTCAGGTCTTCGGTTAAAACTTTCCTCCTTTGACAGCCAAAGCCCATGGACAACCTATAAGAGACAGTTCGAGGCAGCTGCATCTGCAAATAACTGGGATAACGAGGAAAAGGCTATGGCATTAGTTCTAGCGCTAAGGGGCCAGTTACTTGAGACTATCCCAGTGGAAAAACAAAGTAGTAGAACTGAAGGCTTTATGTAAAGGGCCACAGGCTAGGAGTAGAAGTCAATTAAAACAGTATAACGTCAGAGCCTCTCTTGAGAGGACTACCATAGCCAGTGATCGAATGAAGGCTCGTTATGACCGTAATGACAGTTCGGGATTCCAGGCGGGTGATCTAGTTTGGCTCCATAACATTCAGCGGAAGATAAGGAGATCCTGCAAGCTTCAACCGCTTTGGGAAGAGCGTATTCTGTTATCTCCTGAATCAATGACATTGTCAATCGAATCCAAAGAAGTAAAAAGTCGAAGATGAAAATTACACACTTGGATAGACTGGCTAAGTACGTTGAAGAGACTGAATTGCCTGACCGGGACGTTCAGGCTTCGGAAGGGGGCAATGTTACATATTTCTAATCCATTTTACAGAGATCTGTAATATATCCTCCTAGAATCCTGCTCAAATAAGTAAGTGAATAAGTTGGTTGTTGGTCAATAATATGACAGATAGCGCTTCTATTCTTAGCCTACTAGATAAAGGGGAAAAAACATTTATATAAACAACGATTTGTGCAAGGAGGATCAAGAAAAAGATAAAATACTTCGCAATCATCTAAAGCAAGCGCGAGAAAAAGGTTATAATGCTTATATAAAAAAAGGAAAAATCATGATAAATAACGATACATACACACCTGAACAACTAGAAGAGAACGGTATCATTGAAAAAGCAACAGAAATAACACAATCAACCGAAATTAACGAACCACGTCCAAATAGCGCACCTTCTACCCCAACACCAATACAAAGAAATAAACAAATTGAAAAGGATTTAAGTGAAACTAACAAAAATCAAACTCCGGATAATATATGCGAAAAAAAAACAAATAAGACATCGATACAAAAATCTGAAATTCAGAGGAAAACTACTAGATCTAACTCTACTACTACTACGAAAACAGAAAGAAAGTAAAAAAAAAAATCCCCTCCTCTGTTACTCTTGTGTTTTTACCTATCCGTGGCCTACCTTGTATGTCTTGTATTGTCGTGATCGGCCCCTCGACCGAGAAGTTTGTCCTTGTTATTTAATCCTATTACCCTTATATGAGAGAAATCAGCAACTCAAGAAATAAAAACATAAATCTAAAGCATATTTTAAAATGAAGTTTGGCCATTTAAATGTCCGATCCATTTTAACAGGTTTTGAGCAATTAAAGGAATATATTGTTAATGAAAGTTTCCAATTTTTTTCTGTGTCAGAGACTTGGTTAAATGTAAACATCAACACCGATTTATTGTCAATACCTGGTTATCGTTTTATTCGTATCGATAGAAATGGCAGAGGCGGAGGTCTGGGTATTTTTATTAAGGTTGTGTTCCAATATAAAATAATTCTTCAACAAATTGATGATAATCTAGAGCAACTGTGGATCAAGACAGCAGTACTAGGTAACCGATATACGATAGGAGTATTATATCGACCACCGAAATCTAATATTTTACTAACATTTAATGCTTTAGAAAATGCAATGTCCGTTGTGTTACCTGAATGCGACACAGTTCTTATAGCGGGAGATTTAAACATAAACTTGTCGAATGACAGCCAAAGTACCGATCATTTTAACAATTTTATTGAGTCTTATGACCTATATCAAATCATTACGGAACCTACGAGGTTCACTGCAACAACACAAACCTTAATTGATGTCATCATTACTTCTGACAATCGACGTGTCAATAGCGGCAAAGTGGTTAACTTACATGAAATTTCTGACCACTGTGTGATCATTTGTGAAATTAATAAAATAATACACAACAAAAGTAGCAAAATGGTAACTTTTCGTAGCTTTAAAGATTTTGATGAACATGAATTTCTCGACCTCTTTCATAGTATAAACTGGAACTACATATATCAATTAAATGATGTTAATTCCATGGTGGAGTTTCTAAATGAAAATATCATTTCAATTTTTAATATTACTGCGCCTGTCCGAACTGTCAGAGTGACAAAACCTCCAGCACCATGGCTCACCTACAACATACGAGAGATGATGAAAATAAGAGATAAAGCGTTTAATAAATATAAAATAACTAAGTCACTTGTACACTGGAATTATTATAAAGAGCTTAAAAATCAAGTAAATTATGCTATACGGAGAGAGAAAAAATCTTATATGGAGTTTGTGCTTGCACAAAAAAATAATAAAGGTACATGGGATACACTTAGATCATTAAAAATGTTAAATAAGAACAATAAGTATGATATACCTAATAACTTATTAGATTTAGATTTAATAAATGTCCACTTTACAAACCCACATATAATTAATAAAACGGCAACACAAATTAATATTACGGAACAATATAAAACTGCACAAGAGTCACAAAATCTATCTTTTAAATTTACCAGCGTTGAAAAAAAAGATGTAATTAAATGCTTAAATTCTATTAAGGGCAACTCAGTAGGCGCTGACTTCATTTCCCTTAGAATGATAAAACTAATAAGCGTTTATTTAATCGATCACTTTACCTTTATTATGAACTGTGCTCTTACCACTGCAGTATTTCCAGAAGTATGGAAACAGGCCAACGTTTTACCATTAGTTAAAATTCTCAATCCCACAGAATTAGGCCATCTACGACCAATCAGTGTACTCCCCACGTTATCGAAAGTTTTAGAAGGATTAATGAAAACTCAGATCACCCAATATGTCACTCAAAATAACATTGTGCCCAATTCACAGTCAGGTTTTAGGGAACAGCACAGCACGACTACAGCGTTAGCTACAATTACAGATGACCTAATTCGAGCCACAGATGAAGGCAAAATAAGCTGCTTGATTTTATTAGACTATAGCAAGGCGTTCGATACTATGGATCCCAATATTTTGTGTGATAAACTATCATATTACGTCTTCTCTCTTAATTCTGTCACCCTAATTAATAGTAATTAGTATACGGAAACAACATTTCAATGTTACGCTATATTAATTTAGGTGTTCCTCAGGGATCCATACTCGGTCCCTTGCTGTTTTCAATTTACATATCAGACTTTCACAAAGTCATTAAAAACTGTAACATACACAACTACGCTGATGACACTCAGGCTTATTTTTCCTTCACCGCTGACGATAGCTTACCAAGTATAGAAAAAATCAATAATGACTTAGTTAAACTGGTTGATATATCGGCAGCGCATAATCTTAAGTTAAACGCTAGCAAATCATCTCTTATGTTGTTTGGATCAAAGTCTAAAAGAGATTCTATAAATCCATTTTTTAAAATAAAATTAAATGGTGAAGACCTACCCATTTTAACTGAGGCAAAAAATTTAGGCCTGTGGATCGACTCAGATATGCGATTTATGAAACATGTAAATTATTTATGTAAATCCTCATATAATATACTAAAGCAACTTTATCCTCATAGGCAAATTTTAAATCCAAAATTGAAACTAAATATATGCGAAACCCTAATTATGTCAAAATTATCATATTGTGATGCGATTTATGGACCAGCTCTCTTAAAATTTGACTCCGACAGATTACAAAAAGTCCAAAATTCATGTTTTAGATTTTCCTATGGAATAAGAAAATATGAACACATCAGTTTTAAGATAGCCGAAACAAATAACCTAAAACTTAACAAGCTTAGAAATGTTCACTTGCTGACTCTGGTTCACAAGGTTTTGCTGTCTAAAAAACCTACATATTTATCTCTCAAATTAAACCAGTTTGGAGATGTGAATAGTTTCAACACTCGCAACAATTCTGTATTAGTTATACCGAGACATTCCACTGCCATGTTCAAACGATGCTTCACGTATGCAGCATGTAAACTGTATAACAGCTTACCTGGTCGATTTCAAAATTACTCCATAGTAAATTTCAAAAAAAAATTAAAAGCTTTCTATTTGGAACAATAATTGTTTCTATTTGTCACAAACTGGCCTTATTCCTTTCGGTTATTGAAAATTAAATTAGTTTGATATGTGAATAGTGTTGCAGATGCTTACCTCGGGTTGTAGTTTGATAATATATAGATAACTTGCTCAATGGCTTGGCTGCTATTAGTCTTGTTACACTAGTTTTTAGGATTAATAAGGTTAGCTAATTATGTTTTTGGTGTGCTGAGTGTCTTATGTATTTGTTGTATTTTAAAGTTATTTGCACACATTAATTAATTGTTTAATTGTTTATGTTGTATATTATGGCTTCTTTTGTTTTGATTTATGTAGTGGAGACTTAGAATTTAAAATCTAATATATTTAGCATAATGATATTACTGTATTGCAGGTTAAGTTGAAAAACGCTCGCTGAGCGATACTTCGCCTTTTCATAATTTTTGTATGTGTGATTTGCAAACTACTTGTAAATTGTAATATTACAAATGAATAAAGACGTATTATTATTATTATTATTATTAATTACAGAATGACGTAGAGCCCTCATCATTAAGTACATAGGGGATTGGAGACGCCGAGTGAGACAGTACAGTTCAGTTCAGTTAGTGAGTCAGATAAGATCAAGAAGTAAGTGATAAAGTGACAGAATTATTGAATTGATATTTTCTTTTACTGTGTAGAAGCTAAATAAAGTAACCATTAAAAAGAGTGAAGAAAATTTCGTAAAAATAATTGAACTACCTCAAAAAAGCAGAAAATTATAATAAAAAATTTCACCGTCGCGTCGTCGAGTTAACTGAACCTTATTACCTATTGAGGTCGGTATGGAAATGACCAAATAAAAAGTTCAAAGGTGTTTGTAGTGTATTCTATAATTTTTATATCTGTGGTTGCTCGCACCACTCTAGTTTCGGTTGCCATACTGATATCTGTACCATGAATCAGTGTGCTGCTGGGTTTAAAAAAATAAAGTAGTATCCTACTACATCGAGTTTAGTTATTGCCATTGCCACAGTACTTTTAACTGACGATCCTATATCGATATTAGGTAATAAGGTTCAATTGAAACTGGGCAACGCCGACGGTCAATTCTATTTCATAATTTTCAACGACCTTTTCTGAAGTTAGATCAATAACACCGGCACACAAAAAAAAGTTGATTGCTAGAAGGCAGACCTATGTATTTCCATGCTTTTTGACCCGCTGAACACGAATCCGATGTCCGTTTTGCCCGATTGGCTCTTGCATTTTCCCTACCTCAAAAAACACCTTAAGAATGCCCGAAAAATCTCAATCAAGTAAATAGAAAGCTTAAATGAGCTGATCACTACATCTATACGTAATTTGGGGCGCTGAAACTGAATATGAGGTCAGAATTAGCCGATCAGTTAGGAATTTTGACATAACCTCAAAGAACCCCTACAAACTGACCGAAAAATCACAAACATGTAAATAAAAAGCTTACATGAGCTAATCACTATATCTATTTGTAATTTGGGCCGCTGAATCTGATCAGTATATCTACACATAACTTGGAGCACTGAAACCGAATCCAAGGTCAGAATTTATGCACGACGATCGAATATCTTGTAAAATCCATATATAGGATGAAAACGTACCCAAAAATGACTGAATCATAAAAAATTGACTTTGCTCTACATAATATCCGAACATATAATTTCCTACGTATTTTCACGAGCTGAACACAATACCGTAGTCAGAATTAAAGGGCAATCTGCAAACTTCATAGAGAAATATCGTTTCAGCATATATTCTCATAGTAGGCGGAGATGGGTAACTTTTAAATTTTCAAGTATCTAAAGGAAAATATTACTGAACAGTGACATTTTTAGGAAAAATTTTTCGGACAGAGTTTGCTCTGTTAAGAAAGGAATATCGTTTTGACTTAACATTTACATACACCCTCCCTTGATGATTTTTTACTTTTTCTTTATTAGAGCTGTTTAGAATGGTATAGTTTTCTTTATTCTGTTTGACTATCATATGCCATTTGTTTCTTTTTCTATTTATGCGACTAGGACACCTCCACGTGGTGACGGCAGGCAACGATTTATTTCGGCTAAGTTCCTAGGTAAAAAATGCCGTTATGGCAAAAGTATAGATAGAGTTTACGTTGCAGAGGAGGGAAACCCGTATTGGCGTCCTGTTAGGTTGGGAAAGCGGGACCGCGGGCTTCATCATCATGCAACCGCAGCTCTAGTGAAGTGGTAAACTTGGCTTCCTATGAGCATAAGACTACAAGAAATTTGCACAACTGTGTAAATAATGCGAATTCCTTCTGTTTTGTTTAGAGTAAATTCTAGGTTCTTTCCTTATTGTTGGACTTTTATATTTTACTTTTTTACTTTCTTCCCATGTGTCCAACATCTTATAACAAGAGCTACATATAATGCAAGAAATCCTTTATCCACCATTTCCATAAATTCTGATGTTGGATTCGGTTTCAGAGCCCCAAATTACTTACAGATATAGTGATCACTACATGTAAGCTTTTTATTTACTTGTTTGGGATTTTTTGGGCACTATTTAGTGTTTTTTTGAGGTTATGTCAAAATTCCTAACTAATCGGCTAATTCTGACCTCATATTCAGTTTCAGCGCGCCAAATTACGTATAGATATAGTGATCAGCTCATTTAAGCTTTTTATTTACTTGTTTGGGATTTTTCGGGCATTTTTAAGGTGTTTTTTGAGGTTAGCAAAAATGCAAAATCCAATCTGGCAAAACGGGTCAAAGTGCATGGGAATACATAGGTTTGCCTTCTAGCACTCTACTTTTTTTTGTGTACCTGTGTAATTTTTGCTGAAGTACGGAAAGGCCAGCAAACGGTAACATGTGTAGTCGATATAAACTTAATTTAAAAAAAAATTATTATTGACCTCTAGTAAAATATTCACAATTTGTGCTTTCGTAAACTCGATAGTCATATTATAGAAACAAATCTCAAGTTTTGGTAGGTGATTAAACGTAGATTCTGTCTATATGCCTCACTCAATTAAACGAAAGATATATTGAAATTGTTCTTCATTAGTATGGTAATGGTAAAGTAACTTACAGTCGAATGGAACGTTAGGCTTGTTTCATTCATTCACGTGTTATATGAAAATGTTATAAATATGCTAATTCGCAGATTAGTTTTGTTTTTATATCTCTGAACTGTACTGTTTACAATTTATCACCAATAAATTTCACAACTTGTTTTATATTAAAACAGTTTTAATTATGTGAATTCTACTTCTAAATTTATTTATGCAATATTCCAACACTCTTGGACGTTAATAGTTTTACGTGTTTGTTCTTCTATATATTCCAGTAATAGATCTGCGTTTTATGCATAATTAAGACGTCCACCTTTTCGAGCAATTTTCATGAATTAATTATACACTTAAATTATTTGTCAGAGGATATCATCAATATTTCAGAATTGGAAATAAATAAGGAAGTTGTGCGGGTATTTATGTGTCAAGTTCATTAGCTGATTAATGCTGAATACATAATTAGCAAAACCATTCGAGAGGTGTTTAATTACAAAAATATAATATAATTCTTCTTCTTGTTCCCAACGCCATTAGATTAGAATGAAAAAGGAGCTGGCTGATTGGAATTAGCCACCGCGAGCCCTGTGGATCTATTGTGGCTCTCCTTGTCTAATTTTACTTAGAGCTCTTTATCCAGCTTTGTCTTTTGTATCAGACTCCACAGCCTGGATAAAGGCTCCTTGGTATAGCTATCTGCCCTTGGTTTCTCTTCGCCAAGTAGTTGGAACCTCAGTTTGGCTAGGCCTTCGCAATGGCACAGCACATATACTGAGGTTTCCTCTTCCTCTTGACAGAATCTGCATGTTGCATCGTCGGCCAGATCCATTAGACTCATATGTCTATTAAGCCTACAATATCCAGTTAGAAGACCTGTTATTATCCTAATGGCCTTTGTATTTTGGTAGTAGGTCTTCCGTGAATTTGGCCGATCGTTCTTTAATGAACTTTTTGGCCTGTCTCTGTTGCAGGAAATTCTTCCACCACTCTAGAGATTTATTTTGTACCCATTTGTTAATGGATGTTCGTATGCGTGGCTTAGCCACACCGCAAAAAGGTTCGGGTACTACTAGGGCCTTAGATGCGCCTTCTCAGGCCAGTTCATCAGCCTTCTCATTTTCCCTGTGTCCCTCGTGTCCTGGTACCCATGCCACGGTCACTTTGTTCTGACTTCCTAGGTCTGTACGGGTATTTATACAATCCCATACTAGTCTTGATACGACCTGCATGGAATCGACTGCCTTTAGCGCTGCTTGGCTATCGGAAAATGTGGCAATTGACTGGTTTACAGTTCCTTGCCTCATTATTTCCTTTGCACACCACTGTATAGCGGCCACTTCAGCCTGAAATATTGTGGCGTGTATTCCTAGACTTATCGGGATTTTCGTTTTGTTTTCGTAAATCCCAGCTTCGACTCCTTGTTTTGTCTTGGAGCAGTCCGTATACCAGATCGTTTGCGCCGATATTGGAGGACCGTTTTTCCAGTCCTCTCTGTCTGGTATTTTGATTTGAAAATTTTTGTAAAAGTTATACTTTGGGACCACAGTATCCTTGAGCGTTCCCAAAATGGGATCTGCCTTCAGGTTTGAGTATAACTTTTGGTGCTCTGTTCCGTTTTGTTGCTTTGTGGGCGTTGTGCCTTGCATTAGCCTATGTACCACTGAGCGAGCTTCCCCTTGGATAAATATGTGTAGTGGTGTCAGGTCTAAAAGTACTTCCAATGTAGCCATGGAAGCAGTTTTTATGGCCCCAGTGGCGCACAGACAAGCAAGCCTTTGAACGCCACTTAATAGCCTTATTGCTCCAAGCTGCAGTGTCTTGGTCCACCATTCCACCGATCCATAGGTTATCATGGGTCTTACAACCCTAGTGTATAACCATAGGATCATCTTGAGGTTTATCCCCCAGTTTTTTCCACACATGTGCCTGCACCTTCCCAGGGCAATTGTTGCTTTCTGTGTGACTTTTTGGATGTAGGAATTCCATGTCAGCTTTTTGTCGAAAATGACTCCTAGGTATTTAACCTCGCTGGCAAATGGAATTTTCACTCCATTGAGCCTCAGGGGTTTTAGGCCTCCCAAGGCTCTTTTCCGTGTAAAGGTGACGACTATAGTTTTGTGAGGATTTATGAAAAGTCCTTCCTCACTACACCACCTATCGACAATATTTAGGGCTCTTTGCGAACGCTCTGATATCGTGTTCGCAAATCGCCCTTTGAATACTATCGCTAGATCGTCAGCATATCCAAGGCAGTAAAAGCCTTCTGCGGAAATTTTTCGGAAGAGTTCGTCAACAAGGGTTGCCCACAGTAGTGGAGATAATACCCCTCCTTGCGTGTACTTACTTTTGCTTCAATGGTAGCCTCGCCTAGATTGGATACTATTATTCTCTTTTCTAGGCTGGCTTTAATCCACTGGCAGAGTATTGTTGGGACTCCTCTATTTAACAATGCATTCGTTAAAGATTGCGTTGATCACGCCATCTGTCGTGGTTGCCTGTTAGGCACACAGTCTCGCCAAAGCTCTTTCCCGTGAAACTACCGTTTTTTTTAATAGAAAGGAAGCAAGTAAGCCTATCTAAAGGACGTCAAAAAGGTAAAACACTTAATTGAAATAAGGGACTTTTCAGATAAAAGTCACTATTTAAAAGAAAACAAAATTTATTTTAAACAAAGAGCAATTGAGACATCTCAGATTGGGTAACAAAATTATACTTGCGCCAATATAGAATAATAACAACAGGTTTACAACAATTGCACTTTAAACTGCAATATGTAAGTAATCATACATAAAAACCGCAAAGCATAATATTACGTAAAATGGATCATTAGTTGGCCAACTCTAAATAATAGTCAAAGACAGTAGGTAATTAAAATGTTAATGACAAATAAGCGCTTTTTGGTACTATGAACTCAAATATAAATGTCTATGAATAAGCAAAGATACATTACAAACGAACTTATGTTAAATGCATATTAGTATGTTTAACTCTTTACAAGAATGATATACATTTGTACATATCAAACTGTACATGTGTCATACAATGAAATATCTAAATAAATCTTTAACAAAGAGTACGAAGGAAGCACTCACGAATGAAGTTCTTTTTGCTTTTTAGTACGAAGTCAGGCATGAAAGTAAATTTGATCATTAACAACAAAGCCACACAAAAAAAGTGGTCTGGCGTGTGGATCAGACTAGTGTATCCTTATGTATTTGGATCCGCTGAAACCGAATCCGAAGTCAGAATTGTCAGATTGGTTCGTTTTTCACCCCTAACCCCAAAGAAAAACCCCCCCCAAAAAAGTGGTCAGGCCTGCGGACTATACCAGTTTATCCTTATGTATTTGGACCCTCTGAAGCTGAATCCGAAGCCAGAATTGTCAAATTCGCTCGTTTTTCACCCCTAACCCCAAGAAACAAAACAAAAAAAAAGTGGTCTGGCCCGCGGACCAGATCAGTGTATCTGTAGAAGAGCTCAGTACCGAGCGTCTAGGTGACGCGACACCAATTTATTTTTAGAAGGGCGCCAGCCGCGTTCTGTGCCGTTCTTCCACTCCCAAGTGGGTTCGAGATAAGATAGGCTTCGATAGACGAGTAATGGGTCAAGGCTGCACTACCTCAGATCATAAAAAAAATCCCTATCATAGATTTCTCTCCGACGGGATTGGAATTTGACGTGATTTTGATCTGTTAATGAGGGATCTGACGTCTTTGAGTTTTTGCTATTTACCTACTAATACTGGTCTCTACACTTAAAGATTTCTGAAATCGCATTAAAAAATCCCTGTCAAGCTCCCGTGAGGCGACCAGTAAGTATCAAACTTAAGGAATCATGAGATTCCGATTAACTCAGTTGTTTAGGTCTTCCAAACGAAAACTCCAGGGATTAAGACCAGCAACAAGTCCTTACATCAATAAAATGCAATTAGTTCAAAGAATACCATTTATTTAATAAGTGTAAAATAATGCAGTATAATGTGAAAGAATCACGCCTCCCCAACTAAGGCAAATTACTTTTTAACCATACAAATGAGAGCGTACGCTAACAATCGATTCGATAGAAAAGATTCATTTAACCTCCTCAAAATTTAATGTAAGCCTCTTAAAAAGAGTTTAAAAATTTTGTATTTTTAGTACGCCTTTGCCATCGGTTTCCCTCTTTTGATACATAACATTGTATCGTTAAAATTTTATTGTCAGTCTTTAGAACAGGATATATGATGACTGTACCTCCATGGTCAATGTCTTCTGCGGAGGAATTAAAGTTGAAAATATTATGAATATTTTAAAGTACTTTTTTGGCGTACTTTTTAGAAAGAATGTGGTTCATTTTCCCATGACCACCATATACTTTCACTCTCATATCCTGGACCAAAATATATTTTCCTAAGAAAAAATTCGATGTTTCTTCGAATTTTCACCCGGTTGTTTCCAATGTCTTATCGAACTCGTAATGGTTCTTTTGGACTAGTTTATGGCTCTGAAGCCCTTCAGGCTCGTCTGTCAAGATTGAAAATGCCCTTGAATGATTTTTTTACCTAAGTCAAAATTTTATTTTGGCTTCGACCTAGGTCAGTTCTGGGAGGTTCTATAACATGTTCTTATGTATTTGGACCTGCTGAAATGGAATCCGAAGTCAGAGTTGTCATATTGCCCCGTCTTTCACCCCTGACCACAAAAATACGCCCTCTAAAAAAAAAAAAAAAAAAAAGGTGATATAGCCTGCGGACCAGACCACTTTTTTTTGTTCTGGGAGTGTTTTTTGGGGTAAGGGATGAAAAGTGAGCGAATCTGACAATTTTGACTTGGGATTCAGCTTCAGAGGGTCTAAATTCATAAGGTTACACTGGTATGGTCCGCAGGTTAGACCACTTCTTTTGGGGGGGTGTTTTTTGGAGTCAGGGGTAAAAAAACGATGTGACAATTCTAACTTCGGATTTGGTTTCAGTGGGTCCAAATACATAAGGATACACTGGTCTGGTCTACAGGCCAGACCACTGTCTTTTTTGTGTAATTGTGCAATTAAAACGAAAGTGAATTCATAAACATGAAAGCGCACTGCACTCAAATCCGATGTCGGGACGAGGAAAACAGCTATGATGTATTTGGACAAATCAAGGGAATACAACCGTTATATGCAGCCATTTATAGTTGGCCCAAATCAACCAAAAATTCATCAAATAATTGTAGGTACTTTTTAATTATATTTATGGACATTTTTGGTTCAGTGTATATGCCTCGATGGTGAAATTTTATTTCGTAGTTTTTAACGACTCCTTTTGAAGCGGTTCAATTTTTTTATCAAAACTTTATATTCTATTCAGTAAATCAAGATATAATCCCATTGAATTGCTGTTGGTAAATAAACAAATAAAATACCATTAATTAGTTCATCATCTGGGATAAGAATTAGAAAGGGGGGTGCCAGTCTTATGGGACTTTGGGCAAAATACGCCCAAGTTTGTCAAGTGTACGAAGCTATTGTACTTGGTCTTGCAAACAAAAAAGGCAATAGCCGTAATCCCCAAAATTGAGCTATTTCTAAGATATTAGTTTGCGAAGCAGCTTAAGTGCATAAATTACACTGGCCTACAAATGGAAAAAAGTCATGCTTAGCGAACTAAACCATTGTATTCTCATTTAATACGGTTCGCTGAAATGGAATATGACCTCAGTTTTGACCTTACTTATCATGAATTTTTCAAGTATTTCAGAAAAATGCTTTTTTCTTACATGGTTACACTGTATGTGTCAAGACGTTAAATATCAATTCACAGCCCCACAAAAAAAAGTGGTCTGTTCGGCGGACTAGACCAGTGTATCTTTATGTATTTGAACCCGATGAAACCGAATCCTAAGTCAGAATTGAGAGATTGGCTCATTTTTCACCCCCAACCCCAAAAAACACCCTCCCAAAAAAATGGTATGTCCGGCGGACCAGACCAGTGTATCCTTATGTATTTAGACTCGCTGAAACCGAATCCGAAGTCAGAATTTTAAGACTGACCCCAAAAAAACACCCCCAAAACAAAAAAGAGTAGTCTGTCCAGCAGACCATACCAGCGTATTCTTATGTATTTTAACACGCTGAATACGAATCCGAAGTTGTCAGATGGGTTCGTTTTTCACCCCCAACCCCAGAGAACACCCCCCTCCCAAAAATGGTCTGCCCGGCGGACCATACCAGAATATTCTTATGTATTCGGATCCGCTGAAACCGAATCTGAAGTTAGAATTGAAGAGCTAAGTGGATAAAGGTGTTATGTCACAAAAACACGTTATTGAGTAATTTAACTCGAAAGTTTTTAGGCGAGAACTTTTTTGTTATAACGACTATATAGCTTGCATTTTGCGATGATATTGACATTTGATGTACTTTTCAGAAACAAATAACTAAAGTTGTCAGTTGTCATTATTTTCGAAAATTTAAAAAAATTAATGTACATAACACCTTTATCCGTTCATAAGTTTCTCTGAAATGAATAAGGAATTAGTGGATAAAAGTATTAAGAAATTAAACATATTTTATTATTATTAAAACATTGTACAATTTTTAGGTCGTCGGACAGTTCTACGGTTTTGAGCCACAGTTTGGTCATTTCCAAGTATGTTGTGATAATACGGCCTGTATTCTTCATTTATGAATGGTAATTGTTCTTTAAGATTGGCTAGTTTTTCTACACTTAGGCTGCCCTTGTTTTCATTAAACACCGTTAGAGCAATACCGTCGGAATTTATCTTATGCATATTCCTTTTCTTTAAAATATCGACTTTGTAAAATGGAGTCATTTCATCTAGTGATGTAATAGTAGCACCCATAGGTGCCATTTTATACCGTCGCGAAAATAAACCTTTTCATTGTTCAAGTTTTTCTTGCTGTTGTACAAATTGAGTTTTGAGGCAATTCCATCCTTGAAATAATTCTTCATATCTATGACAACGGCGTCTTTGGGAGTTCTTAAAATTTCTCGATACTGGTCCGGAACGTAGATGTTTTGATGTTTCCTTAAAATTTTCTCGACTCTGCCAAAGTCTCTGTCTGAATCTAAATATGAATGTCCCACCTCCGAAAATTTATGGTCGATAACTTTAAATTCTCTCTTTAAAATCAACAACTGGTAATGTGTAATGATATTGAAGTTTTTATTTTGTCCACCACAGGAGTCGGGCCATATTATAATGTGATCGATCTTTTCTTGGAAATATTCATTGTAAATTTCTGAAAAGGTGTGTAAGCAATTTCTAGGCTTTTACGGCTGGCCATGTCTTCAGTCCATGTGAAAAAGAACGTTTTTTTTTCAGTATTCCTCAATGTATGTATGCCAAGGTTGTAAACCACATTTGACGAAGGTACTTAATTTTGGCAGCGGCATGGTTTGCTGAAGATCTAAAGTAAGAAAGCAAATCGTTCAATCTTCTGTAACTTTTGCTCCGTCACGCTTTTGATGTCCGAAGGCTAGTTTGTAATTTTCTCCGTATTCTTTAGTATTATTTCCAGCATCACATTTGGAAAAAAATGTGAGTCATTTCATGATCTCAATTAAACAATTTTGAATACCATGGACGTAATTTCAGCATTTTTATTGGGTAGGCAGGGATTTTTCACAGATAACCCAATAGATGTAAGCATAGCGAACCCTGTAATTCTTAAACGATAATCTTATAAACCCAAATGACTTGATTGGCGTAATTATCATACTTATTATTTTTTCCGCATGAATTTCGGAATTCGCCAGATTTGCTTTAAACAATTTAATGCTCTTTCAAAATATTGGGTGGGCAGAAGCCATACCAGATATCAGTTTTGCTCTTGTCATAAAAATTTCTACGGTCCAGCCCTCTTCTACTTGTCAGCATAAAAATGTTTGTACAAAAATCAACACCGCAAAGCGTCACTTTCCAGTATTTCTGATTTACAGACTAATTTGCTAGAATAAATTCGTATTTTATTATTGCATTTCATATTGATAATGTTTTGTCTTTAAAACATTATTAAAACTTGCCTGGGAAGAAATTTGCCACTATGTGACTGATTTCTGCTGAATTTCCAAAAGGTATAAATGTGTTTACAGCAATTAGATACTCAAGTACCATCTCGACTCTTGTACCATTTCATACCATTTCGAAATTGAACGAAATGAATATATGGATTAAAATACTATAAGCACTATTTCCAAATATCAGCCAATTTATAAACATCTTACATGAATCATGAAATCGTTTATTCATTGCCATTTATAATATCAGTTTACTACGACTGGCCATTTTCACTATAATAGTAAGAAACACTTAACACAACTTGTCACATTAATGTCAATATAACATAACTTTAAAAGCAAAGTGTTTTGGATTAAAACAATTCAATATCGCACAGTAATGGATAAAGGTGGTATGTGATCATGACACCTTAATCCATTAAATTATATAAAAACTCTATGTACATAACACCTTTTTCAAATATTAAAATGCATTTAGGAAAGGTTTATTATCCCAAAAACTTATTGAAATGATAGATTATAAGTTAAAATAGTTGTCTGTGTAGAAATCTCAAAATTTTCAAAAATGTCACATAACACCTTTATCTACTTAGCTCTTCAATTGTAAGATTGTCTCCCTAACCCCAAAACAAAAAAGGAGTGGTCTGTCCGGCAGACACGCTGAATCCAAATCCGAACTCAGAATTATCAGATTGGTTCGTTTTTCACCCCCAACCTCAGAATAACACCCCCCTCCCAAAAATGGTCTGTCCGGAGGACCATACCAGTGTATCCTTATGTATTTGGACCCGCTGAAACCGCAGGATCGGCTCGTTTTTCACCCCTAACCCCAAAAAATACCCCCAAAACAAAAAAACGTGGTCTGTCCTGCAGACAACACCAGTGTGTCCTTACCAAATACGTAATACACTGGTATGGTCTGCCGGACAGACCATTTGGGGGGTGTTTTTTGGGGGGGTTAAGGGTGAAAAATGAGCCAATCTGACAATTCTGACTTCGAATCCGGATTCAGCAAGTCAAAATCCATAGGGATGCACTGGTCTGGTCCGCCGGACAGAGCACTTTTTTGTTTTGAGGGTGTTTTTTTTGGGGTTGGGAGTGAAAAACGAGCCAATCTGACAATTCTGACTTTGGATTCGGTTTTATCAGGTCCAAATAAATAAGGACACACTGGTTTGGTCCGCCGGACAGACAATTTTTTTTGGGGGTGTGTTTTTTGGGGTTGGGGGGTGAAAAACGAGCCAATCTGACAATTCTGACTTCGAATTCGGTTTAAGAGGGTCCAAATACATAAGGATACACTGGTCTGGTCCGCCGGACAGACCACTTTTTTTGTGGGGCCGGTAATGCTCTAGTGAATACCCCATCTTTTTCCGCTCAATTTTCGGTCATATTTGTAATCAGCATGCCAAAAAACATAAGATGGTACAGTTTTCTAAGGTGGGCGCAGTAGGCCCAAAATTGGCATCCTTCTTTGCAAATGCATTGCTTATTGTACAAATTGTGTGTTTCAAGATAAGAAGTAAGTTAATAATTTTTGCATACATAGCTATTAGTATTTCATAAAATAAATATAATTTATTACAATGTGCCTAGGTTTTTGAACACAGACAGATGGATACACATACTGAGCTCCGAGAATAAAAATGGACATAACTCAGGTAATTATATCTGATAAAAAATATTGTGTTATGACATAGCACGGATATTAAACATCTTCCATCTATATTTATGTTCTCTTGCATAAATTACATTATTCTAAAAAATCTTTACTACCAAAAACATCGTTCTGAATTTATGAGATTAAGTTACATTAAATTAAATTAAATTACGTAGTTAAAGGAACACTTTGACATAAATTTTTTCTTGACAAATGTAAGCAGTAAAACTACACAACAAATTATATTTATAAATCATTAACAGGTGTGTTTTTAATGGGTGTTACAACTAAAACGTCGGAAATTACGATGCGTCACTTTCTTTTGTGTGGTATTTTTGATGGCTATTGTCTTCTTTACGACAAAATTATTTTCGAGAAGTAACGGAAATCGTAGGAATATTTCTGTACAACTCAGAATTAGATATAGAAAAACATAACTGGGTGGTTTTAATTTCGCTTATAGGCGTAGGTGTCAAGAACAAGTCCTTAAAAGGATCATTAAGCCACAGATACCTGAATCTAATTTGTACCTGAGACTCCTATAAATGTATAGCTATCGTATACTTCACTTAATAAATTTCACTGTGATCAAAAACAAATATTGTGTATAATACAGCTATTATACTCTATGTCGAGGAAATACAACACCTGGTCATCGTCAAAATTTGGAATACGAAACCGTGTGTTCAGATAAGGTATTGCATAGTGCATGGGTTGCAAAATATCTGTTAAGACGCTGTGGAGGACGAGGAGGAGAAAAAGATGAAGAAGTGGAGGAAGAAAAAGAATACTTAGTTAAGAAACCCATTACAATTTCATGAATTTACAGCAAAAATAACATTTTGGCGTTTAATTCAGTGCTACTTTGGATTTCATCCAAAGTTGTGAAGCTAAAATAAATGGTCTTACTATAAACGCATAGTGGAACGATCTTGTTGGCCAAGGAACAACTTGAAAATTAGATCTTTCTAGGTAACTTTCTGTTTCACTGACATTGTGGGGGCCAGGTATTATCATGCTGCATTTTCTGACTTTCCAGAATTTCAACACCTACCCAACGACAAAGTGGGTTTGAAATTTCCATCTAGGATTACCAGTGTTTACATAAATGATGAGTTTGTCTCCTGACGTCGGGCAGTGGAAAATTTCTTCGAAAAATAAACACATTTCTAAAACCATAAATATCGCTCACAGAGAAAAAATTTCATATCATTGTGTTAGTGAACGAACTCTCAACTTTCAAAATGTCCTTCTGTTCGTTTGTCCGTCTGTCCATCTGTCCGTCCGTCCATCACGTTTCTTGTAAGCGCGATAACTTAAGAAAGAAAAGTCCGTTTGTGTTGAAATTTGGAAAGTAAGTTAATGTTAGCTAGAGGAAGAACCCTATTGTTTTTGAAGAAATTCAATCAGTAAATAAGAAAGTATTAATCATTTAATTTAAAAAAATATATTTTCTTCATTTTGTCGCTTGTGTTTAAATAAAAATCTTGCAAAATCTTATCTCTGTAATATATTTTCTCTTTGTTTATACATTTTACTAATATATATTTCATAATAATATATCTAATGAGTTGAAATATGATTGTTGAAAGATATATACTACAGACGTTCAGTTTTTCTAGCAAAGTGTGATGGCGCAGTGGCTGAAGTTTCGGCTTCCAATCCAATGCCTTAGTCGACATCGAAATGATGACGGAAAGGGTAAGATTACTAGCCGATCAACTCGAACTTTGCAATAGTGAGAGTGCTAAATTTCAAGTTTTTTACAAATTCATGATTAACCTAGATAACAATGCCTATTGAATTCAAACTCTCTTCGTGGAACGCTAATGGTATTGGCAACAAAATTCCTTTTCTTATTATCTTACGAGGCATAAAATTGACATTATGCTCTTAAACGAAACCAAATTAACCCAACGCGACAAGCTGAGCGTTCGAAGGTACACTACAATCAGACAAGATAGGGTGAACATACACGGTGGAGATGTGGCTGTGCTCATAAAATCTAGTATAGCTCATACGCATCGCACTCTACGGAATACTTCCGTGGAGAACGTGTGTGTGACGTTAGAGGATGGCATGAGCATTGTCGCCGTGTATAATAGTCCTACGAATGGCTTCACAGCGGGTTGTCTTGAGAATTTGATGAACGCTGGCCCGCGCTGTCTGGTGATAGGCGACCTTAATGCTAGACATAACGCGTGGAACTGCCATCGCAACAACGCGAACGGTGGCACCTTGTTTCAATATGTCAATAATCATAATGTCATTCTGCAATATCCGGATAGTCCGACTCACTTTCCACATCAACTATTGACATAGTGGTCAATAAGGGAGTGATCAACTCTACGCTACCTGTTGCGCTAGAGGAGCTCACGTCTGACCACAATCCAATTCAGATTGAATTAAAAAATATGTCAAGGGAAGATGTTACACGAAAAATCACCTCTTATAGAGACGCCGACTGGCGTCTCTATAAGACCCACATCAACACACATTTAACACTCACTAACACGATTGACACAGCCGCCGAGCTGGAAGGTGTAGTTGAGGAATTTACGAGGGTACTGCAGAGTGCCAAACAGGGTGTTACAACAACTATAGATAGATCCTTACAAAGACCGACTTGACGAGGCGGTCAAACGAGACATTAGGGAAAAGAACATATTAAGACGGCGTTGGCAGCGAAATCGAGATGTCGACATTAAATTACAGATGATCAGATTACAACGGCGGGTTCGAGACGCCATAACCACCTGGAGAAACAGGAAATGGGGCGAGAAGCTAGAAGCCTTGAATTCTCGGGACAACTGGCTGTGGAAGTTGACCAGGGCATTAAAAACTACACGGCAAACCATGCCTGCATTGACCAAACGCAACGGACAGACAGTTATAACGGACTCGCAAAAGGCGAATGAACTAGCTGACAACTTTGAACAAATTCACAATGTACACACACCCAACAATTTAGATCATGACCGCATCGAAAATGACGTTAACAATGTTATTGGCCATGACATCCAATTAACTAGACAGGAATTTTTAAAAGTCATGGTCAAACCCTCAGAATTAGCGAAGCTAATAAAGACCTTACCTAATAACAAAGCACCGGGGAAAGATGGTATTGAATACAAGCTTCTTAAATATCTGCCGAGGAAAGGTATTGTACAACTCACGTATATCGTTAACGCGATTTTGCAACTACAATACTGGCCTAGCCAATGGAAGTTTGCTGTGGTTGTTCCCGTCCTTAAACCGAATAAAATTGCAAAAATCGCAGGCAGCTATCGACCAATCTCGCTACTGTCGGCGATTTCCAAGTTGGTGGAGAAGATCATCCTGGACAGATTAAACATTGCCCAGGATGAGCTTCACATTAACGATGAGCACCAGTTCGGTTTCAGGACGGGAAGAAGCACAGTACAACAAGTTGTCAGGATTGTTCACGATGTGAAGGTGCAATATAACCTCGGTAAGAATACTACCATGGTATTCCTAGATATTGAGAAAGCTTTCGATACCGTTTGGATCCCGGGACTAATTTACAAAATGATCAACTACCGTTTTCCGCAACACATCATTAAACTCATTCACTCATACCTGACTGGTAGAAGGCTTCAGGTGAGAGTGAATAACAAACTGTCAACATTGCGGGACATTCGCGCGGGCGTCCCGCAGGGGTCGGTCCTCGGTCCAAAATTGTACAATTTGTACATATCCGACTTCCCCACTTTCCCGAATACTAAAATTGCCAAGTACGCCGATGACACAGCCTTGTACGCGCATAGTCATAATGCACAAGCGGCTAACATGCTTCTAAAAGCCCACATGGCTCGTGCCACGGCTTATTACGATAAGTGGAAAATTCGCGTAAATGCGGAGAATTCGGAGTCGTCTTCACGCGCAGATTTACAGAGAATAAGATTCTAACACCAATTTTGATAAGGGGAAACAAAATTCCAGAAAGGGAGTGCGTGAAGTATTTAGGAGTACGACTAGATAAGCGACTGACGTTCGACCGACATGTTAACGAAACTATACGGACAGTCTATTCTATGTCCAGGAGTCTGTATCCGCTTCTGGCCAGGAATAGCAGACTCAGTAGACAAAACAAAAAATTAATTTACACTGTTATTGTAAGACCGGCCCTAACATATGCGGCGCCGGTATGGTGCAGCATACCGGACACGACAATGAATAAACTAAGGGTTCTGGAACATAAATTTATGCGCCTCATTTCAAATTCTTCACGATACATCTCCTTAAGAGACCTCTACGCACGTTGTCATGACATAATGCCACTAGCGGACTACATCAAAGTTACATCGGAAAAATTCTATCAATTCAAACTTGGTGATAGCCCGCTAACAAACAACATTACGCGAATCAGAGAGCATAATGCACCTTTTCGCATAAAACACAAATTACCATACCAGGCGTTGCCCATCTTTCGGCAACATATCTAACCACACCGCCTTTCTCTATCTATCTATGAAAACTCTCAAACATAATTTCTGATCTTTAACTCTTTTCTAATCGTTTCTTTGTTTTTCTTTGTTGTTTTTGTTTGTTTTGTCTCTCTAAATTATCTCTTCCCAATCACAATTTATTTTTGAATATCAAAATCCTTAGAAAACCAAATATTTGAAACCATAAATTACGCGGTCTTGCATTACCGTTCGCTTTGACTGCATTGCTTAGAACGGGTTTTTTGGTTAGTAATTTTCCCGTGAAGACCAGCCATATATATCTGATATTTTATTTACACCAGCCTCTTTTGTATTGTATACATCAATTATTTTAAGTTTATTTTTTACATGTTTTACCTTATGCACTTTTTAATTCGCCTATCCTGCGAAAGGAGATTGTGTTTATATTTTCATTTTATTTTTATCCAATCCGGCCTCGGTCCGTCCAGTCAATCAATTACCATGGCGATTCGCACCATGGATGTATGGCTGGCTCCGGATGAGTGCGCGGGGAGGACAATATGTATTCCTAATTTAAAATAAATTTGTTCTTGCTTGCTTGCTTGCTTCCAATCCAAAGATCGTGTGTTCGAATCCCACATAGGTTGGATATCTTTTTTCATTTTTTTTTCATATATTTTCTTTCACAACAAAGTTGGTATCACAAAATTTAGGATGTCAAAAAACTAACATTATTGACAAGAAAACTGCAAAGAGTATACTATAGAATGTGTAACAATTATATAAAAAGCTCAGTAAATTGGCGAAGAGTACCTATATTTTTAGCTTGTTTTGTTATGTTTTCAGTTAGATATGCAGGTATATAGTTATTAGGAGTAATAAATAAAACATGATAAAAGGGAAATATTTAATAAAATACAAAGTATAGTTAACAAATTGATCTACATGAAATGATAAAATACGTATTAGATATATTACATAATATTATTAAAATAAAAGGAGTTCTTACAGAAATTCCAAAGGTTTGTATTTTCCAATCTCTTTAGCTGTAAAACGTACCTTGCAGCTTTTGTACTTCCAACCACTGCAACCGTAAATATGTCTAGCACAAGTAGAATGTCAGAATTAGCAAATATACAAATATACTGCCTTAGTCGTTTTGAAAAAATAATATTAACAATAACAGCAAACACTAGTCACTACTAGCTAAATGTCAAATTTAATTTTGACATACGAGGTTATTTTCTTTGTTGTCAACAATGTCAACTTGTTCGTCTTCTTCTGTTCTGCGTATAAGTTCACATCTGACTGCCGTTATGATGTCACATCTGTTTTCATGGCATATTCAAATAGGCAATAAATATGTTGCGCTTGGAGTTTTTCTTCCAAATTGAGCATATAGCTAAATTAACGCCTCTACTACCATACTTCACTTTTTGAAAATTCGTCAACAACCCAATTCAGCGGTTTCGTTCTTCGACTAATAAATGTTCCAATTTTGTGCCTAGGAAATTTTGAAATACCCCGTATACGCGCTGATTTTACTTGTCAAAATTACTACATAAAATAGTTCCACACTGTGAAGAACTTTTTATAATTTAAGAAGTTTTATCCCGCATAAGCAACACCTCATACGGCATATGGACCGACATCGCGTGCTTAACCCCGGTTTATCATCTCTACTTTATAGGTTATCATATATTAGGCAATACCTTATTCATTCCCCTGTTTGCTGCCAACTATCTCCCATTTACATCCTAATTATAACCAGATTTAATCATCTTATTTGCAGATGATTACCTTTACGGTGTAAGGTACGAGGCAATATTAATAAACAACCTTAGTTAGAGTTTGTAATTAATTGTCTGCGAATATTTTACTTAATTTTATTGGTATGTTGGTATTATGCAATAAAATTAGACAGGCATTATTGGTGGTTGCAGGCATTTATTGCGAAAGAATGTCAGTTAAATGAGCCAGTCTGTTTAGCTTCATAAAATTGTCGAAATTTATACTGGTAATCCAAAAATTTACTCTAGAATAGGCAACAGTATTTTCTATGAGAGTGTGTGAGAAAAATCCGGGGGTATCAGAATTTTTAAAATTATTTCTTAATGGATTCAAAGTTAAATTAGATAAACATTATTTTCTTATACTCTCGAATTTTCACTTATAATATCACAAGGGCTTAAATTATTTCCGAAAATTTTCTTGAGGGCACGAATATTTTGAAAATTAATTTTCTTAAAATATTCGTGCCCGAAAGAAAATTTCCCGGAAAAATTTAAGCTTGCGTGGTATTCGGTAAGAAAATTTCACACCACTTAACACCATAATTTGGAAAAAAATTATTAATCCAACCTGACATTTTAAATTAATTTCACTGCTTGTCAAGTTGGCCAGGGTATTGTTGTTTTTGACATATTATGTTGACTTGTCATTTTTGTTTAACCGGTTCTGTCACAAAGCTTAATAATTACTAGTTTAAAAGGTCTCTGTCGTTGAGTTTAATAAGTGTATAGCGAAATGTCGCGATTTGGTAAAGAAAATCAACAAGTAATTAGACAAGAAATTCAAAATATAACACCAGATAACACCCGAAAATCAAAATCAAATGTATGGAAACAGTTTGTTGAATTTTGTGACGAAAAGTTGTATAATATTCATGAGTGTATGAGTGTATGAGTGTAGTACAGGTGGCTACTATACTGGAGGACTACGCATTTAATATGAAAAAGAAAAATTTTGCAGATTATAAGGAAAGTGTGGTCAAAGTGATGTGGAACTCTACTGCTAAGCAGTTACAAGAAATTTATTACGAAAAATATAAAATAAAATTTAATCCGTTTTCTGATGTGGAATTTGCGACCGCCAGAGCTGCACGCGATGCTAAGCGCAAAAAATTACAGAGAGACCCATTAAAAAGAAAAGTGAGTGCTTCAGCCTTAACCAGCGACGAATACAAAAAAATTATTGAAATGTGGGATGAAAATACTCCAGATGGATTGCAGCGTAAATTTTTTCACATAGTTTCACATGAGCCGGCACGGAGAGGAGGGGAAGGATATTCTGCGTGTATCCAATACTTCAAAGAAGAAACTGATAATTTCGGAAACCCAAAAGGTCTTATAGAATATAATCCAATATTCTCCAAAACCACACAAGGTGGTTCTAAAAAACTGTCGGATAGTAAATGGTTGATTACAAATTTCGATAATCCACAAATGTGTCCGGTTCGTTTGTTTAAGAAGTTGATGGAAAAAGGGGGAAATCTTATTCAGACCGACAGATTATTCTTAACACCAAACCCATACTGGAGTCAACCCAATTCGAAAGGATGGTACAAGAATAGCCCAGTTGGTAAGAACATTGTATCTTCATGGTTTAAATCAGCAGCCTCTGATATAGGAATTGACACTAAAAAAGTAAAAATAACTAATCATTCTGCAAGAGCAACAGCTGTTTCGAAATTGGCCAAGGAAGGAGTTGGTGAACAACAGCTCATTAAAATTACTGGACACAGTAATAGTCAGTCAATCAAACCTTACTTATAATTGGACGTTGAACATCATCATCAGATGAATGAATCCATGAGGAGAATTTCATCAAGTACTAGCAAGTTTAATCATGATCAGAGCACAATGCAAAATAAAACAGAAAGTACCCAGATTCAACCCAACAATTCAAGCCAGACCACAAACATTTATAATAATTGTGTTTTTATTATTAATAAAACCTATAATAATTAAATTTATTTCGTTATTATTTTGCTTATTAGTCGATATCATTAGAGATTTGCCAATGAAGATATTAGTTCAACATGAAATCAATTCTAAAAAAATCATATAGGTATATCCACCATATTTCGTTAAATAAAAAAAAATACCAACTTTAGTTACACCAAATGCTAAAACTCAGATAGGTATTAGTTCAGTCTATCGCCCTTTCATAATTTTAGGTTACTAAAGGTGGTAGAAATGTATTTTTTGTTAAAGTAATCCATAACACTTCTAATTTAAAAAATATAATATTAACATGATTTGTTGCAGTAGGTGGCCGTGATATAGGCGGCCATGCTTTTGACAGATGAGGTTTATATTGGTAAATTACATTAAGTTACTGTATAGTAAGTAAACCAGCAAACAAAGATATTTTTATGTAAAACATTTCTTGTAAGCATTTGCGTTAAACAATTTGAGAAAAATGGAATGCTTTGGAAAGTACAATTCATGTAAATACTGCAAAGAGTTGAGTCAAGCGCAAATATGTCATCCAAGATTAATATATTTAACGAATTTAATGGAAGATTGCGATCAGGAAGCGTTAGAGTCGAATGGTTTGTTTACGAAAATCCAAGAAAGTCTGCTGCAGATGTCAAGTAAATATGGCCTTTTGCGTAAAAGAGATTTGAACAAAATTGTTTCAAAAATTACATATATGTCTTAAAACACAGACATCTAATTAATTCGTCACCTTCCTATTCACCATTAAGAAGAGAGGATGAGTTAGAATTCAAGCAACATTTAAATCTTACTATGTTTGTACATCCTACGTTTTTTGAATTTGTGTTTTCTGTTTAATGAAACTTTATAGCGAATAATATATAATAATGCTAATTCAGAAATTTTGCATTAATCACAGGTATATCTACATTATTTAATGGTTGTAGATCATATGTTTACCTTTTCAACTGTCAAAAAATTTTCACTTAAATATCGTGGCGCCTCGAAAAAATTTCCGGAAATTTTTTTAATTGCCATGGTAACTAGTCAAAATTAAGGTATCTTATTGGTTAAAAAGTAGAGGTGTGAAATTTTCTATATAATTGTTTAACATTCTATAGGATTCATTTCGCAGTTTCTTGAAAATAAGTTAATTTTTACTTCCACATTCCGGTAGTGGAGTGAAAGTATAGTAATAGTAACAAAAAATTTCTTTATTTTTTGCTCAAATAGGCTTAGAATATTGTCTAAATGTTGGTTGCGGCATTTTCCTATTTTTTCTCTGTTTCTTATTGAGATGCTCTGCCACATCTATTTTCTTCTAAACAATGTCCGTGAAATCTACAAAATAATACAATTATTCAGTATTTTACTGGAAAATAACCTCTACACCTGTGACTTCTACGTCAAAGGAGCAGTTAGAGGGTGTTTTTTTTTGACAAATATAGAATAAGAACAAAAATATAAAAATTACGTATTTTGAGGACGTTTCGGAGACCGAATTTGTTTCCTTTCTCAAAGCGTATTATAAGTGTCTGTATGCAAAACCGCTAAATCGTGAGCAAAATTCAAAAACTATAGTATTCCATGTGAGTGTAATAAACATTATGTGGGTGAGTCATCCAGACCATTTATTGTTATTGGGTGAGCACAGGAGTTACATTAGGAAGAATGAGATTCAGAAATCGAAGATTTGCGAACACGCTTGGGAGAACTAGTCCCTTGAGATAAAGTTTTTACCCCAAAAGTTCTGCGACCGGACCGCAAGACATTCACCCTCCCGTTCTCAAGGGCGGGGAACACGATGGTGACAATATTTTCCGACCTACCGTCCAACCACTAAATCGAAAAAACCACCTCTTTTTCCGATTTTTCGACACTACACTTACAAGGGCTTGTCGGATCGGGTTTTTCTTGGTCAATTTGAATAAAATAAGTAAATATTGACCACAGGTGACCTAACTCACCCCCAAGGGTTGAAACTACCTCCACCCCCCAATACCAAAATCCACGAAAATAACGAAAATCAGCTGAAAACCGGTATAGCCCCGTTTTTGAAGGCGAGGAATACGATGGTGACAATGTTTCACAACTTCCCCTTCACCCACTACCCCCAAACCTGAAAAATACCCCCTTTTCCGATTTTTCGGTGCTAGGCTTGCGAGGGCTTGTCGTATCGGATTTTTTTTTTGTTCAATAAATAAAATAGGTAAATATTGACCACCCCAGGGGTTGAAACTACCCCCACCCTCACTAACGAGGTGCCACGGAAACAACGAAAATCAGCCGAAAAGCGGTATACCCGTTTTCGAGGGCGAGGATTACGATGGTGATAATATTTCCCGCCCTACCTTTCACCCACTACCCCTAAACCCGAGAACCTTCTCCGATTTCCCGGTGTTAGGCTTGCGAGATCTTGTCGGGTCGATATTTTTTTGGTCAATTTGAATAAAATATGTAAATATTGATCACAGGTGACCTAACCCACCCCGGGGGTTGAAACTACCCCCACCCCCAACAACGAAATGCCACGAAAATAACGGAAATCAGCTGTAGAGAGCGGAGAATACGATGGTGACAATATTTCCCGACAGATCCTTCACTCACTACCCCTAAACCTGAATCCGATTTTCCGGTGCTAGGCTTGCAAGGGCTTGTCGGATCGCTTTTTTTTTTATCAATTCGAATAGAATAAGTAAGCAGTGGCGCAGCCAGAAAATTCATCTGGGGGGGGGGCAATAGAACCGGCCTCCCCAGAGGTTGAGGAAAACTTTTCAGAAAATGGTTGAAAACGGATGTGTATAGATTCCTCTACTAGATAATATTGACATTAATTACAAAATATTAATTTCAAGAGATATGTGGATATTGCTTTTAGTCCCTTCAAATTAGTCAAAAAATTGCTATTTTATGGAAAATTTTACCACAGTTATGAGACCTGTAAGGAGTTAAGTGAATCATGATTTTCACCCCCCCGCAGTTCTAAAAAAGGGTGGTTTTTGAGAAATATATACGCTAAATATGAATTTTAGCGTTTTTTCGTCTTTTTCTCTATTTTGAGGAAAACTATGTATTTTGGGGGAAAATATTAAGAGAGCAAAGTTGTAGAGCATAAAATTTCCCACAAGTTCTGCCTCTACCATTCTTTTTTTCGAATTCCGCTTAGTTTCACCGTTAGAGGGCACGAAAGAAATAAATTACATATGGACTTTTACGCCTTTTTTTAGATTTTGACCCAAAATTATACATTTTTATGAAAAATTGCATGAGATCAAACTTGTAGAGCATAATATATATATATATTTTTATGAAAAAAAAAATAGTGAATTTTATGTTCTACAATTTTGATCTCATATAATTTTTCATAAAAATGCATTATTTTGGCTCAAAATCTAAAAAAAGGCGAAAAAGCCTATATGTATATTTATTTCTTTCGCGCCCTCTAGCGGCGAAACTAAGCGGAATTCGAAAAAAAAAGTAGAGACAAAATTTATAGGAAATTTTATGCTCTATTACTTTGATCTCTTGATATTTTTCACCGAAATGCATAGTTTTTCCTCAATAAAAATCATGTTTAGACAACCCAAATACTTAACTTTTTACAGGTCTCATAACTGTGGGAACATTTTCTTAAATATTTCCTATTTGTACTAATAGTGATTACTTATGCATTTTTATTTTTTGGTTCATGGAAGACGGCTTGGGGGCGGGCATGCCCCCCCCCCTGGCTGCGCGCCTGTAAGTAAGGATTGACCATAGATGACCTAATCCATCCCTAGGGGCTAAAACGAAATACCACGACAACAACGATAATATGCCCTTATTTTTTATTAAAAACCGCTGCGCTGCTTCCACATCCAGATTTTCTATCCAAGTTTCTCACAACGAAAAAAATTTTGGTACTATATTTGCACTCCACTGTGTGAAAATAATTGTTTAGGGAACTTTAGTAATCTAATATTTGACATCGTCGACCCCAACAACCCATAAAACGATATGTCACATCGGTAGTGGGAGTTGGGGTAGAGGGTGGTAGGAGGGGTAAAAAGTAAAAAAAATTGTTAAGGCCTTTGGTTCTTGTACACACACTAAATCACTACCTATTTTATTTTTTTCACCCTCTTTAACAATGGGGTAGGGGTGGTAAGGGGGGTGTCTAATACAATTTTTGGAGACGTTAGCTTTTCTTATTTCTACTCAATATCTTAAACGATTCCACAGTTATCGTGTGCACAAAAAAAATAGAGTGAAAGATATGTCGGGAAATATTGTCTCCATCGTGTTCTTCGCGCTCGAAAACGGGAGCATACCGCTTTCAAGCTGATTTTCATTGTTTTCGTGGCATTTAGTTATTGGCAAGCCCAGCACGGGAAAATCGAAAAAGGGGGTAGTTTTCAGATTTAGGGGTAATGGGTGAAGAGTAGGTCGGGAAATATTATCACCATCGTATTTCTCGCCCTTGAAAACAACGGGGGTATACCGCTTTTCAGCTGATTTTCGTTGATTCCGTGGCACTTCGTTATTGGGGGTGGGGGTAGTTTCAACCGCTGGGGGCCACCCCCCAGCGGTTAGGTCACCTGTGGTCAATATTTACCTATTTTATTCGAATTTACCAAAAAAAAAACCGATCGACAAGCCCTCGCAACCCTAGCACCGGAAAATCGAAAAAGGTTTAGGGGTAGTGGGTGAAGAGCAGGTCGTAAAATATTATCACCATCGTATTCCTCGCCCTCGAAAACGGTTTTCAGCTAATTTTCGTTATTTTCGTGGCATTTTGGTATTGGTTTCAACCCCTGTGGTCAATATTTATTTCATTCACATTGACCAAGAAAAACCCGATCTGACAAGCCCTTGCAAGCCTAGCGCCGAAAAATCGGAAAAAGGAAGTCGGAAAATATTGTCACCGTCGTGTTCCCCGCCCTCGAAAACGGGGGGGTTAATGTTTTGCGGTCTGGTCGCAGAACTTTTGGATTTTTGCCTTTTTCTGGTCAATCTCAAGGGACTAAACGGACATAGAATAAACTGGGACTCGACAAAAATTTTAACAAAAGAGACAGATGGCAAGAAAAGAAAAATTAAAAATCAGCTATAATATTATTAAATGAGGATAAATGCATGTCGAATTATTCAGTAGATGTTTGCACAACCTGGCTGCCGATGTTAAAAGAAGAACTTAACAAACTGAACATTATTTAAAATAAAGCTTTAACTAGATGCAGGCCCCCCATATGGGGGGACCGTGATTTGATGCGGGGGCCTGACTAGATGTACCAACAGTTCTGTTGTGTAAGCAGTATCTATGGATACTGAATATAACAAATATATTCTTAAAACTGTGTATTTAATATACGCGGCATACAAACACTTATAATACGCTTTGAGAAAGGAAACAGATTCGGTTTCCGAAGCATCAGCAAAATACGTTATTTTTATATTTTTGTTCTTATTCATTATTTGTCCAAAAACACCCTCTAACTGCTCCTTTGACGTAAAAGTCACAGGCGTAGAGGTTATTTTCCAGTAAAATAGTGGAAAATTGTATTATTTTGTAGATTTCACGGACATTGTATAGAAGAAAACATATGTGGCAGAGCATCCCAGCATGAAACAGAGGAAAAGGCTTAGAATGTCATGAAGCATTAAGATTTCGAGGAAAAAATATTTCCATGTGTCCGTCGGTCTGTTAGTCCGTATTTTTTTTTGTGAGCCTGATTACTCTGGAATGGTAAATAGGTAAAACAAGCAAGTAAAGGTCCATTAAATTGGAATTTATTGTGTGTACGAGAACTCAAGAACTCAGGTTTCAATAATTTGTTGGCACCAGCCAGCCCTCACCCCACTATAACCCCCATTATTAAATTGAGTAATAAAATAACATTATGATTTACTATGCGTACAATGGGGTAGATGATTTAAAATATTATATTATTAAAGTTCTATGAATAATAATTATTTCCATATAGTGAAGTGCAAATATAGTATCATTTTTTTCCGTTGTAAAAGATTTGGATTGCAAATCTGGATGTGGAAGTAGTGATTTGTTAGACAGCGGTTTTTTGGATATAATGGCTATATTTGTCATTTTACTCATCCCGATGACGCCATCTTGATGAGTAGAATATTGGTCAGTATACCACGCAATATTATTTTATTTGCAGAATCTTTTCCAAAGTTATAATACTCTTCATGTAAATTTGTTGTCCTAAATTGTCTTATTTTACAATATTTATGTTTACTGACCGATTTTTTTCAAAAGTTTTTTTCTTTAGATATCGCTAACTTACTCTCTAAATATCAATAGCAGGGCTTTTTTTTAAATTATCGTGGCGGGCGGACAGTCGGAAGAATATTTTGGAAGTATTTCCGATGACTAAGAAAACACTTTAAACTATACGCCAATGAGTGAATTTTTTTCAACAAAATATCCTTAAAATAATACCAACAGCGACTGTGTTAGATGGCTACATCTCACTTAGGAAGCACTTAAACGGATAGGTTTTTAAAATATATTCAGATTACTAGTATTTCTTTGGAACATCTTAACACTTGTCTCTTTTCAGTTGACTCTTTCTTCTTCTTTCCTTCTTTACTTAGTGCATCTTCTAACCATAACACTTTCTAACATCGCCCACCATCAATTTCCAAGTCCTTGTTTCTCTCGTTCAGTTCCCAAACCACATAGCCAATGTGGAAATACTTTCCAGTTTGGTCTTATACATGACAGGCATTACTTTTATTTGTATATGTATATTTTTGTTCGCAGAATGGAATGTAGCTGACTTATTTCCTTGGAACTTTTATTAATTACATTATATAGTGATGGCTCCTGAGCTCCTGTCTCCTGTTAATATAAAGCACAATATTAACAACTATCACAGATTACCATGTCATTCACCAGCTCGAGGTCTGCTTTTGCTTTGCCTAGTACTAGGTGTTTCAGCTTTGTTAGACTCTATTTTATATATTCTTTAGATTTCTAATCCAAAAATTCATGTCTTCGTTGCCTGATGAAATGATAATTTGTGCATCGTATATGGAAGGGTATATGACAATTTCGCTTACGATCTGGATTTCAATACCTCCGCATTTCATCATCAAAAATTTTTGAGGGTTTTAATCCTACTTTTGCTATAGTTGTTGTTCCTAAATAAATGTTTTTTTGTTGTTTTAATGTCTTCGCTACTTCTCTGTTGTTGCAGTAACTTTCAAAACTTACCAAAGAGAACACGTTTGCAGGCCTCCTAGAGATCCACAAAGGATAAATTAGTTGTCCCGTTTTTTTTTTTTGAAAAACGTTCCCTTCTTTTCAATACAAGATCAGCAAGCATGGAAACAACGAACAACTTTAATCTTCGGTTTTACTTATAGAGTATACAGGGACAGCCCAATGAAATTTCCCGCTCCAGGCCAGTTATTGATATATCATCTAATCTAAGTATAGTTTCTTTAAACAGGATATTTTGTTCATCTTTTTATGTGCCCGATCAAAAGCCTTAGTAATATTTTGCTTTAAGATAATAATAAAACACAAAAAAGTTTGCACACCTTTGACGATCACCCTGTGTATCGGATATAGCTGTAATTATCAGTTGGCAACGTCCGACTGCAACTTTCATTTGCTTCATAATAATCTCATTAAAAAATTAAAAACATTATAAAGTAAAATTGAATTATCCTGTATCCTTCGTTAAAGCTTGTTCGAACCTGAGAAGCCCGCTGTATATTAGCAGTTTAGATATCTTGTACATCTTCGTATAAAATATGGTAGTTTGCACGCCTCTGGTGATCATCCTGTGTAACTGATATGGCTCAATCTTAAACGACAGTATTCTACTACACAAAGGCCATGGCAGGTTGAGATAAGTGTCGGTGCCTTTGCAACCTTTTTGGGTATAGTTTCTTCCAGTGATGTATCTCTACGTAAGATACTGCCACAAAAAAAGTTTTGGCTTTTTCGAAAATCCGAAAAAAATTTTTTTTTCTTAATCAAGTGAACCAATTTGTATTTCACATATATTGTAAATCAACTCAAGACAATTTATTAATGATATTTTCAGGAAATCTTTTCATGAAGAAAAAAAAATTGATGCTGTTGAATTTTTTGAAAATTTTATATACGTACTTAAACGTTAGCCACCTCCATTTTTTTATTAATTATACACCATACAATAAGCTATAACATATATTTTTCCCAAAACTCTCCCGAAGGGTAATCAAATTGGCAAAGATAATGTTACGTGTTCACACCCCCTTAGTAAACATCCTGTATCGTGGGTTCAGAAATTATAACACCGGGGTAACACTAAATAATAATGTATTAACTTACGTACTAATTACAACATATAAAGAAAAAGACTTGGTAAGAAACTCGATATATTAATAAATATATAAATGAACAACTGCTTGGTTTACACGTATTGAACATTTTTTGGAGCAGTCTACTTATTTTTTTGAAATAAAGAGATGTATTTTTCACAATACATATATTTTATACAACACTATCGAAACGGTAATACATAAAAAAATTATGTGTTTATTAATAAGAATACATAATAAAAAGAGATATGTTATGCTAATGATATATATGATAACCAAGTTATACTCTTTTTCTTTATTTGTTGTAATTAGTACGTAAATTAATACATTATTGTTTAGTGTTACCCTGGTGTTATAATTTCTGAACCCACGACACAGGGTGTTTACTAACACATTATCTTTGCCAATTTGACTACGTTACCCCTTCGATAGAGTTTTGTGAAAAATATATGTTATAGCTTATTGCATGGTGTATAATCAATAAAAAAAAGGGAGGTAGTCGCTAACGTCTAAGTACATATTTACATTTTTCAAAAAATTCAAAAGCATCAATTTTTTTTTCTTCATGAAAAGATTTTCTGAAAATATTAATAAATTGTCTTGAGTAGATTTACAATATATTATGAGAAATACAAACAAATTGGTTCACCTGATTAAGAATAAACAATTTTTTTCGGATTTTTGAAAAAAAAATTCCAAGATGTTGTGAAGTTTTTGAGGCCAAAACTTTTTGTGCTAGTATCTTACGCAAAGATACATCACTGGAAGGAACTACACGCAAAAAGGTTGCAAAGGCACGGACACTTATCTTAAACTGCCATGGCCTTTGCATATATTATATAAAAATTTTGAAATAAAAAAGGTCTACAGACATGCATATAGAGAGACAGGCCAGGCCGTTTTGGCAAACCTTGCACAACGTTGTGGCAAAGGCATTTTTTAAACAATTTTTCATTTTTCTGACAAAATTATTTAAAAATGTTATTCTGTACATGATCACCACTCTAAAAATATATTATTTTTTTGCACAACGGTTCCTGTCACTTTTTTAAGACCAATTTGAAGTGCAGCTTTTTACAATTGAAATAAAATATCACACAATTGCTGCTCTGTATACACACACACACATAGACATTTTTGTGACATTTGAGTTCGGCGTATTGTGAAACATATCTCTGTACAAAAGATTTTTTCCACAGTGATTATTAAAAAAGATGTATGATTATAATATACCTGTTTAATGAAAACAAACAGATATAATTTGGTCCAGTTCTAGAGATTGACAATTTAGTAACATTTTATTTTAAAAGCTTCATGTCGTAATGAAAAATTTTGTATGCAATTTCATACAAACAAACAAGCGTCATTTGTCAGACTGCTAAAGTTGATCATCATACGAAAAGTCCAGTAGGTCGTTTTGAAGTGCATAAAGGCAGGTTCGATCACATTCATATAGATTTAGGAGCAATCCTTGGTAGGGGATAATGGTAATGGTCCCACATTACCCCCTTCCAAGGGTTGCTCTTACATTCTAACGGTGATTGAACGATTTACCAGATGACCGGAGGCCTATCCTCTTTCCTATATCACAGCAAAGACGGTTGCACGCATTTCATTTCAAAATTTTGTTTGTCGTTTTTGCGTACCTTTACATATCACTACTGATCAGGGCGTCCTATTTTAATCAAAATTATTTAATGAATTTGCAAAATTTTTGGGGTTCTAATACGTACCATCAGTTACCACCCCCAAAGTAATGGCATGGTGGAACGATTCCATAGAACTCTTAAAGCTGCGTTGATTGCTAGTCCCATTGGGTAGATGAACTTCCTGTTGTATTATTGGCTTTTAGAACTATCCCCAAAGATGATTTGCAATGCTCTTCAGCCGAACTCTCCAATTAAAGAACTTATATCTAGATACATAACAGGCTATCTTTTCACTATATACCTTGTTTGCTCCTAACATAGTCACATTATATGTCCATTAAAATGGATAGATGAACGTCACATCCCATAGGCAACAGTGGCGTTGTGTGTGTAGAAAATGTGTAGAATGGTAAATATTTTCATTAAAATGAGTTATTGCAATTCCTGCATTACCGGCTCTTTACACAACGTGATGTAGGCATACGATATTTACAGTAAGATAATACAGTAAGATAAATATGTATTGAAAGGATATTAAAATTTAATTGCTATTCACTTTATAACTGTAAACTGAACTTCATCATGTTACGACTATGGAACGATCGATTTTCTTCTTTTCTAAACTGCTTTCTGCAAACGGCACAGCACTTCATCATTTATTTGCACTAAATATATTGTCACTAAACTGTGTAAATATGAATAGAGAATGTTATTTAGGTATTAAGCAAATCACAACTTAAAATAAAATTACTTTTTCACCAGTTTTTGGTCGGAGAACACGAAAAACATTTATTGACATTCATGGCGGAACTGTCAAACTGAGATTATGATAATCAAACTGAACCGATGGTACCCGAATCGGCCGCGAATACATCGACTAGCCAATCAAGAACTTATGGGAAGAAGTGCCTTAGATTGTGAGTCTTTCAGCGACAAATAAATCAATGCCATTATGTATCTAGATATAAGTTCTTTAATCGGAGGCCGAACTCATGTTTGGTCAAACTTTGCGACTACCAGGCGAGTTTTTCACTAAATCATATAGTTGTCCTGATATTCCTTATTTTATTGACAAATTGCGCACTTATTTTAATAATTTAACTTTTATTTCTCCAGTTCATCACGTTAATCATAAATCATTTGTCAGTTCTGTAATTTTAACTTGTGATTTTGTTTTTGTTCGACGGTTGATCGATTGTTCTTTTTATTAATAGGGGAGTGTGTGTAGCAGCTCACTTACCTCAGTGAAAAGATTTTTTGAAATTACCCATTTTGAAGTAACCAGAGATATTAATAATAACAAAAAAATTAATTGATATAAAAACAAAATGTTATATATTTAAAAATTAAATACAATTTTTAATATTATAATATATACATTAAAATTTGAATATATATATATTGATTTATTTATGAATAATATCTATAGCAGCTTTTTAATCATTTCGGAATGATACCCGCGAAACTTGCATACAAAGTTGAAATTTCTCACTTATATGTATGATGCCTTGGTGTTTCGCAACTCGCCCCATAACTTTGTATCAGGCTTAAAATCTCAGAGTCTGAGCGTGGCCATGGTCAACACCTGAGAGCAGCCAAGCTTACAGCAATTAGTCAGTAAACAAATAATGAATGAACCATAAATAAAGTTTCGTTATACTTGTAGGATAGCCCTGATCGTATTTGTTCGTATTTTTAAATACCTCTGGGGCTAATTAACGGACTGGCCCGATGTGCCAATGTATAATAAATAGTCTCCTTCCAATTATAGCCCTCAGACGTTCAGGTTCATTTACACCGGTGATAATAATATTTCAAATATTTGTATGAGCGTTAATTGTGGTAAGAATTGGTGTGGGAGTGAGTGCGTGCTAAGAACGGACAACAAATGAGGAGAAAAACTAACAGAAAAAGAACGACTGGAGCAGAGAAACGAGATTACAAATTATTATTATTGTCGAGCAGCTTTGCAATTTAACTACTTTATCGCTACCTGCATAACTAATGAATACGTGGTAAATGAAACGTTTTGAAATAGAATAGCTGACGAGAAACTAGGGGTGCCGTAAACTCAATTAATAATTTTCATCCACTTCTGAAATGCAGAATGGATTTTTTACGGATCTGGAGAAAATTATCACTTTATTTGTCGTGTGGACATTTGAGTTCAAATTTAGGTTTGTCATTTTTTTTCCCATAAAGTTTATAGCCCAGTCAATGAAGGTATTTACCTACAAAAATTTGCTAAATGAATAATTTTTTTTAATAAGTTCGTGAAAGTGTACAGAATAATATCCTAAAAAGTTTACATTTCGCTCGCATGCAGAACATAAAAATAAAAGTGAAAAAAAATTTGTTCATCCATTTTTTCAAAATTTTGAAGTTAAGTCAAGTTAGGAAAAATAAAAAATACGTATTTATGAACAACAAATGTTCTAACAAAATGTATGGCTAAAGCCGCGGTTTTCCCGGAAAAAAATAGTTAAATGTAACGTTACAACTGGGAGCGAAATACAGTGCGCGCGCTTGAATACGCATGACTGTGACACCGACGCACTGACACAGATTAAGATAAACAGATATGCCTCTTCCCTGTTGGCGGGAAACAATCCCATTGACCTTGTGGCCGTAGTACTATGATTATCCTGACCACTGAAGATAAGCACAGACTATATGGTCTTAGTCTGGGCAAATCACAAAGGGTGCGACATCTCTCATGTAAAGAGGAACTAAGAAAGTGATGGTAATAGTTAGGTTACGCTTTCCACTTTAAAAACCCATTCGGTTTCCTTAAATGAAGTAGAAACAACGACACAATTTAAATTATGCCTTCGACATGTTAGAAGATATTCACAAAGTTAAGGAAATTCATGAGAAGTTCAACTTACAGGCGCCATCTGTTGAGCGTGATTTCCCCGGCACTCATTTATCATTACAGAGGTAGCTTCTTTACCAAAACCAAACTTATAAACAATAATTTTTAAACAAACGTCAAACTTTAACGAATGTTTATGTGCTTGGTGGAAATTTTTAATTCAATTAAAATATACTGATAAGTAACGAAGAAATTTATTATTTGTTTTGACTTTATGTAATACAGGGAACCCAATATTTAAATTCTTTTATACTTACCCACTTTTGCATTACTTTTCTAACTCTGATACCTTTTTCTATAATAAAATGTGAACTTTATTAATGTCTATTTGCTAGAAGGTATTTCCTTATTGTTTTAGCAATAATAATTATATGTTTTAAATTGTGAGATCGAAAGCAAACGCAATGTTTTCTGTTGGGAAGTATCCTAATTTATTTTTTAATTCTGCATCCGCACAGACAGATTTTTCACATTCCCAGATCCAAAACAGGAATCATCCATGCTCAAATTTTTCACTTGATTATTTATTAAAACTCTATTCGAATGAGGGCATTCTATATTATAATATATGCTAAATTTTAGATTGGACCCATTACTGAATAGAATAGAATAGAATATACTAAAAGGACGAATAAAAATAGGAAGTTAGATATATTAATATATATATATATATATATATATATATATATATATATATAAAATCCTGAGGTAATATATGTTTAATAATGTTAACGCAGTGTTATTTTGAGGAAACAAAATGAATCACTAAACACGAGCAGTGAAACAAATTAGTTTTTATTTAACTTCCGATACAAAATATGTCACTTCATAAAATTAAATATGACATTATGACATTTTTATATATGCAGAGATGGCCAACAAAAAGAGTTGCAAATCGTTCATAGTAATCAGCAAATTGCTTTAATAATTGAGATATGTTCGATCATCAGAAATATACTGCCGCTTAATAATCTTCATAAAAAAATGTCTTCTATTTATATCTAACGAAGACATTCGTTTTTCAGTTATTGTAAAACATAGTAGGTATTACCCGCAATAACTACATAGCTATATTATGGAGATCGCGAAATATGCCAAACTTTTATACAAGTCAAACAAAAGTTTGACGTGAAATGGTTCGCAAGTCATAAACAGTCTTCTTTCGATACTGAAATTGTTGTGCAACACATTTGTGATACATTTGTATGCAAATTTTTATTTCCTCAGTAACGGCAAAATCAATAAATGTATGATTATTGGTGGGTAATATATATCTTTCACATAGGGTGACCATACGTCCGGAATTTCGCTGGAAAGTCCAGCATTTTGGAGTACTCTGTGATCAAAAAAAATGTTTCCTCTCGGTCATCAAAAAATGTTGGGATCAAGAAATGATTTTTCGAATTTCTGCTCCCCCCGCTCATCAATTTTTTCCCAGCAGAAGTGTCCAGCACAAAAATCCTGGTCACCCTACTTTCACGCAATATCACAATGAAGTATAAATTGTGAAGTGCAAGACGACAAAAACTAACCTTAAATGATTTAAATATCTGAGAGAATAACTCTAATTAATGAGCTCTAGACTATCTCTATTCTTCAGCATGTTTTGAACACATGAAAATTTAATTTCTGAACCTGTACCTACCGAGTTTAAACGACACTGTTTGAAATAAAATAAGAGCATGCATGGAATTGGGGCTGAAAAGAAATTGAAAGCTGATTGGTGAAGTGAGTCACTAACCTTTTTACGTTTCTATTTTATTTTGCTAACATGTCTCATTTAAACAGGTACATATACGTATAAGATAGAAGATATGAAAATAAATTATACTACCTTATTTTTAAAATTTAGAGAAAACAATATTTTGGAATAAACAAACGTTGTGTATAAATGTCATATAATGAATAATTCACAATGTACCTGTTTGTATAAATTTATTTTTTTTTATGTCACTGAAACCTAAATATTCAGTATTTTAGAGGAATTTACATAAAAAATTCCATAGTTTATCAAAGGTAAACATTTTTAAAAATTACTAAAATATTGGTAACATTTAAAAGTTCCTAACTCAGCAGGTTAGCCGTGGCCAACAGTAAAAATATCCCTGTGCTACTCCCAACTCCGCCCCAATCCATTCATAATTCGAAAAGTTGGGAGTAAGCCAATGAGCGCTCAACAGCGAGGTCACTGAAAACACTAGGGCGATTTCATTCATAATTCCAGAAGAGTCAGGCCTGTGGCACTGAATAACATGTCACTAAATCAGAATTTGTTCAGTCTATGAGTGTTGGTTCATTGAGAACTGTTAAAAAGTGTGTACACTTCATGTATGTTATAGTTTATTAAGTTGAAGTAACGTGGATTAAAAAAAAAATACATCTCAAACCATGTTAATTTCCTTGTTTGATGATTTTCTTCATAAATATATAATTGCATATATATATTGGGGGCTATAACTTGCCGAGAAATTGACCCATAGGAAAAAATAAAATATTACTACTATTTCGAATGTTCAAACACAAATTCGTTTACTTGTATGCATTCTTTCGAAAATATGATTAATTAGATCATGATAAGAAATTGCGATTTTCACGATCTTATCCTTATAACTATGAAAATTTTATATCAATCATTATTAGCCAATCGGACACGTTTATTTTGTCATTGTTGCTATGACAACCATCAAATTTTTTGGAAATCTTACTTACCCATGTGATAAATAAGTGGAAATATCCCTGGTTTGACAGCAGTAATTAGACAATGGCGTTTATTTATGAAAAATATTTTTATATTTATTTTAAATTAAATTAGTACAATTCTGACTTACTATGTTTCCTTACATCATTAACTAATTCCAAGCCGTTTTATGACATATTCCAAGACACTTGTGATTCCATGGCTAACTATTAGCGATTTTTTTAGGGGATATTTTTTGTCACCACTTTAAATCACAGCAAATATCATTCCATCTTGGTTTCCCATTACTGTAGTATAAAGATTGCATAAGAAATAAATTATTATGACTAATATTAATTCGATATATTATTTTTATGCGACTAGAGCGTAGGGAATATAAGAAATAAGTATACTAAACTTGTTTTAATTTTACTTCACTCTCATTATTCCATATTTTATCTACTATTAAATATTTCATTTTACTAAGATATGAGGAAACCACATAAAAAAATAAAAACCAAAAAAATTAATATAACACCGACACTAGCCTACAAGATTTTGCAAACATTTTTAAAGTTTTTTTTTGTCAAGTAATTTGGTCTAAAATTTTCTTACCGAATCTCCCTCGCTCTTGAATTAAAAAACCGGAAATTTTTTCTCGCTCACGAATTTTTAAAGATTTTCAAAAAATTCGGACCTCAAAAAAATTTCCGGAAATAATTCAAGCAAAATATCTTTGATTGTTTTGAATATAAATTCTGGCACTTTTCCAATACATTAATATAAGGAATCCATTGGATATAGCTAAAATGTGGATAGGTGTATCTGTAATAAATACAATACAGTAAAGGCAGGTAAAAATTCATGCGAGCGATTCAGCGACTATGTGTGGTATCTGTGTATGCGTTCATAATTATATATTTTCCCTCCATACTCACTATTTATCCTCCTATTCACAAAGAAAAATGTTAAAAATGTGTAATCAGAAAGAGAAAAAGGCTTTATTTTACTCCATAGAACTGGTAAGAATTTTTAGAGGTTCCCTAGTATGCATTTAACCACGCCCGCGCAGAGTGACAAAGTTACTTGACTATTTTTTGCAGCAATACCGTGGCCTTAGCGATAGATTTTATTAGGACATTTTTTTGTTGAGAAACACCTGGTCTATCCACCTATATTTTTTGTTTTTTCCTCCCCTAACAATAAATCATTTTTCCTCTAAATATTTTGCACATCTCTGAACCCACGATCAAGAATGAATACGTCTCCTGGATTCATCAGCTTAGAACATCCATTGGGATCTTATGTGACAGCTCACAATATACTATATAAAATCTCGTATAACTTAAAAAATGTAATAGAAAATGAAACCTCATTAATTTGAAAAGGAAATTTATAGTATATTTCATTTTTTTTCGATGAAAATTGGGTCAAAAAAAGGAGGGTCAAAGAAAGTGGATTTTTGAAAACGCACTTTTTTTTAAATAAAAAAAATTAAACTGTATCTCCTTCGAAAAAAAGTAGTGTGTATTACTTTTTGATACTTGAAGAATTAAACATATTTATTTCGTCCACCATATTTGGCCGTTTTATTTGTCTTACAGCGTTCGAGCTTTCAATTCAATTCAAAAATGTTTTATTACAATTAATAATACAAAAGTGTGCCTGAGTCATGTCCCGATTCAGAGCCGACCACACCACCACGGCGTGCAACGTCGTGGTAGATGGGTGGTCGGGTGAAACGGGTTTAACTCCGGCTTAAACAATAAATGAAGAATTATAAGGTTAGAACTCCTGTTCTTTGGAACAAAAAACTTAAATCTAACAATTTGGCGAACTATAACTAGAATGAGTTTTAAAAACACTTAAAAATTACACTAATGTTTTAGTTTGCACAGCGCACGCGCACAGTTTTAAAAATTGGATTATTGATACGGGAAAAGACTTAATGAAAAAACCCGTTCGAGCCAATGACAGTATTCTTCCGATGGTCTGCCTGCCTTCGGAAAGATAGGGTGGAGAGGAAGTTGTGATTTAAATAAAAAGTTTGATTTACAAGAAGTTATTGGTCGAGAGGGGATTTTGAAAGAGAACATATTTGACCATAGATGAGTTCTATTTTTGCCAACTTTGGTGAAATTACTTCTTTTTATCGAAAAGATATTCAATTTTGATTTTTATCGGCAATTTTTGGTGTTATCTATTTTTTCTCCAAGATGGCATGGCAGATTGACCTATACATATCGGTCTAATTTTAATTCAAATAATAATCAGTATTTTTAAAATTCCCATTCGATTACTAGTACAAGATATATTAAGCAGATAAGTGGGAAATCCGTGAAAACGGGTCAAAAAGTGCATATAACTTTTGACGCACCAGGAATTTTTGGGCGTAAATATTTTTTTCGTAATCAGAATGTCATAATTTACAAGGATCAACAAAATTTCCAGTGGAATGTTGTCGCAGAAAATAATCAATTCAACTGTATTATGTTGCATAACAAGACAAAACGTAAAAGAATACCTACTATTTTACCACCCTTCCACCCTTACAAAAATTTTAAAAAAATGTTTTAGTACATAATTAAGGGGCTTCACGATAAAAATTTCGTTGTTGTGTCAGGTCATATAAGCAAGAAATACATTTTTCGAAAATTAGAGAAATTAATATTTAGAAACTTCTTCTTTAAATTTTTTAATAAATTTATTATCATATGATACCACTTTAATGAGTCTACAACATATATAAAAGCGGTACATTAGGTAGGCCATTACAGAGAAAAACATTTTTTTTTAATTTTTTTATTTTGCATAATATATCTCAAAAACCAGCGCGCGCAGCGACTGGGCCCTCAATTTTCATTATGGCCGCCATCCCAGGCTCTTTTATAAATTTTATACTCTTCGCAAAAAACGAAGAGTATATTGTATTTGATCGGCACATTTCTAAATCAATAAATATCGCTTGTAGAGAAAAAATTTTCATATCAATATGTTAGTGAACAAATTCTGAACAACTTTCAAAATGTCCATCCGTCCGTCCGTCACGTTTCTTGTAAGCACGATAACTTAAGAAAGAAAAGTCCGATTGTAGTGAAATTTGGAAAGTAAGTTAGCGTTAGCTAGAGGAAGAACCCTATTGTTTTTGAAAAAAATCAATCGGTAAATAAAAAAGTTATTAATCATTTAAATAAAAAAAATTTTTTCATAATTTCTGTCATTTGTATTAAATAGAAATCTTGCAAAATGTTATTCCCTATAATTTTTTTTTGTTTTTATATTTTACCAATATATATATATTTCATAATAATGTATCTAATCCGTTGAAATGTAATTCTTTCAATCCAAAGGTCTCGTGTTCGATCCCTCACATGGCGATTTTTGTTTCATATATTTTTTTTTCACAACAAAGTTGGTATCACAAAATTTAGAATATCCAAAAACTAACATTATTTACAAGAAAAATGCGAAGAGTATCCTATAGAATGTGTAACAATTATATAAAAAGCTCAGTAAATCGGCGAAGAGTATAATGCTTCCACTAGTTTATTGCTAAATTTAAATGTTTAATGTATGAGACAAGATTCATTTGGCACAATTTTTATAAAAATCGTTTATATTTGAAAGTCATAAATGAGCAAGCCATAGATAGAGTAGTTTTATTCCCACATATGGATTCAACACTCTGATATTCTGATATTAGACTGCCACTGCTTTCGGAGGAGACTGTTTTCTTCTTAGTCCCAATGCTTTGATATGCGTTTTGTGATCCACTCACTATTCTAATTGGCCTCCCATTGCTGTACGACACGTCAAACAGCATCGCGCTTTATGGCTTGATTGCATGTTAGGTGTACGACCCAATATTCAATTACGATTCAATATTCTTTTACGTTAGCTCCTTGGTGATATCAACGTTTTGAAGGGCATACTTTTCGTTTTCTGCCTTAAACTATCAACCGTTCTATATTACGGTGCTGGAAACAACTGGTTGACGTATATTTGGGGATCCAGCTGTTAATGAGATGAGCAGTCCAGGGAACTTCTAAGTCTTCAAAATTACGTCTCGAAAATATCAGTTCGCCGCCTCTTTGCTCCCGTAATGGTTCATGTCTCAGAGGTTTAAAGAATGATGGAGGAAACTAAAGTGCGCTTATTTAAAATTTCGAAAAGAGCAGGATTTATTACTTACTATTCTTCAGTATATGGATCTCCCTGAAAATTCAATTACCTTTATAGAAAATTATCTCAAGAATATGAAACAAAAAGTGTACATAGATGGGGTAAGCTCTTATTTAACTCATAGCTCAGGAGCGCCACAAGAATCAATTTTAGGTCCTTTCCTTTTACTTCCACGTCCAGTGGAAGTATAGTAACGACAAAAAAATTTTTAGAAATTTTTATTGTCCAAATAGGCTTAAAATGTCATGAAACGTCGAGATTTTAAGTTTGAGAGAAAAAAAATTTCTGTCTGTCTGTCGGTCTGTCTGTCTGTCGGTATGTCGGTCTGTCTGTCTGTAACTTTTTTTTGTGCGCACGTTTACTCTGGAACCGTTTAAGATATTGACTTGAAATTTGGTACACATATGTACTTTAACGAGATCTAGAACTAGATTATATTTTCATCTTGTTCCGTCGAAGGGTTGGGGGGTAAATTGGGGTAAATTTGGGGTAAATGGGTAAATCAAGCAGGTAAGAGTCCATGAAATTGGCATTTAGTATATAAGAGAAGTTAAGATCTCAAAAAAATTTTTGGCATTAGCCACCCCCATTACCATCCCCACCTCCTTATTAAAGGGGATGAAAAAAAAATGTGATTTAGTTTATGTACAGGAACCAGAAACCTCAAAATATTTTTTACTTCATCCACCCTCCACTACCACCCCTCTATCACCACCCCCACCCCACTACCGATGTGGGGTATCGTTTTATGGGTTTTTGGGGTAGCGGATTTCAAATATTATATTATTAAAGTTCCATAAACAATTATTTTCACATACAGTGAAGTTTTTTCGTTATGAGTGACTTGGATAGAGAATCTGGATGTGGAAGTAGTGATTCCTTGGACAGCGGTTTTTCAATTTACACCTTCAATTTAATAGACAATTTACAACATTGCAGGACTCACTTTTACGCAGATGATACCCAAATCTATTATAGATTTTTCCCTTAGATGATGCTAAATGCATGTTTGTCACTCAATAGTGATACTGAGTTTTTAAAATAGCCACAGACCACTGCTTAATTATATATCCTAATAGATCTAATGCTTTAACCTGTGGAACTAAAATAAATCGTCAAACTGTAAAAATTATTATTGACAAAAAGCCGTCCTATCTCACATGATGTCCACAACATTAACTAGATTTGAAACTGAATTAACTCCACCAACATTTAGATATGCAAAATTTATAATTTCATCCCACAAGTATTAAAAACTAAAAATATTCATCAATTCAAAATGAAATTTAAAAAAGTTCTTCTCAAGAAACAACAATAAAGTTAATTTCTCAAATAAAATATTATAAATGAAAATTACTATTAAATGCCCTTTTATTTTATGTTATTTTACTATAACCATTCATTTTTTTACACTTAGTATATTATATTATAGTATGTATTCCATTAGGTAATTTAGATAGCAGGGATAATTTTGTGAGTTAAGTGGAAGAGCAACTTGTTAGCTGTTTTTTTCACTAAATAAGTTGAACTTCGCCTTTTACTTCAAATAACATGTGCAGTACATAGCTGTATTTTCTCTTAACTGGAAATAATAAAGAAGTTTATTAATATTATTGTTATCAACTTAAGTTATGGAATAGTCTCGAGAACAGGAATATTCAAATTAATAAAAACAATACAGAACCACCTGATAATATAGCAAATCCTGATATTATAAACAATCATTTTCTGTCTGCGTTGAATCTCAAGGATATCGATTAGGATATACTGACTGAACTTATTTATATAAATACAATAGATTTAATGAGGCTATGAACTTCAGCTTCGTACTTATTACACAGCCACACACAATGGTGTAAAATCATAGAAATAATGTAATAACTCTTAATGAAGTGTGAAAAATAGTAGATGTTTTGTAGTCGAGAGTAGAGAATATAAATTCGAGCCACAGTAAGCTATTTCTATAAATTAAACCGAAATCCGAGGAGTGAAAACTACCGCTAAAACTCAAAAGACGCAGGTGAGTGTAAATAACATGTACAAAGGCCCAATTTTTGTATCTCTTAGAGAAAAATATTTGTCTGTATTGCGACAACCAGCCATTACTCTCAAAGGGTAGAGACTCAATCCTATGAACGGTTAAAACTACCCCCACCCAGCACAATTAGTTTATATTACCAGTTTAAAGCCACATTAACCTAAGATAGTTGATATAGCGTAATTGCAACCATTGCTTTCAACTTTGAAGGTATATGGACTTAATAGTAATTTAGTAAGCAATATTTAGGTAATATTTTCTTATGAAATGCCTGATAAAGTCACATTGACTTTAGTGTAATTTACAAGAAATATTTACGTTACTGTTCCTTAAAATTTAACTCTAAAGTTAAAGTGGGGTCTATGTGTAAGAAAATATTATATAATTTTAGACTAAATTATTAACTTTGGAGTCGCTATCTTTTGTCTGAATAAAAACAGGGAAATTTTACCAATTTTTTACGTAAGTATAACCTGAGTTTTGTCTTGTACTTGTAGTCAGATTTAGGTTATAACTTCAACCTCATGGTCAGAACTAGTTCCAATTTTAGGAAAAGTTTACCCTAATTTTACTTCTCCACTAACCTAGCATATGTGTTTAACCTAAAGGCAAATATTACTTCATAAAATGTCCTGAAAGTTATTTTTACTTAAAAAATAGAATTAGGTCCCTTCCCTGGAAAGCAAAATTACGTTTTCATTGTCTAAATTACTTCAAAGGACTATAATGATTGTTTTATGTTGATGCTCTTCCCAGTGTCAACTGTACTTTATTAGAGGCATAATGTCCTAATTTGTAGCAATTTATTTTGTTGCTGTTTGGATTTTCTGTTTTCGTGTTTTTAAAAATAAAATTGGAGGTGTTTTGTTTTAAATGCGAGAAAGTATTCTACAGCCAGTCAACCTTTAGTCGGCACAGCTGAAAAGTGCATAAGCACATAGGACATAATTATAATTATATCGAATATGCGGTGTACTTAAAGATACTTGTAATTGTATTTCAACTTTTCTATTACCGACTTTTTTGCATTCGAAGTAATGACTACATTATATCAGGTAAAACAGTTGTTAATCTTTCAGAGAGTTTAGTACAATATAACCATTTTTTTTCTCTAGATTTCAGTACTTAGTTTGCAGAATGAAAAGCTAAGTGAAGTTCAGTAGTGTTAATAGTGTAACTGAGTGACTTTATTTGGATTGTATTCAGTGTTCCTGAATGTACTCACTGAAGAGAAGTTGTAAAAATGGTTTATGGCCCTATAGAAGGTTTAAACCTATACCTATGAACACATTTAAGTTGATAGATGGGGAAGTAGTAATTAAGAATTAAAAAACAAGTTTCATATGATGTATTTTCTGTTAATACATTTATTCAAATAAAAAATAAAGTATTAAACTAACCAACAAAAGATTAATTATTTTACCTGAAATATTTTTAAATTCCAAATTCATCGTATCCGTGATGTGATCATGTTTTTCTATCAAATGCAAACGCGTCGTTATTAAAGTTAAAACACAATTTGCACTCTAAGCACAGGTATTTTTGGGCACTGTAGATTTGATATAAATACGTCGGATTTGTTTATTTATACACAATTATGTTGTGCCGATTTAACGCTGACTGGCTGGAGAATCCTTCCATCTCATTCAAAACAAAACACATCCATTTTTATTGACAAAATACAAGAGTAAATTGGAGAAATAAACTACAAACTCAAAACAACAATTGCAGCCAAAGGAGTTTGAGGTTAGAAACAGAAGTGACGTCACTCAATTTACCGCCTTCTCTAACCTAATTTGGGAAATATGACCAATTTAGTTCTGCATGAACTTTAAAGACTTTACAATTTTGAAGACTACAAAATTATTTTAACCTATATTGGTCCCATTTAACTTTAAAGTAAATAATGTAAGTTTTAACACTTCGTCTCAAGGAAAAACGTCAATAAGGCCTAAAATATTGGGAGAGAATACTTCGAAGTCGCATGGCACTAGGTTCGCCATATTTTTCAACCAGCTGTAAGAGGCCATTTTACAATGAAATTTTGATGAGTATTTAATTGAAAAAAATCATTAATATAAGGTTATTTAACAGATACAAAGTACAATTTTATAATATTTTATGCCCCAGGAAAGTCCTGCCGGGCAATTGAATAGACTTTTACAAATATTTTTAAAACACATTTAAGCTAAAAAAAATTTTTTTTCTTTAAAAACGTAAAATACTTGAGGCCCCTTTAATATTCCGAGGTAGAATGGATATATTTACAATGAAAATTGATTGGCAGTAAAAAACACACACAGAGGGGAAGTGGACACATTATTTCACAACTACGTATGCCATTATATGATGCACTCCTACTCCATCATTATAATAGAGATGTCTGATGGTTTCTAGTTATGTCTTTGCTGCTTATGCCTCGTGACTTATAAGTAAATCATTATTGTTGTAAATAAAATCTTGTTAGTTATTTCTGAGAAAGAAAGATTGCAGTTGAAAGAGGATAACTGGTTTGGTAAATATTACCTATCAACGACCACAATTAAACAAAATTTTTACGTTTAAATTACCTGTTCAGGGAAATATGTTCAATAACCAATAGGTCATTATAACTGAGCAGCCTTATTTAAGAGGTATTTATGACGTCTTCTCATTCCCCATTTACTTATATTTTACGTAAATTTTAAGTTAATTAGGTTAGGTTAAACGGGAAAACGGGACCAAAACGAGGGCTACATTACGTAATTCTGACTTAAGGTGCTACTTGGGATAGGTTTCAAAACGGGAAAATAATTCAACAAATACGGAGTAAATTCACTCCAGCCACCAATACATGACTAAAGACTACCCTTAAAGGGTGGTAAGAGCTACTCCCACGCTCAAATGTTACATATGGGTGCTAAAATTCGGAAAGGATCAAATACTTGTAGCTCATTGTGCCAAATATATAAATCTGGTACGACAACCACCCAATCTTTTTAATAAGGTTGACAATCACTCCCATTGGGGGGGAAGGTAAAAATTACCCCTACATACGTACGGAAATAGATAGACGGAAATTTAGTTAATTTACATATAAAAGATATAAGTATAAGTATGATATCATTAGGAAAAAGAATCGCTTTACACAGATTAAAAGATAGATAAGTTGATAAATGTTAAGATAAACAGTTGAATAAGCAGGTATGGTATAATAAATAAAACGCAACTGGTTAATGCTTAATGCATGAATTTATTATCTACCCTGCCTAAAACCACAAATGCCTGAATTTTTGTTCCAGGATATTAGAAGTAATGAAATCCGTCCGTCTGTGGGGGTAGTTTTTACCCCTCCCCCAATAGGGGTAATTTTCAACCTTACTAAGATTGGGTGGTTGTCGTACCAGATTTGTATATTTGGCACGATGAGCTACAAGTATCTGACCTTTTCCGAATTTCAATAGAACTTATATGCATCATTTGAGCATGGGGGTAGCTCTTACTAAAGGTAGACGTGTGCCGGTGGTTGGAACGAATTCACTCCATATTTGTTCACCCTGCTCAATATTTTTCCCGATTTGAAACCTATGAGGGGTGGGTGTAGTTTTAACCCTCCATAGGGTTGATTCTCTACCCTTTGAGAGGTTTTAGCGGTAGTTTTCACGCCCCATAAGGGCGGATTTTGGTTTAATTTATAGAAATAGCTTACTGTGGCTCGAATTTATATTCTCTACTCTCGACTACAAAACATCTACCATTTTGCAGACTTCATTAAGAGTTATTACATTATTTCTATGATTTTACACCATTTTAAGGGATGGTTTTGACTAAAAAACAAAACTGACACGATAGTTTTTTTTTTTTTGACCACGGATTCGGATTCAACGTCGAAAAATACACCATATCCATATATCTGGCTGCTGGTTTCCGGGTCTTCTTCCGCGTAGACTTGGTTGAGTGCTTGACGTTTCGACCATCTTGTCGTGGTCTTCTTCTGAAGCGAAGTGAGCTCTGCTGGACTGAGCTCCTCTATTTATACAGGTTATCAGGAGGCGTGTTGCGGATCATTGCTCATGCGGAACATTGACTTCCACGTTATTGGTAGTTGTAGTCCGTTGTCACGGTTATAGTTATTCGGATGTTCATTTATTTCAATGGCTTCTCTGTATCTTCTTGGCCAATAGTTCTTGGTGTTGGCTAATTTCTTTGTTTTGTCGAATTTTATCAAATGGCCGGTTTCTTCTGAATGTTCGGCAACTGCTGATTTTGTAGAATTTCCCTTCTTTGTACTTCTAATGTGTTCTCTGAGTCTGGTGTTTATACGTCGTTTGGTCTCTCCGATGTAGACTTGTCCGCAGGAACATGGGATACTATATACTCCTGGTGTTTCTAGTTCTTCTGGACCTTGGTATTTGGGAAAATGTTGTGCCACCTTCTGTTTTGCATTATATATTACTTTGACGTTCTTTTTCTCCAAAACTCTTCCGATTCTGTCCGTACATCCTTGTATATACGGTAGGTAAGCTGTTGCCGTGTATTTCTTTTCTTCTTTTTCTTCTTCTGTTCTGGTTGTATCTTGTCTCTTTATTGCGTTGTCTATGTCCTTCGGTTTGTATCCATTTTTCTGTAGTGATGTTTTTAAGGTCCGATATTCTTCTTGTAGATGTTCTGACTCGCAAATTTGCTTTGCTCTATGTACTAGTGTGTTGACGACGGCCTGTTTTTGTGCTGGGTGGTGGTGAGAATTGGCGTGCAGGTATCTGTCGGTGTGCGTCGGTTTTCTGTATACCTTGTGTCCTAATCCTCCATTATCCTTCTTGAACACGAGGACGTCTAAAAATGGAAGTTGGTTCATATAATTTGGTCTGTTGCACAGAACTTTTTATTTGTGTGGCTGTGTTATTATTGAAGATAATCTCAGCATAATTTCAGACTTTAAGAGTTCAATTCAAGTGGTTGTATGATAGCTTAAGTCTAAAGATTATACAAATTTCAACCCCGGTTATTTTCCAAAAAGTGAAAAAAGGCTATAATGTTTCCAATACCTAAAGAAAGTAATTGTAGTGATTTAAGATTAATAAGCTTATTATGCATTTTTATTAAAACCTTTGAAAAATGCATGTCTCTCCAATATAAAGTTATTAATATCTATAAAGATCGTGCAATTATTTTTATAATGGAAAATGAAAATATTTTAAAAAGTTATCGAGCGGATTAGTTTCAATATGATTAGTTTCATAGTGTTACAATAAAAAGTTTTTATTGTTATAATTTTTTGTTGCTAAAATCAAAATGCCTTCCTTCAGCTGAGTCACAGCGCTTCGATCGTTTTCTTTTCTTCCTCATGCTCTAGGCGGGTCTAGTTGCACTCTGCGCAATTCAAAGGTGAGGGTCACTTTTGAATTGCACGGAATGCTGAAAATTTAGGTTTGTAAGAAATTATTCTTTAAGTTTTGTGAACAGGACATTCAATAAATACATTAGAAATCGAAAAAACAATATTTTCAAATGCCTTCCCACATCTTTTACTTCCAGATAAAAGTAATAAAGGCTATAGTCGGTTAAGATGGGTGAATTTGCCCCCCACGGATGGTGCTCGTTGTTTTTGCTTGGATTTTTATCAATATTACTTACAATTTTGCCAAATTTCAGCACTTAATAAACCGTTTTCGAGTAAAAAAAAAGAATAATTTTTGAAAACTATTTTTTTGTATTTGGTCCCTAAAATAGCTATTTTACGGACTTATTTGAGCCCGTAAAATGAGTCTTTTCCGAACTCAATCCCAAAAAGTTGGCATGGCAACTTTTGAGGATCATTTAGGTAAATAATACAAAGTGGTTCATACAACAATTAAACAACTTTATTTAATCTAATAGGTACAACAATATGACTTAATTAATAGCTTTGTAAGTTAAATTAATAATAATTAAATGATTAAGGCCAAAATGAAAATTAAATGAACAATTTTAAGCACTTTCAAAACTATTACCCCCAAACGAAATACCCGAACCCGAGGGTATCATGTTAATTTCTTTTGATGTTGTGGTAGTAGCTTCGGTAGTAACCGATATTATGTTACTCTATGGTTCGATTTTCTTCTCCCCCATTAACATTCTGCACACTTTTTTCTTCTTCTCAATTGATTTTTCTATATCTGACTCTACCACTGAAGACGACCTGGAATTAGTTATTATGTAGAATAAAAAGACAATTATATTGTGAAAAAACTTGCTTCCATCCTCCGAGCCGTTTCGACGAGATTAAATCGACGTCAGCATCTGCCGCCAGAGACGCAGAACTTCGCCGGAAGCAATGCCCTCTATACTATGTTGGGTTCGGTAGTTTAAGAAATTCAGCAACGATAGATAGCATCTTCCCAAAAGAATGGATTCCTACACGTTGTACCGTACATCTTCCCTTATTACGACAGGAAATAAAAAAATAATCGTGTTTAACATTCGTTTGTCGTAGTCGAACATATTTTCTGGTATACTTCCATGGGATTAACAGCTTCATTTTCAGCTACCACGGGAAACACTCTTTTTTTTCTTTTGGCATCTGGCCACTAGCCATACAGCCAACCGCTACTCTAAAAAAAAAACATTTATTCCAATTAACCTATGTCGACAATGAGAAAATAAATATTGAAGATCAACAGAGGAGAAAAAACAGGGACACACGCTTCTCGTCCTGGGGTCTATCAGGACATTTATTTTTTTTTAAACACAAACAAAATTAGAGGACCACTATAAATTAAGGATGCAACAGAGGAAAAACAACAGAAGATACGAAGCTAACCTACTTAAACATTCACTCATAAAATTCATAATAAAATATTCGTTTCTTCCAAAAAACCGATGATACAATCAAAAATTTGCTTATTATGGAGGCTGAGAAGTATATTAAAAGGAGCCTGAATATTATAATTAATAAAATTGTTATGTAGTCTGTCACTTGCTGCTTTATATTTAGAACACTGGAAGAAAATATGATCCAGGTCACCTTTAACATTACAAATATCACAATTCTCTGAAGGCAGAACATTTATTTTATGTAAATGTGCTGGATAACAGGCATGTCCAAATTTGAGACATATTATTGTTGTATATTTTCTTGGATATTCATAATTTTCTTGCCAAAACTTAGATGGGAGGTCAGGATGAATATGCGTATATCTAGTAGGACTGGAATGATAGAACTCCCGCCACAGCTCTAACCATCTATTTCTAAATTTAGATTTTACCGCAGGAGAAATCATATGCTTATATGGCTAGTAAACAAAACGTTGCAGACTCTCAAACTATAGTAAATATTCCTAATTTAATCATCAGGCCAAAGCAAGGACAAAGCGTCACGAAAACAAAAGTCGATCTTCAAGATAAACTGAGCCCTTCTGAATTAAATATTGGAATTAATAATATTAGAACCACTAAAAACGGCTGCGTTGTAATTAAGTGTCCTACAAAACGCGAAATAGAAGAGTTAAAACACGCGGCAACTAACATACTGGAAAATGAATATGAAATTGAGACGACTAAGATGAGAAAGCCTAAAGTGAAAATAGCAGGTTATGTAGGAAATAAAACAGCGGTAGAAATTACAAAATGTATTAGAAAACAAAATTCTTGGATAGTGGACTCTGACGAACTAAATATAACGTATATAAAAAAGAAAAAAAACAACGAATCAACCATATTTGCAGAATGCTCAGCAGGTTTGTTTCAGAAGTTTATGAATATTAAAAAAATCTTTATTGAATGGCAGCGACACCCAATATATGAAGATCTTAGTATTACAAAATGCTTCAATTGCCAAGGATTTTTCCATATAAATAAAAAGTGCACCAGTAAAAAAGTTTGTGATCATTGTGCAGAAGAACATGACGTAAGCGAATGTCCGAAATCAATTAAAAAATGTAACAACTGTGTACAAGCTAATAATAAATATAAAATGAACTACTGTGTTTCCCATAAAGCATCTGATCCGGACTGTCCCAGTTATAACTACCAAATAAGTGTTTTAAAAAATAAAATAGACTACAACGTATAATGTTCCGGCCCCAAGAAGACGAAGTTTTAGAACAACTGGACTCTGTAGGAGAAGATCTTTATGGTAAATTAGTAAACGATATAGTTTTAAAACAACAAGTAGTGCTAAAAGACAAAATATTAAACATTGTACACCTTAATATTAGAAGTATCAAAAAGAACTTTGACAATCTACTTTTGCTGATAGAAGCCTACGAACTTTTTTATTGTGATATAATAATATTAAGTGAATGCTTTCAATTATTATCGTCTGACGAGTTTAACATACCGGGTTACACAACTCATTATAATAATGGCGATTTTAACAAAAATGATGGCATTTTAACATTAATAAAATCTGAACTGGATGTTATTGTAAGCCACTTCTTCCCAAGCAACTATTACTAGAATAACTTTTAATCTTTGTAATATAACATTTGGTATCACATCTGCTTATAAACCTCCGCCTATTACAGAAATATTATTTATTGAGGACTTAAGAGAATTATTTGAACAAAATTTGTCACAAAATATTGAAATTTTTACTGGGGATATAAACATAAACATAGAAAGCAATGAAAATAATATTGTAAACGAGTACCTCTCTTTAATGGGGCAATACGGTTTTATTTCGTATATTAACACTCCCACCAGGGTGACCTCTGAAACAGAATCTTGTATAGATCATTTATTTGTCAGAAAAAAAGTAAATCTAGATAACATAAAATTGAAGTCTTTTATATTAGATACGGATATAACTGATCATTTTCCAATAATGCTAAACATTAATTATGAACAATTTGCAAATAACGCTCTGAGCACTTATGAAATATTAGATCATACTTTATTTAAAAATAAAATCACTTCTCAGGACTGGTCTGATGTTTTAAACTCTAATGATTCTGAACAAGCAACTAATATCTTTATTTCAATTTTTCAACGTATCCTAACTGACTCCAAATAAAAAAAGTCAATAATAAAACAGACAAAACAAAAAAAGAAAGAATGGATAACAACAGGTTTAATAACGTCAATAAAACACAGGGACAATTTAAAAAAAAATTACGGAAAAATCGCAGCCTCGAACTAGAACAACACTATAAATGGTATAGAAACCGATTAAATATATTAATAAAAAAACAAAAGTACAACTATTACAAATTACAAATTGAGAATAATAAAAATAATATTAAAAAAATGTACCAAATAATATCTGATGCTACTAATGAAAAAACTAAAACTAAAAATACAAATCTTAAAATCATTAACGAAAACAGCGACGAATTTCAAAATAACACAGATATGGCTAATTACTGTAATGATTATTTTATAAATATTGGTTCTGAAATGGAAAAGAAAATAGACGTGTCCCATAACCCTTTTAGCTTAAGCAATTATTGTACAGCTTCTATGTTTTTAAAACCAGCCACCGAAAATGAAATTATAAACCACATTTCTTCTCTAAAAAATGACAGTGCTCCTGGTATAGACGGTATCTCAACAAATATTATTAAATTGGCACACACTGAAATCACTCAGCCCATAACACACATTATCAACTTAATCTTTAAAACAAGTCATGTGCCTAAATATTTTAAACAATCTATGGTGACACCTATTTTTAAAGAGGGCTCAAAAAATAAAATTCAAAACTATCGCCCAATTAGTTTGATAAATAATTTTGCAAAAATTCTAGAGACATGTCTTAAAGAAAGACTAATCCATTTCTTCAAGAATAATAACATCCTAGATATAAATCAATTTGGATTTACTGAAAATGTAAGCACAGCCGACGCCATGTACTTTCTCACCTCTGAGATTACAAATAGCCTAAACAATGGTAAAAAAAGCATAGCAGTTTTCATTGACCTGGCAAAGGCATTTGATACGGTACCACACCAAAAACTTCTTGATGTTTTATCACATTATGGAGTTCGAGGTACGGTACTAGATATATTCAAAAACTATTTAAGTGATCGTGACCAAGTTCTAAAATTAAACAATACTCTTAGCAATCCTCAAAAAATAAAAGTCGGTGTACCTCAAGGTACTATATTAGGACCAATACTATTTATTACATATATAAACTCATTGTTGAGTATAAAAGTTAAAGGCAAAGAAAAAGTCATAGAAGGCTGCAAAATAGTAAAAAATTGGCTAGACTCTTCAAACTATCCCTTAATGTTAAAAAAACCAAATATATTGCATTCTCTTTAACAAAAGTAAATAGACCAGACTATAATAGTATAGCAATAAATGATAATAACAGTGACGAAATCAAAGAAGTAGAGAATATAAAATACTTAGGAATCATTATAGATAAACACCTAAAATGGTCAGAACATATTGACTATTTAACAAAAAAAATACGAAAACTGATTCATAAATTCTACATATTAAAAGAATTCTTAAATATTAAATTACTCATACTAGTGTACAAATCCTTAGTAGAATCTCTTATAAGATATGGATTAATTGCACGGAGCGGGACATATAAAAAGAAACTACAACCACTGACTGTTATACAAAATACAATTGTAAAAATAATTTACAATAGAAATAAATTATACCCCACGAGCATGCTCTTTAATGAGGACATTTGTAATATAAACACACTATATATACAGTCAGTTTGCTCATACATTCATAAAACAGAAAAACCCCAAAACTATGTCAGCCATCAGTATCTGACTAGAGCTAATGAAAATAGACAAATAATTATACCAAATAATCGAAGGGCTATAAACCTAAAATTTATAGATTATTTGGCCCCAAAGTTTTACAACTTATTACCAACGGATATAAAACAAATAAGAAATAAGAAAAATTTCAACAAAAAAAGTAAAGCATACATTATAAAAAACTACGAAAAATTTCTAAGGATTATGACATAATGTAGTAATGACATGAATATACAGGTATAAGTATTATATTCTCAATTTCGAAGATTTCAATTTTCTATGTGAATAATGTATTATTTTCCATACAAAATTAATATAAATAAATAATATACCCATTAGGAAATTTATAAGGGCACATACAGATGTTTCAACATCTAGGTGCCCACCAAATCATTCGTTTATTGTAAATTATATTATCGAAATTATAACATTTGTACTTTTTTATAAATTGTATATAAATAAATAAATAAAATAAAAAAAAATAATAATAAAAAATGTTAAAGGAGTCAGATAGACAGATTTTTTGTTCTAATGGGAATCCTGAGACGATGCTTTCCTTGGCCAAAGAGTCGACAATTTCATTATTTTTTATGCCAATGTGCGCTTTTACCCATACAAAATGAACCTCTTTTCCCGTACCTAAAACATTGTGTAGCAGTTTCGGTATTTTTAGAATATACGGGTTGGTTTTGATATTGAAGGAAAAGCTGTTTTCTAATGAAGATAAAACCGATAGAGAATCTGATAAAATTATGGTAGTGTGGGAATTAGAAGAATAAATAAATTTGAGAGCCTCGTATATAGCAATTGCTTCAGCTGTAAAAATGGAGCATTGAGGCGACAATTTGATTTTTATACAGTTATTGATCGAAGGTGTGTAGCATGCACAACCAGTACCCAAGAGAGACTTAGAAGCGTCTGAGTATGTCAACAATGGATTATCCCACTTATCCAAAATTGTGTTTAAAATGTTCATACTAATATTTGGATGATCACTGTATTGTGGTGTGATTAATGACACTTTCGCAAAAAGATTAGAGTATTCAAAGTCTGAAGTGTAATCATATGGATTGTCTAATAGGGGAAGAATATCGCTTGAATCTCGAAAAGCTACACAAAGAAAACACTCTCTTAATGTTGGTCTTCGTATCGGATATTATTATAAGAAGACATCGTGGGTCTTTTTGGACAATATCTTGTATTTTTAGTGAACGTAAAAATGAGTGAGGCTACGTTTGTTTTCTTAAATGTTTTAGTTGATACCTGAGGAAAACGGTATTTATATTTGCTTCTTTACTTTTGTTGATAGCAAAGTGGTTAGAAAAGATATCTTGTTTGTGTATTGTTGGTTAAATAAAAATACTCTGGAAACCTTCTTGTTACCTAAGGGTTTTATTTCATTGAATCATTATAATTTAGGTTCATGGATTTGTCATATTTGAAGGGTTATACTAGTTTTTATTTTATGTATTTTTCTTTTGGTTGCTGGCAGGAGGTGTTTTGGCTGCCTAACCTAAAACGATAAACAAAACACAAGTTAGTAATAGCTACCAGGAAAAGTTTATATTGTATGACTTACTGTTGGATTGAGCTAATCCTATTATTTTTCCTTGCTATTTTCTCTGGAATTCGGTTCCAACAAAGTGTGTAAACATCTTTGGGAATGTCTGTAAGTGCAGGCAAATATACACATTTCAGGGCGAATAGGCTGGAAAAAGGATTTAGTTACACTTCTATTAGTTACAACAAAACCACACTCTCTTACCTGTAGTTAACAAGTTCTTATTTATTTATTTCAATAAATAAGCCTGGTAGACCTTTTTATTATTCCTTTTTGTCAGCTGTCATATTTCAGTTTGAGGAAAGTGTTACCAACATTGGTTATGGAGAAAAATTTATGGGATTTAAATTATTAATCCTAGTTTTATGTATTATTATTGTAAATATGGTTCGATCATGGGCTTTATGCTTATTAGTCTCTATTTCAAAAATTGTTTTAATCAATCTATGGTTATGACTATTTTCTGTGTATTTATAAATTAGTACGCGAAGAGGAATTACGGGTAGGTTCCTAATGAAATAGAAAGCTGTGATCAGTGCTCGAGAACATGTGGTTGACCGGAAAAGAAAACGCGGTTATCTTGTTCATTGGGTAGCCGTCGTTCCGCCGTTGCTGACTGTTTTTTTTTTTCAAAAAAAAACATCCCGATATTCACTTTTGGGGATTATACTGAAAAGTCTTAAAGTTCAGAAGTGCCTGATTGTTTGTTAAGCTGTTTGAAGCCGATTATGGTTATTGTGGAACTTCTAAATAGGTAGGAAACGAAGCTATCGGATCCTTGTTTTTTGTGTGAGCCCATTCCGGTTTTGTTGGGTAAGAGTACTTTTGCGATTTTCTTAGAATACCAAATTCTAAACGTTTTATCCTTTTATATAGGCAAGACATTGTATATGGTTATTTAATCTATTGGAGAGTTAAGTCTTTACTTTCAAACTTGAGAGCTAGATTTTTCTTATTATGGAAGTTTTGTTGGAGGCCCACGTGCCGAATTTTGGATTGGAATTTGCTGTTATGGTTACCAATTTACGAGTTTGTGGTTGTGAGGACGCTACTAGGACAGGCTTTAATTACGTAGGCTGCAGTCACGCATCAAGTTACATGACGGGAATTCACCTAGAGAGCCTGGAGTTTCTGGTATCATTCATCACCTTTAAGGACTTTTGAGGTCGGTGGCTTATTTTTAATTCGCATTACAGTGACATCCAGAATAAAGGACTCTCTGTTGCGTTTCAATTTTTTGTTCCTGTAATTTTTTTATATCGATGGCCATTTTGAGTGCCTAAACATTTGATATGTTACTCATGTAGTATACTTATTTTTTTACAATTAATGTGAGTAACTGCGCAGTTATATACGTATCTTTAATTGTCTTTTACATGCACATATCTTAGGATACTAGAAAGATGTTGGATGATAGTAACGTCCGTACAGTATACTGAATTTATTTAAATTAGAAGTTATTTAACATCGGGTAAGAATTTTTTGTACGAATTTTTTTAAGAGTAAATCAGAGAGAGTCACTTTACGACTGAACCGTTCATCATTTTGTTATAAATGTTTTTTTTCCTATTTGGAAATACTTGTCCTATTTTCTGTAATAAAATTTTATCTTAAAATTGACTCTACTATTTATTGATTATCTTATCAAAGGAGACTTCAAGTATTAGAATAAACACGGAGTTTGGTAATTTTAAATCGGTGTGTCGAACGGGTGCTTAAGGTTGGTGAAAATTTATTGGAAATTACCCGGCGCTCAAACTTTTTTTTGGCAAAATATAAAATCGTTAAAAATAAAGGAATCTCACCACTGAAGTCTCTTGCTGGAGCTAGCCAACCTTGAGTTAAATGAGCATTTTAGTACTTTTAGTTTTTTTGAAGGCTTAATTTCATTTGAACTCGTAACAGATGCTATAAAAGAATATGACAATTTTAACATCAGCGTATCATAATATAAATAAATAAAAAAGAATATTTTATTTTTTTAAAATACTAAGTACCCATTTGATCGCTTCAGAAAAATTACATGTGGTAAAAATCCATCCCAAGATTCTACAAGAAAAATTTGGTAGTTGGTCCGAAACTTTATAGGGGTTAAAAAAATTCAGAAAAATTCACTGTTTTTTTTTAATTTCCCTTTGTTAGAGTTCCAAATTATTCCAAGTTTATGTTCTGGTAGGATCTATAATTATTGGTTAAAATTTTATTTGAATCGGCTATACTATTAAATAGATAAAAATTATTCTTGAAAATTTTCGATTTTTTTTATTGAAAACTGTTTAATATTAATATATTTGACATTAAGGATGAAGACAATATGACTATTATATCGCTGGTTTAAAGCACATCTGCAGGAACGTGAATTATAGATGTTGCCCTTGCTACAAAAAAATTGTACAATATTGATAAATATGGTTTGGATAGTTGTACACACAACAAGACGGTCAATATGGAATCGATATTAGTAATAATTTTATAATATTAATATATTGTATGGACATGCAATAATTAAGCTTCTAGTAATTGGACATACTATGTGTTATACATTTAAACAATCAAGAAAATATGTTAAAGAAATTTATTTAAAGAAAAAAAATTGCTAAGATTGTAAGCATTGTACATTCTTGATGACTACTCTACAATAATTAAAACAAGAAATATGCAAGTTCTTATTATTTTTAATAAAATTATCTAATATAGAGCACAGATAATAACATTATGTGAGAGAACTTGCAATATCATTTTCAATACTTTAACGCATACAAACTGTATGTCCAAACATATAATGTTTGTGCTTTGTTGGCAAAGTATTTTATTTAAAATTAACAAATTATGTCCGGACAAGCAATATGTATGCTCTCTGATCTATAAACTTTGGTAAAAAAGATCACATATTATATTTGTGCACATATTACTGCACTTATCAGTGGATATGTAATGTATTGAAATACTCTCTACACCGTTGCCCACTTTAATTTTTGTACAGAACATACAAGTGACCAAGGTGATTCGTGAAATATAATAACTCTAAAATGAACAAAAAATGGACGCTGTCCTCTAAACCATCGATATTATAAGTATTTCATTGTCACAAAGTTTGGGAATTAGAGGAACGAAACTGGTTAACATGTGCAGTAACCAATCTAATTTTCGCCATGAAGCTATTTACCAAACTTTCTTCCGTGAAGCAGGTCAATTGAGAACCTCGTTTTAGAAAGTCTATTAAAAATTGAATATTCACCCGTAGCTTTTTTATATTTTTAGATACAAACAGTTTCGTGTAAAACTAACCATGCACCATCTTAGCCAAACCACCTACAACATAGTAATTTTACCGAACCCGTCCATCAGGTAAGTACCCCCTTCTACTGTTTAACCGATCATACATTTGCTCTAGAACAAAGTGCAATCAGGATAGCCTTTAATCGTAACAGTGTAGGTGTGATTATCCTTGTAAATAATTAATACGTTGGCCAGTGAGGAAGAGCCATTAATCGTCTGGCTGACTATATTGACGGCGGCGATCATTTTCATAATTCATAATTTCATTAATTTGTTACTTGAGGCTTTGTCACGATTTTATGTGGAATATTATCAGGTTACTGTAGTAAAATTATCTCAGTAATTATTGGTAAGCCCAAGAATTTATTAAATGCATAATTAATGGTTAATTACCGAAGGGAACAATTCCAGATAATTCATAGTGATGTTGGCTGCATCGTAAAACTTTTTCTCTTATTAAGATTGCCGTCTTTATCTTGCCTTTCTTATCTCTAATCTAAGATGGTGTACGCTTGCTTAAGTGAAAATAGAAGTGGTATATTATTAACGCTATCTTTATTATATTGTATTCAATTATGTGGATGTGTTAGAAAGGCAATAATAATCTAGATGTCTCTCATTTATATTATCCAAGTTTGTATACTTTTTTGTTAGCAGGACGCCCCTTTAACAAATTATTTTTGGAAATAATTCAGAAACTGTCAGAAGATTTTTTATGTTTATTTACGCAAATTTTCCACATTTTTTTTATAAAATTTCATCCGTTGGGCAGTAATGATATTTTGTCAAACCACTGTTGTAACAATCTTTTGCTAAATAACGTCGCACATCATTATTCTTCAATCTACTTGACAAACCTTCCTTTTGAACGAATGCCAAACACTTCCGATTGTCCTCATATATCATGGTTGGTAAATTTGTGTGCCTGTGCGCAGTGCGGTGCACACTGGCGCCAGGATCAGGGGCGCCGCGTGCCCATTTTGCGTCCCTCCATCGCTCATCAAATGTCCATTTTGCACGCCCCGCTCATCAAAAAAATTTTTCCCCATCTTTCCCCCCTCCTCGCTCGTCAAAAATTTTCACCTACCGCTCATCAATTTTCATAAAGAGGCGCTTCATAGATTTTTCCAAGGGTCGACATGTCGCTGGGTAAGTTTATCTTCATATAAAAACCTTGTATCAATGTATGGATCCATACTAGACCTTTGCATGTTTCAGATAGGGCAATAAACTATGCTTCTGTAGATAATAATGAAACACAGGTTTGCTTACTACAACTCTAACTTATTGTGGTTCCAAACAGCTTGAAAATAAGACTTTCGATCATTTTTGTCCTCTGCCCAATGTGCATCTTCACAGCTGATGAGCTGCTCTTTATTTTTAATGTGTCCCAGTTTCGATTTTAAATATTTTTTTTCTTACGGATCAATCGCGAATCGATCGCCTTTCGTTGGTTTTTCTACATCGTGTGCAAGTATTGAGACGCTCTACAATATCTGGTCTTATGTTTACCAATTTTTCGTTCCACAATCTGGCTAATTGCTTTAAACCATAAATTCCTTTAAGTAATAAACATACTGCATTTGCTTTTTGTCATAATGAAAACCTGGTGGTTGCTCCATATAAATTGATTATTCGACCTCACTATTTAGAAATGCAGTTTAAATCAATTAAATAAATAAAAATATCGTTTATTTTAATCACGATCGACATCAAACTGGATTATTACGTCCTCAACAAATCTTGGTAGTTGTTTATCTTCAAACCAAACAAATTCGTACTTGTTATTTATTTTGTGCCATCTATGATCAGTCGGTTTCAATTCAGTATTTTCGGTGCGCATTCCTCCAAATACTAGTGATGTATCGTTTTCCTAATAATTGTTGTTGCAATTCTGCTTTACATGGGAGCAAAGTTGAAGTATCATAATTTTAGCTTTAGTTACAAAATTATTAGTTATAGGGATTGTAGTCACAACCTGTAGAGATGCACATAATGGTCAAGTCAGAGAAGGAGATAGCCACGCATCATCATGCCTGACTTCTATGGTTGGTTAAACATTACTATGCATCCTGAACGGCGTTTTTAGATCTGGCTTCATACCCGCTCTTATTTGAATCTATCCTAACGGTACAATGACAAAAATGCCTTGTGCACATTACGTGAAGGTACTGATTTCTTTGGTGATTTCGAACAGACACCCATGCTTTATGCAACCACTTCGAACCGGCAGATATAGCTAATTTTGCTCTATATATCCCAAAATTACCGGAAGAGCTCGTAATAACAGATTCTTTACAAAATTCTGAGACCAAAACATTAATACAATTATGTCGAATCTCCAACCGTTTTCGAGCTAGACTCTATTGAAGTTTCTGTATATATAGGTGCCGTAAACAAAATGAGTTATGAGAACACCGTACTGAATTTATTAGTAATATCTGTCAGTTGCGTATATTTGCTATTATTAAGTTCAGTGGCGCAGCCAGAAACTTCATCTGGGAGGGGCCAATAGAACCCCAGAGAATGAGTAGTAGATTCCTCTACTAGATAATATTGGCATTAATTACAAAATATTTATTTCAAGGGATAATTTGGATACTGCTTTGTACTGATAGAGATTATGCTTCTTTATTTTTTGGCTCATGGAAGACGGCTTGGGGGGGTCCCCATGGCTCCCCCCCGGGCTGCGCCCATGATTAAATTTCTTAATATCAAAATGAATTACATTTCAGAAGAATATTGCGAAATGATACTAATTTATGGTGATTGTGAACGTAATTCAGAAGCTGCTGCGCGAGAATATGCGCTTTTCTGTCCAGAAAGAAGACATCCGAATGGAAATGTTTTTTAAAACTGATAAATCGTGCAAGAAACACATGTACCTTGGTTCCCTCGTATAAAAGTGTAACTGGTTACTCACGAAAGAAACAAATCCTGGCAAATGAAGATGCTTTGATTCATGCAGTTGAAATAGAACCAACGGATTCTGTACGAAACGTAGCGCGAATGTTGAATATTTCAAGAAGCTGAACACAAAGAATTTTGAAGGACATGGCTATCATTATACGCGAGTACAAAACCTTATGTCGCAAGATTACCAGGCCCGTATTGATTTCTGCACTTGAATCTTAGAGCAGGAACGAATGGATCCAAATTTTTTGCTTAAGGTACTTTTCACCGATGAATCCAATTTCTCGGGTGAAAAAATCTTTAATACACACAACTGCCATATTTGGGCCAATGAAAATCCGCATGCTTTCAGATCCAGAAGTTTCCAGAATAGGTTCAATGTAAATTTATGGACAGGTATTTTTGTGAATTCTTTGATAAGTAAATGATTTTAAAAAACGTAATGTTAAAATTGTTTCTACAGATTGCACCCTTTGAACTTCCTGCTCGCTTAAACGGACAAACCTACGGGACATTTTTAACCGAAGACGTACCGGAATTGTTGGAAGATGTGCTATTATTACAACTTAATAACATGTGTGCTTCACCACATTATGCATTGCACGTACGAGGAATATGAAATAGAACGTAACAAAATAAGTGAATAGGACGTGGCGGCTCTAGAAACTGGCCTGCCGATCGCCTGACTTAAACCCGTTGGACTATTTTCTTTTGGGTCATTTAAAACAATATGTTCACAGTAGGGAGGTTATTCATACCCTAGACGACCTAGAGGACAAAATAACCGAAGCATTAGCGACGGTTATACCGGAAATGGTGCAAAGAGCTATGCAGAATTTAAGCAGACGAGTATGTCTTTGTTTGCAAATGGAAAGGGGCCATTTTGAACATTTACTTCACTAATTAACTCTGAGTTATGTCCAAAATATCATTTTGTCTTAATTTATTTTGTTTACAGCACATATCTACAAATGTTGTAAATCGTTAGCCTCACATAGGGAACTTTTTTTTCGAAACTTCAATAGAGTCTAACTCGAAAAAGGTTTTTGTCTCAAAATGTTGTAAAGAATCATTACGAGGTCCTCCGGAGATTTTGGGACATCCTGTATACAATCCTCTATCAGCCTTGTGCTTTTCACGTAAAAAAAAATGTTTCCTGCCTCCCGGGCTAGTAAATCTTATAATCGATTTCATCAATTTATAATTTATTTCTGATTTATCTATCTATCACCAGTTTCGCACGCCAATGACAGCAAAAGTAACGATTTTCCATTCATTTAAAAATGTTATAATTGTGCACTATTGCATGTATAATTAAACGTGCGGTATTTATATCCTTATATAGTGATAATTAATACACTTACTGGATTATTTATTACGAGCGATTTTATAATAAATTAACAGACATATGGGTTTGCTTAATGAGAACACCTCATCGGGTATAAGCAGCATGTTCACAATTTTTGTTGTAAAACTTCTTCAACATGGTTATGAACTATATAAGAGAAGTCACAGAAAAATGTTTTCTTTTATTAAAAAGTAAAAGTGATATGAGAAGGACTCACATATTAATTATGAATTTATTTGTGACAGAAAGCTGTTCATGCGCAAGTGCGGGATTTAACGAAATTTCAAAATTTTAATAAAATCAAATTTAGTTGTTTTATACAGTGTCCGCCAAAAAGTCTGCACCATATGGGAAACTCTGTTGTTATTGATAAAAATATAAAAGTGCATGTTCTCATACGAAAAGGCGGCTACACAAATGTGTGTTGGTTCTGGCGCTTAGGTTCAATATTTTACTCATAATTCCTGAACTACTGTTATTAATAATTCTCTATATTTAATAGTTTCAGCCTAAGTAATGGATTAAGATGCACTTTGAAGAACTTTCGGCAGTACTTTTTTGACCAAATGTATATTTCGGGAAAAAAATGCTGAATTTCTTGGTGCACAGTTGTTCTCTTTTTTCTAATGTTAACTTTTTTTTAATACAAATCACTAAATGGAACTCTTTTTAAGCGATTTGCTTTTAATTTTTTTTTCGAAAAGTTAATACTGTAAAAAAAGAGAACAACTATGCACCAAGTTTAGCATTTTTCCCAAAATATTTATTTGATCAAAAAATTACTGCTAAAAGTTCTGAAGCATACTGCAGTCAGCTTTTATTCTTATCTCCAGTAACAGGTAATAACATTATTTATATTGCTCATGAATATGAAAAACAAAAGTGGACTCAAATTAGGACCTTGAGGTAACCGGAAGTATTTGTTTGTGATTGGAGCGAAAACCTTCATACTGTTTACGCTCAAATAAGTATGAAATAAATGAATTTATTAATTATTCTAAGAAACCGAAGATATCCAATTTTTCGTTAATTAATATAAATCAATTTTATTGAATGCTTTTTGGATATCCATATAAATTGTATCTACTTGACCTTGCTTGTAAAGGGTTTATGACACAAAAAAATTCAAAAAAAAAACAACACGAAATGTGTTAGGCAGGTTAGATCAGTTACTGTAGACTTTTTATTTAAAAATCCATGTTGATGTGGAGAAATATAAAGCCTAACATTGGGATAAATATAATTGTAAATCACAATTTCAAATAATTTCGGGAAGCCATAGAAGGGAAATAGGTCGATAATTTTGAAGTGTAGCCGGATCTCCTTTTTTAACACAGGAGTAACTCGAGCAGTTTTCTATATCTCAGGAAATCTAGCAGATTGCAAGATCGGATTAAAATTCAGATTCACAGGTCTACAAAAAAAAAGGTCTTGTCCTAAGGTTCTCATCTAACCTTTCTGAAGTAATTTGACGCGCTGACTAATTTTGGACAAAAAAATTTTTTTGTCCAAAATTGGCTTCAGCGCATCAAAATACTTCAAAAAAGTTAGATCAGAACCTGAGGACAAGACCTTTTTTTTGCCCTTTTTGGGGATAAAGAGGTGGTAGAGAAAAAATGAGAAGGTAGAAATTTTTTTTTTTCCAAAATTGGCTTCAGCGCGTCAAGATACTTCTAAAAAGTTAGATGAGAACCTTAGGACAAGACCTTTTTTTTTTTTGTTGACCTGTGTTATCAATACACGAGTCAATACATATGGCATTTTTTCTAAGTTTAGCAATTTTCTTCTCTCGCATCTCTAGCTATTCCACTAAAAATTCCAGTCCCGATTTAAAGTACAAAGAAGCCTGCTTTGATTTCGATATTAAGACGCCCAAACTCTGAAACTCTGCTTGTACCTGTTATTACTTTAGTTTGATTTATTTTTCTGCTTGGATCATTCTATACTAAAAATCGTTTACAAGTTTTGCAAAATTGTTGATGTCATTTGTAACTAAGAAACTTTGATCATGTCTTTAACATATATATGCTAAGTTGCGATGGAACAACTAATGTCGATCCATTTTCAAGGAGCAGTAGGGGGTAGACAAATGTACCTACATGAACACTTACAATTTTACAAGTTCGCGTTAAGGTATGGTCCTTAGTTTTTTTAAATGTTGACCAAAAGCCTATTTGCTCAACTAAACTTTTGATGTCCCAGATTTATTTGCACAGAGCTGTCCAAAATAATTTTCAATATTTATTCAACTATTGAGTCATGTAAACTACTCTAAAGATGCATACATATATGCAGTAAGATTCCTTTCTTGTTAATGAATTATTCTGCTTTAAATAAGTCAAAATATATAAGTAATGGTCTTAATTAACACACTGTACATCTATTTGGTCTACGGAATCTGGAGCTCTGACCTTGACTTTTAAGATTATTAAATAATAATTACTTGTAATTTCAATTTGTGTCGGAATTTCTCAATTCATTGACTTTGTAGCTTATACTGGACAATTTTAAGATAAGCCTGTGTTGCTTATATCCGAAATTCACTTATATCATCGAATTCCATTATAATATGCTGATTTTGAATATTCTCGTATCACATAAGACAACTCATTACACTAATGATTAAGAATTATACATAACTGACGATAATTTCTCATGAAATAATAAACAGATCAGTTAGTTGTAAATTTATTTTTTGAACAACACTTCGCAGATGACATATTTAATTACAATACAGTGGCGTCGCGAGAAGGCAGTAATATCGTACTTTGTTACTCTGTTTATGAGGTGTCAAGTTAGAGATGAATATGTGGGAAAAATATGAAATAACAAATGGTGAAGCGATACTCATGGTGTTGGCACAAAGTGGTATACTTACTGTAGTACTGAATAATTTGAAGTTTTGAATAATTATGTAATTAAAGAGAATGGTCAAATTATCTCTGTCATACCGCCGCTAGATTATTTGTGGCTTATAGATATCAGTGGCTATCATATTCACATAAACCTGCTGCACATTGTCTATATCACTTAATACACAAAAAACCAGTGATATAAAATGCAAACAGAGGCGTAACTAGTTGGAACTCTTCTAACCTCAAACTTAAAATTGGAAACTATATAGAATACGAATAGAGGTAGATAGCTCAATGAAACTTTAGACTATGGAGGCTTTCCCAACAACCGTATCCTAGTCTTTTACTCATTCATCCATAGATATCATTTGCTTAAAATGATATAATTTGGAAAATACCAAATAAATACTGCACACAACAGGGCAGAAACATTTTTTTAAAAATTGACGAGCGTGGAGGAGAAACCCGAAAACATTTTTTTTGGTCCGAAAGTTTTTTTGATGAGCGAAAACCGGGCCTCCAAAATAAGACCGGGCCCGGAGAGAATCACCCTCACTCGTCTCCCTCCCCTCGACTGGACTGCACACAACTATGCAACTGACATCAACCTATTATTACAACTATTAATCTAGGATAATTGAAGATACAAGTGGATGAAAGGTGTGTGACATTTCCGAAAAAAATTAGTTTCTTATATGAATGAAGGCTATAAGTACACACAATTCCATTTGTTTCTAATGCTAAAATAAAGGATCTATGTACTTGTTGAAGTTGGTAGCTTGTTAAAAACTTTGAGATCAATTATCTCGAAACCACTTTGTTGTTACATAGACCCTTCATCCATTTGTGTCTTCAATTGTTACAAATATCAAACTCATCCGCTGGACGTGTAGGAGTCTAGATAGGTAAGAAGTTCAAATAGTTTAACACAGTGGTTCCCAACAAGATTGTTTCAAGGACCCCCTCATCGGTCGCTATACTGACAAGACCCCTTAAAAGCTTAAATTCTTAAAATGAAGATTATGTAGAATCTACCATAAATGACTTACTAAACTAATTTACTTAAAGGTGGAAACTGTTCATATATATGAAAATGAAATTTGATGTTCACACAAGTTTAATACAAATACAAAGCAATTGCAATAACAATAAAGTATAATTTTACAATTTCAGTGTGATACGTTGACATTTAGCGGACCCCTAAGACATCGTCCGCGGACCCCTGTTGGGAATCCCTGGTTTAACACATAATACCTAAAACAATGCCTCTGTTCTCTAGAGAAAATACTAACAATTTATTGAGGAGGCAAGAGAATGTTGTCAGCTTATTCTATTCACACAGTTTTCATGGTAACGAAGAAAGGTATTCAAATTCTGTAAATAGCCCAGACGACAGAGGAAATTTTATAGTAAAATCTCCAAAAAGTGTGTAAAATAATATCCTGAAAGTTTACATTCCGCTCGGATGCAGAACATAAAAAAAGCGAAAAAAATTTTTTTCATCCATTTTTTCAAAATTTTGAAATTAAGTCAGGGTATGAAAAATAAAAAATACAGGTGGATAGACCACGTGTTTCTGTACAAAAAATACCCTAATAAAATTTATTGCTAGAGCCACGGTATTCCTGCAAAAAAATAGTGAAGTAACTTTGTCACTCTCCGCGGCCAAGCGCACGGTTAAATGCATACTATGGAACCTCTAAAAATTCTTAGCAGTTCTAACTAGTGAAATAAAGCTTTCATGGGTATTCAAGCGCACGCAGGCATGGATCTCGCTTCGAGTAATAACGTTACTTCACTATTTTTTTCCGGGAATACCGTGGCTTTAGCGATAAATTTTGTTATAACATTATTTGTTCATAAACACGTAATCTATCCATCTGTATTTTTTATTTTTTTTTACATCCGAGCGAAATGTAAACTTTTCAGGATATTATTCTATACACTTTCACGAACTCATTAAAAAGAAAATTATTCATTTTGCAAGTTTTTGGAGGTAAATACCTTGAACGACTGGGCTAAAAGCCAGCCATTAGATATTATTGGCGACTTTATTTTGTCTTTAAAATGTTGCAAATGACAGTAGCGCCTGCGTCGTCGCGACGCCGGAATGAAATTTTTCGATGATAGGAACTTTGGAATAATATTTTTAAAGTAGGTTTAATTCCAGTACTTTTTGTAGTACACACTTTTCCATTAAAACCAGTTTAAAAAATCCCTGGTCGAATATTTGGTAACTATTTAGAAAGGAAATTAAAATTCGCTAAAAGGTGATCACTAGATACAATAGATAGCTTTAACTTCAAGCGATTCGCAATTTTTCATATAGCTGTACGAAGATGGTGCTGAAGTGCAAAATTATTTTTCGATAGCTGCAACATTGAAAAATAGCATACTCGGGCATTTTGTAAAACCATTAGTTTTAAAAATATCTGATATTTTCTATTTTAAATTTTTTTAAGGTATAATTTAGATTAAGCCCTCTATATTTCTTATTAATTATTTAAACTAGTGGCCCTAAGTCAAATTTAATAATGTAAAGTCAAGTAGGTGAAGTAATTTATTTTGACGTTTAAATAAAATATGTACAGGGTGGTCGCGCGTGCGTTAGAACTTCATTTTATGGTATTTTTGGAGTTAGTAAAAAAGATCAAAAATAAAAGTTGTAGAAAATGACATGCATTTTCCAAAAATTAATTCAGAAAAACAATTCATTCAAAGTATCATTTCGGAGATATGAAGCTTACTTTGTATTTTTTTAACGGAACACCTCTATATTTTTACACCTTCTGATAGGCCATAAAAATAGCTTTTTAATTATATATAAAACATAGTAATTTTCTTAAAACTATACTAGATATTAAATTTTATATTTCGTTGCCATTAGGTCATAGTAGTTCGAAAAATATATATCAATCATTGAAATTTTCCATTTTATTTAGAACAAAGTGAAATTAGTTATCAACAAAGGTCTTGACAGAACAAGCGCATTAATTACTTTAAATTATATACTTTTGTTTTTCACGGTTAATTTGATGAATTGTAAACTAATAATAAATTAGAACATTTTTTTAAATAAATACTATGTTTTATAATCTTTAAAAAGTTTTTTATAGTCTTTCAAATGAGGTGTTCCGTTTAAAGAAATCAAATTAAAGTTCATATCTCCGAAATGCGACTCACAACTGTTTTTCTTAAATGATTTTTGGAAAATATATATGATTTAAGATCACCGGACCACTTTTTTTTGTGGGCCTGTGTAATTGAACTTCTTTTGGTAACTCCAAAAATCCCGAAGTTAAATAAGGTTCTACCGTTCGCGCGACCACCTTGTACATATTTATTTTTAAAGTAAATGTTCAAAATTGTTTCCTCCATGTTAAGCAGTTAAATTAATGCTTCCCCAGTTATTTTCAGTAAGACATTTCTATCTACTGTAGCAACACTTGCATACATTTTGTTGGATAGGTTTGCCACATCATCGATTGACTAACTGTAAACTAAATTTTTTAGATGTCCCCATGAGAAGAAATCTAATGGAATTATGTCAGGTGTACATGCCGGCTACCTGATTACTGTCAAATAGCAAGAAGCTAGGAGGGACATCAAAGCGCTGGGCTGATGTCATCGGAAGAGCTGATAGGAAAGAGATTTGGTGACACTGTGCGTTGTGCGTCTAACAAGCGACAGGTGGCGTGATACCGTCAGACGTGATATACAGCAAGTGGAGGCCAATTAGAATAATGCATGAACCACAAAAGTTTGTCATAGCGTTGTGCATAAAAAGAAGATACCCTCTTGCGGAAAATTAAGCGTGCCTATTTTGTGAAATTTTCCATTCATTAATCATTAAGTGCAAAGTTTCAGGGCTGGCTCCAGGTATTTTGCCGCCCCGGACACAGTTTCATTTTGCCGCCCCTCTCTTATATAAATAACATTAGGGTCAGGCAGGGTAAAAATGAGACAAAATGTCATCTTGACGTCGTACAAATGGAAGTGCAAAATAAGACAGAGGAGGGTTTTTCTTTTATATGTAATTTATTCAGTTTTTTACTAAACAAGAAGGGCTAGCTTCTCCTAAATTAGGAAGCTGAACTGCTTCAGTCTACCCATTTGGTCTCTTTAGTCTCTTTTTTACTCCGCTTTTAATTGTTTCGTTAAAATCAAATTTTTGATGATTTAAAACTATCAGATTGATAAACTTGATCACAAAATGTGAAGCATGACACTTCTAGTTGACGACTGCCAAATACAGATAATGCAAATAGAGAAACTGTAAAATACCCAAAAAAGTACTAATAAGGTGCGTCCAAAAATTTTTAAAAGTGAATTAAAGAGTTTACTGAATAATATTTTTTCCCGCATTAACAGTAGGCATAAGACCTGATCGGATAACATAAAACATCAGTTCTGAATGTACAAAACAAACTTGAATAAAAAATTAAGTTTAATTTATTTCAATGTGGGTTGGATATATCACCTTGTCTTTTATTTATCGCGCAACCTGTATGTCTCATTTTTACCCCCCCCCCCCCCCTTTCAGTCCCTTATTTTTTATAACATTTTTTAAACTTAAAAAAAATACCACACTACAGAAATTAGACAAGAAATAAAATCACATATAAGAAACAGAAGGTATGTATGTGACCTACTATATATACAAAAAAAAAAACAATAACAAATTATTTATATAAAGTTAACATTACTATTACTATATTAGTGAAACAATTGTTTCCTAGCTTTTTTATATTTTTTGGTAACTGTGGATTTGAAGAATTTGCCGCCCCGGGCAGCCGTCCGCTTCGCCCCCCCCTAGAGCCAGCCCTGCAAAGTTTCGATGGAATATTGATTCATAGTTCCGAGAAAAAATAACTAATGACGATTTTGATTATGTTTGAATGAATATTAATGCTTAATTTTCAATGGAATTTGGGGATTACACAAAATTAAACTTTATTGTTTGATTAATCTTTTATCTATATAAACATTTCTAATTATAAAAACAGACGACATTCTTATTACGTAAACTTCTTTTTAATTTAATTTTTAGTATAGATATAACCAAAACCTCTAACCCGTGTTTACGTTTCTTTAAATAAAAGAAGATAATGATATAAATTGACATTATACGTTCGTCAGGTTGAGTAGCAACATAAAGAAAAATATACTTATATTAAAATAAAAGGTAAGTAATTATGAATATGTTATACTATAGATGATTCTGCACGAATATTTAGTTATATTTGATTACACATTTTCACATTATGGGCTCTAGCAAACTGTAAAATAATTACTTTTTCTTGTAGGGAAAAATATGGAAATATGGAGTATTGTTTTTATGGCAATTATGGTAACTGATGTTTGTGGGTCGGTAAAAAAGGAATGGAAAAAATTTAAGGTAAACCAATAAAGTTATAATATTTTCGACAGTTTTAAATTTTCAATTTTCTCAACTGGATATGGACATAAGTTTTTTGAGCACAAAAATATTAAAATATAATTTTTTACACGTCCGAGAACAATTTAATTGCTTTTTTCGAGGACTAAAGATCATTGTCATTGCCGGGGGGAGGGTTTAATATTTTCAAACGTCTCAAAAGACTAAATGAAAAATAAATTTTCACCATGACAACTAGTAAAATTTTGCATTATTTCTTAATATGGTATAAATTGCTAAGCTATCAAGTATGATTTGCCACCATCAGAAATTAATTTTTATGTTATAATAAGCTGTATTGTCATGTTGTCATGTTGACAGCAGGACTATCTTTCTTCACAATAATCGAAAATGCCGAAATATCGCATATACCACAGAACTTTTGCTCTTTGGTACATTATATACTATTATTTGAATTGCTTAAATAAGAATAAAAATAATGATAATTTTGGATTGTAATTAATTGTAGATCATAATAATTTTGTTTTGCTCTCTCTGTATTATGTAAAAAATTATTTTCCAGTTAGAAAACAACAAATCATACCAAAGCCTAGAAGAAGACCGAAGAAGATTCAGAATTTTTAGAAATAATGTAAAAGAAATTAATGCACACAATAAAAAATACAGAAAGGGATTAGTGACGTATGAAAAAGGGATTAATAAATACGGTGATTTAACTCCAGAAGAATTCGAACATGTTTATAAACTGTATTTTCTCAAGCCAAAAGTATACAATGATACTTTACCATTAGATACTAATGCCGTACCAGGAGACGATGAAACAGATTTCTTGGACTGGAGAGAAAAAGGAGCTGTTACTTCAGTGAAAGATCAAGGGACTTGTGGATCTTGTTGGATATTTAGTGCGGTAAGTTCTTTTGATGTAATAAGTAACCAATAAAAGATGTCCGTGATACACTATGATGATTAAATTTCTGTTGATTAATTCACTTTTTGATGACATATACTCATAAAACTAATACTAATTTTATTCGTTTCTTTAGCCAAAAATACATTGGACAGAATAAGACCAAAATACAATACTTAATAAATATGTAGGTACTAAAGATTTTAAAAATAGTATACGTATTTATACATATACGGGTATAAAAGTTATAGTGAGTTGTGTGAGTCGGACGAAAACCCGACTATTGTTTGAGGGACTCTTACTTGGTTATTCCCGCGTTTTCGAGGATGCTGAACACCGTGGTGGTGGCAGAATTTTTCGTAACCCAACCCCGCAAACGCCCAACAACTACCCCCAAACGTATTATAATTGAATTATATGATTATAATTGTTTGGTGGTCCCCCGTTTTCGAAGATGCTGAACACCGTGGTGATGGTGGAATTCTTCCTCGGGGTGACCCACCCCCGTAAATGGCCAATAACAATCCTCCAAAGGGGTGAAAGTGTGTTCTCAGCATACCCCCAGGCAATGCTACACAGAAAAAAACATTAAGATGTCACCTTGATCTCGCCAACAAAGTAGTTATCCTCATTTACTGTGGAGCTGAAAAAAGATGAATGTATATTTTTTGGGAAAAATAGGTTTATGTAATAATTGAAACATCTGACTTATTTAATAATAATATATTATATAAAATATTTTTATTGAAGGGGTATTTTTTGCCACTGAGGAGGTGAAAGGGTGTCAAGCACCACGATTTGTGGTCTTCTCCGTGTTCAGCATGTTCGAAAATGGGAGGAAAACCTTTCTCTCCAGTGGTACGATGAGACCGCTCTCTCAACACTTTGGAGGGTGGTTATTGGCCGTTGAGGGGGTATGCGGATATCAGGCACGCGTCCCAAGGTCCTCCCCATAATTGACATGCTCGAAAACGGGGAATGATTAAGGTAGATTCCGTGAAACATTATCAACACGCGTTTGACCCCGTTTGTGGATGGTCTTTGGCCTTTTGCGGAGGTGGGTCACCCTAACGAGAAATTCTGCCATCACCACGGTGTTCAGCATCTTCGAATACTATTAGTACACATATTTACAGGTACGTATTCACACAATAGTACTGTAAGTATACAAGTACACAGAGTGTGCATTGAGAATAAAGTACAAATATTGTACATTAAAGAACGTATAAGTCAAAAGGAATTTTATTCCTCTAAAATATAAAAACAATTTCAGATAAGAAACTGTTTTAGCTCTGCTTTTAATTTATTTCTGTTAATTAATTTTTTAATATTTGGTGGTAGTTTATTATAACAAGCTCCCTTCACATAGGGGGTGATTTTCTGTGTAATGTTAGATTATAATTATCTATGTAGATATCTTCATTATTACGTACGACATATTGATGTTTACATAATGGTAATTTATGTAAGTATAACTAAAGTAAGAATGTTTTCGTTTTTAAATGTTGTTCGACAAGATTCTCAGAAGCCTATTGTAACGTGTTTCCACCCCTAGGAAACTACCCTTGCGAATTCCGTGGGTTCCAAAAATTATAACAAGATATGTCCACTAACACACTTTATTAAATAATTTACTGGATACTTCACAATACTAATATTAACTTAAATGTACTTTACTGCTACTACTATCTCTAAAAATAACAATGTTTATCACTTTGTTTTCATGTTGTAGTCTTAACCCCACTTCTCACTTGTCAAATCCAAGAGTTCAAAACTTTCTGTACTTTCTGAACTACCCGCCGAGAATGCAGTCTTTTATACCTAAAAATAACAGATCTCGATTTTTCTGTGATGACGCCACCATTCTCTAGATAATTCCGGATGTCATTACTCTAGAACTACTGGTAGGTTCTTTCTCGGGTAGGTGCAAATACATCTGAATTCATTGAAGGGGTTGCAACACATCACACTATATTAAATATAATTCTTAATATTCTCTTTTGTAATATAAATATTCCCTGAATATATCTACACTTTGAATAAATTTCTACATAATAGACCAAGAGTAGAAATTTTAGCCTATTTTAGAATTTCTTATAACTTTCTATGACAGTAAGACAATTTCAAGAGCCTACCTTACTATATGTTCGTGATCGTGTTTATATTTTGCTGTATTATTTTTGGAAAACTTACATCTGGCTATGGCTTTCTTTAGGCAATAACATTTTTATTGATTTTAATATCATCGTATGTTTGAATTGGTCTTAGGCCATTGCTATTTAATATCTTGCCATACGTTATAAAGTATTGTTTTGTGCATTTGGTCTTTCGAATTCTCTGATAACTCAAATTACCATACCTTATTTAAATGAAATAAAAGGTTGTACTCTGCAAAATTCACCCATATTAAATCCAAATGAAAGTAAAGACATTTTACTGAATGCTTCAAATAAATTAAATTATTACTATGCGTTTTGTGTACTTTTTAACAACAAATATTCAAAACTTGTCAGTTTTTATCGTAGAGGTTATACCCATGACCAAATTGTGGATAATGAATGACCTTCCAATTTTGTTATGAACATTTTTTAACTCTTTTTTTACGGGTTGCAGTGTTAGAACCTGCTGCACGGAAGCTTAAGCTTATTGTACCCCATAGTCTCATTAATACGATCAATGGGAGCTCTAGCTATCTCTTTCGAGGTCACAAGTAGTCCTCCGATGTATGAATCCTTCGAACTACCTAGGCTGAGAATTCACATAATATATAATGAGGAGTTTCCTCAACCTCGTCATGCATCCTTCGCTCTGAATTGTCCCTCATCCCTTATTGGTTAAATTTTTATTTAGTATGCAATGTTCCGTTAGGATACCCACTGCACATCTCAGCTGTTTTCTGGCAGCTTTAGCAATTCGGTGGTATTAGTTTTGGATGGTCCACCAGCAATGAACATTCATGACTGTCTCATCCCTGGTGCCCTTCTCCAAAACATGATTTTATAAATCCTCTTGCGTCTTCTCTGGTCAGCTTATCTGATTTTATAATTACCTACATTGCCGTTGTATCCTCGCGTCCACTCCAACTGTATGCTATCGTGTTCCGTTTTAGAACGTATCTATTTGGCTTTAAGAGATACTTGGCTGTCGGTGATGATACGGATTCTTTTGTCAGTGCATGAACTCCGTGTCATTTCTCGTGCACAGATTTCAATAACTGTGATTTCCTCCTGGAACACTTGCGGTGCTACACAAGTTCAGGCTAAAATGCGTATCTATCCTTGGTTGATCACCCAAAACTCCTGCTCCAGCGCTTCTTAGTGTTTTTGATCCATCAATATACCATATGGTATCATTTGAATATCTTTACAGTTGCCTTATTTCCTCTTCTCCTTTATCCCTAAAAGTTTTTGAGAAGTTATGGCTTGTGCTAATTCTATCTGACTGCATGTATATTAGTCGATTCTTTTATATTTATTGGAGGAATATCTTGGCATGATGTCCTATTCTTGGAACGGTCCCGCAACTGTTTGTATTCAGCCTATATGCTGCTAGCAGTGCCTCACGACTAAATGTAGGCAGACTAGTGCTTCCATGGTTGCGGTGGGTGCTGTTTGTTTGCTTTGCTCCCATTATCCCTAGAGACGTGGTCTTTGCACACTTAATTTTATTACCGTCCTTCTTCGGCTTTGTGTCACCAGATCAGGGAGGCATAGGTTATTACTGGTAATAGCCAGTGCCATAACTTGTACCCTAGTTTTTGGGTTAATCTCGAAAAATGCACGTTGAAATTTCGCTTTTAGAAACAGCGAAAAAACACAAAATCTTAAAAAATCATATCTTAGTCAATTTTTGACCAAGTTAAACGGGAATAGTCTTAATTTCAAGGTACCTTCATAAGCTTTAAGCTGTACATTAAGACTTTTTGAAAAAAAATCGTAGTTTTAGTATATTTGCTCTTTGACTCTAAACAACAGTCTTCCGCAATAGAATTTCAGGTTGCATCTATTTCTATGTATATATGAGGAGGGTCATTTCAAAATGCGCCTTGTTCACTAGACGAAAATTACAGCAAATCGAAAAAATCTCTTTGTTCCTAGTTAGATTTTGCAATAAAAGAGTATTATTAATAGATCAGTAAAACACAAGTCTTTTAAATCATTTATGCTCTGTATTCTCAAAAATTTTTAATTAAATTTGAATAAGAAGCATTTTGGAGCAACAGACTGGATAAGGCGCATTTTGAAAAAACTCTTTGGGTAAGTATAGAAACAAAGTTTATCAAAATAAAATATGTTTTAAACTCTTATGCGAATACACTACATTGTAAAAATGATATGAAGACCAAGTAAAAGGTTTTAAATTCTAAGATCTTTGGATTCTCTAAAACAGACTTGTGAAATTTTTGTTTTCTTCTGCCAGAGAATAACATTAATTTGAATCATTCTTAGCTTTAAAGTTCTCCATGAATTGTTTTTCCAATCCAATCCAAAATAAGTCTAACGAAGTTTTTAGATTTGGAACAAATTATTTGCACTCCCAGCATTATATGCTGAATCACGTGATCAACATACATCCTCATAATTGGTCCAATTGAATTAGATTAACTTTGAAATAACATAGTTGATAGATAAGGCGCGTTATGGAAAAACACTATATATTTAGACATATTTTATATAGGGCAAAAACCGATTTGGCAGAACAAAATATGTGCAGATATGACCAAGGCAATGTAGAGAATCAATTCACGTAGCTAACCAGAATTTGATTAAAAGTAGATAAGACTCATTTTGAAATTACCCTCCTCATAAATATGATGTTGCAATTAACTCCATATTTTTACTCAGAAGATATTATAGTACTGTACCTGTACTTACTTATGTAGGATATTTTGAGTAGGGAGATTTTGTTTTCGGGAATACTAGTACTAGTAGTACTATTAAATGTCTTAGTAAGTATTTCTGACTTGAGTGGACATCCGCCACCTGGCATATTTACCCGTTATGACGTCATCAAAGATGGCGGCATCTCGATCACAAGAAATTTTTATATCTCTGTTAATATTTGACCGATTTGCATGAAAGGCTCACGAAGGGAAAGCATGTTGTGAAACGGTGTGACCATAGATTCTCAGCTGTTGCTGCGGATATGGCATTGGAGCAAACCATTAACAGATCTCAAAAGAGCTCATCTGGCATCATAGGACGTACTAAACAAAAACAGTTTGTAACAGAATGGGGAATAACACATCATGAGTGTTTGATGATATCCAATCTTTTTCGGGAAGTAACAGACTCCATTACTCTTCTCGAAGGTTTGAACATCCACCATGAGTTTTCGAAGATACAAACCCAGAGCTTGGACGAAAAGGTCAAGTCAATGTTCACATACATTTTACAAAAAGCTAACCCGTTTGATATGCTTCCTAATCCATTACACAATCTACTGACAAAAGCATTGGTTTCACAAGATACAAAGGAAGAGATTTTAACCGTATTTAAAACCAGTGATGATTTGTATTCTACACTGCGAAAAACACGGTATGAAGACAAAACAGCAAGGATATCAAGTACCATCCACAAAGCCATGCTACCAGCATTTGATAGCAACAAAACATCAAGTACAGGTCCTCCTACAGCGAAATCTTGCAAAAAGAGGTCAAACAGTGCAGCTCGCTGTATGATGCAAATAGCTCAAGCTCGTGGATATGCCATGCAGGAGCTCTTTTGGTGTGATCTATCCGATAGCTGTTCACTGTTTAATGATCAAGGATTACTGACAAAGCCACAAAAAAGTACATTATTAAAGGAGCCAGAAACATCTTATAGTGACAATACCATCAGCGACCATAACCTGTTTCAGACTGATGAGGAGACTTGTTATGTTGTGGATGTCATGAATTCCATACGAAAAGTTATGACGAATGAACAGAAAACCTTAGGTGGAATAATTTCTGCTTTTTATTCATATGTTCGGGGCATCACAAAAAACTGTGGAAGAGTCGATTATGTTTTTGACAGTTATTACAAGCTATTACCGAAAGCACCTGAAAGGTTACAGAGGCAAGGTAAGGGCATTGTTATAGATATCACCCACATGTCTGAAGAGGTTCCATTGTCGGTCCAACTCAACAGTTTCTGGGGATCATCAAGGAACAAACTGATTTTACAAGAGTTTGTTGCCAATACAGTGATAGATTATTTAACTCAAACACCATGTAATACTAACCCCACCTTTAGTGCCTTTTATGGTGGTGCAGAAGATAAGATATCATTTAACTATACATCTGTGCAAAATGGAAAACCAGTAAATCACCCAGAAATAAATTGTTTGTCAGTAGAGGAAGCTGACTTTAGAATACTGATTCATTCAAAGCATGCATGCCAGTGTGAGTTTACTAAAATCGGTCTTGTGAGTGCTGACACTGACATAATGGTTTTAGCATTATTTCACTGGGCTACTCTTCATAAACTTGGTGTAGAAGAAATGTGGGTATGCACTGGAGTTGGTGATTCCACGCGACTTTTGCCAGTTCATGTCATTCATCAAAAAATGGGCTAAAACTTATACTCTCTGCTTCCAGCCATTCATGCACTATCTGGATCAGATTATACAAGTAAGTTTGGTACCAAGAAAGCAGCGCTTAATAGTGCATCTACAGCATATTTGGAGAACTTTGGAGTATCACATGACTGGGATGAGATAGAAAAAAGCTTTAAACCTGCAGAAGAATACTTAGTGCAGCTATTACGAAAGGGGTCATAAAATAAAAAAATAATAACAATAAAACAAGAAATAAAGGATTACTATTCACCTTATAAAAAGTGATTGCAACATTTTAACTCAATTTCCATGCAAATCGGTCAAGTATTAACAGAGCGGTCGCCATCCTTAATGACGTCATAGCGGGAAAATGTACTAGGTGGTGGACTTCCACTCAAGTCAAAAATACTTGCTAAGACACCTACTAAGTATTCCTGAAAACAAAATCTCCCTACTCAACATTTCCTACAGGAACTAGAGCCAGGTCCTGGATTATTACAGGAATTAATAAATTGTTTTAGGTTGCCCTTTTGGAAGCACATTACTTCAAGACACATAAGAAATTGGTCTCGCTTAGTGAACAAAATTTAGTTGACTGCATGCCCGAAGAGACTTGTGACGGAGGGTGGCCTATCTTTGCATTAGAATACATACAAGATAAAGGTGTTTATACGGAAGAGGATTATCCGTACAAGGGAAAACGTGTAAAATGTAAAAACATTAAGGCCAAAAAACCAAAAATTTCATTTAATCGTGTAGTAACCGTTGCAAACAGAGAGGAAGAACTTAAAAAAGCCGTTACTAATTTTGGGCCGGTTATAGTATCTATTTGTGCGCACGGCAAATGGATGTTTTATAAGAGTGGTGTGTGGTACGAGAAAGAATGTTGCGAAAATCTGAATCATTCTGTGCTGTTGGTGGGATATGGTAGAGAAAATGGACTGGATTACTGGCTGATAAAGAACTCGATGGGGTCAGATTGGGGGGAAAATGGATATTTAAAAATTGCCCGTAATAAACACCATAATTATTGTGGTTTGACCTCGGATTCTGAGTACATTATTTAACTAATTAAATAAATGATCATATAATTTATTTATTTATTACCTTATTTATTTAATAAAAGTTTTACTAGTCATTAATTACTGTTTTAAAATAACTATTATTTTGTTCTTATAAAACCCATTTTCTCCAGGTTACAAAAATTACCATCGAAAGAACAATCTAAAGTGCAAAATCTATAAAATATATTTGAAGTGGTTCTTAATAGCCACCTCAAATGGAACTCTCGTGAAGGTAACAAATGCGAAAAGTAAGGTTTTATTTATATACTTGAAGAATTAAAACATCTTTGCCTCTTGTGCACATACTAAATTACAATTTTATTTTTTATTCCCTTTATTAACGAGGTGGGGTAGTAACGAGAGTGGCAGTGGCAAAACAAATTTACAGGCCCTTGGTTCTTGTATACTCACTAAATCACAATTTTATTTTTTCACCCCCTGTAATAATGAGGTGGGGGTGACTGATACCAAAAAAATTGTTAAGGCATTTGGCTCACACACTAAATCACAGATTTATATTTTGTATTTTGTAATAATGAGGTGGGGGTGGTAGTGGGATGACTGATGCCAAAAAATTTTTTGAAGGCTTTGGTTCTTGTACATTTTTTTGCTGAAGCTTAAAATCTCGATGTCATGACATTCTAAGCCTATCTGAACAAAAATTTTTTTTTACGATTACTATACTTTCACGATGAGAAAGTAGTTAGACAAAAATATATATTGAAATTATTTTTTGAAAGGGTGTTTTACCCAAATAGCACATTACATTACGAATCAGACTGATTTGCTATAAGAATACTATACTATAAATAATAATAATAATACGTCTTTATTCATTCAGAAAGTATTCTTACAATTTGCAAAAAGAAAATTCTGCAAACTGCAGATATACAATGTTTTGAAATGGCAAAGTATCGCTCAGTGAGCGTTTTTCACCTTAACAAAAACCTGTTTTACTAAAACAAATATATTACATTTATATTATACATTACATTTATATTATGAGATAATGCAGAAATTCGCAAAAATCAGAAATCAAAGAGAGAGCATCAATTATAGCCGAGATTGTAGATTGTAGATTGTTTAAGGGGTCGCTTGGCCCTGGGTTGGCCTTTCTTCACCTCGACCTAAAAGGTCTTTTGTGAATTACCCTGCATCTAGTTGTTGCCCAGGATTCCAAGACTTTTTGCAAAGCTTGCGATTTTCCTGGGAGCTAATTTCCCTATGTCTTCAGGCGTTAATTCCGCCTGTTCTAGGTACTTTAGCCTAATGCGGATTAGCACCTTGCATTCACAAAGTATATGTTCTGCAGTTTCAGTTGCAGCTTCACAGTATCTGCATTTGTCATCTTCTGCCATGCCCATGTTCTTGAGGTGATATCTCAAGGGGCAATGGCCAGTTAGAAGGCCTGTGATCAGCCTTAGGTCGGACTTTTCAAGTTCGAGAAACCTTGTGGCATTCTTTGTTGAATAGGTTATAAACCTTTTTGCTTGTCTTTCGCCTTTAGTGTTCCTCCAGTAGGACTCTTTTTGTTCTTTTTCCCATTTTAGGACCTCCTCCATTATGTGTCTCTTGGATAGCCCACAGAACGGTTCTGGTCCAAAAAACGGGGCTTCAGCCCCTTTTCTTGCGAGGCTATCAGTCAATTCGTTGCCTCCTATCCCCCCATGCCCTGGCATCCACATCAAGGTAACCTTGTTGTTTTTTGCCAGTTGCTTCAGGGATTGTCTGCATTCCCAGGCAATTTTTGACTCGATGGTATATGACCTGAGAGCCTTTAATGCTACCTGACTATCTGAAAGTATATAGATCTTTGCCCTTCGAGTGCCTCTACTTAGGCATTCCTGGGCACATAGATCTATAGCATAAATTTCTGCGTGGAAGATGGTTGGGGGTTACCAAGGACTTTACATAGCCTGCATTTAGGCCCTGCTACTCCCACACCAACCCCTTCATCCATCTTGGATCCATCTGTGTATCAGGTGTGTGACTCTTTCTCCAATCGCAGTGCTCCGACCCTGCCCGCCTGACGGCTTTCAATCAGCACATCAAACAGGCAGTCAAAGTCATGCTTCATTAGCCAAGATTAGTCATCAATAGCGGAGATTTCAAATAAGCACTTCATTAACTTTTTCTTGAAGTTTACTATAGTGTCATCATGAAATCTGGTAGGTATATTGTTGTACAACTTACATGCACTATACGTGGAACTTCGTTTAAACATTGCACTGGAGTGTCTAGGTATAACTAACACATGTTTATTACGAGTATTAAAAACATTTACATCTCCAAATCGTCTTAATTTATTAAATAGGTAAGGTAGTTTATTGGACAGTAGCACTTTATGCACAAGGGAAAGCATATGTAAATTTCTGGGTTTGTCAAGTTTTAGTCTGTTTTCCTCAGCTATTTTAAAACAGGGCCGTAAATTGTGTCACAATATGATATCTTTGAGACAATTAAAGTTTCACATATAGTTAAGTTAAGTTTTGAAGTTAATATTTGTCTGTGACGATAAAGTTGTCCTAGAATATTATATGTCGATTTGCATAAATAACTTACATGTTTGGAGAACCTTAGACCTGAATCTAGCCACAAACCTAAGTTGTTGGTATTCGCTAAGATAGGTAATTCTACGTCATTTATTATAATTTTGAGAGATGGTTTTAAAAGTTTACTCTTATGTTTGGGGCCAAACAGCATTACATATGATTTATTGGCGTTCAGCTGAACGTTATGAGCTGCCGATATATCAACTAATTTTTCTATACATTCACATAATTTGACGGCAGCCAATAAACATTCGTCGGAAGTGAAGGAAAAATAAGCTTGCGTGCCATCTGCATAATTATGTATAATACAACTCTCAATTATCTTACAAAAACCTGAAGTATTTATTGAGAACAACAAAGGTCTGAGTATTGATCCCTGTGGTGCACCTAAATAATTATGTCGAGTCTTTGATATTTTGTTATTGTATACCACTGTTTGACAGCGGTCTTGCAAATAACTTTTGGTGAATGCTACAGATTCAACTGAGAAATTATAATATGCTAGTTTATCACATAATATATTGGGATCCATAGTGTCGAACGCCTTGCTGTAATCTAACATAATCAGACAGCTTATTTTACCTTCATCGGTAGCTCTAATCAAATCATCTGTGATGGTGGCCAAAGCAGTGGTTGTACTATGTTGTTCCCTAAAACCCGATTGTGAGGTGGGTATTATATCATTTTCGATTACATAGTTAGTTATCTGAGTTTTCATTATACTCTCAAGAGTTTTCGACAAATTACCAATATAATTACCTAAAATATGATAATAGAGTAGTTTATTTCTCGCTTGTTATTATCATATTAAACGTAAATAAACAATAGTATTATATTCAACGAGAGTGTAATGGTGGCTGTTAATCACGAGGATGCTTTTTTAAGGCACGAGACACCTAAAAGTAAGTTTTTTTACCTGTTTCACCTCAGAATTATAAATAATTATGAAGTTACCAAATGGTAAATAAACAAATGCAAATTTAATATGTGAGGCGGAAAGCAAAAAGGGACCTCTTGTCGGCAATTTCCGATTTTTAGTTATTGATATTAAATGAATTAAGCTCTAATTCTGAACGATTTATTGCAAAAATCATGTCTCTATGATTTTTTTTGTTTAAGTTACTAGTGCGTTTATGAAGAGGGATCTCTTGTCGGTCCCATGTTATTTCTCCATAAGTGACAGGAGGTACCTTTTCCAGGGCTGAACAATACTGAACATTGACTGCTTTATCGATTATTTTAAGTGTTTCATTCAATTATATCGGTTTTGTAATCGATTACAACTTGTAAAGGACAAAATCCGAAAATCGATCATATTGACCCAAACCACTAATTTCAACTGTACTGAAAAATTAACATCGCCGACAAGAAGTCCCTTTTTGGTTTCCGCCTCACATATATAAGTTGTGACGTCAGTAAACTTTTGAGTTTAATGTTTTAATATCATTTTCTCGCTTAATATTAGAATTAGGGTCTGTATCCTGCACCGACATCTAATCTTCGGCGATTTCCCAATATATGTACATTTTTTTACTTGTGGTAGTTTAGACAAATGTCGTGTAATTTATTTTGGGAAATAAAGACCAGTTATTATTATTATTGCTTTTTTTCCTGCAACATCCACAGGTTAGGTTATTAGCCGCCTAGTGGTAGATAGTGTACATTGACAAAGAAGTCTAAGTACGTTACAAGTTACAAAAATAAATATACAGAACTCATATTGATCTACAAGACTATGTAATATGGATTATTATAGAAATCTATTCAAATTAGGTAAGTATAATGAGAAATAGTCTACTCATATTTTGTAAAACAGGTGGTTAGATATTCTTAGGGGCCGGTCGATGTTTATGCTCTCATTATGCATTCTTTTAGCGATTTTAGCATGTGTAAATTTTGTCGTATATTTTCGAAATTGTTGCATTCATAGTCTACTTATTTAATATCTTTAATTTATATTTTAAACCCCATTCTGGCCTGTTTTCCTCTGTTTTTCGTGATTTAAAAGAAATCCTGACCTGATGGAGCAAAACTAACATCGGGATCGTGTTCAGCGGTCAAAAATACATCGAATACATGGTCTACTTATTTAAAATCTTTGATTTATATTTGAAACCCCATTCTGGCCTGTTTTCCCCCGTTTTTCGTGGTTAAAAAAAATCCTGACCTGATAGAGCAAAACTAACATCGGGATCGTGTTCAGCGGTCAAAAATACATGGGAGTATATATGAGAAAGCTCAGAAAATTTACATTTTTTTAATTTTGTGTGCCTGTGTAATGACTAACAAATGGTATGAGCTTATATGGGTGTGACCAATTCAAAGACGAGTGAACACTACCTACTCTCTCTTTGTCAGCTTGTTTGTCTCTTTGGCGTTAATTAGTAATCTTGGAAGCAAAAACACGCTTCAAATCAGTATTTATGATTGCTATACTGTTCTTTAATTTTTGATCTGCTGCCTGACGGGCAGCCATATCCACCTTCATTTACCTTAGATTCCTATGATGATTCCTAGATTCCTATGTGCTCTGTTGACTAGACTGCTTACCGATCTTAGTCATCCAAATATTTCAAAGCTGTAGATCTCTTAAAAAAATATATCGTTTGAATGCTGCTTAACGAGTCTGCATAAATTAAAAACTAATTGTATACTGGCATCTCGCAGAATCTAAGTGCCATCCATATCGCATACAACTCTGCCGTTTAGATACTAGCCACAGGTGATAATGTTCAGGAGTGAGTCTCTTCCAGTGCTAGAAAGACGAAGCCCACTCCATAATCAATTTTTGAGCCGTCGCGTCAGTGTAAACTTTCAGTGCACTTGGATATTCATTCATGATTGCGGGAAACATTTGGTGAAGGGTTCTGTTGTTTACTTTTCCTTTATTATACTTAGGGAGATCTATTCTAACTGAAGGGAGGGATTAGTTTCCACGGATCTACCACAAAGTTGACAAAACGTACGACATCGGGAAGTTCCATGTCAATTTTTTCCAATAGCTCCTTAGCACGGATCCTCAATGGACGTGTGATGGTAGATCTTGTCTCATAGATCTCATCTAATTCTGCATCGAGCATTATCTAATGGACTTCATTGGACTAGTTCTGAATGCACCACTTGCTAATCTAAGACTCATGCAGTGTATGGAGTCTAAGACTCTAAGTCGGGATCTGAGAACCGGAGAGTATATATGACAGCAGTGATCTAATATTGACAGTACCAAGGACGAATCTTTATTTGCACAGTTGATATTTGAGACAGAACATATCAACTTCGAAGACTTTTTTGTGCTCTTTGCTAACTCAATGTTATAGGGACATCGTGTGAGCTTAGTATCTTACGGTTATACCTAAGATTCTGAGGGTGTTACTGATTTTTATACGATTACCATTTACATGTAGCTGAGGTTCGTTATGTGGCATTATTACATAACAAAATTGGATGCACTCAGTCTTTGACACTTAGCCCAGATGTTCGGCTTTTTCGACTATTCTTTTAATATAGCCTAAACAAAATTATCAAATCTTCCACGTAGATGGACCCTAGTGCTAATAATGCCTATTATTATTATTATTTATTTATTTATTTAATATAGGGCCGCGCCGACTCTTGGCAGCGCTTGTGTGCGAAATCTATGAAGCGCCTGTTTTTTTTTTGTTATTTTCGTTAATAGAGGAAAAACTTAAATTTGTTTTGGCTCTCGGTAATATCTGATCGATTTAAAATGCGGTGTAAAAAAGTTGCAAATAAAAATGAAAGTTGATGATCTGGTGGTAAATAGGATCAAATTTTTTTATGAACAGAGCGCGCAAAATAGGAAAAAATTTGACGAGAGAGCAGAGCGCAAGACGGGAATTTTTTTTTTTGATGATCGGGGGACGCAAAATGTAAAAACATTTTTTTGATGAGCGAGGGTGGAGGCGCAAAATCTTGCGTTCATAAACTCATCCACGGATTTTGTATTTGTAAGTGTCGGCGCCTGGCGACAAAGTCTCGTACTTATCGATACTCGAGTGTAATGAATGTTATTGTTTAAATAAATTTTTAATTTCAATAATTGGGACTGGCATTTCATTTTGCCCCACGGGCGTCTCGCGGGGTCCCCGATACCCTGGCGCCTGTGTGAGCCGCACACAGGGGCGGCACGGCTCTGATTTAACTAATTTAACAATACACTGCACAACAGAACCTTCCAGTTACGGGGCAGAAGATAATAAGTACATTCAAATACATAAAGAAATGCAAAAACATAAAAATATAAAATAAATTATATTATCTAATCTGTGTAAAGATCGTTCTAACCTGAGAGATTATACAACGTGATTTACCATATGCGGAAAATAAAATGGTGTACTCCCCAGGTAGCAAAGGCACGTGAAAATGACGTGAAAAAACGTCAGGAGTGACGAGAAATGACGAGTTAGATGACGTAAATGAAACGTGAAAATGACTTCCTAATGTCTCAGATGAATGACGTCCTTTTCAGGTTATATTTGGTAACCCACAGGTTTTTAGTAATAGGAACATATAAAACTACATACTAGTTAGTAATCTACTTGATAAAAATAAAATAATTAATGCATAAATAAGTTTTGTCCTAATGAATTTGTTTGTTAGCCATCCGTAATTTTATTTACATATTAACATATCTAATATTGTTTACCATCACTCCAACTTTTTCTCACAAGGGTTGCCTGCAAATTATAATGTTTATTAATATAAGTTATTAAATTCATTTTTACTTACCTTTACCAATTGCGGTCCGTATGGTTCGAACCTACATGTCTCCCGTTGTCCGTATTACAGTACTGACTCTTCTACCAACTGAGCTATCTTAGTGACTGTTATTTCGGATGCTAAAAGCAGTATTTATGGTGATGTGTATGAAGTCTTTATTATGTGAAATTGAATTTCTAGCCTTATTTAAAATATATGAAAATCTTTCAGGTTATCTTTTTTTTTCTATTTTTTTACGTGTTCCCAAACCTGAATTTTTCGAGTTACTAGTATTTTCATTTATTTATAATTATTAAGAAGAACTTGTTTAATTTAATTAAACTGTCACCAGTGTCACCTGAGAAGTACGAGTACTTGTTGAACAACGTCATTATTACATTAATTCAGTGGCGGTTCGTTAAAAAAAATGTTTACTTTTAGAATTTAAGTTTTAAGTTGTTTAACCTGTTCCCAGGTTTGTATAAGACAAACCTGGGAACAGTGTTGAAGAAAAAACGGTAAAGGTATAATATCATCAACAACATAAATAGAATATTTAATGGTCTAAAACAGACCTAAAATTGAAAAGAAGTATATTCGTACATCGGTTTTATAAGCAATTACCTTAAAAAAACAACTAAAAATTTTTTCGCAATTATTTTAACAAAAAAAAAAGACGGAATGAGCAGAGGTCGAACCCCGGACCTCGTGACTTGAAATCAAATCAAATCAAAATCAAATCAAAGATATTTATTAATGTTTAAAGACATGAATGCGCCTCAGCTGGTTCCAGTCCAGAGCCGATCACCCCACCGCGGCGTGCAACGTCGCGGTAGGTAGGTGATCGGGTGGAGGGGTTTAGCTTCGGCTGTAACGACAGATGAAATTGGGGCGTTAGGGCTCCTGTTTAACATATATAAAAAACTTAAACCTAACAATTTCATTGAACAATAATCCGGGAAGATATTAAAATACTTAGAAATAGCTAGAACTACGAAGAAACAATTGCATTTTTAACACACGCGCACTGTCGCACGCGCGCACTAAATTTATGAAGAAAATCTTGTTGTCCATACGGGAAAAACTTAGTGAAAAAACCCGTTCGAGAGCGTGACTTGAAAGACGACGCTTAACCCTCTCGACCACTAACCTCCGTTTGAATACTTGCTTAAAACCTTTATAGTGGAACACGTAAGGGCTAGATTTTGCTTTTTAATGCATTTTAATCTAATTTTATTATTAAAAGAACTCGATATCTTCACAAATAAACTGCCGAATCTTTGCAAACTTTTCCGAATATAAATTATTTTGGATATTGTTAAAAAACATTATCCTCGAATAAAAACGCCAATCCTTATCCCTCACGACACGGTTTATTTTTTTTAAACTTTACACTCTGCTTACGATAATAAAATGCCATCAGCGAGTTTTAAAGTTTGTAATCCGATAAAATATAAATAAATTTAACACCGAAAAAAGACGACAATATGACGTGATATGTAGCACGTCATTTTAATGTCATATATGAGACGTCATTATGTCGTCGATTTTTAGGGCCCTGACGTCTTTTTGACCAGAATCACCAGATTTTGACGTCATTATAACGTACCCTTGCTACCTGGGTAGTCTTCAATGTGGGAAAGCCCCTGCAAAATTTTAGAGTGCCCCGAGGTAATTTAGTATATTAAAAATGGTTGAAACTTACGAAGATACGACTAGGTCAGTAATAGGGCGACGAATTTACTTGTGAAAGAACATTGAGATGTTTACATTTCCCTAATTGGCATAAAAAGTGAAGCCGGCGAATGCGGTCTAAGTGCCGCTTTTTTTGCTTTCGGTCGAACAGTCAGAACACTGGCGTGTTATTGACGGGTTTAAGTAAATTTCTCTTATATCTACTTGTTGTTGCAAAGTTGATTAGCATAGGCTCAATGTCTTTTCGATTTATTTCGCTATTTTTGAGTGTGATTTGATCAAAACCAAAAAGTCACTTCTACCCCCTCCAGCTCTGCTGTCAATAGTGATATGGTTGTACCGCGATACGTCAGATTGGTTAAAGTCATTGGCGACGCATTTCTACAAAAAAAAACTATTATTTTTTGTCATTTTTTTTAATTTTTCATTTTTTTAACTCGGTGTGGCAGATCACCCTGTATATAGTGTATTTTCAGTATCCTATACATCTTTATATTTTTGAGTGCTTAATCATAAACCTTAGTAACATTTTGCTATACAGTTATAAAACAGATTATATAAGACAAAGTGTACGTTTTTAGGTAAACATAATAATGTAAGGTATTTATAATACGCCACTGCTTTTCTTAATATTGTTTTTGTTTGTGTAAATAATGTAAATACTAGTAATTTTAAAGATATACGATGTATACTTATTACGTCGATTTCTTGTCAATTCAACTTTTTAGTACAGATATAAGCAAATATAACCTCTAACCCGGCGTTATATTTTCAGCTAAATAAAAATATACACATAAATCTGTGAGTGGAATCACTATACGTTCAAGAGGTCTAGTAAGAGCAAGTTTCTGTGTCAGTTTTGTAAGGTAAGTAATTTTGACATTTTTTTTAATCAATGACTTAAATTTTATCCATACTTACTATATAAGAGTATAAATGAAATATTTCTCTCAAGCCTTATCTATTAAAGTTTTATTTTATTTCTGGATACTTATCTAAAACTAAGCTAATATTAACAAAGTTTATTTATTTTAAATACTATATAATAACTTTTAAAAATAACAGAACAATTGGTTTTTGATACTAAAAAAACATAATCTGAAAAAATGATTGTGGCATGTAATACTTTTTTGACGTGATGTCTATTTACAGATGATTTTTGTAATTTTCATTTATTTTCGAAACTGTCTACTAATATAACTCTGGGTTTTAGGTACAGAAAAATGAAATTCAGGTATATTATTTTAATCGCAGTAATTCTAAATGGTGTATTTGCCACTATAGAGGATGAATGGTATAAGTTTAAGGTAAGCTATAATTAATTAACAATATTTTTGAAACCTGAATACAACTACTAAAATGGAGGGTCTATAAGGCCGGTTTTCGGCCCTTTTTATTTTTGGTCAAACGTCGAAATTTTTTTTTTATCATATATATTCAATATCTAATCTATTCCACCCCAAACAGAACTTCCCCCAACCCATCCTCATTAAATTATTATAGAACCAGTTTACATTAGCACACATGCTTAGGAGTTTTTAAACTTGAAAATCATATTTCCTCTGAATAAACTGCACCCTACCGCCCCCTACTATACAATACCAACACCCCCCCCCCAACACCTCCAACTCCCAAAGACAAGCACCCCCTCCTCACATAACATAAACCATTATGCTGCTACCAGATATAAAAGATTTAAATGGACTTTTTTTTACGTTATTAATAAAATGCCAATTCCCCAACATCCTCTCTGCCGAACCATTCTGTTGTGTAGAGAGGTTTAGAATTTTTTTGTTTTTTTTTTTTTGTTTGTTCATTTAGAGCTTATACGTACTGAATATGTACTTTTGTGTGATTTTTTCAGAACTTCGAGCTTAACTACCTTTGTTCGTATTTTTATTGCTTTGGACATAGGAAGAGAGAGTAAAACAGACGCAAGGTTATATCTTCGTTATACGATTTTAAAGCTGTAGCAGTATGATGATGTAGGGAATTGTTCGGGAGAGTGTGTGTTGGGGGAGGCGGAGATAAGAGGAATTGACATTTTATTAATAATGTAAATAAAAAATCCTTTTAGAACTATTTTATACCTGGTAGGAGCATAAAGATTTATGTTAGTAGGGGGAGAGGGTGCATGCCGTTGGGGTGTTGTATAGTAGTAGGGGAGCTCAGAGTGCAGTTTGTTCAAAGGAAATGTGATTTTCAAGTTCAAAAATATCTAAGCATGTTTACTAATGTAAACTGGTTCTTTAATAATTTAAGGGGGATACATGGAGGAGGGAGTGTTTGGAGTGGAATAGATCTTTTTACCAAAAATAAACAGGGCCGAAAACAGGCCTTATATGCAGGCCTTTTACATACATGTGATAAGAAGTGATTTTCGAGAAACGACCACTTAAATTTTAATATCAGCCTCATTAAAAACCCTCATCTAGATTTTTATCCAAATATGGTAAAATTTTTTCGAAAATACGTCGAAATTTTTTCATGCAAAAAGTCGACTGCTGAACACTTTTTTATGCCACCAGGTGCCACACTTTAAAAAACGTATTTTTTACTCTTTTTCATGACAGTGCGATAGATGACCGTGGTGGTGGCCGATAACAAACAAATGCTGAAACATTTACTTACACATATTAAGTACTAAATCACAATTTATTATTTCACCCTTTTAAAAATGGGTGGGAGTATTAGGTGGGGATGGCCGATGCCAAAGAATTGGGATCCTTCGAACATCCTAAAATTGTGATCCAAAATTTTGGTTTGCTGAATTAAAAAAAAAACGAATTTTAGTTGCTAGGATTTATAATACATAATCCACATTCCTATTTCTTTTGAGTATTAATTTTGTGAAACGTGTTTCTGTGCCCCTGTTTATGAACAACAATGGTCTATTCAACCAATTAAGTTAGCAGAACGCGTTGAGTGTAAATATAAAAATATGATTTACCATGAAATAGTTCAGATTTAAAATAATTATAACTTTAATATACGAATCCTAGTGTTTTTTTTAGTAGAAATATTGCAATAAATAAATATTGCAATTATTTTACCATATCTCGATCACTATGATAAATCAATACATGCAGGGTGGTCACGCAAATATTAGAACTATATTTAACTTCATTATTTTTGGAGTTACGTAAAAAAGTTCGAAAATAAAATTTACAGATATTACATGTATATTCCAAAAACCATGTCATAAAAACAATTGAAATTGAATTGAGTTTTTTATAATGGAACGTCCTATACATATAAATAAAAAGTGTATACGTATAAAAGTTCAAAAATAAAAGTTATAGACATGTATTTTCCAAATCATGTCAGAACAAATGAAAGTTGCATTTCGAAAATACGAACTTTACTTGAACTAAACTTTACTGAGGTGTTCTATAAAAAACCCAAGTAAAGTTCATATTTTTGGAATACCGTTCCATTGTTTTTATAATATGATTTTTGGAAAATGTAATATATATTAATATGTATATACAGGGTGTCCCGAACTGCATAGGCCAAACTTCACTAAGCAATACAACTTTTCGAAATAAGAAAAAAATTCCTATAAACGTGGGTCGGAAAGTGCTTAGTTTCCGAGATACAGGGTATTCAAGTAATTCTCCTGATAATGTTTTTTTATGAATATTTTCGAAACGTCTAAAGATAAACAATTGATAATTTACACAGGAATTTAACTTTTTATGCTTTCTAAGACAAAATGACAACTATGTACGAAAATCATTCAGGAGCGGGTGAAACTGGGGGGCCTAGGTATAATTTAGCCCCAACTTTATTGTGTGATACTTTTACATTAATTTATGAGCAGAACTTAAAAATTTGAAGTTTTCTACACAAAAAAAGTCTCTTGTGTTTTTTCTCTAAAATTATCAGTTTTTGAGTAAATCTTATCTGAACTTTATTCGGGAATAGTTTTTTATGAATATTTTAGCAGAACAGAAAAAACAATGACAGTAAAACAAAATTTGATTACACTATTTTTTATTAGACAACAATGAATTAGATTAAAGTAAGGTAAATTACAAATTACTAGAGTTGTTCAAAGTGCATTCCGCCAGCATCAACACATTTCTGACATCTGCGCCTTACAAAGTGTGTAGCGTTACGAATGAAATCATGATTAGCCCGCAAATTTTCACATTCTTCGAGAATTATTTCTATTAACTCTTCTCTTGTGTTTACAGGGTTTGCGTAGACTTTTTCCTTTAAATAGCCCCAGACAAAAAAATCAACTGGAGTTAAATCCGGTGAAACAGGGTGGCCAGGCTCTTGCACCTAATCGACCGATCCACCGTTCAGGATAATTATTGTTTACCCACAAACGGTTCTCAACAGCAAAATGTGCAGGAGCTCCGTCCATTTGAAACCAGCATTCATTTCTTAAATTAAGAGGAAATCCTCGAGATATTGAAAAATCTGGTTATTTAAAAAATCATTAAATAATGGTCCATTTAAACGGGGAGGAAAGATGTGGGGCCCACAAAAGTCCCGTTTATAACACCACACCATACATTAACGCTAAACTCCTGTTGAAATGTCCTAGGGCGAATTATATGAGGATTCCGATGAGCCCAGATCCTTAAATTATTAAAATTAACCGATCCATTACGATCATAGGTAGCTTCATCAGTCCAAATAATTTCACTTCCGAAATCGGGATCTTGTTCCATGGCATTTATAAACCAATTACAAAAATTGATACGCCTTTCGGGATCACCTGGTTGAAGGCTTTAGACTGGCTGCATTGGAAAAGCTTTTCTGTGGTCTTTTTTCAGAATCCGAAAAACTTTGTTTTTGGAAACATGCACAGCTTGTGCACACAGCTGTTTGACTTAATTTATTATTACTGTTAAATTTGGCCAAAATTATGTTTTTAAATCGCCCATTTCGCTGTTCTTCATTTCTTGGATCTCTTTTAAGTCCAACATTTCTAAATTCGAGGTGGGTTCGAATAAAAACATCTTTAGATGGTTTCCTTCTATTAGGAAATCTTCTGCGATATTCGCGTACCACGGCATTCGCGTTTCCATTACAATATCCATAAATAAAATGAATATCCGCGTACTCCACATTACTAAACATGAACATTTTTACTTTTCAATAGAACACTTTTTCCAAAAGGAAATAATAAAACTACAGAACAATGAACTACAGAAAACACAAAAAACAACAATGTCATTATTGTCATTCTGGTATTGCATGCCAGATTATTTTTCCATTTGTTACAAACATTACAATCATGGCACACTCCTGCATACCAGAAATGCTGGTAATAATGTTACTGATTAATAAAGTTCATATGAGATTTACTCAAAAACTGATAATTTTAGAGAAAAAACACAAGAGACTTTTTTTGTATAGAAAAATTCATATTTTTAAGTTCTGCCCATGAATTAATGTAAAAGTGTCACACAATAAAGTTGGGGCTAAATTACCTCTAGACCCCCCAGTTTCAACCGCTCCTGAATGATTTTCGTACATAGTTGTCATTTTGTGTTAAAAAGCATAAAAAGGTAAATTCCTGTGTAAATTATCATTTGTTTATCTTTAGACGTTTCGAAAATATTCATAAAAAAACATTTTCAGGAGAATTACCTGAACACCCTGTATCTCGAAAACTAAGCATTTCCCGCCCCATGTTTATAAGAACTTTTTTCTTATTTCGAAAAGTTGTATTGCTTAGTGAAGTTTGGCCTATGCAATTCGGGACACCCTGTATAATAATATTTACTCCTAAATATTTCATTTGATTTGAGCATGTCTATAATATATGAAAACAATATTTTCCAGCTAGAAAACAGTAAATCATACCAAAATTCAGAGGAGCAGCAAAAACGTTTTAAGATTTTTAAAGCTAATTTAGAAGAAATAAGCGAGCACAACAGAAATTACGAAAAGGGTTTAGCAACATATAAAAAAGAGATTAACAAATATGGTGACTTAACTGCCGATGAATTTCTAGACTTATATAAATTATTTTTCCGCAATCCGAAGGTGTACAATGATACTGTACGACCAAATGCAAACACAATATCTGTAGATGATAAAAGTGACAAAGAATCAGATTTTTTGGACTGGAGGGAAAAAGGAGCTGTTACACCGGTAAAAGATCAAGGAGGTTGTGGAGCGTGTTGGATTTTTAGCGCGGTAAGCTTTATTGGAATTTTTATCTAAACTCCGTTTTCAGTCTAAGGGTACAAAAAGCAGCAAGATTTAACATTACCTCAGCCCAAAGTGAATAGAATCGAATATAATAGAACAGGACAGAATTTTATTCATGTTATACATATATAAATATTATCTACATAAGTCAATAATAAATAACTCCTTAATATAGAAACAATTATAAAAGCAAAGTCACGATAACATAATGTAAAAAAACCGCTGCCCAAGGAATCACTACTTCCACATCCAGATTCTCTATCCAAGTCACTCACAACGAAAAAAGTTTGCATGTGGAAATAATGGTTTATGGAACTTTAATACTATAATATTTGAAATCCTCTACCCCAAAAACCCATAAAACGATACCCCACATCGGTAGTGGAGTGGGGGTGGTGATAGGGGAGTGGTAGTGGGGGTGGATGAATTAAAAAAATATTTTGAGGTTTCTGGTTCTTGTACATACACTAAATCACAATTTTTTTTCATCCCCTTTAATAAGGGGGTGGGGGTGGTAATGGGGGTGGCTAATGCCAAAATTTTTTTTGAGACCCTAGCTTCTCTTGTATATACTAAATACCAATTTTATCGACTCTTACCTGCTTGATTTACCCATTTACCCCAAATTTACCCCAATTTACCCCCCAACCCTTCGTCGGAACAACATGAAAATATAATCTAGTTCCAGATCTCGTTAAAGTACATACGTGTACCAAATTTCAAGTCAATATCTTAAACGGTTCCAGAGTAAACGTGCGCACAAAAAAAAGTTACAGACAGACCGACAGACAGACAGACCGACAGACAGACAGAAATTTTTTTTTCGCTCAAAGTTATAATCTCGACGTTTCATGACATTTTAAGCCTATTTGAACAATAAAAATTTTTAAAAATTTTTTTGTCGTTACTATACTTCCACTGGATGTGGAAGTAATAAGTGGGACGAGCGTAGATGCGTCTTGACTGTGCTGTATACTCCAGTGAAGCAACGTGCAGCGCGGTTAGTTCTTGGATGGGTGAAATTCATCTTAGGAAACATAGCGATCTCGTCCCATCTTCTAGCGGCTTGTATATCAGTGTATACGCGGAAGCTATGTAATTTCAGACGAGGATTACGTAGTGGATATACCATTCTTCGTAGGGGATGTAAAGCAGGCGGTCCCTTGTCTATTAAATGTTAGGTAAGTAAAGATCCCTACACTTCTCAAGGGAAGAGGTTAGGCAAAATGTTCAGGTTGGTGATAATCCCTGGTAGCGAGAAATAGGCCGACGTTAAATAATTAGTTAAAAAAAATAAGTAGTTTTCATAAAAACTAGTACCTCAAAGTAGAAAGAAAACGTAAAAAATATAAAAATTGTTTAAAAACACAAAAAACAGTTAATGTTAAATATAATTATCTAATAAGAGAGACGGTAAATTAAGCAAGGAGTCAAAATAATCAAAGTATTCGTCATATGAGTAAACGGCATTCTGTAAAAGGGTATTTTTTATTTTAGCTTAAACGTGTTTTCGGGATTTTGAAAATTTTTAGGTAACACGTTAAAAAAAACCGCTGCCCAAGGAATCACTACTTCCACATCAGGATTTTCTATCCAAGTTACACAACGAAAAAATGTTGTATCTGGAAATAATTGTTTATGGAACTTTAATAATATAATATTTGAAATCCTCTAACCCAAAAACCCATAAAACGATACCCCACATCGGTAGTGGGGTGGGGGTGGTGACAGGGGGTGGGAGTGGGGGGGGGTGGATAAATTAAAAAAATATTTTGAGGTTTCTGGTTCTTGTACACACACTAAATCACATTTTTTTTTCATCCCCTTTAATAATGGGGTGGGGGTGGTAATGGGGGTGGCTAATGCCAAAATTTTTTTTGAGACCTTAGCTTCTCTTATCTATACTAAATATCAATTTTATGAACTCTTATCTGCTTGATTTACCTATTTACTCCAAATTTACCCCAATTTACCCCCAACCCTTCGACGGAACAAGATGAAAATATAATCTAGTTCTTGATCTCGTTAAAGTACAAATGTGTACCAAATTTGAAGTCAATATCTCAAACGGTTCCAGAGTAAACGTGCGCACAAAAAAAGTTACAGACCGACAGACAGAAATTTTTTTTTCGCTCAAACTTGAAATCTCGACGTTTCATGACATGCTAAGCCTATTTGAATAATAACAATTTTTAAAATTTTTTTGTCGTTATATACTTCCACTGGATGTGAAGTAAAATATTGATATATAAGAATTTTGAGATTTACTTAGTCTATATTTGGGTAATCTTAACTTTGTTTTTGTCCTAGTGTCATGGTTATGTATGTCCTCCTGCTTGGTATTTTTAATTTCAATATGACACAAGCATTCATATATATAACAAGATGGCAGTGTTAATATTTAGAGACTTTAAAAAGGGGGTTTACATGATCATCATATTTAGTAAGACATTATTCTTATAACTTTTTTGCAATTTAAAAATTTTGCTCAAATGACATGATGACCCCCATACTATCACTCCACTCCAGCAGTCAGCTGTAAGACACTAAGTATTCTAATCCAAAAAACCGCTGGCCAAGGAATCACTACTTCCACATCCAGATTTTCTATCCAAGTCACTCACAACGAAAAAACTTTGTATGTGGAAATAATTGTTTATGGAAGTTTAATAATATAAAATTTGAAATCCTCTACCCCAAAAACCCATAAAATGATACCCCATCAGTAGTGGGGTGGGGGTGGTGATAGGGGGTGGTAGTAGGGGTGGATGAAGTAAAAAAATATTTTGAGGTTTCTGGTCCTTGTACACACACAAATCTAAATCACATTTTTTTCTATTCCCTTTAATAATGGGATGGGGGGTGGTAATGGGGGTGGCTAATGCCAAAAATGTTTTTGAAACCTTAGCTTCTCTTGTATATACTAAATACCAATTTTATGGACTCTTACCTACTTGATTTACCTATTTACCCCCAATTTACCCCCCAACCCTTCGACGGAACAAGATGAAAATACAATCTAGTTAAAGTACATATGTGTACCAAATTCTCGTTAAAGTACATATGTGTACCAAATTTCAAGTCAATATCTTAAATGGTTCCAGAGTAAACGTGCCCACAAGAAAAGTTACAGACAAACAGGCAGACCGACAGACAGACCGACAGACAGAATTTTTTTTCGCTCAAACTTAGATTCTCGACGTTTCATGACATTCTAGGCCTATCTGAACAATAAACATTTTTTAAAAAAATTTTGTCGTTACTATACTTCCACTGGATGTGGAAGTAAAAACCGCTGCCCAGGGAATCACTACTTCCACATCCAGATTTTTTATCCAAGTCACTCACAACGAAAAAATTTTGTAGGTGGAAATAATTGTTTAAGGAACTTTAATAATATAATATTTGAAATCCTCTACCCCAAAAACCCATAAAACGATACCCCACATCGGCAGCGGGCTGGGGGTGGTGGTGGGGGTGGATGAAGTAAAAAAATATTTTGAGGTTTCTGGTTCTTGTACACACACTAAATCACATTTTTTTCATCCCCTTTAATAATGGTGGGGGTGGTAATGGAGGTGGCGAATGCAAAAAATTTTTTTGAGACCTCTTGTATATACTAAATACCAATTTTATGGACTCTTACTTGATTGATTTACCTATTTACCCCAATTTACCCCCCAACCCTTCGACGGAACAAGATAATATAATCTAGTTCTAGATCTCGTTAAAGTACATATGTGTACCAAATTTCAAGTCAATATCTCATACGGTTCCAGAGTAAACGTGCGCACAAAAAAGTGACAGACAGACCGACAGACAGACTTTTTTTTCGCTCAAACTTAATATCTCGACATTTCGTGACATTCTAAGCCTATTTGAACAATAAAAAAATTTTTAAATTTTTTTGTCGTTACTATACTTCTACTGGATGTGGAAGTAATTAATATTGGTACCGTTCACAGACGTAAAGCTGTTTATTTTCGAGCCACAAAAGTATTGTGAAACAGAGAACTTATTTGAAAATTAAATATTTTCCATAAAATAATCTTCGTAATTCACTCTATTCATCATTCTCCCGATATTGTCGTCGAGAAATAATCCGGGGGTCGTTGATATCTTGAAGGCTTTTATTTGTTACTCTGCAAAATATTTTGCAAAAATCTTTCATCAATATAATTTTCGTAAAAATGGTGTTGACTAGGGCAATGTCTCTTAGTTTCAACCAATGGACAAATATTAAGCTCTGTCTCTTCCATCTCATGAAACATTTTAGGGACTGGAGGTTCGTCGTTTATTTTCTGGTGATTTCTCCAATATTTTTTAAAAGAACTGAGAATATTTATCGATGGAATTGGTCGATTTTTAAACTGAATAAATTTACAAAAAATAAAACAATGTTTTATTGTTATATTTTTATTATTATTAGAAACGTGAGCAGACCCGAAGATCGACAATACTCAGACCTATCGGCCCATTGTACATTCGCAACAATTAAGAAGAGATCAGTGCTCTTCACCGCGGGGGGCAATTATTTCCAGAGTAGATTCTTTAGTTCCTTTGGCTGTAGATACTGCCTTCCTAGATTCTTATACTTTGACAATGCCAGTGTCCCGTTATCTGGCCTGCCATCTGTCGCAATCATTCTCTATTCATTTTACGGTAGAATCAGTCTGTCTAATTCTGGGAGCCAGAGCCAAACAGTTATTAAACACTGCCATAGCTCAGTCTCGAGGCTCTAATTGAATCAGGATTTTCGGCAGACGAAGGCTGGCTCCGGGAGATGCAAAGGATTCTTTGCTCCTTCCCCGCCATGCTTCTCCGTTGTCCTCCACTCTACTGTATCCACGCACCTATACAAAAAACTCGTAGCTAAATTTAGCGTTTTGAATGTGGAACTGCACTTTATATCTTGCTTTGCGATTTTCCATATCAGCATATTTATTTTTCTTATGTTTATGTATCAATGTATCATCGTATGTCACGAATTTATACGTCTACGTAAATATTTTTTACATGTGTTCCACCTTTAACAATGTGATCGGTTTTGTTGTCATTTAATGAAAAATGTTAAAGAAACATTCGTATACATCAAATTCTTTGCTCTACTACATTATAGACATTATAGAATCTCCACATTTCAAAAAGTTATTACAAATATTAAATTTTGTTTTAGGTCGGTGTTTTGGAAGGATATTACTTCAGAACTTACAAAAAATTACTCTCGCTTAGTGAGCAGAATATGGTTGACTGCATCTCTAATTATACTTGCTATGGCGGCTGGGCACCTCTGGCATTATACTATGTACAACGTCTAGGTATTAACACTGAAGAGGATTATCCCTATGAAGCGAAACATGTAAAATGTAGATACGACAGCTCGAAAAATGTCAACATTACTTTTAGTAATATAGTGCATATTGACCCTGATGAAAATAAGATTAAAACAGCTGTTGCTAATTTCGGGCCGGTTATAATAGCAATTTGTGCTACCAGCAATTGGAGGTTTTATAAGAGTGGTGTGTGGTATGAAAAAGAATGTTGTGAGAAGCCAAATCATGCAGTGCTGGTGGTGGGTTATGGTAGAGAAAATGGACACGATTATTGGTTGATTAAAAATTCAATGGGGTCAAATTGGGGAGAAAATGGATACATAAAAATAGCTCGCAATAAACACCGAAACTATTGCAGTTTACCAGCTTTTGCGTATTATATAAATTAATTCACTTGTTAATAAAAGTGTTCTAGTCAATGTCTTTGCTTTATTTTTAACTTGATGCCAATTAAAGAAGATTCCAAGTTGGTGGGGAAACATGTGCCATCTGGAGATGATTAAACCAAAGATTAATGTCATCTTGAATCAATTTTTATATTAAGTTTAATTGTAATCATCTGCAGATGATGCCAATATAACATAACACACCACACATTCTCCTTTCTATTCTGGTGCCCCTGTTCTAGTTTTATTTAGAGCTCCTCACCCACCTTAGGCCCTTGTCGCAAAAACAGGGAAGCCGACGGGGGAGAGTAGGGGACTCTGGTACGTGTTGTTCTGGACCAAAATAACAGTCCTGCAAATTTTAGCAGCTTTACAATAATTAATTCCGGGTCTAAAACTAAAATTCCTGAGCTAGCAGTTCTAGAAAGGCGAAGCCCACTCCATAATCAATGTTTGAGCCGTCAGTATAAACTTGCAGTGAAGTGCAGTGGATGTTCATTTATGACTGCGTGAAACAGTTGGTGAAGGGTTATGTTGTTTTCCTCTCCTTTATTATACTTAAGGAGATCCGTTCTTACTTAAGGAAGGGTTAGTTTCCACGGAGCTACAAAACGTAAGACTTCGGGAATTTCGATGTCAATTTCCTCCAATAGCTCCTTAGCGCGAATTCTCAATGGACGTGTGATGGTGGGTTTTATCTCGTAGATCTCATCTAATTCTGCATCGAGAATTATATTATAGGCTTCATTCTGAATGAACCTCTTGCTAATCTAAGACTCATGCAGTGTATGAAGTCTAAGACTATAGCAGCCAGTTTCACAATCATTGGTTATCTTTTTGGTTGACTAACCATAACCTGAAAGTTATGATTATTAGTAAACACAACTTTACGGACATTCTTTCCATTGTAGTAATAAATCATTGGTCAAATCGTAACTATTAATTAACTAACAATTGTAAGATTGGCTGTAAAAGTCACACAAGGTTTTTATAATAAACTATTTGCCAAATCCTAACCATTAGTTAACCAACGATTGTGAAACTGGCTGTAAGTCAGAGTATATACAATGACAGCAGTAATTTAATATTGACAGTACCAAGGACGAATTAAGTAACACCTCCTTTTTTGCACCCCAGTTGATATTTGAGATAGAACTTATCAAGTTCAAAGACTTTTTTGTTCTCTTTGCTAACCTAGTTATGTGAGGATCCCATATGAGCTTAGTAGCGAAGTTATACCTAAGATTTGGTGTGTGTTACTGACTTTTATACGATTACCGTTTACATGCAACTGAAGTTCGTTATGTGCACATAAAGCACAATGCTTTTTTGAAAATAGCTTATTTTTTTACAGCTTTACAGCTATAGAGAGAGAATATTATACAATTTTTACCAAAGAGATGTACTTCGGTTAGGTGATGCACTACATAACTCGAAAATTTTGAATAACGCCCTTTTGCACAGGACAATCTTTGGACAACTTTTTTTTGAAGTTTACCTATATAAATGCTCTCGATTTATCCAGTTGTCATCTTTTAGTATTTAAAGCACTACAGATTCATTTTTTAAGGCACTTTCGGACGCATGAGCTCTACTATGGCATAATTACCGAGAATGAAATCTGACATACTTTTAGTGAAATGTGTACAGGGTCACTCTAAAAAATAACTCATTAAGAAACGGCAGTGGAAACTAATATTTGGAATGTAGTTGTCACTATTGCCAAGAAGAAAGCCTGATATACTTTTAATTTAAAAAAAAGTATACAGACTAGTCGTCCTACAGAAAAGATAATGAAAAAACGAAGAGTACTAAATAAGAAGTTTTGGGTAAATACCTCTACTGATTTTTTTATTCACTTGTGTTTGTCACATGTGAGTAAATGATCAAGGCCTAGGCCCGCCGTTGCATACGACACGTACTTATACTTATTAAGTCGTTTTCTTGTCAGTTTTTAGCACAGATAAGAGCAAATATAACCTCTAACCTCATTATATTTTCGGATAAATAAAAATATACACACAAATCTCTAAGTTGAATCACTAAACGTTCAAAATACTTAACGAGAACAAGTTTCTGTAACAATTTTGCAAGGTAAGTGATTTATTTTGACTAAGTTATACATATTTTTTTAGTAAAAGACTTTAAATGTAAGTATATTTAATACATATTATAAATAAAATATGTGGGCTAAGCCTATTAAAATGCAATTTTTTTTCTGGATACTTATTTAAAAATAAGTTGATATTAACAAAGTTTATTTATTTTAATTACTATAAAGAAACTTTTAAAAACAAAACAAAATTAGTTTTAATACTAAAAGAAAACATTCTAAAAAATTGCATGTACCTTCTTGACGTAAATTCTTGTACGTACTGATTATTCCTGTAAGTAATTTTCATTTACCTTCAATACCATATCTACTAATATAGAACTTTGGGTTTTAGGTATCGAAAAATGAAATTCTGGAATATCATTTTAATTGCAGTAATAGCAAATGGTGCATTTGGAACTATAGAAGATGAATGGTCTAAGTTCAAGGTAAACTATCGAATTAATTATAAATAATTTTGCCATATTAGACTGGCGGTATATGACCAGTCAGATGCAACGTTTTTAAAATGCATGCCAATCATATTATGAATGAAATTACCGTGAATATGCCAGAAACGCAAATTTTAGGCAGTCGTCGCGTGCAGAAGGCTGTGCAAATCGATTTTTTTTTGTTTATTTTTTTGTGTTTTTTTTTTTTAAATTTAAAGTGGATGTCAAGAGTGCCAAACGAAAAGCCTTAAAAAAATCCAAAATCAGAATCATCCAAAATCAAGAACACCAAAAAATTTTACGATTTAATGTGCACATCAACGTGTGTTTTGCGCGAGTAAACTGCATGCCAATGAATTTTCGCTGGATTCTTTTTCACGGTTTTTCGTTTGGCACTATTGGCATCCATTTTAAAATAATAAAAAAAACACAAAAAAAAATAAACAAAAAAAATCGATTTGCACACCCTTCTGCACGCGACGACTGCCTAAAATTTGCGTTTCTGGCATATTCACGGTAATTTCATTCATATATATGATTGGCATGCATTTTAAAAACGTTGCACCTGACTGGTCATGTACCGCCAGTCTATATTGACAATTTAGAAAAACTACACAGGTTTACAAAAAAAAAATGTCTGACCAATGGGATTTCATTATCGTACCCCGAAGGTTTTTGACGTGTTGAACACGATGCCGTTCGTGCGCAAATTAATTCACTCAAACGAACACAAAGACCCCCGAGTAATAAGTTTTGGGCCACAATTTTCAAATTTTGATAAATTTATGGATTTTAGCATCTGCCATATTGGATATGCCATCTTGAATTTAGAAATTATCAAATTCTGGCTTCAGATTCGTAATCAGTGACCCCAAAAACCCCCGAGTAATAAAATTCAGACCAAAATATTGAGTGAATTAATTTAGCATGAACGAAAAAGGTATTTTTAGCACTTTTAAGTTAAGTTTTCTCGAAATAAGGCGCAAAACGGACTACGGCATTGTGTTCAGTACATCAAAAACCTTCGGTAATGGAATCCCATTGGTCAGACATTTTTTTTGTAAACCTATGTTGTCAATCTGATTTTTTTGCATTAATATTATTAACAGTACTTGTTGGTGTTAGCAGGAAGAGTAGTTCTTTTATTAAATATTCATTACCGTGCATTTTAAAATGTTGTGTTAAGTTTTCTTTTAAACAATAACAAATGTTTCCATTTACTTAGTATTTAATATATAATTATTTCTCTAACCATGAGTAAGACAAAAGTATATTAATTTAAGAAAACATAAAGTAACATAAGTCGTAGTGAAATTGATTAGTTCTTAATTATTTTTTATTTATTTACTACGATTGTTAACAGATCTTCCGATAAATAAATATTGTAATTACACCGGCACACAAAAAAAAAGTCGAGTGCGAGAAGGCAGCCCTATGTATTCCCATGCATTGTGACCTGCTGAATAGGAATCCGATGCCCGCTTTGCCCGATTGGCTCTTACATTTTTTCTAACCTTAAAAAACCCCTTAAAAATGCCCGAAAAATCTCAAACAAGTAAATAAAAAACTTAAATGACCTGACCACCATTTCCATATACGTATCTTGGAGCGCTGAGACCGAATCTGAGGTCAGAATTGGCCGATCAGTTAGGAATTTTGATATAACCTCAAAAAACAACTATTTTATCTGAACATATAATTTCCGACGTATTTTCACGAGCTGAACACAATACCGTAGTCAGAATTAAAACGCAATCTGCAAACTCCATAGAGAAATGTCATTTCAGCATTATATTCTCATCAACCCTAGTAAGCGGAGATGGGTAACTTTTAAATTTTCAACTATCTAAAGGAAAATATTACTGAACAGTGACATTTTTAGGAAAAAATGTTCAGACCCTTGATGATTTTTTACTTTTTTTTTTAGAGCTGTTTAGAACTGTATAGTTTTCTTTATTTTGTTTGATTGTCACATGCCATTTGATTCTTTTTCTATTTTTGCGACTAGGACACCTCCACGTGGTGACAGCGGGTAACGATTTATTTCGGCTAAGTTCCTAGGTGAAAAAAATACCGTCATGGCGAAAGTAGAGAAAGATTTTTTGATGCAGGGGAGGGAAACCCCAGTATCGGCGGCCGGTCAGATTGGGAAAGCGAGAATGCGGGCGTCGTCAGCATGCAACCGCAGCTCTAGCGAAGTGGGAAACTTCCCAAGCAGCAATTTTAGTAGTTTCTACGTAGTAGTTACCATTAGTGGAACTTTAAAGGTTTCCGGAACTAAGAGTTGTTACGTAATGGAAACCATCCTTCTACTAAGCATTCACCAAAATGGGGAATAATAATTACGTAGCAAGTTACTATTCCGGTACTTCTACCATTACCGTGTCGAGGACTAGGTTATTACGTAAACGGGATGTAACCAAGTAGTAGAAATGACCAACTTTTGAAACAGCTCAGCTGACCGAAATGAGAGCGCAAACTATATATTTGGCTCTCTGTTATTCTGTTATTCGAATAGCAAATTAATGACTTACTGAGTTTGAGCACATGATATGTCCAAGGTCCAAGTTAAAGTGATTATATACAACATGCATAAGCATATATTATAAATCATGATGTTTTGCATTTACCCTGGGTGTGAATATTAAAACCACCACTTGTTTTCTGTAAAATGTTATCATGATGCTTCGATAAAAAAGACGCCCCCTCGAGAAAATGGTTTTTTCGGAAAATTTTTTTTTGCAAAAATTATGTGTACAAGCAAAACTGCAAAATTTTTTATGGAAAACGTTTTTTTTTTTTTTATTTCATATATTATAAAGTAATAATCTATTTAGAAAACATATTTGTAAATGACCATAATAAAAAGAAATTTTTTATTGAATTATATTTTTATCTGTGTCAATATGGCGTCTTCATTCAACAACAGAAAAATGGCGATTTTAATTGCAGTAACTTAGAGGTTGCAAAAATCAAAATTATTTCCCTACAAGTTACATTTCCCATAAAGTAGCAGATGCCACCAACGTTATAGTTGTTGCTACTTTAAAAGTGGTGACAGGAACTACAACAATTTCACTGTGTAGTTATATTTACCTAGATGTAGCAAATGGGGCCAATGATGGTATAAGATCTTGGTAACTATTGCTATCAACTTATTTTCATGTTGGTACAATTGGCAGATACGAGATGGGTAATTTTTTTTTTCAATTGGCAACACGGAGTGTCACTGTATGTGATGTGGACAAGGACACGAATGTGGATTAAAAATAACAATTATTATATTTTACCAAGTACTTTTTATTATCTGATATTAATTAAGTTGTTAATAAATTTGTGCAAATAAAATATTTGTTTTTTTACTGAAAACGATGTACAATGTATGTCTTGTAAATATATTTATTAACGTAAGGTGTGTAAATAATGGAAAAAATACATGAGTTTTCGTATTTTAGTGATCAGTTTACATTTAATTTCATTCAAAAAATAGTAAGTATTTATTTGAATAGGAAAATCCTAATATACAAATTCACTTTTCTAATGTAATTACAAAGAATCATAATTTATACATAAATAAATAATACATGCACTTACACACTCAGACTAATACATATACAAATAAATTTAAAAATAACGAGGGAAAAATACCTATATAAAACAAGTGGAGTTAATCAATCGACTTTATGTAGCTTACAGTTTTACGTTTGAATACAGGTAGAGAGATAGATTCCTTTCATCCTCTGGCAATTTGTTATATTGATCGAGTCCTTTATATAACATAATTTTCCTGGTTTGACTTAGATTTTGCCTTGGTATATAAAATTTGTTGTTATTTCTTGTGTGGTGTTGATGTATTTGGTTTGCATAAAATATAAACTTATTTAAATACTTCGGTATTAAGTTATTTCAAATTTTGAAAATAAATACCATAGCCATGGAAAGCAATCTATCTTTTACAGACAGCCACTGAAGAGAAGAAAGCATATGTTGGATTGAGGTATATCGGCTGCATTTCAAAATCACTCTCCTTCCTCTGTTCTGTAGTTTTTGAAGGGAAGTTATTTAAATCGAAGGAATATAATAGACTGGCACAGTAATCGAAATGAGGTTGGATAATGGTGTTGTAAACTGTTATTTTTGTCGTCACTGGTAACTTTTGAGATATTCTAGAAAAGAAATATAGTTTTTTTGCTATTTTTCTTTTGTACATATATTCAGTTCAATTTATTGTACACAAATAATGTCTTATGCCGTGTATACCGAAATTGTCCGTTCCCCATCGACACAATATTTATTAAATTTGGAGTTTCTAATCGGCAAATTCATTTAATATGCTCAGTGGATCACTAACTGAACTAGGTCAATCTGTGTTTTAAAGACAAGTTGTAACTTTCGTGCAGTACACAGTATCACTAATATCACTGCAGACTGTTATAGTTTTCGATTACTTTTCTCCTTGTGTTGATGGGAACACTTTTGCACTTGTTGCCAAAGATGATGGCTGTGGCGAAATAATTTTTCATGTTTGCATCATATTCTGAAGAATCACTATTTCTACTACTGTATAACTGGTTCTTCAGTTTTCTATAAAACGTGGATGAGTGCCGATAAACTTTATTTCGCTTTTACTGAGCATTTCAGATGCCGCCATTTTATTCAATGCCAATAATGATATAAATTATTGTCTTAAAAGTTAATATTACTTTATAGTAGATTTTCAAGGTATATGTAACTTTTAAGTCATTTTCAATTAGTGAGGAGTAGTAAAAATAACTTCAAAGCCACTATGTTCGTAGAAATAACCTAATTTTTACTCGATGTCACTAATAAGTTAGACAACTTTGAAGCTCCAGAAAATTTCCCAACAACGTACCGGGGGCTTAAAATTGCACACTTGAAGTTATCGTTACTTTGAAGTGGTCCTTTGATAAAGCCGTGCAGTCGGTATTACTACCAATTTTCACTTTGCAGTTGAGGATGCTTCAAAGTAATGCAGAGTAGTATCCGCGACGTTGCAGATTCTCCAGCAGTTACTTGAAAGTGTTATAACTATGCAATGCCTAAATTCAGTAGAATCTACATAATTGTCACTATAAATGCATACCACAAAGTGAATATCACCCTAAAGTCGCAAAATTAGTAACAGTTATGTCATTCCTACTATATTAAAGTTCCGATGCCTCAGATGCCAGTTCCCATCACTCTAAATGCTGCTTGGGTTGGCTTTCTATGAGTGTAGGACTACAAGAAATTTGCACAACTGTGTAAATAATGCGAATTCCTTCTGTTTTGTTTGTAGTAAACTCGAGGTTCCGAAAAATAGTAAAAAAATCAGCGATAAAATAAAAAATACTTTTTCTCTTTTTCTGTATGAACTAGAACGAACATCACTTGATACTAAATTATCTTTTTCTATAATCGCATTTCTAATGACATTATAAAATTTATCACTTCGCCACATATTGGGAGTTTCAGTTCTTATCGAACACTCACATTCACTATCTTCATATTCACTGTCATCTTCTTGACTTTCGGAACAATCAGTTTCCTTAATCCTTTTTTAGCATTAATTCCGGAAACATTTGTGTTGCTAGGAAATAACACTCTTCACGGATTCCAGGCTTCTTTCATATTGTTGGATTTTTATATTTTACTTAACGTTCTTTCCATTTATCCAACATCTTATAATAAATGATGCAAGGTACCTTGGGAAAACCTTCATCCAATATTTCCATACTATAACATTTTAGATAAATATTTTTTATTTTATCGTTTCTTTTTTTTTTTTTCGATATTTCGGAACATCGAATTTACTAAAAACGAGACAAGAATTTTACACAAAGAACTTTAATTCAAGAACTTTAAATCTAACAAAGTTTAAGGCAAGAACTTTGCACCAAGAACTCTAAATGTAACATATTCTAAGACAGGAACTTTATACAAAGAACTCAATAGTTCTTGTCTTAGGAACTTAACAGTTGATGTCCTAATTTATAATAGGTTTAAGTTTTTGGTTTAAAGTTCTTGTCTCAGGTTATGTTGGATTAAGAATTCTTAGTTTAAAGATCTTGGTTTAAAGCTCTTGCCTTAAATTATGTTAGGTTTAAAGGTCTTGTTGTAATGCTCTTGACTTAGGTTATGTTAGTGTTAAAGTTCTTGGTTTAAGTTTTTAATTTATTTGTTTTGGATTTTTGGGCATTTTTTAGGTATTTTTTGAGGTTATGCCAAAATTCCTAACTGATCGGCTAATTCTGACCTCATGTTCGGTTTCAGCTCCCCAATTTATGCATAGATATAGTGATCAGCTCATTTAAGCTTTTTATTTCCTTGTTTGGGATTTTTCGGGCATTTTTAAGGTGTTTTTTGAGGTTAGCAAAATGCAAGAGCCAATCTGGCAAAACCGACATCGGATTCGTGTTCAACATGGGAATACATAGGTCTGCCTTCTCGCACACGACTTTTTTTTGTGTGCCTGTGTTATTTTGCAAAATATTATTAATACTCTGCTACCGCTAACTATGATAATTTAGTATGTAATTCTAAATAATATGATTTATAGATACCTATAATATATGAAAATATTATTTTCCAGCTAGAATACAATAAATCATATCCAAATTCAAAATACGAGGAAATACGTTTTAGGATTTTTAAAACTAATTTAGAAGAAATAAATGAGCACAACAAAAATTACGAAAAGGGTTTAGTAACATACAAAAAGGCGATCAACAAATATGGTGATTTAGCTCCCAACGAATTTCTAGCCCGATATAGTTTTTGGGTCCTTGAGAAAGTAGTGTACAACGATACTGTACGACCCAATTCTAATACAATATCTGCAGATGATCAAAGTGACAATGGAGCAGACTTTTTGGACTGGAGGGAAAAGGGAGCTGTTACGCCGGTGAAAGATCAAGGAGGTTGTGAAGCTTGTTGGATTTTTAGCGCGGTAAGACCTAGTGGTTTTTTCATTTTCACTCAAAGATTCCTACACTTTTTTTCATATAAATGATTGTTCGTGGGTTATCGCGATTTTAAAAACTGCAAAACTTATATTTTTCATAATGGCACATCTTTTTACGTGGAATCCCCAGTAGGTTTATTATTGATTTCAAAAAAATAAAGTTGTGATTAAATATCTTCAAATTCTATATCAGCAGCTGAACTTTCTTCTCCTTCTTTTTCCTCCTCTGGTCGTTAGATTTCTGTGGATTGTTGTCAGAAACAACATGGAACTAATATTTCTTCATTTATATTGGTCATTATCAACCGTTGTATTGGAGAAAGATTGGCCTCTGCAATTCCCACAAAATGGACCAACTTTTTTGCATCTACAGTTATGATTGAAGCCCTTGGTGCAATTACAAAAAATGGTATTGAGTAGTTTTTCTGGAACAGGCGGGAGCAAAGTTCGAATTGACTTCAAACATTGTTGATTGTTCAGGATCCAGTTCGCTACCTAGCCATACTTAGACTTGATAGTAGTCGCGATAAGCAGCAGCAGATGTTGCAGGAAGACGGGATAATTACAACTTTATTATGCCATGTACTATTCACAAAACTCAAATATTTATAGTGGACTATAGAATCAACTTTTTTCTGGAGCACCGTATATGGCAAGAAGAAAACGAATTCCATTAGCAAGAATAATGTCTGGAGAAGAGTCCATCTTTGTAAATATTTCAGTGCAATCAGTTAAATCGTTACATTTTCCCATTAATTTAAATACTTTTATTTTATCTCTTATGAAAAATGCAGACCTAGTATCGCAACCAGTTATTGCATGTAAAAATAAGATATGAGCTTTACGTTTTAGGAGGTAAAACTTTGTGAGGAATATATTTTTGTTGCTATTTGAGCTTTCCCAGATTTAAAAAATTAAATGTCTTATCAATAGGCGTTCGTGCAGTCAATATTATCAACAAATCGACATCTTCACCAACAAAATTAGTTGTATTTGTATTTGACTGTACTATAGCTGTTTCACTTATGAGCACATCAGCGCCATTAGCAGCTTGTTTCACAAACCAATACCAATAGATATTTTTCCTTATATTCAACGTCGAGCGGACGTATCATGCCGTTTTAAATTTGAGCGAAAAAAAAAAATTCTGTCTGTCGGTCTGTCTGTCGGTCTGTCTGTAACTTTTTTTGTGCGCACGTTTACTCTGGAACCGTTTGAGATATTGACTTGAAATTTGGTACACGTATGTACTTTAACGAGATCTAGAACTAGATCATATTTTCATCTTATTCCGTCGAAGGGTTGGGGGGTAAATTGGCGGAAATTTAGGGAAAATAGGTAAATCAAGCAGGTAAGAGTCCATAAAATTGGTATTTAGTATATACAAGAGAAGCTAAGGTCTCAAAAAAATTTTGATATTACCCACCCCCATTACCACCCCCACCCCATTATTAAAGGGGATGAAAAAAAATTGTGATTTAGTGTGGGTAGAAGAACCAGAAACCTCAAAATGTTTTTTTACTTCATCCACCCCCACTACCACCCCCCCATCACCACCCCCACCCCGCTACCGATGTGGGGTATCGTTTTATGGGTTTTTGGGGTAGAGCATTTCAAATATTACATTACTAAAGTTCCATAAACAATTATTTCCACATACAAAATTTTTTCGTTGTGAGTCACTTGGATAAAAAAATCTTGATGTGGAAGTAGTGATTCCTTGGGCAGCGGTTTTTTAAATTGTGATAACTCAAGAACAATCATTTATACGAAAAAAGTGTAGGAATATTTTTAGTAGAGAATTGCATGCTCTATAAACGTATTACCCATTTTTACGAAAAAACTCACCGTTTAAGAAATATTTTTGAAAACCCGGTTTTTTGCACCTTTGAACTTCAATAAAATTTTCAGCACTGGTCGGATCAATGAAGACCTTTGATATTTCATTTAAAATGATGATTTAAGATCTGTATTTTTGAACTTCAACGGAATTTTTCCGAGGTTTGGCATTTTTTTTTGGCTATTTTGACTGGATTACGAGATCTTTAGAGCTTCAGAATCTCAGTAAATTCAGGCTGACAATATTGTTTGCAGAATCAGGCGCGCAGCCAGGGGTAGCCCCCCCCCCCACACGCCGTCTTCTATGAACCAAAAAATAAAGAAGCATAATCAGTATCCAAATTATCTCTTGAAATAAATAATGCCAATATTATCTAGTACAGGAATCCGTTTTCACGCAGTTTCTGAAAAGTTTTCCTCATCCTCTATTGCCCCCCAATCAGATGATACTTCCCATCGAGGGTCTAAAATGTTCGGTGTTCCTACAATACATCTCGTGCAATAATAATACTTCATAAGAAAATGCTTTATAATAAATTGTTTTTACTCATTATAGCCTAGTCACTTTATACATGAACCTCTGAAAAAATACAACCTAAGATTTTCCAACGGGATTCTCTTTATTTTGGCATCACAAATAATTTCTCAAAAGTCCATAAAGCCAACTGGATGGCTTCAATAGTTACAGCAGGTCAAATGTCAAGAAAATCGGTTTTTCTCAAATGTCTCGTAAATCATCGGTTTTACGTTAATTTTGGTTATTATAAAATTTGTTCGTGAGAAAAATCTGCATAAAATAGGTCCTATACAAAATTTACGTAGAACCAATAGTTTTTGAGATTATTGAGAAAACTCGGACATTATGCTGCATTCGTTTCCGCACCACCTTTGAGGTAGAATGCAAGGCGCGTTTTTTTTACATGGTGTCCCCTATAGGCCTAATCCATGGGTTATATGTTATATCATAATTTTATTGATTATGGTTCGTCTTTGCTGACTTCTTCTTCTTCATCTCCGTCTGTCCCTTCTATTTCCACTTCTTCAATATTTTCATCTTCGTCAACAACCGTCTCAGCGGAAAATAATGAAATGAGTTCTTCATCATCGTTGAACTCAGATTCAACGGTTATATCCTCGGGCATCGTATTGAGACACGACTGGCCCCGACAAGAGCCATACACTACGAAACATGGCAATCCTATTTTTCTGCATCCACAATTGGCGCCGCAACCTTTTGTGCAATTGCAAAAAATGGAATTGAGAAATTTATCTGGTGCAGGAGAAATCAGAGTAGTTGTTGGCTTTAATATATTATTGTATAAAGTCCAACCCCATTGCTAAGGTTCTAAATCTTTTCCCAGCCAAGTTTAGTCCTGGTAATATACCCTGAATAGATGTTGTTGAGTAGCTGCTGCTGTAGGTGGAAGTGACGACAATTGTACAAGCTTATATATTAGGAAATTTTTCGAACAGTTTTCTATTTTGAATGCCGCCAATGCTTCCTGTAAATCTAGTCTTTTTTGTAATGTTTTAAATGCATTTATTTTTCCGTTTCGAAATATAGCAATGAGATGTAAGAAAGCTACTATTAAATGCCCTTATTATTATTATTATGAAGAATTGTTCATTTCAAGGGCATCTCAGATAGAAATTATGCGGGTACATGTGCGTAAGCGATGTTCCTCTGTATTCATAGGTCTTGTTATCTATACACAACACTCTATGTATATAGTGGCGTATGCACTTTGCTCTGAAGTTTCTCAGACCAATATCTCGAAAGCTATTTGTTTTACGTAAATTTTGTATAGGACCTTTTTTTTGCATATTTATCTCACGAACAAATTCTATAGTAGCCAAAATTAACGTAAAACCGATAATTTACGACATATTTGAGAAAAACCGATTTTCTTGACATTTAACCTGCTGTAACTATTGTAGCCGTCCAGTTGGCTTTATGGACTTTCTAGAAATTATTTGTGACGCCAAAATAAAGAGAATCCCGTTGGAAAATCTTAGGTTGGATTTTTTTAGAGGTTTGGCCTTTTTTATGTATATAGTGACTGGGTTATTACTTTTTTCGAAATAGTCTCACATATTTTTTTCTGAATTGGGTTTGTACTAAGCCAATAATGGTTTCCTGTTTCAGTTTTTCTCGAAAACGGCTGGGATTATCAAATTCATTCAAACATCATCATGAGTCATCATATTATGTTACATTTTACATTACAAGCACACTAAGCATCAGTGGTGCAGCCAGAAAGTTCATCTGGGGGGGGCCAATAGAGCCGGCCTCCCCAGAGGATGAAGAAAATTTTTCAGAAAATGGTTGAAAACGTATGTGTATATAGATTCCTCTATTAGATAATATTGGCATTAATTACACAATATTTATTTCAAGGGATAATTTAGATACTGCTTTGTACTGCTTCTTTATTTTTTGGCTCATGGAAGACGGCTTGAGGGGGCCCGGGCCCCATGACTCCCCCCCTAGCTGCGCCCATGCTAAGCATACTTATCAAATTCCCGTAAAAATGATACCTTTATGATTTATCATATTATTATCTATATTCAAAAGTGGTGTACCCTCCCTCCTACCCTCTATCTAAAAGCATGATGTGAGATGTAATAGTGATAAATTGTCTCTTTCCTTAAAAAATAATTCTCCACCAAGGTGGAAATTAGAATGGTATTCAGTATTACAGTGTGTCTCTGGACGGACCTAACACCTAACTATATTTACAATTTTTCTTATTTCGCATTCTTATTTTGCATTTTTAGAGAAAAAGTGACTCTTCTTAACATGTTTTGCTTACTCTGAAAAGTCCTTAGCTATAGTCTGCATTTCGAAATAACGCACAGGATGATTAACAAATAAGGAAACGTGAATTTGCGCCAAAAGTAAGGTATAAGTATTTTGAGAGGAGATTGTTACAGGATAAAATTGTTTCTAATGTCAACAAAAGGTCAGATATGAAATTTGAACTTCCATTAGCACTAGAAACAGCTTTTTCCTGTAATATGTTTCCTGACAAAAAAAATTCATTGAAATTCTAGCCTAAGTCAATAGATGCTTCATTATTTGAATTTTTAAAAAGTGCTTAGTGCTCCTGAATTTAAAGCACTTTTTCAGAGTGCTTAGTAATTGCAAGCACTCTACTATTAACAGTGCTTAGTGCTCGAAAAATAAAGCACTTTTTTGATGCCTAGTACTCACGAGCACTTTTTTCCAGTGCTCGCCCAGCTCTGGTTGAAAGATGGATTTCTTGATGAATTTTTGTTGTTGGCACTAGTAGCCAATTTCATCCAAGAAGCCTGGTGACTGGTGAGCGCAAAGTCTGCCCTGAGGTTTTGATAGTCCCTCTTGAATTTCGAGTTCGCCTGGCCAGGGTTGCCAAGAGATCTCGTATGCGCTATCTAGATATTTCTTAAGTGTATTCTAACAATGTATTATTGAATAAAAAATGAAAATACAATTCGTAGACATCAAATTCTTTATTTGACCATGTTTTGGGCCATCTACCTTTAATTATATAAATATTAAATTTTGTTGTAGGTCGGTGTTTTGGAAGGGTATTACTTCAGAACCTATAAAAAGTTAGTCTCACTTAGTGAACAAAATATACTTGACTGCTTCCTTCGCTTTGTTGACTCTAATACTTGCGAAGGCTGGGGGTGGAGTTGGTCAGCTACGGTATTAAAGTATGTACAACGTGAAGGTATTAACACCGAAGAAGATTATCCTTATGAAGCCAAACGTATGAAATGTAGATATGACAGTTCTAAAAATGTTAACATTACATTTAGTAACATAGTGCAGGTTCGCTTTGATGAAAATAAGATTAAAACAGCAGTTGCTAATTTTGGTCCGGTTTTAATAGGAATTTGTGCAACCATAGATTGGAGGTTTTATAAGAGCGGTGTGTGGTACGAAAAGGAATGTTGCGAGATGCCAACTCATTCTGTTCTCTTGGTGGGATATGGTAGAGAAAATGGACACGATTACTGGTTGATCAAAAATTCAATGGGCTTAAACTGGGGGGAAAATGGATATATAAAAATAGCACGTAATAAACACGAAAACTACTGCGGTTTGTCGTATTCTGCATATTATATAAATTAATTCACTTGTCAGTAAGTCAATGTTTTTCCTTCATATTATATTTTACTTGATTCCAAATAAAGATGTTAATTTAGCTTGCGAAATACGGCTCATTTGGAGACGATAACAATTTAGATTAATAAACTATTTAATATGTTTTTTAAATTAAGTATAATTTTAATCATCTACAGATGATACAAACTTGGTTTCCAATTTACACGTCGCACAGTGGGACCAAATCTTAAGAAGCTGACCAAAATTCGTAGCATTCAGTCCGTACACTAAAATTAATATCTGCAAGTTTTTGGACTCACTGACTACAAATTCGACGTTAGAATTTGCAAAACAAAATGGTGGATTCAATAACCTTAAAAAATTATCCAAAAGTCTGAAATAAAAATGGTTCAAGGCTTCTTATCCCGTTAGTTAAGAATCTGGTACTATAATTTTTAAATATAAAATGCAAAATGGCTACTTCGATATTGTGGACTGGATCTGGATCTGGATTGTTTGGAGGGGGGTGAGCTTGTTGTAGAACTCTCCAAAATCGTCCTAAGTTGAAGACATAATCAAAATTCGACTTAGGCAAAAATTTCATTTAAAGACATTTTTGGGAGTCTGCAGAGGCGCAGATCAGTCCACAAGGGCCGTTTTGGGTTCTATAAGGCGTTGGAAATGACCAGGTGAAAATTCGAAGAAACACCGAATTTTCACTTAGGAAAAATGTTTTTGGTTCAGAATATGAGAGTAGAAGTATATAATGACAAAGATTTATGAATAATATACTTTTTCAAAGGTACCATAAATTGGACTTTGAAAAATAATATTTTTGGAAGGGCGTCAAAATTTGGCCCAAGAATCGATTTATCGAAAGTACGCCAAAGTTTCACTTGCAGACTAATTTTTCAAAACTGCGTTGAAGTTTGGCTTGAAGATCGATTTTTCAAAAGTACGCCAAAATTTCACCCGCAGATTAACTTTTCAAAAGTACCTTGAAATTTGGCTTGAAAATCGATTTTTCAAAAGTACGCCAAAATTTCACCCGCGGATTAACTTTTCAAAAGTACCTTGAAATTTGGCTTGAAAATCGATTTTTCAAAAGTACGCCAAAATTTCACCCGCAGATTAGTTTTTCAAAAGTACCTTGAAATTTGGCTCGAAAACCGATTTTTCAAAAGTACGCTAAAATTGGTCTTAAAATGGATTTTTCAAAAGTACCACGAAGTCAGTTTAAAAAGTACCACGAAAATATAATTTAAATTATTTTTATTTTTTATTCCTCAACCAAAGACATTGACCTTTGAGGTACGGTCATTGAAAGCCCAATTCTAAAGTATGAGCATAAAATTTTAACGATGCACTGCATCCGAAAGGCAAAATAGAAGATTTTGTCAAAGCCGGCGTAGTGCCGATAAGCAAAAATTGGTAAAAATCAATGCACATGTACAAGGCCGGTTTCTCGCATAGAAAGAGTTTGGATTGACCCAGCGGCTCGCAATTTGGTCGAGCGCGTTGAGTGGTCCAGACAAAGCAATGGTAGAAAAGCCAATAACAGGGCTTTTCAAATGACAAAGTTATAGAGGAAAACGCCTTGTGCATAAAAATCCAAAAATTCAATTTTGCCTAATAGTCGCTCGAAGGTGAGACGCTGCCAAATCGATATTATTAATCGACTGTGATAAGGGTTAGTAAGTCGTGGACTGATCGAACGCCACTCAACTTATGCAGTAATAAGTCCTCTGAATGTGTTTGAGTACGTGAATCTCCATGATACAAGAACTTTAAAGCTAAGTAGTCTCTAGCGAAACTAAATTCATTTAGTAAAACTTTTTTAAGTTAATTTCAGTCAGCCTTAATTATTAATTTACCCAGAGTCTGAAATGATTCAAAAAGCTCACATTTTGATTCTGAGAAGGTACGTATGAATCTTTTCTACCTAATCGATCGTTAGCGTGAGCGCTCTCGCTTGTATGGTCTGAAAGTCACTACCTTGATTGGGGAAGGCACGATTCTTATCTTGAGAATTTTGTATAACCAATTCTGTTAAATAAACGGATTCTTTGAACTAATATTTCTTAATTGATCTTGAGGCCTGTTGACGGTCTATAATCCCTGGAACTTTCGTATAGAAAACCGGATGTGTCGAGTTAATTCGTATTAACGTTCGACCTTCTGGTTGCTTTACGGAGGTTTGAGAGGGATTTTTTTATGCGTTTTTTGAGAAATATATTCCGTTATTAATGGACCAAAACGTGATTTTCGCGTACCAAAACTAATCCCTCCGCAGAGAAATTCTTCGGTTGGGATTTTTTTATGCAAAAATTCAGGAAATTAAGAGGTGCCTAAACCCCTAACGAGGGAATTCAGGTCCAGAGAGAGCGTAGTTTCCGATCTGTGGTAGTGCCGCCTTGGTCCCATTACTCGGCTACCGAAGTGCATCTTATCTCGAACCCGCCTGGGAGGTAGAAGAACGGGGTAATACGCGACTGGCGCCCCCTGAGAAATAAATTAGTGTCGCGTCATTTTGACGCCCGGTAGTGCGTTCTTCTACATGGCGCCCAACGTGGGGCGTTGTTAGTCAGCAGGGCTTTCTGGAAAGGATATGGATGAATCAACGCCTTTCCAGTTTTACGACGAGCCGACATCTGTGATGGACAACGTCTCTAGAGGGTTAGAGAGGCCGTGCGCGGAGGATGTACTGGGTAGTTCGGGGGTAGGCCCGAGTACCACTGAAGGAGTCATACAGCCCTCCTCAGAACAAGTGTTCGCCCAAATGGCAGCAGGTCTTGCCAAAGCTCTAAGCGAAGCCACGCACGAGCATAAGTATCGGTCGAAGCATCCAAATGCGGAATTTCATGGCTTCGAACACGAAGACCCTGAAACCTTCATTCATCATATGGAGGAATTTTTCGTCCGAGTACGAATTACGCAGGATAACGACCGTCTATATAAAATATCAGAACAGCTCAAAGACGATGCCAGGAAATGGTTCGAACAATACCGAACCCTAATTACCACGTATCCTCTATTCCTCGAGCGGTTCAGAAGCCGTTACGATTCAGGTGAAGTACTCACCGAAGCAGTAGCTAATTTATATGGCAAGAAACAAGATGCCGAGGAAAGTACGTCAGTATTTATTTCCAGGAAGGTATGCCTCTTCAAGAGGATCGATCCGTTTAAGCCGGAGGCGATGAAGGCGGCTACCATCTTCAATCAGTTGAGACCTGATATGAAAATGCTCCTAAAGAGTGCCGTCATACTAGATACAAATACACTAGTGACGATGACCGAACAAATGGCCAAAATCATGGATGAGAATAAACAATTCGAGATTCTGCAAAATGCAAAAAAAAGCAAGGACCAAGAAGCGTCCACCTCTACCGCTTCAGCTCAAGGGAATCAGCAATCGAGCAGTAACTGGAGAACGGAACCCTCCGCATTAGCGAAGCCGTCCTCCAGTTCCTTTGGTGCATCTAGGACACCATTTAATGGATCTCAAAGAAGAGATAATCCGCCAGCACCAAGGGTGCATTTTGCAAATAATATTTCCTCGCTGCCCAGAGGGGATATACCGAGAAGGGGTACTGGAGACGTAAGGAACTCCCGAGTCCCGTATCGCCCTTGCAGATATTGCCCAACGGAGCAGTGGCATTTTCATGCGGAATGCCCAAACAATCCCTATCGTAATATGAATACGGGAAACCAAGCGGGGGTCAGAGGCGATGGCCCAGGCCGAACTGTACCAGCCCCGCCTACCAGGCCCCAGCAGGCTCGAAGCGACCCTCGGGGAAGCTCCGAAGTAAGAAGTTTAAATTAAAAAACTTCGATGACCTTCCTGACCTTAATTACCTGTTTAAGGATCAAGAAGTTAACCTATCTCCCCACCGATTCACTCCATTAGAATCTATCAATCAAACTAACGACGCTTTCCCTCTGCCTCGCATTAAGATTATAATTAATAATCGAGCGGTTAACGCTTTATTGGATACAGGTTCGACAAGGAATATTATCCAACCGAAATTTTTGAACGATATTGATCAACTTACAGCTCCCCAAACGTTTGTTATGGCTTGTGGCGATGGTTTAGTAGAATCCCTCGGGACTACGACCATGAACGTTAATGTACTAGATGTACCCTTTCAGACCACGTTTCAGGTCATTCAAAATTTAAACGAAGAGCTCATTCTGGGAGCCCCGTTTTTATATGCTCACAATGTCGTATTCGATTATCAACGTAAATGTGTCTACGTCGGCACTGAAGAGCGAATAACCGTCTTCTGGAATCAAGCGGCACATCAAGCAAGGAAGCAATGCCGGCTTCCCGAAGAACTGATCATCGGAAACGATAATTTAAAACCTCTATTCGAGGAATTCGCTGAATTGTTCATCGCGGTGCCTACCCAAGCTACCACGGTGACAACGAAACATAAAATAAAAGTTAAAGACGACCGCCCGTTCAATATCAAACCTTATCCTATGTCTCCTACTAAGAAAAAAGTTATGTACGATCAAATTGAAGAGATGCTGAAAGCCGGAGTTATAGAACCGAGTACCGCTCAGTACAGTTCGCCTCCCATTATAATAGAAAGGCCCGGCAAGAAGCCTCGCTTCTGCATTGATTATCGTCACTTAAATGAAGTAACGGAAGACGAAGCATCCGTCTTACCTAAGATATACGAGAGTATAAAGGATCTAGGAAACGCCAACATATTTACGGTGTTGGACCTCAAGAGCGGATATTGGCAAATCCCTCTTGAGGAGTCGTCAAAAAATTATTCTACGTTTACAACATTAGATGGAGCATCTTACCGATTTAACGTGATGCCTTTCGGATTGAAGACCGCTCCATGTACGTTCCAAAAATTTATGGCAAGAGACGTATTGACCGGCTACTTGCATCATTTCTGTAAAGTATATCTCGATGATATTATCATCTACAGTGAAAATATAGATCAACATGTAAACCATCTGAGAGCCGTCTTTGAACGCCTACGTTTACATAATTTAAAAGTGTCACCAGAAAAATGTGTGGTAGCCACATCCAGTATAACCTATCTCGGGCATAAGATAAATGCCAATACTACTCAACCTTTAGAAAAACATATTCTGCAGATACAGAGCTATCCTGTGCCTACGACAAGGCGCCAGCTTCAGAGTTTCCTTGGCCTATGTAATTGGGTACGTGAATATATCCCGAATGTTGCAATAATTACTAAGCCCTTGACCCGACTACTCTCGAAGGACTGGCGCTATAAGTGGAATACAGAAGCCCAAGAATCCTTTATCCTACTGAAAGAGGTATTAAATAAACCTCTAGGACTGCACCGGCCAGATTTCAATAAAATGTTCATACTGCAGACGGACGCATCCTTAATAGGATTATCTGCAGTATTATATCAATTGGGGGATAATGACCAGAAGCACATCGTCTCTTATGCTAGTAATACGTTATCTCCGACGGAGAGAAAATACCATATCAATGAATTGGAATGTTTGAGCGTCGTTAATTATATAAGGAAATACAAAATATATTTGGCAGACCGTCCATTTATAGTCAAAACCGACAATCGAGCTTTACTATGGTTAAATAAGCATAAGGACGAGAAAACGAAATTTACACGTTGGTCATTATTACTTCAGGAATACAGCTTCACCATAGAACATTGTCCCGGCAAGGAAAATATATTGGCAGACTATCTTAGCAGGAATCCTCAAGGCCCAAACGTCGAAGCAAACGACGAAGAGGAAAGGATGTATCCACCAAAATTCTCGTACAAGGAACGAATATCAGTGATTACCACATTGGAATTAAACGATCAGGTCAGAGAAGCGCAAACGCACTCCAGAGATATCCAAGACCAAATCGAACGATGGAATACTCTAGTGCGACAAGCAGATAAAACCGAGGCAGAGGTGAAATTCGTCAATACAAGACAAGTGATAGGCGGCACACTTTGGACGAGAGGCGAAAATGTTATAGAAAAATTATACGTACCAAAACGTATGGTCATGAGAGTAATATCTCATTTTCACGACCGACCGGAAGTAGGTCACCCCGGCCGCGATGAAACTGTTAGAATCATCTCGGGCCGCTATTATTTTAATAATTTGTCGAGACTAGTTAACAAATATTTAAATGAGTGCATTATTTGTAATTCCGTAAAAAGCAGACAATCACAACCGAAGGCTCCTCTCAGAAGCCATGCTCCATCGCATCCGTTCGAAGTTCTAAGCGTCGATGTAATCGGACCGCTTCAGCGAACCAAAGATGCAGATAACCGATATATATTAATGGTAGAGGATGTATTTAGTAAGTGGGTCGAAGCCAAGGCGTTCACCCAAGTCAGTGGAAAAACAATAGCACAATTTATCGAAGAGGAACTAGTGGCGAGATATGGCGTTCCGAGGGTCATCATTTCCGACCAGGGAGACCACTTTAATTCCGGCTTTTACGATACGTTCTGTACACGTAACAATATTGAAAGATTCTTCACAGCAGCTTACCACCAACAGGCCAATCCAATAGAAAGGAGGGTGCAAGAAGCTAAGAAGATCTTAAAAACCTTATTATATGGTTCACCCAATGACGAGTGGGATCGACATGTTAGTCAGATGGCATATATCTTGAGAACAAGAAAAAACGCCGCTACGGGGCATACGCCCAGTTTCGTAGTACTCGGCTATGAATTACCGCAGATTGGTGATTGGAATATGTTCGCTTATAGACAAGAACGTCGTAATCAAGCGGACGTTCCCCGCCTTGAAAGAGTCAAGGAGATTCGTAAAAATCAAACAAATTACCAATGGCGTTACGCGCCCAAAGTGGCGGTAACGCCGGTCGTATATAAAGTGGGAGATATGGTAATGACTAAAAGGATCAGGAAGGATCATACCTTCACACCGTCGTGGAGTGGGCCACACAAGGTTTTAAAGAGATTGTCCAATGAAGTTTACCTCATTCACAAGGGGGTAACTTCGACGAGATTACATGTCGATGCCATCAGGCCGGCACCTAAGGGAGACCCCGATGTTGAATTGGAATTGTCTGAAGAATCAGAAGATAGTCCGGATGAAACTCATCTTAGTGACGACGCTTCCTCATCAGACAATGAGATCGCGCCCAGGTCAGAGCGACGTAGCGATACCACACTAGTTCAAATCAATGTTCCCGCAAGTGCTCAAGATGAGCAGGATGTAATAAGTCGAGATCCCGATGATGCTCGAGATGAGCCAGACATAGAAGAGTCACCTCTAGATATTTCTGAGGTCGACCACGGCTAATAGCCGTTTTCGCTTTTTTTTTATATATTTTTTCTCAAAATTCTAAGTGGCGATTTTGACCTATATGCGGTCGAATCGAAAATTTAAAGTCTACTCCATGAGCAGACATGGAAAGACGGCGAACCCGACGCAAGAGCGCGATCCGGTAAGCCTAGCTTCTCAAGAGCGAGAGCCGCCAAGTCCGAGTAATGGACGTAGGCATAAGTACGAATCAGTACGAGTTTCGGAAGCTGTTTTTCTTATGCAAGAAGACAACTTCTATTTTAATCATTTTAAGTCAACAAAATTAACGTATACCCCAAATGGAAACTACGAGTTTCAGAAGCCGTTCTTCGCTCAAGAAGACGCTTCAATTTTTTTTTTTTTATATTTTTTTTTTTTTTTTTTACAAGTCGTGATGACCGCACGAGTATCGTAAGCCGATTTAATCTACCTTACGAAGTAGAAACTACGAGACGAGTTTCAGAAGTCGTTCTTCGCTCAAGAAGACGCTTCAATTTTTTTTTTTTATATTTTTTTTTCACAAAGTAGTGATGACCGCACGAGTATCGTAAGCCGATTTAATCTACCTTACGAAGTAGAAACTACGAGACGAGTTTCAGAAGTCGTTCTTCGCTCAAGAAGACGCTTCAATTTTTTTTATACTTTTTTCACAAAGTAGTGATGACCGCACGAGTATCGTAAGCCGATTCAATCTACCTTACGAAGAACCAATTTCTAACCATTATAAGTTAACAAAATTCATGTTAGAAAAATATTTCATTAAAAACAACACATTGTGTTTGTTAGTCGATGCGTCCCAGTCGACGACTTGCTAAAAAGTCAATCTAGTTGCAGAACTGCATTTTCCATGTGCAGAAATGGAAAGATGACCCAGCCTGTCGCAAGGGCGCGGCATGGTGAAGTCTGGAACTCAAAGGCGAGGACCGTCCAAGCTGCGGCATGGAGATATAGACAGCCTCTTCTAGAAAGGGCCGAAGTTAAGCAAGAGCGAGACCAGGGCAAAAAAAAAAGCGAGTGCAACGAATTAGTGAGAGTGGACGCTAATCAAAATTGTGCTACGCTTCGCACCTCGACGCGGGTGTAATTAAGTTGATAAAAATGTTGTATCAACTTGGCGTATTGTTTAAAAAATGTATTTATTTTTAAGTTAGATAGGCGAATCAGCCGTCTGCCCCAATTAAGGCCGTTATTTTTAAACATCTGTACCATAGGTCAGACCGTCAAATGAAGGCATACACACATACAAGTGAATATGGAAATTAAGGGCAATCGATGAGTAGAAAAGATTCAACCAAAGGAGGGGAGTGTTGTAGAACTCTCCAAAATCGTCCTAAGTTGAAGACATAATCAAAATTCGACTTAGGCAAAAATTTCATTTAAAGACATTTTTGGGAGTCTGCAGAGGCGCAGATCAGTCCACAAGGGCCGTTTTGGGTTCTATAAGGCATTGGAAATGACCAGGTGAAAATTCGAAGAAACACCGAATTTTCACTTAGGAAAAATGTTTTTGGTTCAGAATATGAGAGTAGAAGTATATAATGACAAAGATTTATGAATAATATACTTTTTCAAAGGTACCATAAATTGGACTTTGAAAAATAATATTTTTGGAAGGGCGTCAAAATTTGGCCCAAGAATCGATTTATCGAAAGTACGCCAAAGTTTCACTTGCAGACTAATTTTTCAAAACTGCGTTGAAGTTTGGCTTGAAGATCGATTTTTCAAAAGTACGCCAAAATTTCACCCGCAGATTAACTTTTCAAAAGTACCTTGAAATTTGGCTTGAAAATCGATTTTTCAAAAGTACGCCAAAATTTCACCCGCGGATTAACTTTTCAAAAGTACCTTGAAATTTGGCTTGAAAATCGATTTTTCAAAAGTACGCCAAAATTTCACCCGCAGATTAGTTTTTCAAAAGTACCTTGAAATTTGGCTCGAAAACCGATTTTTCAAAAGTACGCTAAAATTGGTCTTAAAATGGATTTTTCAAAAGTACCACGAAGTCAGTTTAAAAAGTACCACGAAAATATAATTTAAATTATTTTTATTTTTTATTCCTCAACCAAAGACATTGACCTTTGAGGTACGGTCATTGAAAGCCCAATTCTAAAGTATGAGCATAAAATTTTAACGATGCACTGCATCCGAAAGGCAAAATAGAAGATTTTGTCAAAGCCGGCGTAGTGCCGATAAGCAAAAATTGGTAAAAATCAATGCACATGTACAAGGCCGGTTTCTCGCATAGAAAGAGTTTGGATTGACCCAGCGGCTCGCAATTTGGTCGAGCGCGTTGAGTGGTCCAGACAAAGCAATGGTAGAAAAGCCAATAACAGGGCTTTTCAAATGACAAAGTTATAGAGGAAAACGCCTTGTGCATAAAAATCCAAAAATTCAATTTTGCCTAATAGTCGCTCGAAGGTGAGACGCTGCCAAATCGATATTATTAATCGACTGTGATAAGGGTTAGTAAGTCGTGGACTGATCGAACGCCACTCAACTTATGCAGTAATAAGTCCTCTGAATGTGTTTGAGTACGTGAATCTCCATGATACAAGAACTTTAAAGCTAAGTAGTCTCTAGCGAAACTAAATTCATTTAGTAAAACTTTTTTAAGTTAATTTCAGTCAGCCTTAATTATTAATTTACCCAGAGTCTGAAATGATTCAAAAAGCTCACATTTTGATTCTGAGAAGGTACGTATGAATCTTTTCTACCTAATCGATCGTTAGCGTGAGCGCTCTCGCTTGTATGGTCTGAAAGTCACTACCTTGATTGGGGAAGGCACGATTCTTATCTTGAGAATTTTGTATAACCAATTCTGTTAAATAAACGGATTCTTTGAACTAATATTTCTTAATTGATCTTGAGGCCTGTTGACGGTCTATAATCCCTGGAACTTTCGTATAGAAAACCGGATGTGTCGAGTTAATTCGTATTAACGTTCGACCTTCTGGTTGCTTTACGGAGGTTTGAGAGGGATTTTTTTATGCGTTTTTTGAGAAATATATTCCGTTATTAATGGACCAAAACGTGATTTTCGCGTACCAAAACTAATCCCTCCGCAGAGAAATTCTTCGGTTGGGATTTTTTTATGCAAAAATTCAGGAAATTAAGAGGTGCCTAAACCCCTAACGAGGGAATTCAGGTCCAGAGAGAGCGTAGTTTCCGATCTGTGGTAGTGCCGCCTTGGTCCCATTACTCGGCTACCGAAGTGCATCTCATCTCGAACCCGCCTGGGAGGTAGAAGAACGGGGTAATACGCGACTGGCGCCCCCTGAGAAATAAATTAGTGTCGCGTCATTTTGACGCCCGGTAGTGCGTTCTTCTACAAGCTCGCGCTCATGTGCACTCAGGCCTCTTAGGCGGGCCCACTGTGCTGCCCTCGTAAGTGGTGGCATATCCACCGAGCCCCTCATTCCTCAAGCCAACCAACACTTGTGATGTATTTGAGGAGAAGGCCAGGTGAGATGCCACCTATGCTGGCCATACTGGGCCAGAGTCCCCCAGTATGGATCCTCTTTTCGTTGAGAGAGTAGGGCAGTGATAGAGCACATGCTCGGCAGTTTCGTCATCCAAATTACACCCTCTACACTTCGGGTTGTCTATGACTCCCAGTGTATGGAGGTGTTTGTTTAGTCTACAATATCCGGTTAGTAATCCTACATAAATGCGCAGATTACTCCTGGACATTTGAAGAAAGCGTTTGCCTAGCTTACGACTGGGTGTGGTCAAAGCCATTCTGCTATGTCTGCAGCTGCTCAGATCACTCCAACAGTCCACATGACATCTAAGTGTATAGTTCTTTAGCATGGAACTGTGGACTGAATCTGAGAGCGCTATGGCAGGTTCCGGACCATGCAGAGCGCTCTCAGATCCCTTGCGGGCTGAAGCGTCCGCTTCTTCGTTACCCTGAATTCCATCATGTCCTTTTACCCAACGGAGCTGGACACTATTGTTTTGTGCGAGCACATCTAGGGCCTTTCTAATTTCCAGAACCAGCCCCGAGCCTGTCCTACAGTTGTTTAGGGCAAGCAGGACTGTTCTGCTGTCCGTTGATATGCGCACCGTTTTACCACTGAAGTTTGCCTTCGTGGTTTCTATTACCGCTTGCAGGATCCCTACTAGTTCCGCCTGGAAAATAGTAGGAAGTATGTGTGCCTAGCGGTATTATTGAGTGTAGGTCTTCTGATCCACAGCTCCTGATCCACAGTCCATTTTTGAACCATCGGTGTAGATTGATATGTCCGGATCGTCATTACCGGACACATTCAGACTCACCTCAAGTTCTCGTCGAAGTTATATATAGGGGGGGGATACGGTCGCTCCCCATTCCCAGAAGAGGCATTTGCTTTGTAGCCTCCTCTAGGATAAGGGCATGTCTCGTAGCCGTGCCCTTAATATTCCATTGGCCTACAGATTGCAATCTCAGAGCAGTTCTCAACGCCACTTCCTCTATGTACAGATTTAGAGAGGGGATGCAGAGTATAGTCTCCATTGCAGCTGTAAGCGTCATTTTCATCGCAACGGTAACGCAGAGACATGCCAGTCTTTGAACATGCTCCAGTTGGGATGCTGCTGTTTTTTGCCTTACTCTGGGCCACCAGACTATGGCTGCGTAACAAAGCATGAGTCTTATCACAGCAGTGTACAGCCAGAGGGAGATTCTGGGTGAGAAACCCCAGGACCTACCAACCGCTCTGCGACACTGCCAGAAGGCTGCACATGCCTTGTTTATCTTAACTTCCATATGTCTCTTCCAATTCAGAGTGCGGCCACCCCCAGGTACTTGACCTCACTTCCTAAGTGGAGTTGAGTGCCCGATAATTTGGGCATTTTCATATTTAGTAGTTTCCTTTTCTTGGTGAATAGCACTAGCTCAGTTTTATGGGAGTTAACCGAGAGGAAGTGCTCTGTGCACCAATCATCGACCAACTTGAGGGCTGTTTGCATAAGTTCGCATAGCAGGCCCTCAAAATTTCCGTTTAGCAAGATAGTAATGTCATCTGCATAACCTATTGTGAAGAAACCAGAGTCACAGAGGCGGTGTAGGAGGCTGTCGGCGACCGTAACCCACAGTAGGAGTGATAGGACGCCACCCTGTGGGCAGCCTCTATTGACCAAGGCTCTAGTCTCTATGTTCCCCACATTTATTTGGACGGCTCTCCATTTGAGCATGTGTGTTATCCATTCACTAAGTGTGTTGGGAACACCATGCATTTGGAGGGCTATGCTTATACTCTCGAAGGTTGTTTTATCAAAAGCACCTTCGATATCTATAAACGCTCCCAGGGTAGACATTTTCATACCCGCCGATTCTCGATACGAGATACCACGGAGTGAAGTGCCGATTCTGTTGATTTACCTGGGATGTAAGCGTGTTGATTTGGATGCAGTGGGTGTAAAACTAACACTGTATCTCTAATTTCTCGATCACACAGTCTCTCCAGAACTTTCAATAGGAAGGAGGAGAGGTTGATAGGCCGATATGATTTTGGTAGGGAGTAGTCCGTACGTCCTTGTTTAGGTATGAATATTACCTTTATTTCCCTCCACTTCACCGGGTGTATTTAAAGGCAATGCACGCCAGGTAAATATGCACCAGGTGGTGGTGTATGTATTCCAGTCCTCACTGGAGTAGAGCTGGAAAAACACTGTCTATACCTGGTGATTTAAAGGGAAGGAAGGTGTTGATCGCCCAGGCTACTTTTGCTTCGTCCACTGTCCCATTTGCAACCTCCCAGTCAGCTGCAGTAGCGACCGGGTGAGGTACGTCCATACAGGACGACACAGTGATGCCTGGAAACATTGTTTTTAGCAGGAGTTCAGAAGTTTCAGAGAGGTTGGTTGTAAAGGAGCCATCCTCTCGTTTCATGAGTCCTGGTTGTTGTTGGGGATCTTTGGAGAGTATCTTATTGAGCCGAGCTGCTGAGGCAGTAGATGCAACCCCGCTACAGAAAAATCTCCATGATGCTCTTTGACTTTCGCGAATGGTTTTTTGTACAGCCTTTGGCTGTTCCTGTATGCCTCCCAGTCTTCGGCACTTTTAGACTCTTTCGCTTTATTGACAAGTTTTCTCGTCTTCTTTCTCAGCCGGTCGAGTTCTTTGCTCCACCAGGGTGTTGCATGCCCCGTTCCGACTTCTCTTGAGGGACAAGAGTCCTCATAACTTGAAACTAGGGCTTCCTGTAACTTAACCACGTTACTATCAATATCCTCTATCGTTTCTATGTTATTTGTGTTTAGGGGCCCCAGGCGGCTAATAAGAAGTTCTTGGAACTGTGTCTTATTTGTAGGCCTAGGATTTCGGTAGAGAGTTCTTTCTACCAACCCCCCTTCCAAATTAAATTGAATCCATCTATGAACTGACATGGAAACTTCCGTAGATACATGCCAGCTCTTGATGTGTTTTGAGATGTCCCGAGATGTCAGAGTGATATCAATCACGGTCTGGCAGCGCGAGGTGACGAAAGTGGCGTCGCTGCCTCGGTTGAGAATCTCTAAATTAGTGGTTGCCAGGTATTTCACTACCGATTTACCTCTGTTATTGGTATGCTCGCTGCCCTATAGAACATGGTGCGCATCGTAGTTACCACCAATAACGAGGTGTAGTTTCGTTGCCTCACAGTACTCCACCAGCCTCACTGTCTCTTCAGATGGGGATGGTTCTACCGAGTCGCTTGGGACTTTACAACAACTTAAAAAACAATCTTCAGTCCACGAAATTGAAGTAGCCATTTCATATTTAAAAATTATAGTACCAGATTCTTAACTAAAGGGATGAAGCGCATTGAACAATTTTTATTTTGGATTTCTTGAATAATATTTTAAGGTTTCAGTCTGCCATATTTAATCCATCATTTTTTTCTTGTTCTAACGTCGAATTCGTAATCAGAGAGTCCAAAAACTAGATATATTAATTTTATTGTGGCTTTGGCCATCTTTTTGAGATTTGGCCCCAGCGACGCATCAAAACCAGATGAAGTTGGCAAAAATTGTGAAAGTTCACCACCCTCTAACAGATCTTTTGCGTAAAAGTCAAAGGCGTAGAGGTTATTATCCAGAAAAATACTGGTTAATTGTATTATTTTGTAGATTTCAGTCATTGTTTAGAAGAATATACATGTGGCAGAGCATCCTAATAAAAAACAGAGAAAAATTAAGAAAATACCACAACCAACATTTAGACAATATTCAAAAATGAGTTGCAAATTGGTTCAGGTTTACAAAAAATTTATTTTAAGAATTAAAGCTTGGTAGTTGTAAGTTGTGAAAAAAATTATGTCAACAAAAATTGCGAACATTTACTCAATCATGCCAATAATTGGAAAAATATTTAAAAATCTAACTTATAAAGGGGTCGTTTTATAAGATTAGAAAAAATTTTAAGGAAAAATCATTAAATAATTTACACTTACAAAATTTGTATTCTACATGTGAAAAAATAGTAAACAACTTATTTATTTAATTAAGTAAGCAAAATTAACTAACCTACCTAAAAAGTAAATATGCAACAGTTTTATACTTTCAATTATGGCATTAATGCTCATGTAGCTCTGACCTTTCCCAGCTCCAAAGACTACATCAGTATCTACTGTGCAAATAATTATTTTTGCTCCATGTTCAACACTGTCTTTAGCGTGGAGAGAAATTCTGCCGTCTGCTTCTTCCTGTTGCCTGCATTGTACTCCGTCAATTGAAGTTTCATCCGGCCGAGATGAATGAATTATGCCATCAATCTCAGTATTGATGTGAGCCCAATTAAACTTCAAAGTATGCATGCAGAGGAAGTTTCCAATTTTTTGGTAACATATTTCCTTGTGCTACTTGACGATGAAGACCAACGCTTTTCTTATCTCTCACACGTTTCTTCAGAACAGTTTTTGAGTAAGTATCCCAAGAAATGTGTATTTCTGTTTGCCTGGAACCTCTCAGTATCATTCAAAATTCTGTTTTTGAATTGCATATTCCACAAAAGTCCGTGAAAATTAAAAAATATTTGTTTTTTGAAAATTGTGCAAAACCCTCAAGTGTACGAATAAATGTATAGGAATTAAAAAAGTGTCCTCTTCATAGGATCTTTCAAACAAAATCGAAATACGACTATTAGGAGCTGAGATAAAAAAACTTAGTGAGGCTAATCTTTATGGCCGCCATTTTGGTGTTCTACACGGATTTTCAAGTGGTTCCCTATCTGGAAAGTTATCTTTTGGCATCAACTTTGACCACGGAAAGTGGCACATTCCAATCAAAAAGTGCAACTTTTTGGCTTTTTTAGCTATGTACTAGGCATGTAGTTGGTCGAGTAAGCAAAAAAAACTGCACTTATTGCAGAAGTCACCAAACTTTCCGTGCATCGTGTCTAGACCCATTGCCAACGTTTAGGAAGGGGAGCCACCTGAAACCTTCGACCATATATACATATAGACCTAGCTTGTTTACATATAATGTAGATGGCAAGAATAGCGGTGGGGAAAGGAGGGTAGAACTCAATGCAAGTTTGCCATGTCACTCCATTAGTCATATTATTAAGGAAATATCCCAATACTTGGGATAGGATATTGCGGTTTTAAAACCACCCTAATATAATTATTACTAATAACACAGATGTGTTCTAGCCTATTATCTTCAAAATGTAATGATTTAGATACCCTTATCTATGAATTAGATATTTTTTACTTCCACGTCCAGTGGAAGTAGGTATAGTAACGACAAAAAAATTTTTAAAAATTTTTATTGTCCAAATAGGCTTAAAACGTCGAGATTTTAAGTTTGAGCGAAAAAAAAATTTCTGTCTGTCTGTAACTTTTTTTTATGCGCACGTTTACTCTGGAACCGTTTAAGATATTGACTTGAAATTTGGTACACGTATGTACTTTAACGAGATCTAGAACTAAATTATATTTTCATCTTGTTCCGTCGAAGGGTTGGGGGATAAATTGGGGTAAATTTGGGGTAAATAGGTCAATCAAGCAGGTAATAGTCCATAAAATTGGTATTTAGTATATACAAGAGAAGCTAAGTTCTCAAAAAATTTTTGGCATTAGCCACCCCCATTACCACCCCCACCCCCTTATTAAAGGGGATGAAAAAAAATTGTGATTTAGTGTACCTATGTACAGGAACCAGAAACCTCAAAATATTTTTTTACTTCATCCACCCCCACTACTACCCCCCTATCACCACCCCCCACCCCACTATCGATGTGGGGTATCGTTTTATGGGTTTTTGGGGTAGGGGATTTCAAATATTATATTATTAAAGTTCCATAAACAGTTATTTTCACATACAAAGTTTTTTTCGTTGTGAGTGACTTGGATAGAGAATCTGGATGTGGAAGTAGTGATTCCTTGGGCAGCGGTTTTTACACACTTTTTTTATTTATCTACAAATTTTATTAAGTGTTGGCAACTGTGCAATACTGGGGACATACTGTTAAAAGTGTCAAATATTAATTGTCGTCGTCATATTTAATTCTTGTTGATTTTGTGCTCTTTTCTTGTATATTCGAACTGTTAATTAGAATTTTCAGTTAGTTTGCGAATTATTATCGGGGGGGGGGGGTCACCTCTAATTTGAGTCCTAATGAACGAATTTTGATGAAACCTTATGCAATGTGTTTGTAATGACGATAATAAAAAAGTTGAAAAAAACATCAGGGTAGGAAATGATCGGAAATGACTTATTGACACCAACGAACTACATTCGTTCAGATTGTATCTTGAAAAAAAGGCCAATGTCAAACTCTCATAAATGACTGAGACTTTTAAGTTTCTAGGGAAAATGTAAATTTGCAAAAAAAATTTTTATAAAATAGATAAAAGAGCCAATTGTAACATAGACTACCAAAGTAGACTTCGGCCATTTTATCATAATAACTTACACAAATAATAATAATAATAATAATAATAATATAATTTTCCATAAAAACTTTAAACCTCAATTCCTCAAATTGCAAATTTTTGACTTTGGCCCATTTAGAACCAAGCCACAGATATATATTATTATAAAAAAATACGAAAACTGTTATACCATTTTTAAAGGTTCAATATAATTTTACATTTTTTAATGTGCAAAAAATGTAGTACATTATTTATCGTGAAAAACGGCCTGCTAAAATTAGTAAGTTACAAAAAAATTCCAAGAGACAAAAAATATTTAGAAAGCCTCAATGCATACGTCTGAATTTTTTCATATTTTTAATATTACTTACATGTTTTAAAAGCGGTACAATTTCAAAGAAAGGGGTAGTTTTTCATGTTTTTCCGGAAAAACTCGGTGAAAAAAAGAAAGTTGCAAATAAAAAAAGGCTTCCATTTCAATGATACAATCACCTGAATTTTTTCAGATTTCTTTTTCAACTTTTACATTTACCCTCCAATTTTAGGAATTTTCGAGTGGCCAATCTCGAAAAATATGCATTTTTCGAAAAAATTTACAAGAGTAAAAACATCTTATTTTGGACCAAAAAAGTAAATATTGTTTTTTTTTTCATTTTTGACCCAATTCTACAAGTTACAGAACCCGTGATAAAAATTTCCTACTCTAATCTTTTTTTCAACTTTTTTATTAATGTCATTACAAACACACTACACAAGGTTTCATCAAAATCCGTTCATTAGCATTCAAATTAGAGGTGAAACCGCCGTTGACTACACGTTACAATAATTATTACACTGTGATCATTTTGGTCGTCATGCTGGATATTTCGTCCTATGGACTTCTGAAAATATTTTAGAGCCTTTTTTTTAATTCAGAATTCATAAAACCGCATAATTAGGCACCTAAGTTTATTATATTAAAATAATTTAAAAAATTTAAATTTTATGGGGGCCATTTTGGGAAATATGACGCCATTTTGTTAGAGATATAGGTTTTAGGTAGCTCCCCTTCCTAACCGTTGACAATGTGTCTGGGCATGATGCACGGCAACTTTGGTGACTTCTGCAATAAATGCAGTTTTTTTGTAAAATATGTTGCTTAAATAGTAGACTAATAGGCACGTATAAAGATAACCGAAATGTATACTTGGTATATTTGATGTAACGCTTCCATGACAAAAAGGATATACATTATAATAAAGTTAAAGTTAAAGACGTTCAAGTTTCGAATCATGTGATGAGGAAAGTCGTACTTCCTCCGCCTTTTTCTTAACGGAATCTAACGAAGAAGATTTTAAATGTAGCTTCCATTTTACCTTTTTAACTTTTTTATAACTTTACCTGGTTTCGGTCCTAATGTGCGTCGAGTGTTGTATTTACTGTTTCTGTATGTGTGAAAATTACAGTTACATACCAAAGGTATTATGGTGCAGGAGCTACGTGGCTTCTTCGGGAACTCATCGTTACAAGCATTTTCTATGCGTTGATTAATTCTATCGAACTTAAATAACTACAAAATAGACTTCTGGCATATGTAGCCCGTCGAGTTCCGAGAAAGAAAGTCCCGTCAGTAAGGTTAGCCAGAAAGAAAGTGTTTAGGATTTTTGAAGAAAATTGGATTATTTTTCGCATATGTCATCTCAGAGCTCTAAACTCATCGTTACAAGTTCTGGCTCCTATTCAAAACGTAAATATAAGCTCCTTCAACAATAGAATAGCCTCCCCAGAAAGTTCTTAGTGTCAACAAAAGTACCATAGGCTTTTAAATAATCAGAAATTTAACACTTTCGGCTAACTTGACTTCCTACTGTGCCTGAGATATATTGTATCATTATTACCTTTCTGGCTGCGCCTCCCGACGGCCCACACTTTCTGACAATCTTATTCTATGCATTCTAAACGTAAAATGTGTACACACGAAAACAAATGAGCCTTGTAACGATGACATAATTTAACTGATTTTTAGACATTGTTCATGACGCCTGACAGGAGGTGCCCCGCAAGAAGTCGATTTTATGAATCGTTATCATCTATTAAACCATAAAAGTACCTTAAAGTTCATAAAACGATGATGTGCCGAAAAACCCACCTAGCTCCCGCTCTATTAGTATCATCTGCCGTAGTTTCTACAAACACCAACACACTTGAATCCTAGACGCGAATACTGTCATTCAAAGCACGTGTCACCAACCATCTGGGTACGATCAAAACTAAAGTGCAACTGAAAATGTTCCTATAATCATGCTAAAATAATATATAGTATAATATTGTATAACACATTCAACCAATCGTGTCATCCCTACTTAAACTCTGTCTCGGCTCGACAAACCGTGACCTAATAACCAATAAAGCCTACTATTTGGGATAGGCCCCTTGTCACTAATTTAATGAATACAACTTATTTCTTCTTTTTCACAATGCCTTGCCGTTGTTTTCTCAATTTTACATTTTAACTTTCCAAAATAATGGAATAAAAAAATATTTAATTTATTTTTAAAGTGACTAGTTTCTGAATTCCAGTAGATAACAAAACATACCACACGCTTGTCGAACGCGATGGCTCACTGCTTAACGTCTACGGCGTATGACTAATTTGCCTGGGTTCGATTCCCACTTTTCAGCTTTGATAGATGATAATGTCAGAGGAAATGGTGACGTGTGATGTTTTTCAAAGAAATTTAACCCCATTTCGGACAACTTAGGTTTTGAATGTATTTGTATTTTCTTAAGTAAATGTATTTCCTACTTTGTAAGGAAGAAAGCATGAGATATTCCGCATTATTCCTAATACATTTCAGCATAGTACAGTAACTAGCGGTTTTAACTTCGGAATAATGTCATATTGAACGGATTTCGTTTATTTTTGGCGGTATTATAGTAAATACTTCACAGAAAAGTTTCTATATTGTACGGAGACTTCCTAATTTATAGGGGGTGGATGCCACTCCTTCTCTGGGGGTGGTACTTATATTTATTGGAGCTGAAAAAGAATCATATTTTAAGAAGAAAAGGTTCTACGCAATTTTTCACATAAATTGATAGTTTTTAAGTTATAACAACTTCAAAATTGCGATTTTAGCTTAAAAAAAAGGTATTTCCAAACGGCTTTCAAGTATCTCGAAAAGTATTACTTTATCGAAAAAATGTTACAGACCAGTTACAGAATGTACAAACTGGGAATTAATTATGTTTATTGTTTGTTGATGTAGAATTAATAATTTCGGAGATATTTAAGTTTACATTTTGCATCCAAGTGTTTCGAAATTGCCTTTAAAGTTTAAAATTCATTTTTTTTAAAAGCAAGTGCTTTAAATGATCAAAAAAATTTAAGCATCTAGGTAGTGCTACATTTTAATGAAAAACTGTACTTGAGATTATTTTTTTTAAATTACTATCTAATTAGAGTAACAAAATGACGACTTTTTATATAAAAAAATATAAATACGCAGATTTTTCCGTCAAAATTTCTTTATCTCTTATGCTACAGAAACGAGTAAAAAATTATTTCAAAGCGCAATTAATTGTCTTTAATTTCATTTCTTAGCACGCATGACGTCACAATTTCTGAGATATTTAACATTTAAACTGCATTTTTCGTCTTATAAACGTTCGGACGTCATTTGTAAACTATCGTATCTCTGAAATTATTAGATCTATGTAAATAAATTAAAAAAAATCGAAATTTATTATCAGTTTATGAGCTTTATTTTTCATTAAAACTAATATTTATTGAGATATTTAATAGTTTAAACTGTAATTTTTTCTAAAGCAAGTGCTGTATACAAACGAAAAAAATTTGAGCGTCTACGTCATGAGAAACGGTGTTTAAAATTAATCTCTTTTTTATTTACTGGCTAATTACAGTAACAAAATGGCGATGTTGTTATTAAGAAAATGTGAACGCGCACATTGCTTCGTTCATAACTTCCATGTTTTTTATGCTATAGAAACAAATTAAAAAACAGTCGGAAGCTTAATTAATAACCTATTATTCTACCTATTAGCATTCTTGACGTAGGTGTCACAGTTTCTGAAATATTTAACTCTCACACTAAATAATTATCTTATGAACACTTGGATGCCAAATATAAACTTGAATACCTCCGGAATTATGAATCCTACATCAATAAACAAAAAATATAATTAATTTCCAGTTTGCACTTTCTGTAATTGGTCTGTAACACTTTTTCGATGCAGCAATACTTTTTGAGATACTTGACTAAAGCCGTTTGGAAATACCTTTTTTTTAAGCTAAAATCGCAATTTCGAAGTCGTTATAACTTAAAAACAGTCAATTTATGTGAAAAATTGCATAGAACCTTTTCTTATTAAAATTTGATTCTTTTTCAGCTCCAATAAATATATATATTTTTTAAGTGCAACCCCCTGAGAAGGGGTGGCATCCACCCCCTATAAATTAGCAAGCCCCCGCACAATATGGAAACTTTTCTGTGAAGCATTTACTATTATACTGCACTGCCAAAAATGAACGAAATCCGTTCAATATGACATTATTCCGAAGTTTTGCATATTTTTTACCTCTAGGTACTGTACTAGTAGTAATAACCCCAATTTTTAAAGAGAGCTAACTTTTACATACCCACACAACATGAGAAAACCACGTGAGCAGCATTATTTTCTTGTAATGATTATATAATTTTGCGTTAAATCTTGACATAAACATATTAACACAATTATTGTCCTATAACAAATTAATTCGTAATTTTTAAAACTTCAATTTCTTAATATACAAATTCTGCTCAGCTTGGACGTTTTCAAACAATACCTCGAACAATACAGTCATGGTTTCATGAATTAAATCGAATATTAGCTGATATACGAAGAATGTACAGTTTCATAGACAATATCACACCTCGTGAATCATTATTAAGTCTCGAGGAGGTAAGGAAAAGCAGAAGAGAAGAAATCTGGTTCGATTAGAATCGAGTAACAAGTTGTTCGTTTTATAGGGGAGATTGAAACATTGGGGTTAGTTTTTGTTAGGAAATAGTAAGAGTAGTTATTATTTCAAAAATTATGTTACTGTGAAAATCAAACATTTTCTGCGACAAGGTAAAAATTTGTAATGTGAAAAATATGTTTAGTAATAATAACAAACGTCTTCATTAATGTGCATATGTACAACTGATATTTCGATAATGGTTATTCTTACACTACATCCCAATATACGTAATATGCAGCCCTTCAACTGTTTAAGCGCTTAGATAATTTAAGGATTTCATGAAACGTCGAGATTTTAAGTTTGAGCGAAAAAAAATTCTGTCTATCGGTCTGTCTGTAACTTTTTTGTGCGAACGATTATTCTGGAACCGTTTAAGATATTGACTTGAAATTTTGTACACGTATGTATTTTAACGTGATCTGGAACTAGATTATTTTCATCTTATTCCGTTGAAAGGTTGGGGGGTAAATTTGTGTAAATCGAGGTAAATAGATAAATCAAGCAGATAAGAGTCCATAAAATTGGGATTTAGTATACACAAGAGAAGCTATAAGGTCTCAATTTTTTTTATTTATCTTTATATGTGTGTGTGTGTGGGTGTGTGTGTATGTGTGTGTGTTTATTTGTGTGTGTGTTTGTTCGGTGGTCATCACATCTGTATGTCTAAATTCTCGAATAAAGAAAATAAGTACACTTTTTGCATAACATGAAATAAAATGGAAGCTCTAACCTTTAAATCAATATTTGTCTAGTATTTGACAGAATATTTTAACTGGCGTAAAAGTGGTAATATTGCTGTTATTGACGGGGGTTGGCCTCAAAAATTGCCGTTCAATTGTATAGTAAAAACTAGTACCAAAGTTTTGAATATCCTGATTCCGGCTGACTGGACTCAATCCAAGTGCCAAAAAAAAAACAGTTTTGGACCAAACTACAACAAAGGAGATTGTTAAACAGTATGCGGAAAAAGTTTGAACTGATACTTGTGAAAACTAAAGTAGATGGAGTAAAAACAAAACTTGAAAGGTATGAAGTAAGTAGATACATTTGTGCATATCTTGATGTCATTTTGAACATTTTTCTCTATAGTTATTATTTTACCCCAAGTATTGCAATTGAAAAGAAATGTGTATCTCATGTTATTACACTCTTCGCCAATACTGAAACGAAGAGTATATTGTATTTGATCAGCACGTTTCCAAAACCGTAAATATCACTCGTAGAAAAAAAAATCATTAGCGATAGAATTCTAAACGATTTTTAAAATGTCCGTCTATACGTCTGTCAGGCTGTGAGTGCGTCTGTCTGTCCGTCACGTTTCTCAAATGCACGATAACTTAAGAAAGAAGAATTTGTTGAAATTTGACATTAAATAAGCTAGTGTTAGTTGGATGAAGAATCCTATTGTTTTGAACGAAATCGATCAGTAAATAAAAAAGTTGTCGATGGTTCAAACTTTAAAAAATCATGTTTTTACGCCTTTTGATTAAATACAAATATTATTTCCTATCAATATCTATTTATACTATTTTACTAATATATATTTCTAAATAATGCAGTATCCAACCGTCGAAATATGATTCAGCTGGACATATTATATTACAGATTTCAACGTTTATGAAAGTAATGAATGATATCTAATTTGGACTCAAAGCCCAAATGGTCGCGGGTTCGAAACTTAAGTAGATTGAACATAATAGTTCTTTTTACTTCCACATCCAGTGGAAGTATAGTAACGACAAAAAAAAATTGAAAAGTATAATTTTTCAAATAGACTTGGAATGACATGAAACGTCTAGATTTTAAGTTTGAGCGAAAAAAATTCTGTCTGTCTGCCTGTCGGTCTATCTGTAACTTTTTTTGTGCGCACGATTACTCTGGAACCGTTTAAGGTATTGACTTAAAATTTGGTACACATATGTACTTTAACGGGATCTGGAACTAGATTATATTTTCGTCTTATTCCGTCGAATGGTTGGGGGGGTAAATTGGGGGTAAATAGATAAATCAGGCAGGTAAGAGTCCATAAAATTGGCATTTAGTATATATAAGAGAAGCTAAGGTCTCAAAAATTTTTTTGGCATTAGCCACCCCCATTACCACTCCCACCTCATTTTTAAAGGGGATGAAAAAAATGTGATTTAATGTGTACAAGAACCAAAAATCTGAAAATATTTTTTTATTGGATTTTTTTATGCACTAGTACCCCCCTATCACCAGCCCTACCCCACTTCCGATGTGAGATATCGTTTTTGGGGTAGACGATTTCAAATGTTATATTATTAAAGTTTCATAAACAATCATTTCCACATAAAAAATTTTTTGATTGTGAGAGACTTGGATAGAAAATTTGAATGTGAAAGTAGTGATTCCTTGGGCAGCGGTTTTTTACTTTAATTTTTGAAATTTACTTTACTAAGTTGACATCATAAAATTAAAAATAAAATATTTAATAAAGCAGCTAAAAGTATAATGTTTGTTTCATTTTTTATTGTATTATAGGCCAGACATTTTAGGTTTTGACCTTGAAAAAATAATGTAAATCTAAAAATTATTGAAAATGTTGAATATAGTGTGATAAACAATATACCTACCGATTTCATGATGATGCGTGTAAAAAGGGCACAAATCCTGTTTTTTGTATATTTTTAGTTTATAGTCTGTAAGTACAAAAGTTCTAGTTAATATTTCATTTAATATAATAATACCTGTACTGATGTTATGTTTCGACTCATAAAATAATCCAACCAAAATTTATTTCAGCTTCATGTTTTGAACTTAGAAAGGAGCTCACAAAAGAGTTAAGCCCAATTAATCACATCAAATTCTGCAGTACCTTTTCACTTTCGTAACCAATACTTTTCGAATTGTTAGAAGCGAGACCTAGCATTTCCACAGAAGCATCGAGCCCCACAGTCAGAATTGCAGGCACAGAATATCATGCGCAGGAGCTCTTCAGGGGCAGGTTCTAAGATGGTAGTGACAGGCACCAATGTCCGTTACATTTCTTCCCACTTCAGATCTCAGGAGAAAACTGATTCCTCATCCCTTCTTAGAATTTACAAGAGATTAATACACCATGCCCAAATTTCAATAAACATTATTGAAATAGCCTACTTACAAGTAATAGAGCTGGAGCTAGGTGGCTTTTTCAGCAGCTCATCGTTTTATGAACTTTGAGATATTTTTATGGTTTAATGGATGATAACGATTCATAAAATCGACTTCTGGCGGGGCACCTCCTGTCAGGAGCGTCACGAACACTTTTTAAAAATCAATGAAATCATGTCATCGTTACAAGGCTCATTTTTTTGTGTGTACACATTTTATGTTTAGAATGAATAAAATATGATCGCCAGAAAGTGTGGGCCGTCAGGAGGCGCAGCCAGAAAGGTAATAATGATACAATACATCTGAGGCACGGTACGGAGTTAGCCGAAAGTGTTAAATTCCTGTATATTTAAGAGCCTATGGTACTTTTGTTGACACTAAGAGCTTTACGGGGAGGCTATTCTATTGTTGAAGGAGCTTATATTTACGTTTTAAAAAGGAGCCAGAACTTGTAACGATGAGTTTGGAGTTCTGAGATGAAATATGCGAAAAAAAATCCAATTTTCTTCAAAAATCCTAAACATTTTCTTTCTGGCTAGCCTTACTGACGGGAGTTTCTTTCTGGGAATTTGTTTCTGTGTTCAAAACATTTAAATAAACATGCTCAACCTTAAAAAAGTTTGTAACGATGATGTTATATAACTCCATTTTTTTACCTCTTTGACCTTTCTGGTTGCGCCCCTGATGGCCCACACTTTCTGGCGATCTTATTTTATTCATTCTAAACATAAAATGTGTACACACAAAAAAAAATGGCTTTGTAACGATGATATAATTTCACTGATTTTTATATCTTGAACCATGGCCAACTCGACGGGCTGACATATGCCAGAAGTCTATTTTGTCATTATTTAAGTTCGATAGAATTAATCAGCGCACAGTAGGCTATTTGCAACTTCTTGGTGGACAAAATTCTACAAATTTCTAAATGAGCTTAAAATAATTGTTAGAAGACCGAAAAAATTGTGAAAAAATTCTAGGCATTAAGGGTTGAAAAATAATTTTGCTTCTAGAGTGCCGAAACTCTGTGAGTATGATAAAATGATATCTGTGAATATATAAAAAAATAGTTAAAAAATTATAAAATAGTAGAGGGGTTGTTTTTGAGGGGGTTGAAAGATAAATATTATTTTAAAATTCTGAAACTTTGTGGACATGATAATATTATATCCGCGAGTTCGCTAAAAATAGTAAAAAAAAACTAAACAATAAGGGGTTGGATTTGAGAGGATTGAAAAATAAAACTTTAATAACTATGTAAGAAAGTTTCAAAAAATTTTGTTGTAAATGTTTTAATTTTTTAACATCACTTCTCATCACATCACACATCATTTTTTGACTCTGGCTTTTCCAGGGTTATTATCTTCATCTTTTAATGTTTCATAAAGTTCTCTTTTTGACACAGTAAGAAGTATCCCTGTAAAAACACAAATACCTTTTTAAAGCACAACTGGACGCATATAAATGTTATATACATAAAAGCTATAAGAATTATATAATAAAATAAAATGAAAAACATAACATACAAAAATGTACAAAAGTATTGGCTTTCTAATGAAATTCATACTTCGAATAAATTCCACCCATTTCTTAACGCAAGTTTGATCTGATGTTATTGCTACTATTTATAAATTTTTAACTAATATTTTTATATTCACAGATATACTCACAGAGTTTCGGCATTCTAGAAGCAAATTTATTTTTCAACCCCTCAAAAACCACCCACTGAATGTCTAGAATTTTTTCACTATTTTTCCGGTCTTCTAACGACCATTTTAAGCTCATTTAGAAATTTGTAGAATTTTGTCCATCTAGAAGTTGCAAATGGCCCACTGTACGGGGGTAGGAGGGGTTGACTCATTGGCTTTTTGACTAGTTTCAAGAAGATCCCAGTTTTTTATTATAATGTCACCACAGATTCAGTCATGGTACTTGCTTAAAAAAATATTTTTGTGGCGACTACATCGCTTCCATCTATCATTCACCATAATCCAGAAAGAGAGCAGTTTTATTTTGAGTTCGTTCTCAATTTCTTGTGAGCAATGGGATAATTGCAGAACTGTCTTTACAGCTTTTAGCAGCTCATCCTCAGTTTTTATCACTGGAGGATCGTCTCCTTTGATTTTATCAAATAGGAGTCTTCTTGAAAGAACTAGTTGTTGACCTGCAAAAAAAAATCTCTAAGTTAAACTCGCACGAATTCGCACTTCAAATCAATGTCTATAAGTCTTAAAAAACTACACTTTACAACAAAGTAATGAAACTGGAATAGACACGCATAGCAAAAAAGTTGCAGGCTAATAAATACGCGACTTTAATAAAAATAAAGTATTTTTTGTCGCGTTTTATTTAGCTTCTCTGGCAATTATATAATTACAATAATTTCCAAATAAATTATAATATTAAGAACATACCTTTGTCAACCATATCGGATAAAATTCACAATAATAAACTTTGAAATTACGCTGTACACAATTATTACAAACGCAAGCGCACGGACGACTGATTAACCTGAGAAATAGTACGTAAATACCGGTCGGTTTGTCAGTCCCTACCACCCAAGTGGGTAGTAATAATTTTTTTGTCGCGGCGGTTTATTGCTTCCTGGAATGTTGGCGGTGGTTATATAAATGAATAATAATAATTTTTACAAGTCGAATTTTTTGAATATTGGCGCGCTAGAATCCAATTCTGGCCCACTGTGCAGCGCATAGAAAATGCTTGTAACGATGCATGAGTGTCCGAAAAAGCCACTTAGCTCCCGCACCATAAGGTTGTTAAAAATTAATAGTTTAAAAAACTAAATAAAACATGCTTTTATAAATATTGCACTAAAAAGCAAAAAATAATCATCGAATCTGTTCTCTCTATCTACCCCATAAAGGCCTTAGTGAAAGCCGTGTTTGTAATTAAGTATATATAATATTTGAGTATAAATGCGTGGGGCGTTTTTCTAACGCTATTTCAAACAGGTTCGATAATTAAAACGCTGAAGACACCATTAGATTAAATGAAAAGCACCCCATGCTTTTATACTCAAATATTATACTTAATTACAAACACGACTTACACTAAGGCCCTTACGGGGTAGACAGAGAGAACAGGTTCGATGATTATCCTTTGCTTTTTAGTGCAGTATTTATAAAAGCATGTTTTTTTAGTTTTTTAAGCTATTAATTAATTTTTTTACTTTTTAGTCTTATATTTAAGGAGATAATTTTGACACCTTCGACATTTGTGTAAAGAATTCGACTAAATATTTATAATCTGCGACCTCAAAAATCCCCAGATATCGATTTTCATACGAATCAGACCATAAATTACAAAACTTATCCGCCATTTTGACGCCACCATTTTGAATTGTCAAATTTGGACCAGATAATTGTAATCTACAACCTCGATAGCCCACAGATACCGATTTTCAATCGAATCCCATGATAACTGATAAAACATATACGCCAAGTTGACGCCGCCATTTTGAATTGTTAAGTTTTGATCACATATTAATTTATCTTCTACTTATCAAGCCCTTTCTTTTAATACCCATATCAAGGGAGTTATAAAGAAAATGATAATCCGCCATCTTGGGGCGGCTGCCATTTTGAACATATCATAATATTGAGTATACTATATTGTATTGTCATCAGAGCTACACACAATTGCCAAATTTCATGGTGATACAAAAATTAGAAGTGGGTGAAATTCAGTTCTTTAGACCTTACTACTTACATACATTCATACATACATAGATAGTTAGTTACAGGTCGACCTAATAAGAGCGCATTAAAAAGGGTAACCGAGTTTCACATTTCAGGGTTTTCCAGTAGTTTAACGGCTTTCTCCTTACCCTTACCAAAGAGAGCTGATATGGTGTCACATCCTGTCACAGAAAGGGCAAACATTGAGTAGTCATTTTTGGGACCCACTTTACCTTGAATTTCTTTTACCTTATACAGTTTCCTTTCGGATCCAAGAGGACTGATAACCTGAATGTTATTATCCTTGTCGGCTCGATTCAGCAACATATCAATTATGTATCTGTGGCCACTATTATCACTTGCTGACCGGTATTGGCTTTCTCCAGAGATGTGTTGACGATCAAGACTTCCGTATCTGCCTCTGCATGTTTCAATTCAAGTTCTTCAGCTACGAAAGATTTGATTTGCTACGAAATCAGCTTGACTAACAGAAACTGTAGTGTTACAGTCAAAATCCATATCTGCTGATGACTTGCTCACTACTACCACATTTTTACACTAGAAGAGTATTGTTTCACTACGTAATGCTTGTATGATTGAAGTTCTGCTCCAAATGTTGATGGTTTAGACCAGACCAAAGCACGGAGAAGAAAATATTAATCACAGTTTTGATAAACCAGCTGAGTTAGTGACGGAAATTGCACATACAGTATCGGCAAGTGTACGTATTGGGTTGGCAATAAGAGCAAGCGAGAGCGAAGCATGCAGTCGTATACATGCCTCTTGATGGGTATGTCCATTCTTTACCTCTGCTAGAGTACTGGTAGACGTCTTTATTGTGGGCGGTCGGTTAATAGCGCAATGCCAAACAAAGGACTTTCTGAATGTGATAGCCAAAATATATGCTACGCCGACATTATAATGTAAATATAACTTAACATCTTTCCTATGCCCAAAACGACATCAAGCCGATATATGAGGCGTTAGGGGTTTTAGTACGTTGTTAGCACAGTAACTAATTGCAGATTTATATTATCTCTTCTAGGTAAACATTTATTTAAAATATCTGTGCTATTAAAGTAGTTTCGCACCACAGCTTTTATTTGAATGAAATTTATTGAAATTAGAAAAATACTCTCTTTCAAAAATTACAAATCATCAACATCAACCACTACTACCAGTAAAGATGATTTTACTACAAGGTGTTTAGTATAGGAAATAGCGTGCAAATTCGACGACGAGTGGTTACCGTCTGCCAGTCGGTAATCGAAGAGACCATATAAATACATTTTTTTTCTCTCTGGAACTTTTTGGTATGATGGGGGGATAGGGAGGGGGGGGCATTTATTTTTAAATCAAATGATTATCGATATCTGTCCGCATAGGTAGTTAGTATATGTACTTCACATACCCCAATTACGCTGGCAGACGAAACTTCCGAACGGCGCGCGCGCTAACCTGAAAAAGAAACTAAAAATTTTTTTTTCTTTTTCCGGTTAGCGCGTGCGCCGTTCGGAAGTTTCGTCTGCCAGTGTAATTGGGGTATGTGAAGTACATATACTAACTACCTATGCGGACAGATATCGATAATCATTCGATTTAAAAATAAATGCTCCCCCCTCCCTATCCCCCCACCATACCAAAAAGTTCCAGAGGGAAAAAAATTGTATTTATATGGTCTCTTCGATTACCGACTAGGGATGGCTGATCCGAATATTTTTACGGATCAGTTCGGACCTAATCCAGTCCAGAGAAGAACCTAGTCCAAAGATCAGTTTCAGTTCCTAGTCCATGCTAATTGCTAACCAACTCGCACGGTGAACGGCTGAGCGGACCGGCAGACAAACTGGACTCGGTGGGCTAGGGCTAGACTGGTGCAAAAGGACTCGTAATCTTGTACTGTACTAGTCGTACTCGTTTAGTTCAACCAGTCCATACGTTTATAAAGTGCGCGCGCCATACCGAGTCTCTAAAAAGTTCAGCCGGACTCGGCGTACTCGGACTAATATTCGTACCTGCCGTATTTATTAATTGAGATCAGTTCCACTAGTCCAACCCACTGGACCTGTTCCAAAGTATCCAGTTCGGGTTAGCCAACCCTATTACCGACTGGCAGACGGTAACCACTCGTCGTCGAATTTGCACGCTATTTCCTAGACTAGTTCCGTATCGTTATGCTCAAATTTTAGCGTAAAGTGGATTTAATTGTAAGACTAAAAACATAAAGATGATAGGTTATTTTAGTCTAGGTGCCCGCGTACATAAATGCAATTTATACATATCCTCGTGTTACTTCTTGTACGGCATAATTGCGCCTAGTCTATCACTTTTTTCCTCTGCGAAAATTTTCATAAACGTGGCGTTCCTCCTCGGCATGAAAAAGACGATTTCCACGCGTCGGACTGGAAAATCGGCAAATATATTTTGTCGGACAAAAATAAAAAATAATTAATTGTAAAAATAAATCAAGAATAAGCTTATAAATAATGAATTAATGTTTCTATATTCTACTGATGAGAACTAACAAGTTGGAAAAAACTTGTACAACTTTTCTGAGTTGAAATAGAATGTAATAATTGTTGTGAATGACTGAATTTCAATAAATGAATTAAGTATTTTCAATATATTTTTTTTCCTTAAAATGTTAGGAATTCTGTCATGTAATTCAATACTTCGTCAGTATTAGCTAGAAATGGTAGTTGTTTTGATTGGTTCTCCAATGATGAGTATTTTAAAGTGTTTTCCGAAGTAGTATATTAGCGTGACTAGATTAAGATACCAATATAGAAAGTAGATAATTACGTATTAAATAAAAAAGTGTGAATAACTGAATGTAAATAAATTATTTAAATATTTTTAATATATTTTTTTTGCTTTAAAATGCTAAGAATTCTATCATGTAATTCAATACTTCGTCAGTATTAGCTAGAAGAGTAGTTGTTTTGATTGGTTCTCCAATAATGAGTGTTTTAAAGTATTTACCTAACTAGTATATTAGCGTGCCGAGATTAGGCCATACAAAAAGTAGGTATTTTCATAATAAATAAAAAAGTGTGTTGTAAGCTGTGACTTGCTTAATACGTAAATAATATTCTCTAAGACGAAATATAGTTTTCAAATATTATATTCCCAACTAATTATAATAGCTCACATAGTGATCTATATGGCATATTATGTGTAATGGTAGCAATTTCAATGTAGAACATATAAATACCCAGACTTAAGTCTCCAGTCTCCCCCAGTAACTTTGTCGTCCCGTACCGGCCGGCCATAAATAATTATGGAAGTGTAAACGCACTGTTTACCGAGGTTATAGTTGTTTTAGCCAACAGCATTTTACCGCAGAGTTATAATTTGATCGGTCGTGCTATGAGACGGGCTTAACCATTGATTAATAGCAATTAGACACCAGCTAACATTCCACAACTACACTGTTAAAATTTGCTCCCTTCCACAAACTCGTGATCACTTCGATCGCTTTTCCGTTTACACGTATTCCCGATAATATCACGTAATGTAATATAATTGTTAGTTGATTCGAATCACTATTTATTTTATTAATTAAGTTAGGAATATAGTATTCGCAAAATACAAAATGAAATATAACTTCATCTCCTTCTCGTTCACAAGGTCTTGACAGATGTTTTGTGGCCAGAATAATGTATCTTTTCGACGATGGACATCGACAGAGCTGGGCAAATACTTTGAAAAAGTATTTAAATATTAAATACTAAATACTTTCAGAAAATTGAAAGTATTTAAATATTAAGTATTTTCAAAAGATAAAAGTATTTAAATAATAAATAATAAAAGTAATTAAATAGTTTAAACTTAGTATTTAAATACTTTCTGAATATTTAAATACTTTGATAACACTGAAATATTTTGAAGCATATACTACGGGAGCCCACCCTAAGAGCCGTGCACTCCCCCCCCCCCCCCCCCCCCCGATCCTTTAGTACAATGTTTTTCATAAAGATTAAAGCCTAAGGAACAATTTAAGACATGTCCTAAAAAAAAATTGGCTGCACTTTCAAAATGGCGTCACTAAGAGAAATGTTAAAAACGTTTAATCAGAAAGAGAAGAAAGCTTTATTTTACTCGTTAGAACTGCTAAGAATTTTTAGAGGTTCCGTAGTATGCATTTAACCGTGCGCTTGACCACGCAGAGTGGCAAAGTTACTTCATTATTTTTTTCCAGGAATACCGTGGCTTTAGCGATAAATTTTATTAGAATATTTTTTGTTCAGAAATATATTATATATTCTATTTTTGTTTTTTTCTACCCTGACCAGCGTTACCACATTTGGTAGATTTTCATTTCTTTTTATAGAATTTTAAGGATTTTTTTAAAGTTTGGTAGGTAAAATTTGCTGGTAGATTTCTGATAATTCTATCAGAAATCTACCAGCAAATTTTACCTACCAAACTTTACAAAAAATCCTTAAAATTCTACTAAAAAGAAATAAAAATCTACCAAATGTGGCATCGCTGACCCTGACTTAATTTGAAAATCTTGAAAAAATGGGTGAAAAAAAATTTTCTTTCCCTTTTTTTTGTATGTTCTGCATCCGAGCGGAATGTAAATTTTTCAGGATATTATTCTATAAACTTTCACGAACTCATAAAAAAAAATTATTTAGTTTGCAAGTTTTTGTGGGTTTCACTATAAAATATTCTCTGCCGTCTGGGCTACTTTATCAAATTGTACTTTCTATTTTTGTAGAAATTAATAAAGACTTATTATTATCATTGTCATTATTATATTAAATACTATTTGACTATTTGAGGTGTCAATTTAGGTTTCATGACTTTCATGAACTTCTACAACACTATTTTAATACCTCTATACTTAATCAGTTCTAGTTGGGTATTGGACTTTTACTTATCCGTAGAGCTAGACCTTTGCGTCTTCTGCAAATACCCAAATAAAGCACAGAGACTAGTTTAACTATTCTCTCTCACAATCACAAAACATGTGAGTTAACATTAACAGTTAACACTTACTGTCTATGTCTGCTCTCAACTAACTTTATTAAGACGTGAATGAGTGAAGATTGAATGATGCAATGTATTTATTAACTACATAGTATAGTACATATCTTGATTCTTGACGAGTATCTGCCTGTCTCCCTGACGTATTTGATTATATTTGCTGTATTTATTTAAATACTTTTAAGATTCAAATACTTCTGAAAGTATTTAAATACTGTCAGAAAAGGATTTAAATACTTTTTTAAAAGTATTTAAATACTTCCCAGTTATTTAAATAGTTTAAGTATTTATAAATACTTTAGGATCATTTTCACAAATACTAAGTAGTAAATATTTCAGATAAAGTATTTGCAAGTATAAATACAAATACTTGTTGCAAGAAGTATTTAAATACTCGGTATTGAAATACTTTCTAGTATTAAATACTTATGAGGTATTTGTAAGTACATATTTGCCCAGCTCTGGACATCGAAAGTAAATTTTCGGTCATTTTATAGTCTGAAGTTGACAGTTACCGCTGAACGTGCATTTTTGACATTTTGCCGCTTGCCAAAAATTTTGTGTTTCCACGTGAGCCAAATAGTTAGTCATGTCAGGATGTTTCCACGACAACGCTTGATAAGATCGTGACCTACTGGATTAAAGCTCCAAATTTTGCACACTTCTTATATACCCTCAGTACTATCAATTCAGAGGGGGTGCCCGATTTCAGTGTCGTCCGCCATCTTGAAATACGACGCCATCTTTGTTTTATTTGGACTGTACCTGTAAATTTTCGACATTTATTTGGTTTTTACTAAATATCTCCCCAACGTCTAAGTTTGTAGCAAAAAGGATTTAATTTAAACCAAAGCTACAATTTGAGACCAGAACCGCTATTGTGACTTTAATATTTTGCGAGATACAAGCTTCCAAAGTTTTGGACTTTTTTCAGGTTATTACGAAAATCTATATTTTTATCGGTTTTGCTAAATATCTCCAGTGCAATCAGTTTTATAGCAAACATTATTTTATTAATATTTAAGAAGAATAAATAGGCTACAATGTGAGTAAAGAAATACATCGATACAATCACAATTTGCTGAAATAATGTATTTGACCATGTTACAAACGTTTCAATAAAAAAAAAATTACAGAATAACTATTAAGAAAATAATCATAAAAATTATATTTATAATGTTGTTTACTGTTCACAATGGCCTTTGCAATGTCAAAGTGCTGTGCAGACAAGTGCAGCCTTGTTACAAACGCAATTCTTAGAGCACAGCCTTACATCCGCACTTGATTAATTCCCTACATATTTGCTTGCTTCAAATTGGTTGCCATGACTCTTCGTTTCTTTTCCATCCAAAGTTAGCTGGAGTAGGTGCATTTTGGAGTGATTTTAAACTGTTTATTGTTTAACCAGATGCTAGATTGATGGATGCAGCGATTAGTGTGTTGAATGAGGGCATCCTGTGTGGGCGGTAGACTTTGCATCATCTTTACTTTTTCCTTGTGTGAAGAGATCCTTTGTGGGCTTGTTGATGCTGTCAAGTTCTGTTATGTCATCGTACAGGATGCATGTGAATCGTTCTATAAGTTCAAATGCCTTTGTTTTAGCCTCTACTGGGTGACGTTTTGCATAGGAGATAAATCCTTCAGTGCCTGCAGGGTATGCTTTCCATGCCTTCCATGCTGACTTTTTCCCCTTATCAAAAAATTGTGATGTAGTGTCTGAACCTGTGAAAGCATGGAAAAAAGGCAATGCTTGCGGCATATTTTCTCCGAGCTCTTAGCAGATGGCATTGATATGATAATATCGGAAGTGTTTACCCTTACCAAATGCAATCCAAAGTTGAATATTAGGTTTGTAAGTTTGTAGCTCGAAAAGGATGCCTACTAGTACCACAATAACGTCTGTGTCAACTGTACTTAAGAGGATGTTGGTTGCACCCTTTTGTAATGCATCTAATATATGAAGACACATTCTGGTATCAGTTTCTTCGTGGTCAGTTTCGGACATCGGTGAACTGTTACTTTTTTAAATAGCAGATTTACCATATATTTTTTTACCTTCTTGTACGTCATAAGCTGCGACTGCATCACTTAGTAGGGTAAACAGTTCTGTCTTGTTCTCTGAATTATTCAGGAATGTAATAAAGTTCTTGGGGAGTGTGGTTTCATTTCTGACTTTTCTTCGTTTTCCCATCTCTTCACACGTGTAGTTTCCTTCAGACTATCTGGCTTGTATATGTCCTATACAACATCGACTCTTAGGCAATCCTGAAGTTGTCTCTTGATCCGTGGTAAGAAGACCATATCACTATATTCTAAAATTGTAGCAAATTTAGTCTAGATTAAAATTGATTCAAATAGTATTGCTGTAAACCCAACCGATTTTCGTAATAACCTGAAAAAAGCCCAAAACTTTGGAAGCGTGTATCGAAAAATATTAAAGTTACTCTGGTCTCAAATTGTAGCAAAAGTTTAAATTAAATCCTTTTTGCTACAAACCCAGAAATTGGGGAAATATTTAGTAAAAACTAAATAAAAGTCGAAAATTTACAGTTACGGTCCAAATAAAATGAAGATAGCGTCGTACTTCAAGATGGTGGACACTGAAATCGGATTGATAATACTGACCAAGTAGCACAGAATTCTTTAAGATATCTTTAAGAAGTTCTATTTACTGCCCGCGAGGATATCTTGTATTTATGTAGTACTAGAAGTCCTTCCGAAATCAAAATGAGAAATCTATATGAGCTCAACTTTTATGCACTGGGGAAATGTAAACTGGACATTATATAGGAATTTCAACTTTTGTTAACCCACAGAGAAGTTCTAAAAGGGAATTACCATACAGCTCAATTTTCTATGTATTATAGAAATCAAATAAAGTATTAAAAGGGAAATAGTATTAGTTTCCTTAACAGAATACTTGTAGACATCTTCTAAAAATTCTAAAAGGGAATTACCATATAGCTCAATTTTCTATGTATTACAGAGATCAAATAAAGTATTAAAATGGAAATATTATTATTATCGCTAATAGAACACCTATAGAAATCGCAAGAAGAAATTCTTTTAATGCATAAAATTTGCTTGCTTACCACTTAGTTTGTTACAGAGATTATTTCTAGATGACGCCACGTACAAACTACTGACGATAATCAGTCATGCATTATCTTATACTCCTGAATTTATGAAATATTAATAACACAACTGCAACTTTCAAATTCTCGCAGGGATCATCGATTTATTTGGATGGATCTTATAACGATCTTTAATCTTTCGTTTGGTTTGGGCCTGATGTCTCAATACTGAGATTTTGACTAACCAAAATTTCACCAGCTGCCGCTGGCAATAAATAATAATAAAAGGTGTGTGATGGATGGTACATCTAATAGAAATCCTATAAGGATGTTCGTCAGTACCGTGTATATTGGTAAGCGATAAAATACCAGAAAGATTACTACAGGAATTAAATCTGTTTGCAGGATTGATGCGGTACATCTAATAGAAATCCTATAACGATGTCCTTGGGACCATTTATATTGACAAGAGATAAGATATCCTAAAGATTACTATGGGAATTCTACAGGTATGCAAAAGGCTGCTCACAGGATTATATACTAATAGCTTTTTTCGATTACCATGGGAGGTACTATTTAATACTGATATGCTGACATTTGCCCATCTTAGGGAACTCTTACAGACCTCTAGAAGATATTGTAATATGTTGAACAATTCCATAAAATTTAAGGTTATGTTGGTTACATGATGCACTGTAGTAGGCACAGAATCAATAGTTCGAATGTCTGTCTGAATGTAGTAGATTTGCACCTACCAGAGAAAGAACTTACTAGAAAGTCCTGGAGTGTTGACAAATCTGTTCTGGAACTGTCTAGAGTATGGTGACGTCATCAGAGAAGCTTCGAGATCTGTCATCTTTAGGTATATAAAGCATGGAGTAAAGCAGAGTAGGAAGTTCAGTTTAGATAGCAAGAGTAGTAAGATCAGAAGAGAGTAAAGTGATCAAGTAGTACGAGTACACAGTGTGTTATTAGCCAAGTAGTTATTGTTGTAATTAAGTAAGTTAATAAATTAGTGTTTAGTGTTACCCTGGTTGTTATAATTTCCGAACCCACGATACAGGGTGTTTACAAAAAGTGTGTAAGCACGTGACAATTGGTGTCAGAAGCGGGATTATAACAGAAGATTTCTGGACTGTTCAAACAGTGTTTTTCTCGGGAATTAGTGGTGACACGGAGGATTAATTTACGGGACATTAAGGACTATTTTTGGACTCAAAACTGTGAAAAAGTGCGTTTTCGGTAAAGTGACAGAGACACTGAAAAAGACTCATTTGTGCTAGTGCGTGAAAATTACTAGAACTTTTCTATTTGGACATTAGTGGAGATTAGTAAATTCTCTGAACTGGATAGTGACAAAAGACTCTGGATAAGACTTTTTCGTGCTATTTCAAGATTTGTCTGGAAAGTTCCATTACCGATATTGACGTGACAGTTAAATTTATTTTATTTTAACATAATCTTATGCCTATAAAAACTAGAAGTATGGCATCCGATAAACAAATACAGGACTTATTCGAACAATTCCAAAAAATGATGGCGCAGCAACGGCAGGAAGACAAAGTAGAACAGGAGAAAAAACGTCAAGAGGAAGAAAGAAGACGTCAAGAAGAAAGGGACGAATTAAAGAAAATGATGGAAGATCAGGAAATAAGACGTCAGAAAGAAAAAGAGGATGAAGAAATAAGACGTCAGAAAGAAAAAGAGGATGAAGAAAGAAGACGTCAGAAAGAGAAAGAGGATGAAGAAACAAGACGTCAGAAAGAAAAAGAGGATGAAGAAAGAAGACGTCAGAAAGAAAAAGAGGATGAAGAAACAAGACGTCAGAAAGAAAAAGAGGATGAAGAAAGAAGACGTCAGAAAGAAAAAGAGGATGAAGAAAGAAGACGTCAAGAAGAGAAAGACGAATTGAGACAAATTATGGAAGACCTGAAGATACGACAGCAAGAGGAGAAAGAAGAACAAGAAAGACGACATCAAGAGGAAAAACAGGAGCAAGAAAGACGCCAGGTAGAATTAAGGAAAATTCTAAATGAACAAATCAAAATACAACAGGACGCTATAATTTCTGCCAATGAAGTACTAAAATGTGAAGTCAAAGAAGAGATAAACAAGGTCGAAGGTAAAGTAGGAGTAGTCGAGACAGAAGTCAGTCAAGTAAAAGGAGAAGTAACCGAAGTTAAAGAGAAAGTAAACAAGTTCGAAGAAGAAGTCAAAGGAGAAATAGACCGGCTTAAACGACAGTTGAGAGATAGAGGAAGCCAGCAGGTGGTATCATCGGGACAGCGACTAACACCTCCTTCTTTTGACGGCCAAAGTTCCTGGACAACGTACAAGAGGCAGTTTGAGGCAGCAGCATGTGCGAACAACTGGGATAATGAGGAAAAAGCCATGGCATTAGTTTTAGCACTAAGGGGCCAGGCATCGGAGTTACTTCAGACTATCCCAGTGGAAAAACAAAGGGATTTCAAAGTTTTGGAAGCTGCATTGGACCTGAGATATGGCGACCAACACCTCGCCCAAGTATACCAGGCTCAACTGAAATCACGGACACAAAAGGCTGGGGAAAGCTTACAAGAATTCGAAGCTGCGATAGAGAGACTGGCACACCTGGCATATCCGAGTGCTCCAAGAGAATTCCAAGAACAATTAGCCGTCGGGGCCTTCTTAGATGGGATAAGGGACGAAGAGGTCAGGCGAGTTCTGAGGCTGACGAGACACCAAAGTAGTAGCGAAGCTTTGGTGCGTGCTCTCGAAGTAGAGGCTGCTTATAAGGACACCCCACGGTCACGAGTTCGTGCTGTGACAATCGAAGAGTCAAACTCGGACAAAAAGAGCTTGGAGACTATACTAGCTTTACTGACAGACATGCACAAAAAGATGAATTCTTCTGAGAAGCAGGACAAACCACAAAGTAGTGAAAAGCCAAGTGGGGGTTTCCGATGTTATCATTGCGGCAAATTAGGGCATATTAAACGAAATTGTCGACAGAAAAGCCCTGAGAAGGCTGAGAATGCCGCAGTAGTAGAAAAGCCGCAGGAAAACTAGAAGTGGTCAGCACCACGGGGGCTGTGCTGGCTGGGAAACGTGGTGCCCCCAGAGAAATAAAGATTTCCCAGCTTCGAAGGATTCCAAGTAGTCTACTGTTGCCAGGTTATGTAAACAAAAGAAGATGTACGTTTACCATCGATACAGGTGCTACGTCATCAATAGTGCGACCAGGATTTATATCTGGTGTAGAAATCGAAAAGAGGCAAAATGAAATGATCGTCCGGACAGCTACGGGAGACAAGGCGGCGGTTCATGGAGAAGCCAACCTGGATTTGGAGATTGGACATTTAAAGTTTAATCACAAAGTCATTGTGGCTGACATTACGGATGACTTCATTTTGGCACTGGACGTTATGGGAGAGTATGGATTAATTGTTGACGTAGGAGAACGAGTTTTAAAAATTGGAAATGAAGAATTCATTCTGTTAACAGCAGACGAACAGTTTCAAAAAACAAGGCTATTGACGACGCAGACAGTCAAGATTCCTGCTCGCACGGAACAAATAATCGAGGCTGCTTTAGAGGGAAACCCTGTCGGATACGGTGTCGGCCTTGTTGGAGAGGATAACTCGATTAAGACCGAAAACATTATCTTGGCAAGAACTTTAACCCGGACTACAGACAAAATTCCAGTTAGAGTGGTCAACTTGAATTCCCACTCGGTAACACTCAAAGAAGGCGAAGCAGTTGGCTCTTATGAACCAGTTACGTGGATTGCAAGGTGCGAGGAGCAAATAGAGGGAAGCTCATCTACAAATTTAGACGAGGAAGTTATGGCCTTGTTGAGTTCCCAGTTTGAGCATTTATCCGAGGACGAACGTAGGGAGGCCATTAAGTTCTTGAAGAAAGAAAGTACGGTATTTGCCAAAAACACAGAAGCCCTTACAAAAACTGGTCTAGTTCAGCATCGGATCAATACTGATGACTCACCCGCCATCCGTCAACAGCCGAGAAGACTCCCTCTAGCGAAGCAGGAAGAAGCTTCCGCAATGATCCAGAAGATGCTAAAAGATGGAGTAATTGAGGAGTCAACTAGTCCCTGGTCGTCGCCAGTAGTCTTGGTTGCCAAAAAGGACGGGACTTTAAGATTTTGCGTCGACTACAGAAATTTGAATGATGTTACGAAGAAAGACAGCTACCCGTTACCACGAATCGATGACACATTAAGTACGCTGGCAGGTTTACGGTGGTTTTCAACTCTAGACCTCAGGAGTGGATACTGGCAAGTGGGACTTCATCCTGATGACAAAGAAAAGACGGCGTTTTCAGCAGGCAGCGGTCTTTACCAATTTACAGTGATGCCGTTCGGACTTTGCAATGCGCCAGCTACTTTTGAAAGATTAATGGAATTCGTACTACGAGGACTAACCTGGAAGACGTGCCTGGTTTACCTTGATGACGTATTAGTTATGGGTCGGGACTTTAAGGAACATTTGCGAAACCTTCAGGAAGTATTTGGGAGAGTTAGGAACGCACACCTGAAGCTGAATCCAAAGAAGTGCTTACTGTTCCAGAAAGAAGTCAAATTCCTCGGCCATGTTGTATCATCAGACGGAATACAAACAGACCCGGACAAAATTTCAGCAGTACGAGACTGGCCGAGACCATCAAATGTTCATGAAGTACGAAGCTTCCTTGGACTATGCACTTATTACGGACGCTTTGTGGAAGGGTTTGCGGATATTGCGAAGCCACTACACCGGCTAACAGAGGAAAAAGTGAAGTACCAGTGGACACCAGAATGTGAAATAGCATGGAGGAAGTTGAAGGCAGCATTATGCACCAGTCCTGTGCTAGCATATCCACAACAAAATGGCCTTTATATACTAGACACTGATGCTAGCAACTCTTCGGTTGGGTGTATACTATCCCAAATACAAAATGGAGAGGAGAAAGTGATCGAGTACTTCAGCAAGGTGCTGTCTAAACCGGAAAGGAATTATTGTGTAACAAGGAAAGAACTATTAGCCATTGTCAAATCCGTGGATCATTTCCATAAATACCTGTATGGACAACAATTCAAGATTCGGACCGACCATGCTGCATTAAAATGGTTATTACAAATGAAAACTCCAGAAGGTCAACTGGCCCGCTGGATCGAGAGGTTGCAACAGTATGACTTCAAAATCGAGCATCGACCTGGGAGATCTCATAAAAATGCAGATGCCCTATCTAGAAGACCGTGCAAGGAAGATTGCAGGCAGTGCCAACGTGTAGAAAAACTGCGGGGCATGGTAGTAGTCAACACTGTCAAAATAGACCTTCCAGATGATTGGACAAAGGATGCTCTAAGGCAAGAGCAACTGAACGATGCAGAAATTGGACCTATATTGAGAGCGAAAGAAGGTGGAACCCGTCCAGAGTGGAAAGATGTTTCAGACCAAAAAGTGGGGCTGAAGGCTTTATGGGCGCAATGGGATTCACTTAGAGTCATTGATGGGCTATTGAAGAGAGCGTGGGAAAGCCCGGATGGCAAGGAAGTTGTTATGCGTCTAGTAATTCCCAGATGTCGAGTACCAAAAGTACTTCAGGAGATGCATGATGGAGCATCTGGCGGACACTTCGGCGTTAACAAGACCCTGAACAAGGTGCGGGAACGATTTTACTGGATCAATAGTCGACAGGATGTGGAGGCTTGGTGTCGCAAATGCAAGATTTGTGCGGCCAGTAAAGGACTACAGACCAGGAGTAAGGGTCAGTTACAGCAATATAACGTCGGAGCTCCTTTTGAAAGAATTGCAATTGATATTGCTGGCCCATTCCCAGTGACCACTGATGGCAAGTACATCCTGATTGCCATGGATTATTTCAGTAAGTGGCCGGAAGCCTATGCCATTCCAAATCAGGAGGCTGTTACTGTAGCTAAGGTGTTGGTGGATAACCTGGTATGTCGATTTGGTGTACCCCTGGAATTACATTCAGATCAAGGGAGGAACTTCGAATCGGGGGTGTTCCAGGAGATCTGCAAATTGTTGGGAATCCACAAGACACGGACGACAGCTCTTCATCCCCAATCGGATGGAATGGTGGAGCGGCATAACAAAACCATGAAGGAACATCTTTCTAAGGTGGTTCATAAAGATCAGCGAGATTGGGATCGTCACTTGCCGTTCTTCCTCATGGCGTACAGGGCTGCCATCCATGAGACTACCAAACAGACAGCGGCTTGTGTGGTATTTGGACATGAAATCAGACTGCCATGTGACTTGATGTTTGGAACTCCAGGCAGGGAGCCACTCTCAGTGAACAATTATGCAGATGAGATTAGAGAACGGTTAATAAATATCCATGAATTGGTTCGAGGCCAAATCACTATAGCCAGTGACCGAATGAAAGCTCGTTATGACCGTAAGTCCAGTTCAGGAGGATTCAAGGCAGGAGATCTGGTTTGGCTGTACAATCCTCAAAGAAAGAAAGGGAAGTCCCCGAAGCTTCAACCGCCTTGGGAAGGACCGTACTCTGTCATCACCCGAATCAATGACGTTGTGTATCGAATTCAACGAAGCAAAAAGTCCAAGATGAAGATCGTACGTCTAGACAGACTGGCAAAGTATGTGAAAGAGGCTGAATTGCCTGACCGGGACGTTCAGGCTTAAGGAGGGGGCAGTGTAATATGTTGCAACCCCATAAAATTTAAGGTTATGTTGGTTACATGATGCACTGTAGTAGGCACAGAATCAATAGTTCGAATGTCTGTCTGAATGTAGTAGATTTGCACCTACCAGAGAAAGAACTTACTAGAAAGTCCTGGAGTGTTGACAAATCTGTTCTGGAACTGTCTAGAGTATGGAAGTTCAGTTTAGATAGCAAGAGTAGTAAGATCAGAAGAGAGTAAAGTGATCAAGTAGTACACAGTGTGTTATTAGCCAAGTAGTTATTGTTGTAATTAAGTAAGTTAATAAATTAGTGTTTAGTGTTACCCTGGTTGTTATAATTTCCGAACCCACGATACAGGGTGTTTACAAAAAGGGTGTAAGCACGTGACAATATTTACTAATTCCTAAATTTTTATCCTCGGGATATCTTGAGGAATTAATTGTGCTACTTGCGGAGGGTATAATATAAGAACTCTGCATAATTTGGAGCTTTAATCCAGCAGGTCACGATTCTGACTAGAATTTGCTCTAAGCCACCACACTATCAGATACACGAATAATATTTAGACAAGGCGAAAACCTCGATTGCGTATGAAAAAAATTTCTTATACGATTTTTTTGCATATTCACATTCGGGTCATGGCCCTTGAATAAGGATCAAGAGTATTCCGGACGAAAATCTGGTCCCAATTTGTTTAAACTAATTTTTTTTAAACAAATTGCAAAAATCGCTTTTTTGACCCGTATGTATTTTTTAGGCTTTTTCGGTAATTTTAAACAAAAAAGGTCTCTTGTCATTTTTTAGTAAAGTTGACCATTTTCGACTTATAAACAATTTAATGTTTGAAAAACGCAAAAACGGTCATTTTCAAGGCTGAAACACAATATTAAAAAATGAATTTTTTGGGTTCACCAAAATTCTTATATAATCTTTGAACATCCATTAATAAAATCCTGAAGAGTAAGTACAGATTATTTCATTCTAAAGCTTAAATTTTTAATTGTTAAATAGACGTTTTTAGCCGGGCGCGCGCACTCGCTACTGCCTACTGGACTATAGAGTATCTTATGTGTTGCTTTTACATACGCTTGAGTTACTATTGCTGTATGTTTTATGAATAAATATAATTTGTTATAAACTATTATAAATATAAATGGTAAATTAAACAAGAAAATCTTGAATTAGCAAAAAATTTATTTGAGCATATTCTTGCATTCATCTCTACTACAACCACATAAACGTACACAAGTAATATTTTTTTTGCAATGGCATGCTTTGGTTTTGCAAGTCCTTAAGTATTAGCACCGAGAGATAAGATTATCAGAATTTTTAACCTAAATCTAGGTAAAAATACACCTGTTTCATGCAGGATGTATCCAAAATCTTCAAAATTTGAAGTTTTATATCTGGGAAAGAACTTTTCCATATGTTTGAAAAAATAAGATTGTGATTTAGTGTGTAAGAACCAAAGGTCTCAATTTTTTCTTTTTTTTTTTTTATTCCCACTACCATCCCTTTTAATAATGGGGTGGGGGTGGTAGGGAGAGACTTGGGTAGAAAGAGATTTGGATAGGAAATCTGGATGTAGAAGTAATAATTCCTTAGGCAACGGTTTTTTAAATAAATTTGGCGGATACTCGATCTGGACACGGTACAGAATTGACTTTTAAAGATGCTATATGAATAATATCATTTTATTTTAAACGGTAAATTATAAATTAAATCACAATATTTTTTTAACTAAAATATAACTAAAATACCTGAATTCTAGTGCCCTTAATGGAATAAAATCGTTCCATCGTTTACTCCAGGGAAATAAGCAAAAAATATCCTATTAGGGACATTCAACCATCCAGACAGCTGACAAGTTTTTCAGGTAATATAGGAACATAGGAACAAAACCTATTCTTTTCCTGCAGTGAGTTTGGCGTGGTTTTTTAGATATTAACAGTTAAAGGCCAGAAATTGTATATTTTTGCACATTTTGGCCTACCAGTAAAAAATAAAGTATTTGATCAACAATTCGGAGAAACTATCTTGTAGGGAATTAAAAAACCTTTAAAATGGCTTTTTGAAAATGTCGATATGATTATTTGTTGCAATGAACGGTCTATAGTCACATAATATTCAATTAACAATAAATACAGCAAAAATCGACCTACGACATTGTTCTTACGTAGAAAATTGGGTCGGTCTTGTACTTAATAATTATATGGTAAATATTTCAAATCGATTCATTGAACAGTTTTTGCAAAATTGTAAATGTTTATCCCAGAGATGTTTTTTTTGCAATAACATTATACGCACAATAATGAAAATATAATGGTTCTATGGGTATCTCATGAAAGGGGAAGAGTTGTTTTATCGAAATAAATTATTAGATCTAAAAAAAAATGTTTTCATTATTGCAAAATCTCATTCCAAAAATCCTATAATTTTTAACTTAAAAACAAATAGAATAACTTCGTTGCTGTTGCTCGTAGAAAAATGCCTTTTTCATATTCGAAAAACTGTCATTTTTACACGAATTTAAAAAAAAAATTGTCCCAGGACAAGCATAGTTAGTCGTTTTTTTTTTAATTCACAGCTACTTTCTTTATAACAATTAAGAAACGTAACTAGCGCCATTTTAAACATAAAGAGCTGAAGTTTTTATGTGAAAAAATTGAAAACTTCAACAGGGTGAAGCTTCAAATATGTAGCTCGTACGAAGACGGATCGAGGCGAGAGAGGGGGAACCTTCAAATCCGCGCGCTCAATTGGAAATATGAAATTTTTACCATATATTAAGTACTACAAGTCCCAATTTTTTACGTATGTTGATTTTTGCAATATTTATTGTTAATTGAATATTATGCGAATATAGACCGTTCTTTACAATTTTCTAAGCAACAAATAATCATATCGACATTTTCAAAAAGCCATTTTGAAGGTTTTTTAATACCCTACAAGATAGTTTCTCCGAATTGTTGATCAAATACTTTATTTTTTACTGGTAGGCAAAAATGTGCAAAAATATACAATTTCTGGCCTTTATTTGTTAATAACTAAAAAACCACGCCAAAACAACTTCAGGAAAACTATAGATTTTGTTCCTATATTACCTGAAAAACTTGTCAGATGCCTGGATGGTTTAGTGTCCTGGCAAAAACCTTATTTCCCTGTAGTAATTGGTCACATTCATCTAAATTGTTAAAACGAAATCGTCCCGTTAATAACGGATTGTGCGTGGGTGTACAAACAGATACAAACAAAAAAGAAGCCAAATGTTTATCAATTTATTGAAATGACATGCAATTGTCGTTAATAGAAAAATAATGGAAGGAAAACAATTATTGTATATTTGTGTCAGAACAGAGCATTGTGACAATGATAGACATGTTTTGAATTATCTTGTCCTTTAATAGAGTTGATCTGGTAGTAAGGGAATCGCTGCTGCAGCTGTTCACTCACACGTTTTGTGCTGCCGCGTGTTATTATTTCTAAATTTTGACATAAATAATTACGATGAATAAATAATGACCCCACCGCTCTCAGTGGCGTGGGTCGAACGCGGTAATAGTCAAATATTAGAAAATATGGTCGGTGAAAAGATAGAGGGAACTTTTCTTAGCGTAAGTAAGGCTCATGATTGAAATGAGGGGCGATATAAAGAATGGTCTTACAAGCTTATAAGAGAGGAATGCTACGGGAAATACTGTATTAAAAAAAACATTGATTTTCTTATGCCAAAAAGTTGAAATGGTTAAAATTGGCTCAAGAATAAACTACCAATAAAACTACCTTTAAAATAGATTATTTCACATTTCACCCTTTAACGTGATAGCCAATGAATGCTCGTTTTTTTGACAACATTGCACCAATCAAATGTCATTATTAGTGGTAAATTAACATAGCTCGGCTTTTGACAGTACCAACACGAAAAATGTATCGTTCTAATTACTTCCAGATACAGTGGAAGTATAGTAACGACAAAAAGTTTTTTAAAATTTTCATTGTTCAAATAGGCTTAGAATGTCATGAAACGTTGAGATTTTAAGTTTGAGCAAAAAAAAATTCCGTCTGTCGCTCTGTCAGTCTCACAGTGGTCATTTTAATTATTCTAGGAATTAATAATACTAAAAATTTAACATCACCAATGTCACTCGTTTTAATTTTATTTCAAAGAGGGATGGTTGTGTGAAACGTGGTATAAAAATTAAAAAAATTAGTAAAGGCGTATATTAATAGTAATTTCTTAAACATGTGTCAAATGAAGGGGTAAATATTTACTTAATTCAGTCGTGCTTCGTGCGTTTTACAATAAAGTCTATAGTGACTGTGCCTTACTTTTGTCTGTTAAATACTGAGTTAAAGGTTTGTATTTACAATTCAATTTATATTATAGATACTACTTTTATTTCTTAATAAAATGTAGAAAATTAACTATTGCATATGCTACCTCTCATAAATTTTTTTAAAATTTTATTTGTAACTAAATTGACTTGATTACGTGTGTTCGTGTTTGTTTTTAGTAAAATATTTTTTTTCAGTTAGGTAATTTTCTTATCTTCTCACTCCGTTAAAGCTAGCTGCCAAGAAGTGCCAGGAACTAAAATATTTTAGGTATCATGTCGATATCGAGGAGAGATCTGTTCAGCATTTGGCGCCAATTTTACAGGGAAAAAACTATTCGAGATTTGCTAAATGCTCTTTTATTTTCTTCAGACCCTCATCATTATCACAGTGCATAGGAAAACGTTCACACAAAGAATCACTGATTAAAGGGGTTTTAGAATTGCTACAAGAGCCACATTTGGTGAGTACTTTGCTATCGACAAATTATGATCCTGATGATTTTGACGATTCTGACATCGAATACTAAATTGTATTCCATAGACTACGTTCCCAGCACTTTAGTAATAGTGGTATTGGTTATTGTATTCCATTAACGCTGCGTTATGTTAAATGTAAATTAATATTTATTTCAAAATAAAATCAAAATGTTTGAATAAAAAATAAAAATGTTAAAGATTTATTTGTTGTTTTTTTTTTCTATATATATCATAACTAAGGGCTCCATCTTAAGTTATTTATCAGTTAATCTTACACAAATGAATTGTAACAAAATCTAGAAAAATAAATTTATTATTCTATTATGCTATTTATTATTTCCTAGAATAATTAAAATGACCACTGTGAGTCTGTCTGTAACATTTGTGGGCACGATTACTTTGGAAACGTTTAAGATATTGTCTTGAAATTTGATACACGTATGTATTTTAATGAGATCTGGAATTATATTATATTTTAATCTTATTCCGTTGGAAGGTTGTTTGATAAGTTGAGATAAATGGGGAAAAATAGATAAATCAAGCAGGTAAGAGTCCATAAAATTGGTATTTGAGGTATATAAGAGAAGCTAATGTCTCAAAAAAATTTTTGGCATTAGCCACCCCCATTACTACCCCATCCCATTATAAAAGGGGGTGAAAGAAAAATTGTGATTTAGTGTGTGTACAAGAACTGAATGCCCCAAAATATTTTTTTTACTTATCCATCTCCACTACCACCCCCTTATCACTACCCCCACCCCACTACCGATGTGGAATATCGTTTTATGAGTTTTTGGGGTAGACGATCTGAAATATTATATTATGAAAGTTCCATAAACAATTATTTCCACATACAAAATTTTTTCGTTGTGAGAGACTTTGGTAGCAAATCTGGATGTGGAAGTAGTGATTCCTTGGATAATGGTTTTTTTTTTGTATCGACGCGTCGACAAATATCGCGGTAATATTTTGACATATATCGTGTTTTGCTTCGTGAAATATTTTCCGCAAATAAAACCACTAGTGCTTTTAAGTTCTATCTATAAATATCTTCTCTAGCTTATTGCTAATTGCTAACGTAATTTGTAAATTGTAGTTTTGTGTTATATATGTAGTGATATAATAATATAAATATAACATAAACACACTACATAAGTTGACAACTCCCAATTTCAAAGCCAAAGCTCTCTAGAATATATAGGCTAGGGACAAGTCAAACACAGCTTTCAATGGCTTATAAAAACGTAATTGCAAAATAATTATCATAACTAAAATTAAGCAGAACTGAATACTAAGCAGGCAAATCAATTATTACATGTTAAACATACTCGCTCTGGAAGCAAATAACCCAAAAATAGGCCGACGTTAAATAAATAGTTAAAAAAAAACTCATCACAAAGTAAGTTAAGAAAATCAAAACTATGCACTATACAACATTATTCGTTGTATTTAATGTTCTCTCTGCTTAATCAAGCAAACCTTAGCATTATTAAACTTCTTAAATTAAAAATAAGGATTAAATAGGTAAATATAAATATCAGTGAACACTTTAATAGATATAATAATTCTTCAATAATTCAGAGTACCTAGTTTGACGTGGGTTCTAACCTAGCGTTACTAGATGGCGGTACTATAACTATATTCTATCTGATATTGGCAACTTTAGAACGTAAAGACGGGCGATTGGTAAAATGTGGAATGTATTTACTCTTAATGTGATTGGTCGAAGCATGCTCGAGAACTCTTTACAGTGAAGACCAGTCTATGCATTATGGTGTAAAATGTATTGTTTTTCTTGATTGTCATTACATTTAAAATATGGCGAATTGCGTGGACTCTAAGTTTCTGCAGCTGAATTTATTAAATATGTATATCTACTTTGTTTTTACTAGATGAGTTGCTTTGGAAATGCATTTTTATGTGACGTAAATGATGAAATTGAAAATGAAGGTTAGTAAACTCTAAAAAAATGACAAGAAAACGTCTGAAGGCAAATAATTATAAAACATAATATTAAAGATGTAGGTACTTAATGAAATATTCTCTCCAAATACCACTCGTGCTTTTAAATTTTATCTATAAATTTTTGCTCAAGCTAAGTTGTCAAAATGTAACATAATTCGTGTAAATTGGTAGGCAATAGAGCTTTCGAAAAAATTAACCTATAAAATTCAAAGCCCTAGTGATATTACCTACATACGTTAAAAATTTTATGTTACGAAGTTGATTCTATTTCCAAGTGACGGCCAGCTTGCTTAATACATTCGAAGAAAATTTAAATTTCTTCGTTTTTGCTTTTTCTATTTTAGCTAAATTGACAGTAGAACAATATCTAGCTAACTAACCTTTAACAATACGTGTACTAAACATGTGAAATATCTGAAAATGAATTATATTAAAATAAATGATAGAAATAGTGGTAACGTCACAACTTCATGCTGGGGAAGGTTGTGACACTGCCTCTGAAGGAGTTTTGACAAAAATCAAAACATTTAATGTTGCACTCGAATACTATTACTAGATGCGCGTTTTGTCAACCACGTAAAATAACATTCAAAGTAAGACTTTCGACAAGTACAAAGTCGTACATAAATTTCATTGTGCTAGTAACTTCAGTCACTTTCGAAGGAAAATAATCACATCATAGTATCTTGCCAGCGCCTGCAGAGGTCCAAGTTCCGAGGAGGTCGTTTTGAGTTTTACTTATAAAGAAAACTACTCTTTTTTCTTGATTATGTTGACATTATATTAATGATAGAAGATCTAAAATTACACAACCACACAAAAAAGAAGTGGTTTGACCTGCCAACCATACCAGTATATCCTTATGTATTTGGACCACCGCTGAAACCGAGTCCGAAGTCAGAATTGTCAGATCGGTTCGTTTTTCACCACTAACTCCCAAAAAACACCACCCCAAAAATGGCCTGTCCGGAGGACCATACCAGTGGCAGTGTATCCTTATGTATTTGGTAAGGATACACTGGTCTGGTCCACTTTTTTTGTTTTGGCGGTGTTTTTTGGGGTCGGGGGTGAAAAACGATCGAACACCAATTCTGACTTCAGTTTCGGTTTCAGAGGGTCCAAATACATAAGGATACACTGGCATGGTCCGCAGGCCAGACCACTTGGGGGGGGGTGTTTTTTGGGGTTAGGGGAGAAAAACGAGCCAATCGGAAAATTCTAACTTCGAATTTGGTTTCAGCGACTCCAAATACATAAAGATACACTGATATGGTCCACAGGCCAGACTACCTCTTTTTTTGTTTTGGGGGTGTTTTTTGGGGGTGAAAAAAGAAGCAAACTGACAATTCTGACTTTGGATTCGGTTTCAGCGGATCCAAATACATAAAGATATACTGGTCTGGTCCGCAGGCCAGACCAATTATTTTTTTTTGTGTGTGGCTGTGTAATTAATAATTTATTACATTACTGTTGTATATCAATACAACATAACAATATAAATAATAATAGAGATCGTTTACTTCTTATTATTTTGGTTGTGAGATTTTACATGAAAAAGCACTACTTGTGAATAAATGTGTTTTCCACACCGCACTGTTTGTTGCATTAAACATTTCAATAAAATGCAATAATTTTCCGTCAAAAAAAAAAAACGAAAAACCGTATAATTTTAAAAAGACGAACTATCCAGCTCTCTATAGTGTTCTAGAGAACACGGATTGGTATTGTTTGCAAAGTTTTCTAAATTTTAATATAGCAACAAAGGAATACTATAATAAATTATCTAACATACTAGATGAATGCGTCTCAGAATACAAATATTTTAAAATGTGTTATCCACAGAGGTATAGAAAAGGAATTATCAATAATATTAAAGAAAAGAATAAACACCATCCTAGTTATACAGAACATAAACAACCAATATCACCCAAATAAATTCAAAGAATTTAGATCGTTAATCAAGCAACAGATAGACAAAGCATACATATGTACAGTATAGGCAAGCGTTTGATTAGGTACGGCAATAAGAGCAAGCGAGAGCGAAGCAACTAGACTATTCTTTTTTATCGTATAACACATCCTACTCGTGCCACCTGCTTTCCCCACCACATGTGCGTGGGCAGCTCTGTCTGCGGGAAATGTAAAGAATTATTTGACTCGTTTTGAAAGTAAAACGGGGTAAATAATTTCATTTATTAAAGCACGTAATAATATTACATATGCTGGACAGAGCCAACTACGTCCTTCCTTTGAATAAATGGTACTGAAATTTTTATATTTTTAATAGCAATTTTCTTGATGCGCGTGTCACTATATGCCCCTCTTCTAGAGCACTACTAGACGCCTTTATTGTGGGCGGTCGGTTAAGTCGTTGAAACTATGCAATACCTAATCCAGGACCTTCCGATACTGTATGATAGCTACCTCGTAAAAAAATAGAATTCTATATCTACAGACTCAAATAAATTTTAGTCATTCGTACATTCAAAGAGAAAACAAACAGTGATACCAGGTAAAATAACATATGAAAATTCGGAAGAAAAAGTTGACGTATTTAGTAAGTTCTTTAGCTCAGTATTCGCAAAGCCACATGGTAATATCAGCATTAACAACACTGGAAAGAAGAATCTCTTTGAGAATTTAATAACATTAATATCACACATATATTATTATCAAAAATTGAAGAGGCTACAAAAAAATCAGAGAACAAAATGACATCTGGTCCGGACCTTTTACCCTCCTTTTTGGTCAAAGATTGTGCTTATGTGCTATCAGTTCCATTGTACATAATATTTAATCTATTGTTAAGAATGTCAACATTTGTAAACAACTACTGACACATTTTTGTTCTGAGTAACTTCGCGAATATTTTTGAGATAATTTTGCATAATCACATCTATTCGTCTACCAAAACAATTATATCACCATATCAACATAGTTATTTGGCTAACAGATCGACCATAACAAATTTAGTAGTTTTCACTCAAAATGTGTCAAATTCTTTAGATGAGCAAAGACAAGTAGATATGTTGTCCACAGATTTCTCTAAAGCTTTTGATAGAATTAATCATAAAATATTACTGAAAAATTGGAAATTGGAGAATTTTGGATTTAATACCCAATTGTTATTGTTCTTTTGATCGTATCTGGAAAATAGATTTCATCTTGTATTCTATAACGGTTTTAAATCATCAATATATTCATCTATGTCTGGAGTACCGCAAGGTAGTAATCTTGGACAATTGCTGTTTCTATTATTTATCAACGATTTAAGCGAAACTTTAAACTATGACAAAACAATAATATGAGATGATTTAAAGTTTTCAACATTGTAAAATCTGAAGGTGATTGCAGAATACTTCAAAAGGAACTTGACAAAATTAGTTAGTAATGTCCTCTTAATAATCTAGATCTGAATGTCGGAAAATGTAAAGTCGTATCATATACGTAAAAAGAACTGGTTTCATTAGAATTATTCTGTAGATGGAACGATACTACAGCGTGATACATTGATTAAAGATTTGGGTATTTACTTCAACTCGGAGCTGAGTTTTAGAGAATATATAAGAATTAAGTGCAATGAAGTAATTAGAATGCTTGGTTTCATTTAGAGAAATTGCAAATCATTACTGTTGGAATAAAAAATTCTAGTTCCTTTTCTATATGATGTTGGACACTAGAATCGACAATAGTGTTTTGTATTTTTGTCATGTTAGTAATATTGTTTTTCCGGGTGAATACTTAATTGTATTGTATGTTGACTATTACTGAATGTATATCTTGTTCAAAGTTCTTTCCTTATTCGCCACTGTATAATTCTGACAACTACCAATCTAGAATCTTTAAAATTATTGTACTACTCGTATGTAAGGCCCAAACTTGAATATGGAGCAATATTTTGGAATCCATATTATTGAACTCACAAAAGCAGTTTAGAGCAAATTTAGAGAAAATTTTTAAAATTTGTTATATTCAAATCTACAGGGAAGTACCCGAAAAAAGATGTGAACAACCATTATTTATTAAGCACATTCAATTTTGAGAGACTTGAATTTAGAAGAACTTGTTATTTTTTGGTATTCTTATATAAAACCATTCATAATAAAATTGGCTCTCCAGAAATTCTTTTTCGGTTCCAAGGTTGCATTCTCGTCAAAATATTAGGTTTTATTGTGTAATGCGGATGTGATGTTAAAATCACCTACCTGAATACTGTATGAGTAATTACTATAAGGGAATTTTGTGATGTAAACTCGTGTTCCCAAAAGGATTGATAAAATGTGCAAGACAGATTTTTAGCACGTAAATATTTTTGTCAATAATAAATTGTATAAGTATATAATTAATGTGTAGATGTAGGTATGTTCTTTTCCATGTTGTTTTTAAGTTTTAAGCTTCATTGTATTCTAAGTTTCGTTTCTAAAAGTAAATCATACAATTCTTTAACTGAAACTACTTGATAATTCTTATGAATAGATTTTTGTGTATAATTTTTGCCCCATAATTGGGTTGTACCTGTGGGGCAAATAAGGTGTTTATTTATATATTATTTCGGGGACCTTATATTAGAATGACTCTTTATTCTCGCGAAAGAAAGTTTTGATTTTTTTTCCCCCCCCTTTCAGATCTGTTCGAAATTTTAAAAAAATGATCTTAAAATTTGATCAAAATTGGTCAACATTTCAATTATACTCCTCTATGGCCCTCTTACAGAGTTTCAAAAATTACCTATAAGGACAAAAATAGAGTTTCAAATATTTTTGACGCTTATTATTGTTTATTTACATATTTTTGCATTATTATCAATTTACAGGTTTCATTAGCAAACTCTTAATAAATAGAATTAACTAATTAACTTATGGGATTAAAAACTGTGATAATTTTACAAACTTATATCAAAATATTGTTTAAATGAATCGAAAAACCTTAAAATGTCAATACAAATTAGAATCTGACTAATTAATATTAATTATTTATTTGTGATGACAAAAAATTGAAAATAAAATAACAATAGTCAAAAATACGTAAGTCTCTGTTTTTGCGGTTATGGGACCCTATAAAAACAGATTTTTGTCGTCATTTTTTATGAGCTTTTAACTTGAAAAATATTTATTATTTTATATTCTCTGGACAATTCATGAGATGAGGTTTGTATGCCGTTTTTACTTCATTACATTTTCACGATTCTATGGCAATTTTGCGGAAAAATCACTTTTCCTAAAAAATACATGGAGAACTTCATAGTCTCAAGGACAAGTGTTAATACTAACTGATTTTGCTCTTTGGAGATCATTTTTTCGAACAAGAACATGTTACACTTGATGTTTATGCCACTCTACCCTACAGTAAATATTTATTAATTTCTCTATATCCATGTTTTTTTTTTAGATATCAAAATTTTCATCTATTGAGGTTTCCTGAAAAGACACTTATTAGTTCAGGTTGATTCATGTTTCTGTTTAAACCTCCAAGAAATGCCATATCAAATCAAATAAAATAAAGATATTTAATTGAAATGGAAATTGTTTGAACTGGACTATAGTCAATTTATTTCCAGCACCTGCAAATGGTTCTCTTCTGGGTTTTCAAAGATAAAACTAATTATTCAATAGACGTTTCACTTGAAAGGTAATGTTTTGTAAACAATTCTTTGGAAATTGAAGGAAATAAAATGAGCACAAAGAACATCATTTAAAATTAAATTAATATAAATTTCAACTTCCTTTGATACTGAAAATATTTCGCGAGTTATGGAAAACGGGCAACGTTGCTGTTTTTTTTCCTTAAATTTTAGATAAGAGGAAGCATTGAAATTCGTTGTAGGCCAGTCAGTCACCAGGGATTTCCATAGTGCAAAGTTAGATAAAAATTGCGAAAGTTTTTAAATTTTGTAACAACATTGGGAGAGGTAAAAAATAATAAATCCGGTTTTGCACCCTTTTCCGCCCCCCGGAAAATTGTTAAATTAACAAAAAACGACGTAACTTTTTGAAAAAAAATCCGAAATTTATGCAAACTTTGGAGAACATTTTAATAATTATTAGACCTATCAAGTTTGCGCCCTGCTACGATAACCGGAAAAAAATTCGTATAAATAAAAATATTTCTAAAAGAATTGGATGCGAAAAATGCAATTCTAAACAGTTTCATTTTTTTAGACTACATAAACTTCTAAAAAAATGAAACTTTTCATTTTTAAGAGTAGAAACTACCCCAAAAAATTGAAAAATCAGTAATTTTACGAATAAATTAACGAAAATCCATATACTTATGTTCTTGAGATCGCTGAATATGACTGTGAGGCCAAAACTTACAAAACGAAAATATTAAGGGTTGAAGTCACCCTTAAATACTGAAAAATTAATGTCTTCTAATTTTACGAATAAAATCACGAAAATCCATATACTTAAGTTTTTGAGCTCGCTGAATATGATTATGAGGTGTAAATTTATAAAAAAAAATTATGGATTAAAAATGGTCACAGAAGAGTATAGTAATATGTCTAATTTGATTAAAAAATGTTTTCTGAGGAATTTCCAAAAACCCGATTTTTTTTCAAAAAATTATGAAAATTTTCATTATTGAAAACGAGTACAGAATGAAAAATAATTATTTTAGAAATTCTAAAAAATTTTAGCAATAAAACTAGAAAATAATGGCGCCTAAATTTTTAAATGTGCTACTTTTTTGTTTGTAACTTTTTTAGTTTTCATTATAAAAGGTTGTAATACGTATCAATCGAAAGAAAATTTTAATACCTTTAATTGATACAAAATAAAATGTTTCCCATAGTTGTAGATTTTGAGTTATTTTTGATTTTAACGTCGTATATTTTTTCTGAACGTTTCGGTGCCATTTTGAAAATGCCATATTTCCAAAACTAAACATCGAAGAAAAAAAAGAAAAAACTATTCGATTTGTTTCCGTAAAAGTTTGTACCCTAGCATTTTTTTGTTAGTCCCCATTTTTCGAGTAATTTAAAAAAAACGTCTAGGAATACTGACTAGGGGGTGAAAATTGCAATTTTCAGTTCGCAATATCTCGAAAAATATGCATTTTAGCAACAACCCATAAAATCTCTAAAAGAGGTGGGAACCACCTTACACGGTGGTTGGCGAGGTTGGCGAGGTGGTTGGTTATTTTCGTGGCTTTTCTTCCAATTTTCGACAATTTTTTATTCTAAATTTATTTATTTATTTGATTTTTGTTTATAATGGGTTCTAAAGGGTATAGGGGTTGTGCTTATCGTCCATGCCCTTCGAAGGTGAAACAATAAACATCTTTCTATTTCCCAAAGATCCTGAAAGGTATGTACAAATTTATATTACTGAAACAACTAGAAAGTAATGTTAGATATACTAACCATTTAGCAATTGAAAAGAAGTAATATGAAAGGAAATATTTTCTTATCAGAAATGCAATAAGTTACAGAATATGTTCATCAGTTTCTAATGAAGAGAATTGTATTGTGACCATGAATAAGGTAATTGAGTAATGACTCTCAACTCGTACCACTAAAGAACTTTTCATTGTATCAATAATTAAGAAAAATCAATAATAGGGCACGTGCATCATATAACTAACATAACCTCAAATTTTAAGTTTTTCAGGTTTATTCTCATTTTTAATGTTTGTATACTCATTTCAGCTTGGAGCAATACTGGCTCCAAGCAAATATTTAAAAATTCAGGCTACTAATTTTTCAATATTGTTGGTTAATAAAAATAGACTGCTAATTACAGGTTATATTTCCAACCTACAAAAAGAGTCCTATTTTATTAGGAGAAAGTATTTAGAACTTCATAAACAATACACTGAATTAGATTTTAGTTGATAGTATGGAAACCAAGCTGAAATTTTAATAACAACTACAAAATACTCATAAATCTTAAGAAATATATATATTTGAGGTTAGCTGTGACGTCACGTGCACATGCCCTATTCACGTATATTGTTATTTTACGTAAACATTTTTTTCACTGTACTATTTGATTTGTAATATTCTATTAAACAATATTGAAAATATATTCTTCATCAAATCTTGTGTTTAATTTTAAGCTACATAATACCGTGCGTGCAATTTCCCATTAGGCATGTACATTCACATAGCGCGAGAGATTTGACAACACCGTCAGCCGTAAATTCGTCCGTCGATGGAGCATTCCAGCTCTGTTATTTCATTTCAGCCAGCTGGCACGCGCGATGTTGTAATTCTTCTCCCCATGCCTAGCCCGCGACTACACACACGGTATATGTCTCTTTCATTGTATATCTATACATTGTACTACTTTCCATGCTAGTATTTTTTTATTCTGGTAGCAGTATGAAAAAAAATGCATTGGCTTAAAAGCGCATTATTATGATTAATGATACCTGAAATACGGGATATAAATATAAATGTGTACTTCTTTTTTTGAACATTCTGCAATACACCATGACTTGGGCCCCCAACTTCATTAATACCATATATACAGGTGTCGCAACGTAGCTTGATACTTGAGAGATGAATGCGCAGTAGACTTTAGGTGAGATAGTAGCAGCACCGAGTGTACTTCTTCGGTACACAGCGCTCTCCATCTCATGTCCTCTACTGCGCATTTCGGGTATCAAGCTACGTTGCGAGACCTGTACGTATTCCTCCTATTCATGTACCTATCTACTAAATATAAAACAAGACATTTTTCACAGTGTACAGTGTATTGGACCGAAATATTGATATATTTTTTTGTGTACATCATTTTTCTGAGTGTAGTAAGGTATATTACTGTCACTTCGAGGTCACAGAAATCAGACTTCCGATATCAAAGGTACCGCAGCAAGCTTTCGTTTCTGTATAGTTCCTGTCTTCTGTGGTACAGCAAAATTTTTAAACCAGTGTTAAATTGTAATACTTGGTTAGCTTAACACCGAGTTAGGGAGATTTGGTACAACTCGCCCTTAGACTAAATGGTTTATATCCGTATGACAAAATTTTTCACAAAATAATTACAATTTTTGATGACTGTACAATAATTAATTACGAGGTGTATCAGAACGAGAGATTTGTATTACCTTCGTGGTAAAACAATTATGTGAATTTAATTATTAAATATTTTCGTAAAGGTAATTTTTTTGTTAAGGATTTTTCCCTAGAATAATAACTTATTGTAATGTTTTTACGGAAACTAATAACTAAATTATATCATTTACTACGTGAAAGAAAAACAATAAATTGCCGAACCGTAAGATCTACTAAAACTTTGCATAGCTCTTTTTCAGGCAAAACGTACATGAATTAAATTATTTTCTGGCAAAAAAAATACGAATTAGTTACAGATCTAATACAAAATAAATTGGCACTTTTTTTAGCGGGTACTTGCTAACGATCCTTGAATAATATCTAGTTGCTATTTTTATCCTAATTAAAAAGCGCTGGTCGAAAAAAGCGAATAATTTTTTATGAACTTGAACTTGAAGCTTTGAACTTAGTTTGCGGTTTTTCTATTAACTTCAAGGACGCAAAGAAACGTTATTTAAATTATTATCTAGTATAATAGTATGATTAATACAGACTTTTTTAAAAATTGTTTTACATTTATGTAACGACTCAACTTTTATTATAATATTAACAAAAACACGTTTATATGAAATTAAAGGTGATTTTTCATTGGAAACGCTTTTAACCGTAGTCTTGTTAAGAAGAGCAGTAAGAGATATTTTACAGTAACTTGTCACAATTTAATACGCTTAAACCAATTTTTCAAACAATATTTATATTTTTATGAATACAGAACCCAATGGGAAGGGACTTTGTATCAATGTCAGGGGCGGCCCTAGGGCGGTTCGAACGGTGCGACCGCACCGGGCGCCTTCATGGGAGGCGACAGATCGTCTGCGCAAAAAACGTATTAAAACTTATTTACACTCAACCATGTGTCAGGATAGACTATCAGATCTTGCAATTTTGTCTATGAAAAATGATACTGGCCAGGACTTGAATTATTCTGACTTAAATAAATAAAAAAAAATTGTAAGCGCAAAAGCAAAGAAAGTGCCCTTATAGGCTTTTTAGTTTTTTTTTTTTTTAACTATTTAACGTCGGCCTATTTCCGCTACCAGGGCCTATCACCGACGCCAGGAGACGAGCTACCCCCAACCTGGAAATTTTGCCGAACCTCTTCCCTTAAGAAGAGTAGGGATCTTTTACTTGCCTAACATTTAATAGACAAGGGACCGCCTGCTTTACATCCCCTCCGAAAGATGGTATATCCACTACGTAATCCTCGTCTGAAATTACGTGACTTCCGAGTATACACTGATATACAAGCCTCTAGAAGGTGGGACGAGAACGCTGTATTTCCCAAGATGGGAGCCCATCCAAGTATTAACCGCGCTCGACGTTGCTTCAACGGAATATCGACTGATATTCACATTGAAGTCGCCTCTACGCTCGCCCCTCAGGGCTTTTTAGTTAATTTTTTATTTCTTCATTTGTTTCAGTTTTTAATTAATTTACGATGTAAATTTGACGTATGCGTGATGTGAGCGTTGTCTGTGCCATAGTAGTTTATATAAACCTTTTCAAACAAATATTGTTCCTTTTTACTGTTATGTTTTTGTTTCTCATTCATACTGACCATACTACTACTATACTAATCTTTCGGAAGTCTGAGTTATTAATATATAAAGATGTAAAAAATGTATGTTATCTTCAGTATGTATGTACAGTGGCGGCGCTAGGGGGGTGCTGGGGTGGCCCACCCTGCAAATCCAAGCGCCGGTCGCTGCCCACCCTGCGCCGCCGCCGCTGACTTGAGGCATTACGCCACATCTCTACGCTTGCGATGCAGGATAATAATAACATAACTGATAAATGTACACTTTGTTTTTTGCTAACTTCACCTATCGCTGTACCACCCGCCCTTTGCCGGCATCCGTCCACCCATTTCAAAAGGCTAGCGGCGTCACTGTGTATGTACAGCGTAATCACGAGCGATTGCATATTGGAAGGGGGAGGGGCACAATGAGATCTCGCACCACCTGAGAAACTTGCTAGGGCCGCCCCTGGTCAATGTCTGTAACATCTCTGAATTATTGCAAGATAGTCCGTTCATAATATGTAAGAAACATTACAGCAAATACATATACATACTTACAAATAAATGTGTGTTACAGTAGGTCTTTAAAATGTCTAAAGTGTCTAAAATTTAATCGATGTACTAGTTGGTGAGAAATCAGTCATAATTGTTCCATTATTGTACATATTAATTTCTTTTTCAAAACTTGTAATGTTAATAAATAAACTTATTTAATGAAATTTTAATTTTTGCGTGTATACCACATTGTATTCGCAGTAAATTTTTTGATTTACAATATTGATAAAAGCCAATTACTACAAAGGAGCAACGAGGACAGAGATAATTGCAAAAATGTGCAGCGAAGCACAAATTTTTACCATTCTCACTGCCGTCAATCATAACATTTTAATAATAGAGAAAAATAATTTAAATAAAAGTTGTAGCGTTTTTCACTTTTTACAACATGTAGTTCAGTAATATATCGGACAAAATTCATAAAGTTTTGAAAATTGCTAGAAATATTAAGGATGGCATAATAATTACTAAACAGAAATGTTTACACCCCTAAATAGTGGTGCTTTCCACCCCCATGTTTAAGTTTTCTATATTATCTCGGGAACGGTGCATTTTTTTATAAAAATACCTATATACAAAATTATTCCTTATAAAATTCTCTACCAAAAATTTCTCTACAATTTTTTTTCATAAAATTAATAGTATCTTGGGAAATAAGGCGCACATATAAAGGTTGATTCCAGTTATAACACAAAAAATTGTGTCTTTAAAGTTATTTTAAAGTTCAATGCTTAACGCAAAAGTAGTAGCTACTAAACTCCACTTAAAATCATAATAAATGTAGCGTTTCCACCCTCTCATCCCTATAAAATATCGCAATTTTTAAAGAATTATTTGCACAATTCATTCGAGTCTGGAGTTAAAAACGTGCTTTAGTTTTGAACTGGCTTCAGTACCTCTTTCCCTTTTCGGTGACAAAAGCATAATGAGGACCCCCCCCCACCGTTTTTTTGGTCTACAGACTGTATTGCGTTACTTTTGTGCATTTATATTAGTAACAAAACCTTTGGGGCATTATTATTTCATAAGAATATGTTGTCCATTTTGTAACCAAACTTGTTAAAGTGACATTACTCATAGCTCCTCGGTAAACGACAACTTTGCGTTGTCAAATGTGAGCAAAAAAGCCTACTTTATGTGTTCGATTATAGATAAATACTAATTCAGTTCTTTGCATTTCCTAGAATTACTACCATACTTATAATAGGTAATAATAATAATTAGCCTAGTCGACGAAGGTATTTACCCACAAAAAGGTGCAAACTGTGTAAACTTTTTGAGTTCGTGAAAGTTGTGTAGAATAATCTACTGAAAAGTTTACATTAGCTCGGGTGGAACATAAAAAAAAGTGAAAAAACATTTTTTTCATCCATTTTTTCAAAATTTTGAAATTAAATCAAGCTAGAAAAAATAAAAAATAAAGATGGATAGATCACGTATTTATGAACAAAAATGCCCTAAAAAAAATTATCGTTAATGCCACGGTTTTCCCGGAAAAAAATAGTCAAGTGTAGCGTTATAACTCGGAGCGAGATCCATGCGTGCACGCGCTTGAATACGCATGACTGTGACACCGACGCACTGAATTGCATGTCACTAAATCAGAATTTGTTCAGTCTATATGAGTGTTGGTTCATTTAAAAGATGGAAATTGTAGCTTTCTGATGCTTTTTTGTTTCAAACAATACAAGCAAAGGATCGATGGGAAAAATATGCTTATATATATTATTAGGCCCGAACTCAATCGTCGCAATAAAAAAATATAGAAAAAAATAAAAGCTCTTCAAAAAAATTCTTTCTTCATTGAGAACTGTAAAAAGTATGTACACTTCATGATTATTATGGTTTATTAAGCGGTAGTAACGTGGATTCAAAAAAAGTACATCTCAAATCATTTTAATTTAATTACTTGGTGATTTTCTTGATAAATATATATACATATATTGGAGGCTGTAACTTGCCGAGAAATTGACCCATTGGAAAAAATAAAATTTCACTGTTTCGGAAAAAATGTATACTTTTCGAATGTTCAAACACAAATTCGTTTACTTTTATGCATTTTTCGAAAATATGATTAATCATATCATGATAAGAAATTGCGATTGTCACGATCTTATCCTTATAACTATGAAAATATCTTTGATTGTTTTGAATATAAATTCTGAAACTTCTCCAATACATTAACAAATGTATAAGGAATTCAATGGATATAGCTGAAATGTGGATAGGTGTATCTGTAATAAGTACAATACAGTAAAGGAACGTAAAAATTCATGCAAGCGATTCAGCGGCTATGCGTGGTGCCTGTGTATGCGTTCATTATTATATATTTTCTCTCCAGACTCACTATTTATCCTCTTAGTCAGTAAGAAAAATGTTAAAAATTTATAATCAGAAAGAGAAAAAAGCTTTATTTTACTTGTTAGAACTGCTAAGAATTTTTAGAGGTTCCGTAGTATGCATTTAACCGTGCGCTTGGCCGAGCAGAGTGACAAAGTTACTTCACTATTTTTTTCCGTGGCTTTAGCAATAAATTTTATTAGGACATTTTTTGTGCAGAAACACGTGGTCTACCCACCTATATTTTTTGTTTTTTTCTTTTCTTTCTTTTTTAATTTAAAAATTTTGAAAAAATTGATTAAAAAAAATTTTTTCACATTTTTTTATGTTCTGCATCCGAGCGGAATGTAAACTTTTCAGAATATTATTCTATACATTTTCACCAGCTCATTAAGAAAAAATTATTCAGTTTGCAACTTTTTGTGGGTTTCACTATAAAATGATCTCTGTCGTCTGGGCTATATAAATATTTTGCATTCCTAAACGGGGTTGCAACTCAGAGTTTGATAAACGCTCCTCAAATGTTTTCTTGACCATATACAGCGACCCTAATAGTGGCGATTTGGGAGACTAATTATTCCTTATAAACGGTGGAATAGTGAGAGATTTTTTGAAACATTTGGTTCCTATCTGGCCTTTTGGGAGGCTTTTGTGCCTGATTTGTACTAACCATTTTCGTGTTTATCAAACGGTTATCCAAGGCCCCTCAGCGGAAAACAGAAAAGAAAATTTCATGAAATTTCAAACGTTTTGTTCCTATCTGGCGTCAAGTTAGACTTACGTTTTAAATAAGAACAGCCAACGGAAGCTTATCGCCAGACAAATTCCGTGGGCCCTAACGCTCTTTTCACACTACACGGTTTTGATCGTACGGTAAAAAGCCGTGCGGCTGCATTCTTTTACTGGAGTGGAGAAAAGCATGGGACCTTTCACATTATACGATGACGGCAAAACGTCGGTGCCGTGCCGTGCAGCAGCCGTCCCTTGCCACTGGATTCGTCGGTTGCCGTACGGCACCTTTGACTCAGTGGTCTACATAACTAAATGCGTGCTTTCACATTCAACGGTTTTGAGCCGTACGGCAGCTACATTGTTTTGTTGAATTATTAATTATTAACTTTTGGGAAATGGATGAAATTGATGCGGAAGTTTTGATAGCCTTGGTTCAAAGTAGGACTGTGCTATGGGACAAAACTTTGAATGTTTATAAAGATCGAATTGCCACAAGAAAGCCTGGGAGTTTGCTTAGAACTGAAACAAGATTTTGATTCGATGGAAGACAAAATAAAAATGCGTTTGGTAAGTATATTTAATACTTATTAAAAAACAAAAAATCAGAACATGAAATTGTCGTATAATTGTCTTATTATTACAAATGAAATGAAAATGTTGAGCTTACAACGGCAAAAAACCGTGCAATGTGAAAACAACAATGTCACGACAAAAAGCCGTACGGTTTTTTACCGTACGATCAAAACCGTATAGTGTGAAACGAGCGTAAGGCCCGTTTCAATCCGAAATTGTAAGAAAAATGTTCCAGAATCAAACGATTTGGTACTTATCTGGGAATTGTATATATAGGTAAATAGATTATAATTATCGCGATATAACAAACGCCAGAGAAATTCCGAGGGCCCAACAGTGAAAAAATTATTGTTCAAGTTTGGCTGGGTCCCCTGGATACCCAGACAAAAAGAAAAGCGCGAAAAAATGCCATTTTTCAAACGATTTATTCCTGTCTGGTATTTGGATTTTAAAATGATGTGTTAATAAATAAGCCATATTTCTAGTCCCAGATAAAAAGCTTGGGTCCAGACGTAGATATGTTGAGCGAAAGTATTGAAAAATCAAAAAACATCGTGTAAAAATCAATGCATTTTCAAACGATTTACACTCGTATGGGATTTGTTTTTTTGAAAAGATATGTTAATAAATAAACCATATTTCAAGTCCCAGACAAAAATCTGGGGCGCAGCTGTAGCTGTATTTTGACCGAAACTGTTGACAAATCAAAAAACAGTCGCGTAAAAATCGATGCATTTCCAAACGATTCACACTCGTATGGCATTTGGTTTGTTGAAAATGTATACTTATAAAAGGCTAATTATAAGCAACATTTTTACATATACAGTGCGTCCCAAAAGTTTTAGGAAAATCGGAAACTGCCAGGGGCGTGCTGGCAGAACCAATGCAGGCCTGGACTAGATAGTAGAGCAGTCCAGGCCCAAGCCAATTTCATATAGGTAGTATCGTTAAAAAGACCACGTCAGGCCAGCAAATCACCAAGTGGCGCAGGCCACCGGGCATTCGCCCAGTGTCCCGGCGGCCCAACACACCCCTGGAAACTGCCAATTCTTGCAAAAATCGCTCAATTTTGTTTCCTTGGGGCATGAACTTTGGTAAAGTTCTGTTCTCAAAAATGTTACAGTGGCGGCAGAAGGGGGCGAAATTGTTTTTTCAAATAGCAACCACCTTTTTTTTATTGCACCGTATGAAAGCTTAGCTCTTTCTGATTCATTTGGTGTGCAACATGTGGGGGGTTGGTGAGGAAAATTTTCAAAAAGAATTTCGTAGTAAAAGGGTTTTTCGATTTTTTTCAAAAATTTTCATCACCAACTCACCACATGTTGCACACCAAATTAATCAGAAAGACCTAAGCTGTCATACCATGCAATAAAAAAAGGTAGTTGCTATTTGAAAAAACAACCTTGCCCCCTTCCTACGTCACTGGTCACACTAAAATTCATACCCTAAGGAAACAAAATTGACATGCCCAAAAGATTTTCTCAAGATTTGCCCCGTTTTCGAATTGCCGCACTGCACATTTGGGTATTGTTATTAATATATTATGATATTATCATAGAATTAGGGGATTTCATATGAAATAAAAAATATTATGGAGTAATACCACTGCATGACTCACTCTTTCTCAAAACTAAAAAGTATTGAAAACCATTTCTTGTAGAATATTATTAGTATTTGAAATACAGTTTTCGTCGTGTTGTAGGTAATATCGCTCATTTATTTGACATATGTTATTAAAATGCAAAACTTTATTAAAAAAAAAACATTATTCTCCGTCCTCGGTTTCCGAATTATCGTTTTCTATATCTATGTTGTAAAGGATGTTACTTAACGCAGAATCTTCATCCATATCCTAGATTTTCAGAAGTATCATCGTCGTCGTCGTCGTCTTCAGCATCATCCCCCTTCCAATTATATATTAATACGTAATAATTTATATTTGTCTTTTTGCTAGTATGTAACTTATTTATGCTGAAAATTATTCGATGGAGGGATTATGAATGTGAAAGTGACAGTTATATTGATTCCAGTGATAAAGAATATCAAATTCCAAATGAGTTTCAAGTGAGAAAAAAACGGCATTTAAGAAGTGACGACGATTTTTACACGACTGTTTTTTGATTTTTCGATACTTTCACTCAACATAATATCTACGGCTGGGCCCAAGCTTTTTGCCTGGGACTTGAAATATGGTTATTTATTACCATATCTTTTTAAAATCCAAATGCCAGACAGGAATAAATCGTTTGAAAAAATGGCTTTTTTTCGTACACTTCTTTTAAGATTTAAAATATGTTTGGCCCACACTTTTTGTCTGGGACTTGAAATATGGTTTATTTATTATCATATCTTTTTAAAATCCAAATGCCAAACTGGAATAAATCGTTTGAAAAAATGGCTATTTTTCGTGCACTTCTTTTAAGATTTAAAATTTGTTTGGCCCACTAAAAATGTCTCTGAATGATACAATACATTTCCGTTTTGGTTAATTTTTTTACAAAAAAAATCATCTCACATGAGAACCAATCGTTTGATTTCCGCGGAATAGTTGACAACTTGAACAATAATTTTTTCACTGTTGGGCCCTCAGAATTTGTCTGGCGTTTGTTATATCGCGATAATTATAATCTATCTATATATACAATTCCCAGATAAGAACCAAATCGTTTGATTCAGGACCATTTTTCTTACAACTTCGGATTGAAACTTCGGGCCTTAGGGCCCACGGAATTTGTCTGGCGATAAGCTTCCGTCGGATGTTTTTCTTTAAAACGTAAGTCTAACTTGACGCCAGATAGGAACAAAACGTTTGAAATTACTCATTTTCATGAAATTTTCTTTTCTGTTTTCCGCTGAAGGGCCCTGGATAACCATTTGATAAACACGAAAATGGTTAGTACAAATCAGGCACAAAAGCCTCCCAAAAGGCCAGATAGGAACCAAACGTTTCAAAAAATCTGTCACTATCCCACGGTCTATTAAATCTACAATTTGAAATGAGTTTCTAACCCCCATCGACACTAGTGGACGTATACAAAACGTACAATCGACCTCAGCTTAAACTCTTTTTCTAACATGTGCCACTACAAATAAAGTTAGACGGTGATGAGTTTAAGGTGACGGCAATCGTACAATTTTTGTGTCAGAAAGAAACTATAATAGATAGAAAGACTAATGGAAGTGATGAAGAGTAAACCAGAGCACATAAAAAAATTTAATTCTCCACGCCAATGAGGTTCCTTGTCTGTATATTTTAACAAATTCCTTCGTCTGCTCATTACGACTTTATTATTATTGAACGATTAGAGCTGAACTGAAGCATGAAACATGTACTTTGTGATTGACAAATACCGTTGGTGATTACATGAATTATATATGATTTCAAGTTTTTAATTTCATTATAAACAACCAATTTGTGTACTAAACTTTCCTTAATAAGCATTGTTGATAAATGTTTTATGCTCAAATAAATCATACAAATGGATTTTTATCGGTTTTTATACAATTCATTTCAATTAAGTTAATGTGAATATCGCATTAGGAGGGAAAATTTAATATTTTTATTTAACGAGAGATAGAACGAGAGCTAGAAAAATTACGAAACCGGAGAGAGTGCAAATAAAGTTAATAAATTAAATTGGTCTTGTTTTGTGGAAAGAAATGTTTTCTGAATCAATTTCATCTCATTAGGTAGCTGTATTTTTGTGTATAAATATTTCTTTAGCTAACAACTTAATGTCATTGAGCAATAGCTAATGCAGTCTCCAGTATTTTTATTATTCCACTGATTGAAAATATTTTTAAAGTATGGTTGAAAAATAAATTATTCTTATACAGAATATTCAAAACTTCGCAGTAGGTAGAGTTAAAACTACTGTAATCCCAGGTAGTAAAGTACAAAGGGTTCTTGACAGAAAAACTAGACAAAATCAAGCAAAGTACCTATTTATTGAAATTGAATTTGAGCAGGAATAAAGCCTTTAGCAGATTTAGTTTAATTCAATTCTATATAATTTATAAAAAGTTGTTGAAACCGTATGCTACAAAACAGAATATTACAAGGCTGGATAAATATTGTGTTTCCATCCAAAAGCGCTTTTGTTACCTACCCTTAAGTTTGCCGTCGATTAACGCAAACATCCTTAATAATCTGCAAACGACCTTTAAGACATGTTTTATAGAAAATTTAATTCTCAATATTTTTCAATACCTCTAGTTTTGTCGTAGAACATCACATTTCCAAAATATTATTGAAAAATCAGCACAGTGTCATTATAAGGGTGAAAAAGGGATGAAGCTCACCAGTTAGGGATGGGAACTTTTTGATGCTGTATTCCTACCTCTGTCAACTGTCGATTCAGAAAATATCAGCTTATTATAATTTTTTTATTTTTGCTAATTTCCGTGTACTATAATGAATATAAAGGTCTACACCGACTTCAAAATAAATATCCTCTACAAGTCTTAGTCGAAATATAAGAAATTGATATGTTTGTCAAATTCGTATCATTATTAGTATTTTTAGTTCTAATGCACAGTATATGTATACTCTAAATCATGTTCTTTACGTCCTTGATCGCAGCAAAAGAAATAAACAATATAATCTGTGGAATGTTGGGCAGAGTGATTAAAGTTTGATGTACAATTACAGATTTGTTTCCGACGCGTGGTGGTACGGTCATTGTCAGCCAGACCGCAAATTACCAATCGAATTACCACAGGTAATGACACAACCATCTCAAATCCAAGTGTCTGTCCTTCCCCCCGCCATCGTCATTAGCGTACCTACCGGAATAATGGGGATTATTAGTTTATTAACAAAGTGGAATGGAATAGTGGGAAAAAATTAAAATAATTTTATACACATTATTGATGCAATTTTTTCAGTGTGCGTCTGTACATCGCTATGCTTATTATAATTCGATAATATTAATGGGAAATAGTTAAATTTTATAGAAAATATTTTATATATCAATGGTAGCTGAAACACTTTTGATGAACATAAACAACCAGAGGTGCATTAATTTCTCAACTTTAAAAGAAAAAGAAAAACATATTTCAACAAAATTTGCATTTGATTCAAACAAAATATCAGTTTCAGCATATTCGCATATCGTACAAGGAAATTAGCAAAAATAGAAGAAAAAAATTATAATAAACTTGTTTATTAACGCGGGAATAAATCGGACGAAGGGCCAGTCAGCGTTTTTTTTTTTTCCTCCAATTTTTGGCCTTGGATGGGTTCCATCAGCCAGGGCCAGTCAGCGTAATGCTGACAAACTGAACTAATATTGATAACTGAATTTGAAATACCTTGTGACCTTGTGTATTAGCGGCAGTTTCCTGTGGTGTTGTTCTCTTCTAGTTGGGCCCAACAATCTCCAGGTCTCCAATATGGGAATATGGCAAGGTACACAAGACACGCGTGGTGATAAGTAGCGGTTTTTATTATTTTTAAGTTGACCGAAAAAAAATGACTATATTTTTTATGTAGCACTATTATTATGCAATTTTGGTTGATATGGAAATCAAAAATAAATTTAGTTATATAAACAAAAAATGCTAGCATTGTTTTCTGAACAAAGCTGATATTTTCTGAATCGACAGTTGATAGAGGTAGGAATACAGGATCAAAAAGTTCCCACCCCCAACTGGTGAGCTTCATCCCTTCTTCACCCTTATAATGACACCGTGCTGGTTTTTCAATAATATTTTGGAAATGTGATGTTCTACGACAAAACTAGAGGTATTGAAAAATATTGAGAATTAAATTTTCTATAAAACATGTCTTATAGGTCGTTGGTAGATTATTAAGGGTGTTTACGTTAATCGACGGCAAACTTAGAGGTAGGTAACAAAAACGCTTTTGGATGGAAACACAATAATTATCCAGCCTTGTAATATTCTGTTTTGTAGCAGTCGGTTTCAACAACTTTTTATTAATTATATAGAATTGAATTAAACTACATCCACTAAAGGCTTTATTCTTGCTCAAATTCAATTTCGTCGTTCCGTTCCGCATTAAAGCATGCTTGCCCGTGACAGTTCATACACCTTTAACCTTTAAACATTCGCATCGCTTTCCGCAGCCCTTTTTGCAGGCACATGAAATTAACTCTAAAATTAGGGAGCTGACGCTTCAGTAGTCAAAACAGGTATTAAAATATCACCTGATTTCTTCCATCCCCATTCTTCTGGCTCTAAAACATTTCCATGCCAAGCCTGAATTTGGTGGTAAACCCCCAACGAGTGTCGTTGCAAAGCTGCGAACGTCGGGGGTAGCCTTGCCAAAGTAACCGTTTGACTAGAATTGACAACCGAGGGGTTAAACAGAACATACCTCTGATGATTTATTGACGTTTCATTTTTTTTGTGCTTTATATAGTGCAAGAGCAAATATTTCCCCAGCCTCAGTAATATCCTGTTTTGTAGCATTTGGTTTGTTAAAGGTTTAACAACTTCTTGTAAATTTGTTTTCGAGTTTAATAAATTTATAGTTTGGTGTTTGCCTTTTCCAAAAAAAGCAGACGTTGTGTCACTACCACTAAATGTATGAGCAAAAAGAACTGTTTTTGTTGAGTTCTTAAGGACATTTGACAACTGTAAATCTTTGGAGCTATGAACTCTTGCTTTTATATTACCTTGGGCCTCCCTTATTAATCTAATATCCTTTTCAGTTCGCGTTTGGGCAATAATTAAGGTAAGAAGATCGACATCTTGTCCTACAATTACGACCGGTTCGGATATAAAACTTTTTTGAATAGCAGTTTGAACTACAACTGTATCAGCAACATCATCCGCATTTACAGTTTATATCTCTTCATTTTGGAAGGTCTGAACTAGTTTAGAAATTAATCGTTCTTTGTTGGCAAGGTTGCTTAATAATTTTTCTTTAGGGTCTGTAATTGGCGTATTTTGATCAAAAATAAGTGTGGGAGATGTTCTTCTTAAAATTCTCTGTTGGCGTTCAATACTTTTTGTGCTGGTAGGATTATTACTGTAACCATCGAAAATAATTGTGACATTTTTACCATAAAGCCTTCTAACAAATGTAACGTATGTACTGTAAATCTCCTTAAATGTGTCCTGACTCGGCCATATAACACGATGAATTAGATTTCCGCCATCAATTACATAATCACAGTTGGCGACATCAATTGGACGTTCTGGTACGGATTTGAAAATTTGATACTGTGATGACTTTTTGGTTTTTCTCATCAGTCCTCTTTCATCAAAAATAGATAAAGGCACCGCCGCAAGTTCAAGGGCAAAACAATGTTTTAAGGGCGCTGTGCGCACAATGCAGATTATTCTTTGGAATAATTGAGGAGAATTAACCTGTATCATATTGTTATCCTAGGTTTTCGATAAGGGGTTTATGAATAAGGCGGTTAGGATTGTATTGGATCATTTGAAATATTATCAGGCTGCGTTATGTTCGATTAAGTACCTTATTCAATATAATCAAACTTTCATTTTTGTTTAACCCTACAGTTTACGATTTAATAACACAAAAAGTAATAGAAATATCGATACATTACACACAACCTTTTTTGTAGAGAATTTCGCGACAAACCTTTTCCTATACTTATGTTTTTACCCTAAAATAAACCGTTTAAAAGATATTGTAAAAAAACCAGTGCGGTGTCCCTAAAGGGGGTGAGATAGGGATGAAGCTTACCCCTTAAGGGTGGGAACTTTTTTGATATGTATTCTTACACATATAAGCTAACTATTATAGACATTTCAGCTTGTTATTATTTTTTTCTTCTATTCCACATAAATTTGCCTAATTTCCGTGTACTAATAAGAAATATAAGATACTTAAATATTGTCTAAATGTTGGTTGTGGCATTTTCTTAATTTTTCTGTTTGCTGTTGGGATCCTCTGCCCATATATTTTCTTCTAAACAGTGTCCGTGACATTTCAAACGGGCAATACGTTGAAGTCTATTTTAACAGAAATAAAGCCGCTAAATCATGAGCAAAATTCAAAAAATTGCGTTTATAGTATTCCATGTGAGTGTATTAAACATTATGTGGATGAGTCATCCAAACCATTTAGTGTCAGACTGGGTGAGCACAAGGGTTACATTAGAAAGAATGAGATTTAGAAATCGAAGATTAGCGAACACGCTTGGGAGAATTTTAAAAATTTTAACAAAAGAGACAGATAGTAAGAAAAGAAAAATTAAAAAATCAGCTATAATATTATTGAATGAGGATAAATGCGTGTCGAATTGTTCCGTAGATGTTTGCACAACCTGTCTACCTGTGTTAAAAGAAGAACTTAACAAACTGAACATTATTTAAAACAAAACCATCTATGAATAGTGAATATAACAAATATATTCTTAAAGCAGTGTATTTAATATACACACACACACAGCACACAAACACTTTCACAATAAACTTTGGAATTGGAAACAGATTCGGTTTTCGAAACGTCAACAAAATACGTTATTTTTATATTTTTATATTTTTGTTCCTATTCATTATTTGTCAAAAAAATGGCCTTCTAACTGCTCCTTTGACGTAAATGTCACAGGCGTAGAGATTATTTTCCAGTAAAACACTGAATAAAATTGTATTATTTTGTAGATTACACGATCATTGTTTAGAAGAAATTACATGTGACAGAGGGTCTCAACAAAAAACTCAGAAAAAATAAAATAAATAAAATACTTGTATCACACCTACGAAATGTAGTAGTCATCAATATTGACTATAATACTAGTCAACCATCCTGAGTTGGCACTTAGCCGCGCAGAGAGAGAAGAAATATCGTCACTGTTGGACAGAGACAAACAAGCTTTTTTAAGCTAGCCTAGCTAGCTTAAGAAGCGTAAGAAGCTTAAGAAGTGAAATTAATTTAACTTGTTTTAAATTTAAAAAAATTTTTCTTCTGTTTTTAGGTGGATTTAGCCCCCTTGGTTACAAAAACATCACTAACTCAATTTACCAAAAATAGGTGACATAAAGCTGTAAGAATATACTCTGTATGTGGGAAAGTAAAAAAATAGATGAGCTAAACTGCGAACAATTGTGTAAATAAAAAGACTTGACTCAATACGAAACCCTGTAGAACGGCAAATTTTATGAAATTTTCTACAGATTATGTGCTACCAATTTACCATATTGGGTTTTTAATGTAGCAAATAATAGCTCTAACTGCATTGAAGTGCCAAGTTTGATTTTTTTCTTTGAAAGTCTAGCTATTGATGTGTGTAATCATAAAATCTTAGGTACCATTTTTATTCTAGCATTTTTATGGTTATTTTCAAAAACGTGTCAAAGATGGTTGCCATGAATAGACCTTTTTTCCATTAGTACCATTGATCAATAGTCAATGTATAGGTTTTTTCTGGACAAGAAACAAGACTTTAGTTCAAAACGAACGTACAATGAGTACTTTTATTGTTTGCCAATGTAAAAAGTACATCGCCTTAGATAAAAATTATTCATTTGCATTTATAAGATTTATAAGAGAGCATTGTCATAATTACTTCCACATCCAGTGGGAGTATATATTAACGCAAAAAAAATTGAAAATTTTTATGTTCAAATTGGGTTAGAATTACGATTACTGTGGAACCGTTTAAGATATTGGCTTGAAATTTGATACACGTTTGTAATGAAATCTGGAACTAGATTATATTTTGATCTTATTCCGTTAAAGAGTTGAGGGGTAAATAGGGGTAAATAGATACATAGACAAGCAAGAGTCCATGCAATTGGTATTTAGTATATATAAGAGAAGCTAAGGTCTCAAAAGAAATTTTGGCATTATTTCGACATAGTGGAGTGCAAATATAGTGTCAATTTTTTTTTCGTTGTGAGAGACTTGGACACAAAATCTGGATGTGGAAGAAGTAATTTCTTAGGCAGCGGATTTTATAGTTTCTTATGAAATAAACATTACTAGAACAATAGTAATATAAATACAAAGGACGAAAATGAAAAAATCACATTAGCAAATGCAACACTACAAGGCAGAAGACACACCAAAGCAATAGACAACCAGCGAAATGCAACTAGCTATAGATAAAAGCAACAAGGACTATCAGGTCTCTCATATATTCACTCTTCTTCTTCTTATTTACAACATGTACAACGTTTTGTGGATCATTAAAATTATTCTAGTTGGCGTCTGCTTGCTGTATAGCACGTTTGGTGGCATCACACCATCTGTTGCGGTTGTCTGTTAGACGCACAGCCTCATTAAAGCTCTTTCTCTTTAGGTCTTTGGTGATATTGTTATAGAACTTCCCAGCATCGACCTAAGTCGAAGAATAAATCATAAATTCAACTGGGGAGGCGATTCAATTAAAAATGTCATATTTTCTTTAACATTACCCGTATTCTTCGAATCAACCAATAAATGGTATCATCCGAACTGTTGCATTTTACTGATTGAATGATTAACTTTAAGTCTTTTCCCTCGAGGGCTTTCGCGTGTTAGGTCTTAGTTGAATATCGGGCGTCTCCTGACCCCGCAAGTTTGTAATTCAATACACCGATCGTATCACGAAAGGTCAAGAAGGATTTTCTATAAAAGTGATTGAGAGGTCTCTAAGCCTAAGATCCTCTACAGTATTAGAAATATAAGCTAAAGTGTCTCACCTGTTGCCTATTGCTTTGGTATGTCGTCTGCCACTATCTTCGTAGTGATAATCTTTTACATGATAACAATCGCTGTACACAGAAGAGGATTTTTAAGGCATGAGTAACGCCCACTTGCACATACCCTCCTGCAGTAACACTCTCCCGGATTGTCACTTTTGATTTATTCAAAATCCATAAGAGTGGGGTGCTTTTTTCTCTACAATTTGGGAGGAGCTCACCGTCTCTTCCAAAACTGAACTTTCCGAAAATTTCTTTGGGAAGTTCAAAGTTATTGAATGTTTTTTCATATATCGTAAAACGATAAGCAATATGTAAACAAAATAACTAAATAAGCAATAATTTTTCCTTGACAGTATAAACATTCTTATCTAAATTTTGACGGTGAACCAAAGGCAAAATAATATACTAAAAGTTTAAAATTACTTTTATCTATCTATCTGTCTGCCCAAAGTTTTCAAAATTCCTTTTCGTCGACCCCCCAGCGTTTCGTATTTTTCGAGTAAAATCAAATATAAAATCGTTTCTGAATTTCTCAGCAAACTGGAAATAAGTTCTAACCTTATTCGTAGTTATCTGTAACTCCGCTTAGATCAGTTATACAGAGCATCTATTCGTCACGTTCTTCCACTTTATGAACACGTGCAAAAACACTTGTTCTACATAAGAATTTAGAAGCACACCTTTCATCCTCAAACTAATAGCGATTGACGATTTGTAAGGAAATAAGTTGATTCTTGATTTTCGGAACCTCGATCATAGTACCCAAAAATACAGAAGGCATAAGCGCAACCAAGGACAATGCACAAAAACTAGGAACTGTCTTGAAATCGAGATGAATGGAAACCCCGGTAGGCGCTCTATACATTAAATTGGAAGTAAAAATTTTTTACTATCCAACTCCCATCTGTTTTCAACTAGAGAAGGTCCAGTAGATCGTGGAGCTTTGAAACCTTTACTAACAATTGCAATGATGTTTGATCTTAGAAAGTGAGGTCTCAGAGCTCCTACAGTTGGTGGTGGTTTCTCCTCAGCAAAGTCTTTTGTTCCGAATAAATTCCATCTAACTTCAGGATCTGCAACAAATGGAGAATTTGTTAATAGGTATACATTTCAGTAGATCGCAAGTAAAAAAAAAACAGTGGAGCTGAAAAGAATCAGGTTTTGAAAAGAAAAGGTTCTATTCAACTTTTCATATAAATTGATAGTCTTCAAGTTATAACGACTGGAAAATTGTGATTTTAGCTTGAAAAAGAGGTATTTCGAATACCTCGAAAGGTATTACATTGAGCGAAAACATGCTAAAGACAAATAAGAACTTCTTCAAATATTGAATATTTAAATATGGGGGTGGTTTTCATCGATTGAGTAAGTATCCGGACCATATAGAAATTGAAGATGATACTTTTACTACAATAATAACCCATAAAGAAAAATTATTATTACATATGAAATTATTTCGAAATTTTACATATTTGTTGCCTCTAGGTACTGTACTATTATTTCGGTAGCAGTCAAAGAACGTCAAAGAACCAAATTTACTAATATTGTTTCTGAATATACATACTGTACGCATGAAGTAATTACCGGTATTTTTATTCAATTTCCACCACTTTCTGAAAAATATGTGTATTTTCATAACACAGTTCGTTTTTCTGTAGAAAATAACCTCTGAGTTAATAATTTCCCACTACAATAGCCTACCATCACATTCTTGAGGCCCACAAATTCTACGAGGTGGCATACTATGACTACAACTTAATTCAGTTTAGGTGAAATAGTAGTTTCCCAATAAAACACTAGCTCACTGAGTTAGGATAGTTAGAAAAGTATTCTCCCAGTTTGCCTTAAAGAGTTAAGAGAGTGCTGGATACAAGGACAGTGCCAGAAAACAGTGCGCCATCGTAATAAATATAAATTCAAATTTTAATCCAGTAAAGCATTGAGTGCCTCAGGGCTCCGTCTTGGGGCCACTCCTCTTTATTGTATATAACGTAAACATAAACACACCACAGATAGTAGACAACTCCCAAATCCATAGCCAAGGCTGTGCGGAAGGGGGTTACACATTCGGAAAAACGCAGACATATATCCACACCCACCGGTGTTGTCAATACCGGGGCTGGGGGTCGAACCCAGAGCGCGGTAGTTTGTCGATCAGCATATTTGCCACTCAATACGCCTTAACCGATTGAGCTACCGCGCCGGTTAATGTATCAATGATATATTTTATTTTATGTTGCCCTATAGATGTATTGCTTACGCCGACGGCACCACATTGCTAACTTTTCATGGTAACCTTCACGTGTTACATCAGCAAACTTCTTTAATTTCCGATCAAGCCAAAACCCGGTTCATCACTAATAAAATGAAAATGAATGAGGAAAAACTCAGAACTTGTCTTTTCCAGGAGAAACACAGCGACAAGGGGTGACAGTGTGAAACTCCTAGATATCACACTGGATGATAAATTAAACTGGTTTAGTCATATTGACCAGCTAAGCCACAAACTTGCTACTATACGATATTTTTACTTCGCTAGCCAAGAAGGCATTTGGATTTGGAAACCTCGAATTTTTTACTGGTTCGTTCACACATCAGTTATGGCATCACTTCGTGGGGTAATTCTTGTCATACTATAAAAATATTTCATCTACAAAAGAAAGCTATTAGAATCATTGCCAATGCAGGGTATAGAAACCAATTGTAGGCCTCTATTTATTTGACTGGGCATTATGCCGGTACCTTCTTTATATATTTATCTTAGTTTACTGGACATTCACAAAAACTTTAATTCTTTTGAAAGGAATTCAACTTTTCATAATTACAGCCCTTGACAAGCCGATTTACTAAGACCAGCTTGGCATCGACTGACAAGATCGTCTAAAAATTCGCCGCACCTCAAATTATATAATTTTCTTTCAAATTCATTAAAATTATTGACATAACCATTTTAAGGGCATATTGAAAAAAATATTTTTAAACCACGGTTTTTACTCTGCTAACGAGTTCGTGGCGAAAACTTTGCTGGTTTATGCGTACCATTTGAAGTGGTACGCACTTTCCTTGTTTCTTTATTTTTTGCTCTTATTTGAACATGCAACAATAATGTTGTACGACCACTTATTTTTATTTTGTATTTCGTCACGTATTGCTCTGTTCTCTTTTATTATTTTTGTTTTGAATTTATATAGGGTACAATAACATAACATAAAGTCTTGATGTTTTATTTTTACTTTTGTTAATGTTTGTCCACTTACGGGTTTATGAATATATTTTATATATTGTTTTTGATATTTTTTTAATTGTCGTGCCATATGTACGTATTGTATTTTAATTGGTGTAATAAATGATATATGATATGATATGATATGATATGATATGATATGATATGACGTATTCATTTAAAAAAACGCTAATACGATTTCTTCAATTTTAGCCCTCAATAAAAATCGCAGTAAATAAAATGTGACGTTTTGTCCTATAAAACAGTTTTTGGTGTTGTTATGATCTTCAAAAAAAAAAAAAAACACGGTAGAAATCGAGCAATGAATACAACTTTTTTCAAGATGATCAAGTTTAAAACGTATGGCACTCTATATTAAAATAAACGTTATGGATTACCTGACGAGAAATTTTATTTGGAACATTCAAAAATAAACTAAAAAAAGTTATATTTTTATTTTAACATTACACTGTATGTAAAAGACCCTGTCAGGCGCCAATGGCAAACGTTCCGACCAACTGCAGAAACAAAGCAATGAGCCGTACCACTCCAATACTCTGGGAGTTCATCAAACTTAATTATTATTATATTGTTATTATGTTGTATTATCAATTTGGCTTGTATTTTACGGTTCAACGAGGAACTATTCTCTTCATTTGTAATTGTTGCCGGTATGGATTTTATATAAATCATTGTACACGTTTTATATTATTACAATTATCATACCTGTACCATGGATTCCCGATTACAATCTTATTACTTTTTAAAAATACAAAAAACGTTAATTAAAGGTTATGAGATTGAAAGTACTTGAGTTTATCTTCGTTTCAGCCATTACGGTCTTAGTTTTGTTTCCGAATAGTCGGGCAATTTGTCTTAAGGTCAGGCTATGGTCTCAATGAAATGATAATATACTCGGTTGTTTTTTATCACGTTAATATAATTAAGCAAAGTTAAAACAAAAACAAAATTAAAAGTATTGTACTTGAAAATTAACGTCAATACACTGGATGTCTAGAACGTCATAACAAATTAACTGGAGTAACTAAATGAATAATTTTGTAAAATGTAATATACCTATTTTTGATTTGTACAAATTTGAATTTTTAATTAATAACCATAAGTATATCTATTCTCTTCGTATATTATTTGATGAATTTTGAAGTTTCGACAATTCACTGTTTTATTTTAACTTTGAAAAGCGAAGCTGAATTCATTAATTTTAGATTACCTGGAACTATATTATATATTTTTGGATTTTTGGAGAGAGACAAGTATGGCAGCGTTGTCCAACTGTTTTAGACACTGTTGAAAGGTCTCACTATATCTTGTGTTCAATATGTATAGATTTTTTAATGCTTATATTGATTTAAAATCAAAACTTAACCGAACAGTTGCTGTATATCAAGAGTGTTTGTTAGTTTCAACAGTTCAGTGCTTGAGTAGATGTAGCACGTATCAAGTATTATTTTTAAAATCCATTTCTGCATAACATCTAAGTGTTTTAAATAATTGCTTATTACGCCTCCCCAACCAACAATGCCATAAATGAAATGCCTATGAACAAGATAATAATACATTATTTTTAGGTGACTTGTGTTGAGAAATCTTTTACAGTACTTAAATTTATTTAACAGGCATCTTTATTTGTGCTTCCCATCTAAGGTGGCTGACCATTGTGATACCGAAGTACTTGACTGTTGTAGTCGAGTTTAATTTGATCTCTGTTTCCTCATTTTTCAAAAGTACGGAGGTAGATAACAGGAATAGCAAGTAAAAGGTACATTTGTTTTTTTCATATTGATAGCTAGTAGTTTACTACGAAAGAAATCAACGACTATTGGAAAATTATTTTCAAGTATTTTAGATCAATTATTTTCAATTATTTTAAATCTTTCCAACTTTTCGCTCTCAAAATCAGTTCGGGGTCGTCATCAAATCTTATTTGAAAGTTAAATAAGTCATTGACGTATAGACTGAAAAGAAAGGGTCTCAGCACTGTACCCTATGGGGTACATGACTCCATAACTTACAGTCTTAGTGTTGCTCATGAAGTCTTCAATTTAGACAGACGCATTGTAACCTGTCTACTAAATAACTTCACATTAAATTGTAAACAGTTTCTCGAAATGCTAATACCTTCCAGAGTTTCTAACAAGTCTGGGTGGCTAACTGTGTCGAGCCTTCTTAGCGAGATTAATGAATATGCCTACAGCTGGTACGTACTTGTCCATAGCTTCGTAAATTCCAGCTGTTAAATCTGCTATGACATTTTTCATTAATCTGCCTTCTCCATATTGTCTATCAGAAAGAGCTTGTATTTATTTATATAGCTTACTATTCTACTTTTAATTGTTTTTCAAAAAATTTTTATAGATTTGACTACAGTTATTTTGAAAGCAGATGGAAAAATACCGTCCTCGAGAAATTTATTAGTTATCTCTATAGACAATGTTTAATGTGTTTTGTTCTTGACAAAATTTTTAGTTTTCAATTTTAAAAACTACTTACATGTGACATTGTCTCAGATAAACAGACAGACAGATAGACAAACTGAATGACTGAATTCAAAAGACCTTAGTTTTCATAATCTAGATATTCTGAGGTGAAAAATTCTAAGCAATCTGGGACAGTGATTTTATCACGATTACAATACTTCCCTTCATCAAGCGAGGCATGTAAAGAATCTGTAAATTTATTTCCTTCTCTATTAAGTGGTTTTCAAGTTATAAGAAAAATCAAGAAAATTACCAGTTTTGCCATTTTTAATTGTTTTCTACCTCGAATTGATACACTTTTTCTACATCGAAACAAACCTGCAGAGAAACTTCAGTTACCAAACATTTTCTATTTTGTTCGATATTGAGCCTCCCAGGACTGACCTAAAAAGGAAGCTTTAGATGTACATATTAGGTACATTAAACTGTATCAACATATTTGAAATTTCATATATAAGCACTCTTTTGTGCAAACACAAATTAATTACTGAATGACGATATGGACTAGAATAACGTAATGATCTGATCAAACTAAAGTGTATGCAAAAATCGATTTGACCACTTATCTACAAATGTATGCCCAACAGATTTATTGTTATTATCAGAAACGCAAGCAGATTCGATAATCCGCAGTACTCGAGCCTATCGGTCCAATGTACGTCATTTAGGATTCCTCAGAAAAGACCAGTGCTATCTACGAAGAAGACCAATCCTTTGCAGTGTAAATCCTGTAGTTCCTCCAGTTGTAGAAACTGCCTTCCGAGATACGTATACCTTGATGCTCCTAGTGGTGCACAATTGCTTAGGATATGAGTGATGGTCTCATCCCCCACTTCACACATCCTATTAGTACATCATCTTTCAACCTCATTATGTGCAGGTGTTTGTTCAGAGGGCAGCGTCCTGTTATCAGACCTACTATCTATCTCAGGCATTCTCTAGCGAGTCCAAGCAGCCGCGTTTTTAAACCGTGCCGTAGCCGAGTCTCGCAGCTCTGATTGACAGACCGAAGGCTGACTCCGGACCAAGTAAATAATTTTTTGCTCCTTCTCCCACCAAGCGATTTGCTTCCTTCTTGCCTTCAATGCTGCTGTGCCCGTGCACCCGCATGAGTTTGAGTTATGTTCCCACAGCTCAGCCAGAATGTTCTAACAGTTCAGCATCAGCTTAGAGGTTACCTTACTTGATACAAGAGTCGTCAAGGCTCTCTGGATGTCCATACACATATAAATGTGTTTATCGACGAAACCTCTTCTAAAGTTGTTCAGAGCCTGCCTGCTCTGGAGGTATTTGTCAAAATAGATAAGGTAAAGTCTGGATTGAAAAATAACATTATTTTGCTGGTGTGTGATATTGATGCCAGTAATCTGTAGTTATCACTGGCATATCTCGTCCTTTTCTTACGTAGTGGTACAAAAATTGAAGTTCTCCAGTCATCGGCCGAGAATCCTGTCTCCCATGTCCTTTGGCATAGTCTATAAATAATTCTCACTCCATCTTCACCAACTAACTTACGCGCCTCGGCCGCGGTATTGTCTACCTCAGCTGTTTTGCCAGTTCTTAGTTCTTGTACGACTATTTCGACTTTTGATTTAGATTTAAGCATGCGTGTAATTGGCCTTATTGTTTTGAAAAAGTCTCTGCTATTATTGTGATCAGTATGTGACTTCGGTTCTCTACAGATGTCTTGTAGGTAAGAATTTTTATCTATTCGCGTCAGTCTATCATACTTTTCCGATTTGAAAGCAGTGTTGATATTCTGACCTTTCAGATTTTTTCTTATTGCAGTTAGAGTTTCAGCAGTACTCCAAAACCAAGAAAAGCTTGCATGTAGAAATTTGAAGAGGAAATAAAATGGTGTAAACCATAGTTTGATATCTCTAGTTCTCTAGTAACAAGTTTTAACCACGCCTGGAACCTTATGGTTCATTGTCGATTGAAACTATTTTGCACTTCAATTTGTAGCGCAATCGTGGGAATAATGTTGACATTTTTAGAGCAATCGATAAAAAATGCTGTGTTAATTTCATATATGTTATTTTGGAAACAATTCCACTTGTAACTCCCTCGTTATCAGTCCATGATCGATTTTTATTAAATTTCAATCCGATCGGAGTTTTCTGTCATGCTTATAAGACACATGACGGTCAGACAGATGAGCGAACATATAGACTAGTTATTCAGAATTTGATGATTAACACAATGGCACGATTTTCTCTTAAATTATGAGTTATTTGCAGTTTTAGAAAAGTGTATGGAAAAATGTAATACATAGGATGTTGGGTACATCGACAGAAAATTTTAAGGGGATGGTAGAGGGTCAATGGGGTCATCTAGAATCTGTATGACCATATATATCATTATACAAATTATCTCAGGTTTTTTCCCATGGGAGACCACTGAGGTCGCCTTCCCAAAAAAGAGGAATCTCAACCTGGCAAAATTATATCTCCGGAAAAATGAAATGCAGGTGAGTAATGTTTGGAACTGATTCTAGACACCAAATTAAATTTCAATGCACATCTAGATAGAGTGGTCAAAAATAACCTATGCATGTCTGACCTGGTGGCATAAAGTCGGAAAAAGGGAGGCAATGAGAAAACTAAGAAAAGTACAAAAACTGGCCTATCTAGGCATAACGGGAGCAATGTCAACAACGCCTACCGCAGCCATGGAAGTACTACTTTCCCTACCTCCGCTACGAAGACATCCAAATGTACTGGAGCAGAAGTTACGGAGGACCAACCAGAGACAGACATTGGTCTGAAACTGGGCAGTACTGTAACGGTGTTCCAAGCAGAAGTCATAGCTATAGAAATCTGTGCACAATAAATGATACTGACAAAAGAATTCGTATCATCACTAATAGCCAAGCAACTCTCAAAGTTCTGGATGCAGTAGAGATACGTTCTAAAACGGTAAAAGACTGCCTTAATCCCCTGGCGAAATTGACGAAACACAACAGTATACAACTGGAATAGACGCGAGGGCACCAAGGCAATGAAGATAATGAAAAAGAAGGTAAGCTGGCCAAAGAAGGTGCAAAAAGAGCCTTGATGGGATCCGAGCCAACCTGCGGGATATCATATAATATTGCAAGAGGAATGGTAAAGTAACTATTGAGTCAGAAACGCAACCTGTGATAAGACAGTCGCTTATGTTCATCACTGGTGAACCATCCAAGACAAGACAACGAACTGCTAAAATTGAGCGGAAAACAGCTGAGATGTGCAGTGGGTATCCTAACAGGACACTGCACACTGAATAGACACCTAAACGACATAGGTGTGAGGGGCAATCCAGAATGCAGGATGTGTGGTGAGTATGAGGATACTCCTCGCCGCATATGTGAACGCCCAGCCTTAGTGGCTGGAAGGCTTTCATACTTCGGAGGACCATTCGTGACCCCGGAAGAAATAACCTGAACTCCCATCCACCGTTCACTCACCTTTTGGAGAAGAACGGGACTAACGGTATAATGACACTATGGGGTACAATGCTAAAAGCTTCAGTACGGCGGGGTTTCGGAAGGAAAACAATCACAGATTTTGAAATGTCGGAATTTTTAGATATTGCGGCCAGCAAAGTGCCAAAACTTAACACCTCTTGATTTTCACGTCTGTGAATGAATAAAGCAACTTGTTTACGAAGTTGACATATTTGACTGCGACTACTTAAGCAGAAGAATTAATTAAGCAGGTGCAAGAATTAAGAAAGAGAAAAAGAGAAGGAATTAAACTGTTCTTAATTGTATCTTTGTTTCATTAATTTTAAACATCGTAATAGACAGACATCCAAGCGCTAATAAACTTTTACTGTCCACAGGAATATGTTTTTGTATTGTACTAACACTTCATCATACATGATTGGAAGGGGGATAAAACAGAGAAGTTTTTAAAGTTATTGGTATGTATTTCATGTTGTAGCAAATCGCATTTTGGCACCCAATCAATTTATTATAATTACATTATTTAATATATTTCATTTAAAACCACAGGCTATCGTTAAAAATTTTGTATAATTCATATCATTCCGCGCCACATTCAGTTGAACGCGAGACCGTCTAAACCCCCACCAAAGCATAAACTCCAAACCGTGACACTAATCAAGCGCGTATTTGGATTTGACCATTCTTCCACTCCGCCTCCATCTTTAAACTAGGAAGTCTGTAGTTGGAGTTCTTACAGAGGATCAGTCCCACCTGAACGGCCCACCGAGGAAGACGTGCTCCAGCATGCCCCAAGAGTAAGTTTGGTGAGAGTAGTTCCCTAAACCGTATCAGGTTCTGCAAATATCCCAAGTCGAGCCTACGTCATCACGTGCGCACAGGAGGAATATGGTTTCCCCTACTCTAGCTCTGGTAAGTCTGTTCTAGGCCCCGTCAAACCGCGAGATAGGAAGTGAGTTCCTCGCGAGCTCAACCATCAGCCAGATGTGCAGCAGCAGCTGACCAGATCGAGAAGAGCGTCCGCCACCTCCTGTCAGACAGGCCTGGCAGTAACCGCCAGCGTTCCGGAGGACTCCGAGGCAGTTCTAATCGACCGTTCACCAATAGCAGACCGCCCAAAGAGTAAGTAGTAGTAACGGACTGTGTATATAATAGTACGAGATATTTACAAATAAAAATTATTATATTCCTAACTGCGTGTTTTACTGCTGTGTATGTGAGAGTCTAATTTTCCCTGATAGGCCCTCTGGAATTTACCGTTTCTCCACTGTAGTTACTCCAGCCCTACTTTACAGGCTGTTTGAGGGACGTGGCGTTTCCCCACGTAATATAGGAAACTGGCGCCCGAGCAACTGAACCGTTGCTGAGGTGTCAAAAGTGACCCTTTTCGGTCTCACCGAAAAGTACGTCATAATGTGTGCTATTTTTGAGAAAAGGCCGTTCAAATTTCAAATATAATTCTACAAAACATGAATTTTAATTTATATGTCTATTTTTTTTATCACATTTCGATCTCTGATATTTAACACAGAGCACTACTTTCAAATTGCGTTTCCAATAAAGAAGATAAAAAATAACAATAAAAATAATAAATTGTGGTTAACTCGTAGCATAATAATTTCGTCCCATAAATTAAAATTGTTACATAAAATAATGACTCAAACGAGAAACGATGCAGATAATGAATATTATAAGAGATATAGAAAAGTTTACAAAAAGGTCATTCAGGCAGCAAAAAAGTTGTAAAATGAAAAAACTGTTTTAAACGCTATAAATAAAAATAAAAAAGTTTGGAAAGTAGTTAACAATTCGGTAGGAAAAAATCAAGACAGAGGCATCTACGAAATAAAATCTAATGATTCATTGATAAAAGAACCTAACTTAATTGCTGATAATTTTAATGACTTTTTTGTGGATTTGACACTGAAAATAAATGGCAAATATGAAACACAAGAAAATATAATATTTCCTCCAGTAAAAGACTATCCCACTATGTTTATTGAACCTGTCACCGTACTGTGTACAATGCTATAATAGATTTAAAAAATTCAAATTCATGTGGAATCGATGAATTATCTTCTAATTTATTAAAAATAAATGTTAATTATTTAGTATATCCTTTGACTTTTCTTATAAATTACTCGTTAGAAGAAGGCATTTTCCCCGAAATATTTAAAACAGCCAAAGTTATTCCTCTACATAAAAAAGCCGATAAATTATCAATTGAGAACTATAGACCTATTTCACTTCTGTGTACATTGTCAAAAGTATTGGAAAAAATAATTTTTGATAAAATTGTATTATTTTTAAACAAGCATAATATTTTGAGCAACTGTCAGTATGGTTTTAGGAAGGGCAAAGATACACATTCTGCGATTCTACAATTCATTATGAATCTATATGAAAACCTAAATAATAATAAAAAATGCATTGGGCTTTTCATGGACCTAAGCAAAGCTTTCGATTTAGTTAGTCATGATTTACTTAGTGAAAAACTCTTCGAATATGGATTGAGAGGTAAAATTCATGCTTGGTTACTCTTTTACCTGTCTGAGCGGAAGCAAATAGTTGAAATTGTTGGTGTAAGGTCAAATGTAAATAATATAAATATAGGTGTACCACAAGGATCTGTATTAGGACCTTTATTATTTTTAATATTTGTCAACGATTTACCTTGCATTGACACTCACAACAATTTAACAATGTTTGCCGATGATAATACTTACTTAATATCAGGTCCTTCAAAAGACGCTACTACAAAATCACTACAAAGTATGATTGATAGGTTTGTAAAATGGATACAAAATTATAGACTACATTTGAATACATCAAAAACGGGTTCTATTAATTTTACTCCAAGAACAAACGCTATAAGCACGAGTTACCTATTAAGAATCAATAACAAATCCATTGAGCAAGTAGAAAACACGAAATTTCTGGGAATATATATTGACAACATGCTTAGCTGGGAAAAACATGCTGACTTACTATGTAACAAAATGTCATCTCTATGTTTTGCAATACGCAGACTGAAACAAGTTACTAGCAGGTCAATAGTTCTAACATTTTATTTCGCTCACATCTTGTCACATTTACGTTATGGTATTATATTTTGGGGAAATTCAAGTCACTTTAATAGAGTATTCAAAATGCAAAAGAGGATAGTTCGAAACATAGTTGGCATTAAAAGTACACAGTCATGTAGATCATTATTTAAAGAGCTATATATTCTACCATTAGCATGCATATACATTTTGGAAATATTAGTATTTGTCAAAAATAATGAGTCCCAATTCGTTTCAAATAATGATTTTCACGAATATAATACTAGACATAATCAGCTTTTAACTATACCAGCACATAATTTGGCACTATACGAAAAATCTCCTAAATACATGGGTATAAAATGTTATAATAAGTTACCTAATGATGTAAAGTCTATAAATAATATTAAATTATTTAAGAAAAAAACATTCGACTTATTGTTAAATAATAGTTTTTACACTGTTTCAGAATATTTAAATTCATAATATCTATTTTTATATGTATTTCTGTTTTACTTTTGTATTTTGTTCGTTTGGTCTTTTGTATTTACTTATATCATAAAGTTTGTCATATACAGATTTTTATAGCTAGAACTTTTTTGAAATTTTAATCTAGAGTTAAGTTATCTCGTTCAATTTTCGCAACTGCATCTTTCTGTTCTTTGACTTGTCCTACACCATTGTAATGGTCTCTTGGAAATAAATACATTTATTATTATAGACTTAACAGCGGCACACTTTCTCAGCCGTAGCTAGAGACTATTCACCGAATCCCGCGCGCGCGATTGAAATTCGGCTCTGTTGGAGCCCGTTCCAGGTTTTTGGGCCCTTCAGTTGGTGATGCCCGCTCCAACAGCTCAGAGTCCAAAGCCCAACAAGGGATCACAGAGACTCCTAGTCCAGGACTTTCCTTAAAATATGAGCTGTTCCCAATAGTGCGATCTTCTGCACTTCTTGTGCGCTCGGTTCACCAGGCAGCTGTTGTAGACTCCGGTCATAGCCCTTCTTGACGGTTCCAAGGGCTCCTACAATTACTGGTACGACTGTGGTCTTTGCATTCCACATTCTACTAACTTCTATTTGGAGGTCTTTATACTTGCTCAACTTTTCCGTTTCCTTGGACATCACGTTGGTATCATTTGGAATGGATACATCGATCAGTAAACAGGATTTTTCCTTTTTGTTATGTACGACGATGTCTGGCCTGTTTGCGCGTATTTCTCTGTCAGTTATAATCGGCAAATCCCACATAATTGTGACGTCGTTGGTATTGACAACCTTCTCGGGGGCATACTCATAATATTTTGGCGGTACATGACCCAGTGGAGATATCTGGCCACTCTGTTGTGCCTGTGAGTGTACTCTGATGGTGCCAGGGTAGTACATCCCGCCACCACGTGGCTGACATGTTCTTCCGCTAGCCCGCACATCCTACACTTGCTGTCAAGAGACTGTTTCAAGATCATCCTCTGGTGGTACCTGGTGTTTAGTGCTTGGTCCTGTGCTGCTATTATCAGACTTTCCGTCTCCCCCTTCAAGCCCGAGCCATTCAACCACTGCATAGACGCCTTTTTATCTACTGCTGGTCGGTCCAGATCGCGGAATAATTTCCATGCATCGGCTTTGCGCAGAGTACTTCTATTTTCCTCTTTTCGATGCTGGTTTTAATTTTTTTCTTAACTTCCTCGTCGGTGGTTTCGGCTTCCAAATATTCTTATTATTACTATTATTATTATTATTATTATTTATTAAGCCTTTCAATAGTGTAATAATATTGCTTCCTGACGAAAATTTCAATAAAACAAAAACAATTAAAATGGCCAATATCCGAAAATTTCCAATACTTTATATAATATAACGTTTATTTTTAAACAGTAAGGATATAATACAATTAGTATAATGGTAGATAAGGTCATATAGGTTCGAAATGATCCCTTCTACAGTCTTTTTAAAACTTTCTATCGATGTATCAAGCACCCTGTATGTGTATATTCTTCATGTCTGAGAATAGTGTAATAATCCGTCAATATGCATTGAGTGGAATTTACGTGTACCTTGTGAACAACATCGAAGAGGGGTCAAACCCTCGAACACATAAACTGTTAATGCAGACAGCCCATCTGAAATGAAGCTCACACAGAGAGCTCAAGACTGTTCTCGTCCGAGATATGATGGCTGAGAGCGTGATCTATGACTGAATGCCAACTCGTAGAGCCATAGATCAATCACGCATCGATCAGGAATCAATAAAAACCCGACTATAATTACCTGTGCCTGCTTATTTCGGAATCCTACACATGCATTGTAATTACTGTAAATGGTTTGTATCTTTGTAAAAACACAAAGCGCAATTGAGCAAATAAATCTCTGCTTTTCAAATGTACGGCAGAATGAAAAGGAACGATGGTTATTATTGCTAATGGGCTTGCAGATATAACTCATATTTTATATTTTTAATATGCACTTGGTTTAAATTTGTAACCTTTTATAGAGACCGGTTAATGAGAAAAAACTATTCGGATGCATATAGAACTAATGTACGTGTTTTGTGAGTAATAAATAAATGAGTTAAATTTTCTGCATAGCTCTACAGCGACACCGGCCACAAACTACAAAACTTTTGCAATTTGTTGGAGCCTGATTTTAATTCCCCAAATATATACTTTCATAACACATATAGTAAAATCGGATAGCATAAAAATATTTCAGCGCTGGCGGCGAACATGCCCTTTTGGATATAGTTTCTACATATATCAAAGATCAAAAAACGCCCAGGCCCCAAAAATTTTGCCCAGACCCCACCACCAATAATGACGTCATCAAACTGTGGGTCAAAAACCTATGCATATGCATAGACTAACTTACTTAAGGACCATATTAAATATGTTTTATATACTTAAATATATACCGGGATATCTGTTCTAGTATTTATAACGTTTTTGCGAATACATACAGAGCTGCAAAGTTTTTAGTCTAGCGTGGAATTGCAGCGTTTTAGTGTTTAGCAGTAAAAACAGAATACCAAAGTATTTGTCAGTATTTATGTTTCATGTTGTACACCGTGAAGTGTCCGCAAAAATTGGTACTGGACGGTGCGGTTATTGTCCATTTACGTTTTTGGAATATTTTAACAATATATTTAAGCAAGGTGAAGTGGGGTAAATTGGGACTAAAAATTTAAAAGGTTGACTTTGATGTCACGTAACTTTATGAAAAACTGAGATACAGTGGTGCACTTTGAACAAGAAATAGTACCTATGTTATATTCACAAAATACCCATCAATTCAACATAGTGTTGTAAAAAAGAGTCAGTTCTGTAAGTTCACCTGATGAACCCACTTACCCCGCTAACTGGGGCAAGTGGGTTCTTCATCTCTACTTTTCGTATGAATAGTTATATTCTCTATTGGAGCAAGTGGACTAATCTGCACGGTTTTAGCTACAAAACGTTTTCTTCAAATCTAAAATATTCCCAAAATTATGGGAGTTTCGAACTTAAGTTAAGTTAAGGTTAAGGAGTAAAATAGTAAAAATATATTAAACGATTTTATTGCAAAAACAGAACGAAATTATTTAAATTCAAGTTTTGTACAAAGAAATAGTTCATTCTACAACAAAGTATCATGAGGAAATAGAAATTATTTAAGAACTAATTAATATTATACGAGTTAATTCAACAAAAAAGATGAGTTCCCCTCTTCTCCCTGGATTTGGCTCAGGCAGTAGATTTAATACGGAATCATCTGTGACCATACATTCGTCTACAACTTTTGGCCAGTAGAAGATTTATTTTAACGTATCCTCTTTCTTTATAGTGAACTTTACCCTTAATTCTTCTACTGTGTAATTTCAAGTATTTGACCAACAAAGTGCTTCTTGGTCTTTCTTGTAGAAAATTCAACCAAAACCCAAGTCTTCACTTTCATATTCTCTTGAATATTCATGAGATCTTCATGCTGTCTGTCATTTTCTTCAATAACGTATCTCTTTAGCAAATCCTCTAAAGTTTCCTCCTCACTATGACTCTCTAAATTTATTTATTTTTTAATTTTTTTTTCCTTAAGGACTAGTCCCCACTTGCCCCGCTAACAAAAATAACGGAGCAAGTGGGAACTATGGGGTTAAACTTAACAAACAGGATAATACAATTTTTCAAAAATTACAGGAAGTAACATTAGTGACATACAACATCAGCAGTCCTGAAAATTTGATCCTTTATAATCTGCTTTCATAGATAAAAAATTTTGAATTTTTTGAAGACAACTTGAAAATCTCGATCAAATGTAGACAATTTCAAAATGAACAAATTGATGCCTTAAAAATGTTCCGAAATCTATACCCAATACGTTGCAGCTGCATGGAGGTCTGAAGAACAATCTTCTGTGAGTTTAATTTACAAATAGGATCTTTTTCACAAATTATAATAAAAATACTCACTTGCCCCAGATCCCCGCTTGGCCCACCCCACCTCACTATATTTGTCGGCTATTCCAGAATTTACAATGAACTGATTTAGTATTTGAATTTGAATCTTAAAAGCTGACACACGCTAATCAAGAGGAGTAGGAGTGCACATACGAGTTACACCTTCCACAATAATTCCACAAAAATATAACGAATTTTAACGAGTAGATGAAAACAAAAAACAGTTGTTTACTTTCTTGGTAGAACGGCTAATAAACGAACATTACATTTTGAAGGAAAAACAATAATCTGTATGCTTGAGGAAAGAGCAATATCGTCTTCAGCAGAGTTAGATCTATCAGTTATTTCACCCTCATGACATGAAGAAGCGGACGGACGCCTTCTTCTTCGTGCTAAGCATGCAGCTGATAATGGCCACAACTGCGTTAGCATTCGAACGGTAGATTCGAATGTTGTGGTCATTGCAGTATCTGCTTTTTCAAATTTTGAAAATATTCAACAACTTTGGATTGATTTTAAATCGTGGTTTAATAGGCATCAATGACCTATGTTCTCATTTATCACAGGAGATCTGTAGCTTTTTGCCAATATTGCATTCTGCAACAGGTTGCGATACCGTGTCCCAGGGGCTCAGCCAGGGGGTGAGCCATGCCCCCCCCCCCCCCCCCAGCCGTCCTCCATGAACCAAAAATAAAGACGCATAATCTCTATCAGTACAAAGCAGTATTCAAACTATCCCTTTATCCCTTGAAATAAATATTTTGTAATTAATGCCAATATTATCTAGTAGAGAAATCTATACACATCCGTTTACAACAATTTTCTGAAAAGTTTTCCTCATCCTCTGGACAGGCCGGTTCTATTGCCCCTCCAAATGAATTTTCTGGCTGCACCACTGCCGTGTCCTGATTTTGTGGAGTAAGCAAGAAAGGAGCTTGGAAGATGTGGATGGTAGATCCTAATATTAATTCCGCTTTTGAGCCGCTGCTAGTGGGAAGACATTCAGATGAAGATATCATGCGTATCGTGCAAAGATTTGTGATTCTTTTGTATGATGTAACATCTCCCTTAAACACAGTTAATGAGTGTAGACGATTCCTTCTCATTAAAAAAAGTAGACGCAAAATGCTTTACTTCAGCATATCAAGCGAGCCACTCTTCAAGCCCTTATATGGAAGCACTTGGGGATGGGAAAAAACTAATGACGGGTTTCAGCCATTGTGGTCTACTATTTTCGATGTCGCAAAAAGTTGTGAAGAACTAATTGTCTGTAGCTGCAAACAAAGGTGTTCTGTGTGCAAATGCGTCAGAAACGGCCTTCAGTGTACGAAATTGTGCACATGTGAAGGACATTGTTCTCAAAATTATTAGTTGTAAATATTTTCTTTTTTAGATGTAAAACAATTTTTTATTAAAATGGTTACACAAACTTTTTTGTTTTTTTTCTTGACTCAAAGGATGGAACACTTAATGGGAAGGGGTAACGCTATTTACAGATCCATCTTACAAAATTTGACTACAACCACTGAATTTATTGACCACAAGAACAAAAATTGATACAAAACACGAATGTGCAGATAAAATGTCAAATTTTTGCCACCATATTAAAAAAATAAAATAAAAAACATTACAGACATCATTTCAGTCTATACCTAAAACCAGTTTCTCGACCTCTCATTTCATGACGTCATTACCGGAGTCCGAAATTTTTGGCGACTGTGGCGTTTTTTCATCTTTGGTATATATAATATTTATATCCACGTTCACCGCCAGCAATGAAATATTTTTATGATTTTTAATGCTATCCGACTGCATTAATAGTCCAGTCAGAATAGACATTCCACCTCGAAAAAATTCCGATGGCGTTGAAAACTTATACAGACCTTTAAATATTCAGTTTAAATGAAATATCAAAAGTCCCCATTGATCCGACCAGTGCGATTTTCGGAAAATATCTCTTAAACGGTGAGGTTTTTAGTAAAAAATGATGATATTTTTTAGAACATGTTATTCTCTACAAAAAATATTTTTACACTTTTTGTCATATGCATGATTGTTCGTGAGTTATCGCGATTTAAAAAATTGCAAAACTCATATTTTCATAATATGCACTTTTTTCCGCACCACCTACAAGATACAGTGCTTGGTGCTTTTTCTTACGTGGTATCCCCAGTAGGTATAATCCACAATCTGATCGGATTAAATAATAGATTTATATCGATTAAAAAAAATCTGATTAAATATTCCCAAATTCTACACCAGCAGTCGTACGTTCTTCTTCTTTTTCGCCTTCTCCTTCTTCTTCCTCCTCTGGTTGTTGGATTTCTGTAGATTGTTGTAGGAAGCAGCATGGATCTAATATTTCTTCATTTATATCGAAATCATCCATTGTATTTGGATGCATCATTGGAGCAAGATTGACCTCTGCAATTCCCACATAGTATTGAACAAAACTTTTTTCCATCCACAATTATGATTGCAGCCCTTGGTGCAATTACAAAAAATGGTATTGAGTAGTCTTTCTGGAGCAAACAGTTGTTGATTGATACCCATCCCCAGCTTTCAGGGTCCAGTCATAGCCATACTTGAACTTGATAGTAGACTCGATACAAATGCTGATAAGCAGCAGATGTTGGAGGCAGACAGGTTGACTATACAACTTTATTATGCCGTGTACTTTTCACAAAACTCAAATATCTATAGTGGTCCATAGAATCAATTTTTCTTGGAGCTCCGTTAGTGAGAATAATGTCTGGAGGAGAGTCCACCTTTGTAAATACTTCATCGCAATCAATTAAATGGTTACGTTTTTCCATTAATTTAAATACCATTATTTTACCTTTTTTAAAAAATGCAGACGACAACGACGACGACAACAATAACAACAACAATAATGCGCCATTCCTGGAGTCTGGCCAGGAGCCAGCCAGACAACCACGGCGAACATCGCCGAGGTGGGTGTGAGGCTGGGCGCGGAGGTCCGGTTTGGCTGTGACGAAAATTAGTTGGTGAATTAAAACTCTTGCCTAATGGAGAAAGGCTTAAATTTAACAATATCGTGCAACGCAGTACATGAGGGCACTTAAAAATAATTAAAATTAAAACTCTAAAATTTATCGATTTCGCGCACACAAGAACACTTAAAAACTTTGATTGCTGGCACGGGAAAACAAAACTCATCGAAAAAAACCCGTTTGAGACAATTCCACCCTAGTAGTCTTCCTGACGCCAGCAGAGTGTCGTGGATAGTTAAAAGTGTGTAACAAAAACCTTTTCAGATCTTCTGGAGCACTAAAGAAACCCTTATGCAAAGTTTCATCCAAATCCGTTCAGTAGTTTCGCCGCTATTGTACTAACATACATATTTATGGTGGCCCATCTTTTTCGAAATCGAAATTTTTTATTTCTCACCCCTGCAAATGGTTCCATTTGAAGAAAAAACAGTCCCCTCAAAATATTATTGAGGCAAATTGAAGGCAAGGGGTGCCGCAGAATGCATTATTATGCAATAATAAAAGTAAATTGAATTATTTACATTCTTTGGTTGATGCATTGTTTTTTTTTTTTTAATCAGCAACATTTATCTTTAGAATGACTAATCAAGTCATACAAATATCAAAGACATTATCTGTTGTGACTATGACATGTGTCATACTACTGTAAATTCGTAGTCTAAGAAAACTAGACTAGAAGTTTTATCTTTGTGTATTTTATTATGAAACGTTTTTTTCATACATAGTACCAAATATTATCCTAAATCTACAAGACATATAGTAATAAAAACAATATTTTTTGCACTAGGCCAAAGCATGCGACAGGGTTTCTTTTTTTACATTTGGAAACTGTGATTTATAATCATTTACAACTTGGAGTAAAAACTGTTTTTGGTCTTCATTTTTTGTTAAAATGTCATTATAATCAGTAATAAGTTTGATTCCTCTCTCAGCGGCATCATTTACAACTTTAATTTTGTTTACAATATTGAAACATCGGGTATAACTTTCATTTTCCCTCCATGTTGTTGGATCATTTTCCAAAAATTCCATAGACAAACCTAATTTTTGAAAAAACTGTTTAGTGTTCTCGCATATGAAGTCCTGAATTTCCTTGTTTTCAACGTCAGTAATGTTACTAATCATAAGTCGTTTAATACCCTCTTGACTTGGTGCTTTCCTATTCAAAGCTTTAACTATTTCTCTTTTAGTGGTAACTGAAATATCGTCATCAAAGAAAGATAAGCCAACATTTACTGAATTAAGGTACCACAAATGGTTCACTATTTTCCTACTTGCGGCTTGAGATATTTCTTTGTCAATATTTTGATAATTAATGAGTTCTTTACAAAAGTCTAAGTCATGAAGCGGTGCTTTACTAGCAAATGACGCTGTAAACCAGGCCTTTACATAAACCTTTACAATAAAGAGACATATATCTTCAATACCTATTTTTCTTTTTTAGTTAGTTGGAACTAATCTTGGAAAAAAAATATTTTTAGACAGTAAATGGCTTTGGCCATCCAACGTGCATGATGAAATGCCCCTGGTTGATAGAATGTCGTGTGAGTGGGCTCTTCTTCAACAAAAAGTTTAGAAAGCATTAAAAATTCTTTATAATCATCACGAGGCTGTTGCAAAGTTAAAGCTGCATTTAGAAACTTTACAATTTCGGCTTTAACTGGTTGTAAAATGTGTTTAATTTTTGATACCTGAAATCCAGTTTTTAGTTTATTTTGATCTATTTTAGGCCAAAATTCCCTAAAACGTTTAAATAGTGGCACATTTGGACCAGATGAGGAAGGCATTTTTGTGTCAAACACACTTCTCAAAACCACTTCAAAAATATGATGTCTACAAGGAAAATATAATTTTTGTTGCAATAGTGTGGCTGCTCCATTTATATAACCCATATTTGATGCTGTTGTATCACAACACAAAGTTATTACCTTTTCGTCCAAATTCCATTCACAAAGCACATCATAAACTGCTTCAGTCTGTTCTCTTCCAGTTGAATTGGGCAAAGCTGGTACTCCAAGTAGTTGTTCAATATCTCCACTAGTAACTAACCTAGCAAGTCTATCGATACTTCCCATTCCAGTGAGAGAAGGTAAAAGTTTTCCATCCCAATGGATGACTGGGGCCAGCAATTCAGAATTACCGAAGGCAGTTTTTAATATTTCAGCTCTTTCTTCGCGGATGCGTTGTCTAGAGCGCTGAAGTGTGGTTCTGCTGATGGACAAAGATGTGGTGTCATGTCCTAGTGCTTCTGCTACTGCCGTCAAAATATGGACTCCATACCTGTCGCTTATTTTGCAAGCATCAAATGCAGCGGCTATTTTTGGTGTGATGATGTTACATGTTTCATACAATCTCCTCTTTTTTGGCTGTGACGGGCCAGGTTGGTCTTGTAACAACTCTTCTTGGGCTTCGATTATTTCATCTTCATTTTCGTTGGAGTCGGCTGAATTACTACTTGATGATGGACAGGTGACTGTTTCCTCTAATCTAGCTTTTTCCTGTTGACTTCGTTGCATTCGTTCGGATAATTTCTGTAATTTCTCCTCAGCTGATTTTTCTTGAGAAGCAAGTTGGTAATCAATACCATGCATAAATCCAGGACGTCCCTTTTTTCTTTGGTTAATTAAAAACTGCTTATCTTCATCTATTTTCATCAACTCCAATGCATTTGCATGAGAAATGTCAAAAAGATCGTCCAATTTTTCAACGAAATTTTTTTCTTTACCTCCCGCACTGGCCCTTTTAGCCAATTTTTGTAAGTTCCTCCACTCTGCATAAAGTTTATCTAGTTCTTTAACACAATGAAAATCCTGACGTGTCGGTATGCGAGCTTTATCCCAAAAAACTGACACCTCTTTTATTGTTAATTTAGCACTTTCATGTACACTTAGCTTCACTTCACGAATGCTATAAAAGAGCACTTGTAATACTTGTCTATTAGACGGCAATTTATTGCCAATGATTTGTGACGAATAGTGTCCAACTAAGTAAATGAAAGTATCCTTTCGTAAGGATCTAACATCAGCCATCGTTAAATGTTTTTTCAAAAAGGAACGTATGCTAGAACTTATAATGTCACCACTGTAAAACACAATTGCAAACTGACATAAAAACCTACCGTAGGTGCATTATATTTCCAAACTTCCAAAACAAATAATTTCTAGGAAATAATTACACCAATAAAACATTATGAGAAAAGAGGTAGATATTTGTATTTTAAATAAAATTTAAGTGTATTACCGTAATAAAATCTTATCTACAAATTTCTACCTGAATGCGGCACGGGTTACCGTAATAAAATCTTATCTACAAATTTCTACCTGAATGCGGCACGGGTTACCGTTCACCGAATTATCTGAAACTTTGACATAAATTATTCCTAGTATAATAGTATATTTTCGTGGGGTGAGACTTAAAAAATACGCAAAAAAAATTCACCCCCTATAGAGATGGGCCACCCTAATACATATACACATACACACACACACACATACTCACACGCAGACATTTTTCATAAACCATTTTTTTGGGTTCCTGGGACCCAAACGTAAAGATTTGATGTTTTCTCAATTTTCTATTTTGGACCAATTTTAGTAACATTCCACAATTTTATTGTGGGGAGGTTAATAAGATATGAGCTTTACATTTTAGATAGGAGGTGAAACTTTGTGAGAAATATATTTTTGTTGCTATTTGAGCTTTTCCAAATTTAATAAAGTAAACTATCTTATCAATGGGAGTTCGTGCAGTCAATATTATCACCAAATCGACATCTTCACCAACAACAATAGTTGCATTTATATTTGACTGTCCCATAACTGTTTCAATTATGAGATCATCAGCGTCATTAGTAGCTTCTTTTATAGAAATATTAGCAGATGTTAATTTTTCTTCTAACATTGAAATAAACCGAGTCTTATTATCAGTATTACCAAGGAGTTCCTGTTGATTTGTTGGAACAATCATAAATCGATCAAAAAGAACATCAGAAGGTGAAGATGTTTTAACAGTCCGATGACGTTGCTGTGCAGCTTTGATTTTTTTTTTATCGGCATAACCGTCAAATACTGTAATAACGTTGTCACCAAAAAGTCTACGTACATAATAAACGTAATATTTCTCAAAAATAACATCGAATATTTCTCCTCGATCCCACACAACACGATGTAAAAGATGTCCTCCATCAATTATGTAGATATAATTTGTATTATCAAATTAAATATTTTGCAATTTTTTGATAATTTGCCTGGATAGCAAGTTAAGTTACGTAGATTACTTACAATTCTTCCTGCAACTAGTATATATACCTAAACGAGAAAATACGCTTCCAACAATCTCTTTCTAAATTATGTTTTGGTAACACTTTGTATGCACTACGAAGCCCCGGGAAGCAAAGCTCCTGCCTTTCGTGAGTTGCTAATCTAAATAAAAAGTTATAATAAACCACAATCACTCAAAATGACGTAGAATTGGTAACACATGTCCAAACTGCATACCCTTGCTCCAAGTGCTAATTATTCATACAGGAAGAGTATCCAAGAAAACGTCAATACTGTTTACGATTTCGTGATGCACATCCATAACCATATAAATAACCCTCACTGTGGGCTCTTTAAATAATACTGTAGAAATAAAATTAGACATACATACATTACACTTTGATCTTTTGCTAGGGGCCGAAATGCAATAATATTAATCAAGGAGAAACTCGTGAGCTAAAGTATTACTTCAAATTTAATTCTCAAAACGCCATATGTATAACGGATGATTATTTTAGAATTCTGTAATAAGTACCCGTTATTTAGTGGCAAAACGTGGAAAAAATTGTGGCCTAGGGTAAATACATATTTCTTATACAATGAAATTCTAAACCTTGAAACATGCAATTATTGATAAAATGTAAATTTTTGTTAACAAATGTGCTATCAAAAATCCTGTATGATTCATTATATTTATGCATAAAAACTAAAATGCGGAGATTAAATTTCTTCCTAAAAATTAACGATTTTAAATCCACGTAAACTGGTATTCATTTGCGAGAAAAAAAGTTGACTGTTAAAGGCATTTGTAGATTTACCTTTTACAGAATGGCTAGTAAAATTATGAAATAAATTCGTTTTACTGTAGAAAATAATTACTAATATGTAAATCATGTGTATAAGCAGTGTACGTTTGCTAGTACTGAATTGACATTCTTTTTGAAGTTTTATTTTATCCCATCATATCACTTCCATATCCAGTAACGACAGAAAAAAAATTGAAATTTTTTTTTGTTCAAATAGGCTTAGAATGTCATGAAACGTCGATATTTTAAGTTTGAGAGAAAAAAAACTTTTTTTTGTGCGCACGATTACTCTGGAACCGTTTAAAATATTGACTTGAAATTTGGTACACTTATGTAATTTAACGGAATCTGGAACTATATTATATTTTCATCTTATCCCGTCAAAGGGTTGGGGGGTAAATTGGAGTAAATGTAGAGTAAATAGGTAAATCAAGCAGGTAAGGACCTAAAAAATTGGTATTTAGAATAGACAAGAGAAGCTAAGTTCTCAAAAAATTTTTTGGCATTAGACAATTTCAAATATTATATTATTAAACTTCCATGAACAATTATTTCCACATACAAATTTTTTTCGTTGTGAGAGATGTGGATAGAAAATTTGGATGTGGAAGTAGTGATTCCTTGGGCAGTGGTTTTTACTAGATAAGTTAAGGGCAAAAAAAAATGTTTTGGCCTTTAACATACTATAATAAAAAAGGATTTTTTTTTTATAATTTGGGCTCCGAGGATTGGAAACCTTTAATTTAAAAAAAAAAAAAAAATTGTTAATTTCCGAAAAGATTTGCGCTCTCTAACCATTTTTTAACCAAAAAACTCAATTTGGGACCACTGTGCGGTCCCCAGCTCATCAGTTTGTAGTGTGAGATTACTAAATAAGAGTAAGGATTTCCTTATTTTGAGTTTTGATAGTTGCCGGTAGAATTTGGTCACAAATAGACGATCTGGAAACTACTGATAGAATTTGGTTACGTAGTTACAATTTAATGAGTGTAATGGGATTGGTAACGCAAGCTCTTGGCGATAAAATGTATTATTATGGCTACTGTGCTTAGTTTGGCTAAAAAATGATGGGGGTGAAAACTACCCCTTCTGAGAAAAAATTTAAAAACACAGATTTAAGCGTTACATACATTGAGACTATGTTTAAATATGTAGAATAAACATTATTTCATGTCCTGGAATATAATTTATGATGTGTTATAACATTTCAAAATTTTCACCAAATTTTTTAAAAAATTAGCTCGAAAATTAGTTTTCAACAGCTTGAAATGTTTTAATGGTGCATTTATAATGAATTAAAATCCCGTCACTGTTTATAATACGATTTATGATTTATTGCAACGCTTCATCCATTACAAACCGCCCTCGTGCTAAAATTAACTACCATATTTACTTAAAATTAAAAACTGGAATTATTGAATGAGTTTAAAGGGGAAAAATACAAATTTTATTTACATTTTAATAGCATGTTTTATTACTGAAAATCTGTGGATCGTCAGAAGAACTATCATCACTATCGACCTTCTCCTCTTGGTTTGTAATTGGAGGACTATTTTGACAGTTGTCACCGGAGCACGTTCCACATGTTGCGTTACAAAAAAGTCCAACTTTTCGGCAGCTACAAGCCCCGCCGCATCCTTTTCTGCAATACAAAATATCATTTTGAGGAGTTCTTCCGGTGCATGCATATCAGGCATTTTGATTAGTAGTAAAAATTCTTCATTATTAATCCATCCGCAATCAGTTGAACCAACATTTTTGTTCCCAAACCACATCTGGGTTTGTAAATAAATCCTCTTAATGTGCTCATTCAGAGCATCAACTGTCAGAACAAGGGATGATAATCTCACAGCACTGTTTTTAGTGGTAGCTTTAATAAAGGAATCATAGCGCATCTGCTCGAGAAACACTGATATTTCTTCAACACGGATCAATTTTTTTAACTTGTATTTCCTTACAGTAATATTGTGCAGTACCTACCTACCGGCTTCTAAATTTTTTTCCAGCTCTGAAGTACTATCATAAAATATCTCCACCTGATCTCTTAAATCCGGTTTTAATTTTAACCGGATCTCTTAAATCCGGTTATTCCGGGTCGGTTTTCTATAAGAGAGAAAATTTTTTTTTGCCTTTATTGTAGAATACGGACGTTGTATCACATTCAGTGAAACAATGCGAAAAAATGATTAATTTCGCACTGTTTGGATGATCCACTTCAAAAGTTTTCGAAGAATGCACCATCGAAGGAACATTTTGTTTTGCTAATTTTAGGAAATAAATTTCTTCGTCGACTTCTTGCTCTGGCAGTCAAAATTACTAAGATATCGACATCTTCCGCAACTATAACTTTTTATAATCTCGAGACATCCTGAATGGCTATTTCTACCATTAATTCGTCAACTTTCCCTTTTCCTTGATAGCATTTGATAGATTTCTTTTGTAATTCCTCAATATGTTATAAATCTGCTTTTATTTTTGTAATGTGTGTGTGTGTGTGTAGGTGTGTGAGTCGTGTGTGAGGAAATACTTGTACATATATGGATACAGGCATATGTGTTTACATGTATTCATAAATGCTCCAAAATTGTTGAGAATAAAACAATTTACATGCTCCGAAATTTTCACCGAAAAAGGACAATTAGTTTCTCAACGATAACATCTTTCATTTTTAAGCTATTCAATCGCTCCAAAAACTATTTTGCAGAGAATTTTAAGAGCTACAAGGCAAACGAACTATTCGTTTTTTTTTATAAGCTTCATTTTCGTACTCTTACCATTTTTTTTATAAAAAAATGATTTTAGAGCAATTTCCAAAAACCCGATTTTTTCAAAAAATTATAAAAATTTTCATGATTGAAAATGGGTACAGAATGAAAAATAATTATTTTAAAAATTCTAAAAAATTTTAGCATGTTAGTTATATGCGTTAACAATATCTAGAAGGATTTTAAAAAATTTGTAATAATAAAAAATTAAAGCAATAAAACTAAAAAAAAAAATGGCGCGTAAATTTTTTAATGTGCTACTTTTTTTGTTTGTAACTTTTTTAGTTTTCATTATAAAACTTCTGATTCCAAAGAAAATTTTAATACCTTTAATTTTTACAAGAATAAAATAATTTTCTCATAGTTGTAGATTTTGAGTAATTTTTATATTTTTTCTGAATATTTCGGCGCCATTTTGAAAATGCCATATTTCCAAAACAAAACATCAGAGAAAAAAAAAAGAAAAAAACATTCGAATTGCTTTCGTAAAAGCTTTAATTTTGTACCAAAATTAAAGAAAATGATAATAAATCACAACCTAAAGAAAATGATACATTTAAAATTTTTTTTATTAAAGTCCATATTTTTCGAGTAATTTTGAAAAAAGAACGTCTAGGAATACTGATTTTAGAGGGTGAAAATTTGTAGTTCGCAGTATCTCGCAAAATATGGATTTTAGCAAAAAAGTGTATAATACCTTTCTTTCTTATAATATATTTATTTTTATTTTATTTATTTATTGAGAACACTGTTCAATAGGTAGATAACCCAATTATAGAACAGGAGGGTAAGCAAAAACAATAAAGTTAAATGTAGGTACATTAAAAAAAAATTGAACATACTTAAATATGAACATTAAAACTTGTGGTAACATAAAAGAGAAAATATGGTCACAGACTTACAAACATAACATATATATAGTACAATATAATGTGAGCTAAAACAAAAAAAAATGTGTACAAGTATAACAAAATTATTATTAAGTGAAAGAAGTAGGTAACAAGATGGGAAGAAGAAAAACAAATTATTTATTTAAGTAAAACGTTTTTATGTCATTAAGGCTGCAACTAAATATATCAAGATTATTACCGGCTGCATTGCAATTATTACAAGCTGAATAGAGAGGTGAATGTTTAAGAATATTAGTGTGAGGTGTCGGTAGATAAAACGTTAAGTTCTCCCTAGAGATTATTCTCGGTACGATGAAGTTCAGTTCAGATAATATTTCTTGACAATGTGATATTTTGAATGATTTTAAAGACAAATACATGTGAGAAATATTTACGCCTAATTTCCAGACTTAACATAGAGTGTCTCTCGAGCAAGTCCTGCTGCGGAAAGCCGATAGGTGAATAAACACCATCAGATTTAAACGACAAAAATTTTAAAAATCGGCGTTGTACGGATTCTTCAATGTTAAGAATAGAATTAATACTTCGAAGGACCTTGTTTATTATGTTAATAGCATACAATTAGTTCAACACAGAATACCTCAAACTTTTGATTAAAAACTAAGAAACTGTCAAAGTCAAAAAAACATCTCAATTAATGCAAAGTTTTATAGTACTCATAATAATACTAACTAGAGTACTATATTCTAAACATGTCGAAGGACCAATGTTAAGAATAGAATTAATACTTCGAAGGACCTTGTTATTATGTTAATAGCATACAATTAGTTCAACACAGGATACTTGAAACTCTTGATTAAAAACTAAGAAACTGTCAAAGTCAAAAAACATCTCAATTAATGCAAAGTTTTATAGTACTGCACTCAAAGAAATAGAATGGGTAAATTCAACAAAAAAAATGGTTAACTAACAATATCGTTAATTTTGTTAAACCAAACTATATTGATGGTATTTTTAAACAAGAGGTGATTGTTATTTTAATTAATAAAAAGTTGTCGTACAACAAAACAAACATTAACTTAAAAAAATAGATGAATAAGACTATTATTTTGTTCGTCTGACTATTATTTTGTTGAATTCTGTCAAATTAAATTAGATAATAGTATATTTTATTTTTAACTATTATCTAATTGTAATTCTAACCCAGTATTAGTTCGCTGTATTATTGTACTTGGTAGACAAACCAATATTATTGTCGTCTTCTAGAAGTTCTAAAAGAATTACCATAAAATTTGCTTGCTTACCACGTAGTCTAATACAGAAATTATTCCCAGATGACGCCACATACAAATCACTGACAATAATCAATCATGCATTATCTTATACTCTTATGAATTTATAGAAAATTAATAACATGATTGCAATGTTCAAATTCTCTCAGGGATCATCGATATATTTGGATGGATCTTATAAACGATCTCTAATCTTTGGTTTGAGTGGTCTGATGTCTCAATACTGAGATTTTGGCTAACCAAAAAAAACTTCATCATACAATAGAGTGTAGATCAACCTAAAAATTAGTTGGTGAACAAAAAACAAAGTCGTTGTACTATTTAATTGTAGACCAAATTGAAAATGGTTAGTGAACATAAAAAAATGTCATTGTACTATTTAATTTGTTACAAGAAGATATGATTATTAAACTACTATTTGTTTACAAAAACAAATAAAGTTGTATAACTATTCTTTTCTGATTAATTTAACTATGAAACTAGATAGGGGCGATTTCATATGCTCTTTTTGGTTGAATTTACCTATCATTTTCTTTGAGTGTGATAATAATACTAACTAGCGTACTATATTCTAAACATGCCGGCACCCGTTGAAACAATTAGTTTCAAACAGAACAAAATTACTCATCTTTGGGTAAAGGACATAAATTTGAAATAGCTCGTTTAAAGTCTTAACTGTGGCCACTCTAACATGTCCGTCGGACCCTCGATGAATTTCTTGAACTCTACCTAACTTCCAATTCAATGGGGTTGCATTATTGTCTTTTAGTAATATCATGTATCCTAATTGCAGATTTGGTTCCACATTCCTCCATTTGTGACGTTGTTGTAGATTATGGAGATATTCACTTGACCACCTACGTCAAAAATCCTGAACAGCTTTTTGTACTAACTGCCACCTTGTTAAACGATTTATCTATAAAATCGCGTTCCGGTATTTGAGTTAGTGAACCACCTATTAGAAAATGTGCTGGCGTTAAAGGCAAAAAGTCAGTGGGATCGTCAAATATAGGGGTTAAAGGTCGTGAGTTAACACATGCTTCTATTTGTATTAGAAGAGTATTCATCTCTTCAGAGGTGACTTTGGTTTCTCCTATAACTCTCTTTATGTCAAATTTAACTGATTTGATACCAGCTTCCCAGACTCCTCCAAAGTTGGGTGAACATGGAGGTATGAAGTGCCATTGTATACCCTCTGAAGAAGCACCATTGATAATTTCATAATGGTTTTTCTTATCGTTAATAAATGCTTGCAAATGCTCCAGTTCACGTTTAGCACCTTGGAAATTGGTACCATTGTCACTAAATATGTTCAGATATTTTCCTTTCCTTTCTATAAATCTGCGTAAAGTACTCAAAAAGGCAATAGTGGATAAGCTTGAAACAAGCTCTAAATGTATTGCTTTTGTGCTCATACAAATAAATAGGGCTATGTAAGATTTAACGATTGTTGGTTTCCTTGGATTGCCTTGACGCAGTAACAAAGGACCACCGTAGTCTACTCCAACATTCATAAAAACTCTTGTCACTTCTACTCTGAATTTTGGAAGACTGCCCATAAGTTGATTCTGCTCCTTTTGTGCTTTGTTAAATCGAAAACATTTGTAGCAGTTGTGAATGACTTTCTTAATTTGATTTCTCCTATTAATAGGCTAGAATTTTTGTCGAATGTTATTGAGAACAGCTTGTGTACCTGAGTGACATGATTTGATGTGCTCGTCCTTTAAAATAAGCTTGGTAAAATTATGTTTATTTGACAAAATGATTGGATGTTTGTGCTCAAATGAAATATCTGCTCTCTCTATTCTTACCAGTATTGATGTGCGTATTGTAATATGGAGACCATACAGAAGAAGCATACCCAAGCTTGGGTCTGACAAAACTAAAGTAAAGCAATTTGATTGTATCGCTGTTCGTGAAATCGGGACAATTCCGCGCTATAAATCCATACGTCTTAGTAGCCTCTGAGACGATGGTGTCTATATGTGACGTAAAAGAAAGTCTTGAATGAAAGATAACGCCAAGATCGCGAAATGATGTGGGACGAATTAGATTGACATTGTCAAGCTTGTAATCAAATATTACGTGCGTGGATTTGTTTGAAAAAGACACTATGTTACACTTCTTGGCATTTAAAGGCAACTTTTTTTTTCCCCCAAGGGAATGGCTTTGGGGACGTAGCCCGTATAGCCACTAAAGGCAACTTATTTTCCTGGCACCAAGCATTCACGTTCTCCAAGTTTCTTTGTAGATGGAAACAATCCTCGATACTATTAACAACACTATAAATCTTTAGATCATCAGCATAAATGAGACAATTGACATCTAAAACATCTACAATATCATTGATGAAAATTATAAATAACAAGGGACCAAGTATGGATCCTTGTGAAATTCCGGACGTTGCCAAATATTCGCCCGACTTAAAATCATTGGAAACAACATATTGCGTCCTGTTATATAAGTATGACTCAAACTGTGTAATTAAAGCATCCGAACATGCCAAAGTAACTAAGTTTGTGTAGTATCAAATTGTGATCAAGCCGGTCGAAAGCTTTAGAGAAATCTGTATAAATTACATCCGTCTGAGTCCGTGTATCTAGAGATTCAGCTATAAACTGAGTAACACAAACCAAATTCGTTACTGTAGAACGGCCTCGCATAAAGCCATGTTGGAAGACCGATATATTCGTAGAGACAAGGTGATATATGAAATCGTGTAATAAAATTTCTAATTTTGCAAAAGTTGCAAATGATAGAAACCGGTCGAAAGTTGGTAATATCAAACCTATCCCCTTTTTTGTAAATTGGACACACTTTCGAGCATTTCCACAGTTTGGGTATTTCACAGTTACTGATACATAAGTGGAAAAGTATTTTTAGGGGGTATGCCAGCACATATGCACAATCTTTCAACAGAAATGCGGGTATTCTGTGAGGTCCGGTTGTCATTTTGGGTTTTATTTTCTTTAGTGCAGCCGTTACTTGACTCTCATTAAATTCCCGTAAGTGAAAAGTTGAGTTAAATCTTGGTGTCTCTACCGGTCTCTTGGAGAAGGGAGATGAAGGTAAATAAGATTTACAGAAAAAGTCAGCAAAAGCATTAACAATATCATTCGGGTCATCTCGGGTCGTTATAGGACATTTGACTGGAAATGCTAGACGTTCCTTTTTTGTTATTAATGAAACCTCAAAATGTACATGGATCATTTTTTATATTAGTTTCAGCTGTTTGAACGTAAACCTTATAGGATATATTAATGTCCGATTTTATTCTAGATCTCAGTATTTAAAGTCGTCTAATGTACGCGTATCCCCGTTTCCCTTATATAAACGCCAAAGTCTAGCTTTTAACTTGATATTATTTATAAATAATTCGATTCCCTATCAGATTATGTGTATTTTTTGTTTTTTTTGCGGCAATCCCCAAGTAGGGACCGAAACCACCGCTAACCAATAAGCAGGAAAAATGACAATATAGATTCTTATGTCCATACTTTATGAAGCACGTTGATGAAAAAAAATTGGACATTCATTACATCGTTTTCAGGCTGGGATTTAAAAGCTTCACTTACTGTACTAATATAGTTATAATGAAGTATAAATGTTCTTATTAATTCAAGTTTAATAAGTAAGTTTAATTTTTTGTTAGACTTGTGGCGACTAACAATAATCATAGGAAAAAGCGACTTGCCTTTGCTTAAAACCCAAGGGGCATATCCCGGATACATTGCCTAGAAGAGACATTAATGTATTATAAACATTGTAGCGGAGCAATTATCGATACTAATTTTCTCGTAATTATAGAGCCTTAAACAAAACAAAATCGTGTTAGGTGCGTCAATTATGGTCGCCTAATAAATTATTAGCCGCAATAGTTAGAGGATAATTGCTGTAAGATTTTTATGTTGGTTCGTTAACCGAGGTTTTACCAATTATCAACAATTTTCATTCCACTGGGCATTAACCAATAGTCAACTTTAACAATTATGAGTCCATTAAAATTTCATTCGTACCTGTCATGTTTTTCCCCGTTTCATTAGTAAATCATCTTTTTTTTTTTCAATAACGATAGTCCACACAAAGCTGGTAACGATTTATATAAAAAAAAAAAATTGAAGCGCCACTAAAGAATAGAAATCGTAACTACAAATTAAGAATAGTATATTATTCAGTGAACTTATAATAATGGCTATTACTTGCGAGGGTGATGTCGTAAATCATCCGTGCGTATAATAGCCATTATACGCGAGCAGAACACTATTTTAACTGTTATAATCGTTTAAAAGTGAAAAATAGTATATTATTCAACGAGCATGTAATAGCTATTACACGCAAGTAGATTTCTATATTTTTTCTACGACTACTCAACAGGAAGTTGCACTTTGGGGCCATCCATAAATGACGTCACGTCATTTTTTGAGATTTTCACGGCTCCCCCCATTGTCACCCCCCCCCCCCCCTATGTTTTTTTCGATTCCGTTACTTATTATTCACGATATTTTTCGCCTATTTTTCTTAAATATGCATTTCTCAATAAAAAAAATACGAAAAAATGGAAATTTTGAATTTATCACCCATCTTTGGAGCTCGTTTTTTAATAAGTACTGCTTATAATACTTGACAGCTATGTTCGATTTTTTTTAATATTTTTTAAATAATAATTGTGTATTTCAAAACAAATCTTAACAAATGTATTTTTCAAAAATGTTTTTTAGCACTTGATTAGGCTTAAAATAAAATCAGGCACCTCAATTGTTTTTCTTAGAAAAATTATTTGTCGTCGAAATAAAAAAAATTATAAAAATAATATAGACGATTGATATTAAAGAACGAGAAGTGATTAGCTCTTTATAATTTTGTATACTCTTTCTGATCATACTATTAAATAAACAAATTGTTATTAACACTTTGTGATACTTGCTTTATACACCATCGTTAAAAAGTAGCGGTAAAAAAAATTGAAATTTCTTTCGTTCAAATAGGTTTAGAATATCATGAAACGTCGAAATTTTAAGTTTGAGCAAAAAAAATGTTGTCTGTAGGTCTCTCGGTCTGTTTGCCTATAACTTTTTTGTGCGTACAATTACTCTAGAACAGTTGAGATTTGGTACACGTATGTATTATAACGAGATCTGGAACTAGATTGTAATTTTCTCTTATCCCGTTGAGGGGTAGTGGATAAATGGGGGCAAATAGGATAGGTAAGGTAAGCAAGTAAGAGTTTGTAAAATTTGGATTTAGAATATGTATGACAAGCAAAGATCTCAAACATTTTTTTGGCATCATCTATCTCCACCTATCACCCTCCACTATCGATATGACATATCGTTTTATGGATTTTTGGGATAAACAATTTCATATAATATATCATTAAAATTCTGTGAACAATTATTTCCACATAGTGGAGTATCTTTTTTTTTCTTTTTCGTTGTAAGAGATATTTAAAATATATGAAAATTTGGTAACTCTTTTGTAGTACTATTTAAGCAATTTTTTGAAATGTAACTCGTGTATTATAATATAGTTATAATTATATTATAATCCAAAAAAAAAGTTTAAAACAAAAATTATTAATTATTTCTCATCCTATAAAAATCTTTTTGCATCTCGCATATTACTACTTTTATACATCTCGCATATTTAACGTGTTACTAGGATTAAAGGCGGTAACTCTGATTAGATAGATCCAGATCAAACGCATTGATTAAAATAAAATAAAATAATAAATATTTGCAAGAAATTTAAAATAACAAATAAGTAGAACAAATTAAAACACAAAAAGTTTATTTGCCTGATTTATGGATTTAATTTATTGTATAATTTAATACCTATATACCCACATAGGCCTCTCATTTACACCTTTCAAATGATACCCCACTTGCCTAAAATTATTATTTTTAGAAGTTTCGTATTTTGACCCACAAAAGGGTGAAAAAAATTATTTTTTCATTTTTAAGTGTGGAACTCTAAAAAGGGTTTTAAGATTTTCACTTCCATTACTTAAGTTGTGAATAGTAAATAAACAAATATATGAGTTTTTCTTTAAATACGTATATATTATCGTATATTATTTTGCACAGTTAGCGATCTAAATGATCTTTCTAAATTGGTTCTTTTAATTAAATTATTACTTAAAGCTGGAAATTAATTAAAACCAAATAACGACCCCTCGCATTTCATAATTGGTGCAAAATTTAAAAAGTTAAATTATCCAATTATGTTAATACACAAATTAAGGCGACCTAAAACTCTCGAAAAAATATTTAAATTGCCACCCCGAAATTGAGAAAGACGACACTTACACTCCCTTTGATGTTCCCACTTAGCTTTACCTGAAATTACAAGATTTAATTAATAAAGAAATAAACAGTTCTCGAGACAGGTCCTTAGCGCCCTGCGGGGACACAAGTATATTTTGTTTTAGTCTTTGGCACCCCGATTCACCTCCAGCGGTGTTCGTGACAAGATAGATTTGGATACAAAAAAGTAAGAATGCGAAAGAAAACACGGTGTATAAGAAATCGTAATTTATTACTCACGCCGCGTTTCGAACAGAAATATTTATAAGTATAGATAACTTATACACTAACATATTTATACACTTATACATCAATATCTATATCATCTGTCTCACTACATAAGAAGGAAAATATCTGTGACAACTACATATTGGTGGCATTAACATCATAGAGCAGTAAAATAATGCTGCATATTCTGCAATCTAGACTTCTGCATTATCTCTTTTGGCATACCTCCTGAGCAAGCAAGCTTTGTTATAGGACGAGGTACCGTAGAACATTTTCTTATTATTTTAACTTTGTATTATTTATAGACTTAGATATAGAGGCCGAGGGATCCGTGGAAATCTGCCGAGAAGGAAGTTTCCAACATCTGTAACATTCTTAGCTTTGCTATCTTTGTTTTCAACCCGCATCTCTTGATAACGGTCACTCTTTCAGATATACTCTGATGTAATTCTTCCACTACCTGGGGTTTTGCTTCTATTGAGTACGTCTTCATTTGAACCGCCAACCTGTGAAACAACCACTATCGTTTATTTACATGTTATTTACGTATGTTATGATATAAATTTTGATATTTATAAGTATTTAGCAATATTTAGGTTACAGTTCAGTTGATGTAATTAATAAGTGCTTACTGTTTTCATGTCACAAAAATGATCTTCAGTATATTTTTAATAGGACTTTTATAAAAAAAACAATGGTGCATACATGTTGTGAAATTACATTTACACGGCACCCTACATTTCGTTAAATAGGTAAAGTTTTATAGTATTAATTTTTTTAAATATTTTATCTGAGTCGATGAATATATAGTGGGGTCAATAGAGACTGAAAATATGCATTATTTCGGAATAATTACGGGAAGCTTCGATTTTCCTAAAACCATTTGATATCACTTTTACATAGCTTAAAGTAAAAAGTTATAAACATATAATCGGGAGGAAATTGTTTATTAATTACTTAAACAAAATAGTATATATTATATTACTAGGAGTAGAACGCATTCTTTTTTTGTGTTGAGCCCAGGATTTGCAGCTGAGGCGAAGCCGAAGCCGTAAACTGGACGAAACACAAAAAAAGGCGTTCTACTCCGTGTAATATGTACTATTTTTTCTTCAAGCGTATTAAAATGCAAAAATTCATTTATTTATCATAAATGTACAAATATTCAAACTACAGTCTTACATGTTGACACAATTTGACAAGTGGCTAGTGGATAGCGCGCCACCGGTGGCTTTCGGTATTAACATTATGTTACTAGTAAAACAATACCCACTACGGCGGCGCTTTCGGAACTAACATTATGTTACTAGTAAAACAATGTCCACTACGGTGGCGTTCGGTACTAACATTTTGTTACTAGTAAAACAATGTCCTACTTCTACTTCTGTTTTTGGTGACATAATTTAAACATTTTAATACGCTTGAAGAAAAAGAAACTTTTTTTAACAAAATTATTATAAGTTGAAAAATTTTAAAGCAGTTTAATTCAAATTGACATATAAGGGGGTTTTCGAGGTCGCTGAATCAGATTATGATGTCAAAAAAAGGTAATTCAAAATGGCTGACCCAATATGGCCGTCTTCCATCAAGCAATAAAATAATTCGAAACACTATTCAATTAAAAGTGCAATTTAAATATTCACATAAAAACTTAAAAAGAAGCTGAGGAAAGTGATATTGTACATAGCATTACAAGATGATCTATGAAAAAGTGCCCAAACTCCTTTTACAATGCTCTGCGGGCACACACACAGCGCAGCATGTGGGGCAGTTCAAGCAGTTTAAGCATTATAATTTGACTCATAGCCCTGTACCACGTGATTATTTTTAATATGTTTTCGGTATTTTGAACAGGATAAACATTGTATAAACAATCAACATTGAGTCGATTTACCGAAAAAAGTTGTTTTTTTTTAATATTTCGTGAAAAGTATAGGTTTATATATATATATTCCAAATTTTTTCATCATCAGATTTACTTATTTTGAGGTCCTACTATAAACCTATGCTGCAGAGGAGGTTAATTAACGTTTATTTTACCCATAATTTCACAAATTTTAGAGCAAAGAATTTTTTTCTATTTTCGTAAAGAAAAGGGGGTTAATTTAATTTTTAAGGTAAATCCCCTTGAAGCATCTTAAAGTACACATTTCGAGCTTTAAAAATCATACCTACACAGATCTAATAACGCGATTTAAATCAGAGAAATAGGTGGTTAAAGTTAGTTATATTTAAATTTAAATTTTGTCATTTTCTCAAAATTTTGAAATTTTGGAAGTGTACATCTTCAAAAATAAATTTTTGAGATTTTTTTTTTCACCCATCGGATTTGTTAATACCTTACTTCAAGAGTAAAATGTGAAAAGTTTTTATCTTTAAATTTTTAGAAACTTTAACTATTTCATCGCAAATCCTTTATGTTCCGACTTCATATATATACATTCCTACATACATTCATCTTTATATTTGAAAATATAATAATCCAATAGCTACACGATTCTTCTTTCATTTAAGCTTTTGTGAGGTCAATTTCATTAATTGGTTCAAAATTTACAACAAATTTAGTGTAGCGCGCCCGAGGCTGCGCGCGCGTCACTCGCCGTACTTAAGTGTCGCCGCGTGCCATTTTCGTGCGTTAAACAAAAAAATCTGGAGCCTACATTTTTAATCGTACAAAAAAACTTCATATACATTTTTGATGTGAAATTTCCCGTACTTTCGAATGGCGCAATTACTTTTTCAAAGAAAAAAATATTTTAAGATATATTTGACAAGACTGGTATTTTGCAACTAATTTGTTTAATAACAAATTACGCTCAAGGACTATTGTTGGTAACTTTTGATATGTTGTACCTGACATGTTTAGAGATGTATTCTCAAAAGTTACCGCTTCCCGGAATTTCTCCGAAGTGAAAATCTCTATTGACTCCACTAATAAGTGGAATAGAATTACTAGTCAACCATCCTAAGTTGGCAATTAATCGCCCAGAGAGAGAAGAAATATCGTCACTGTTGGACAGAAACAAACAAGCTTCTTAAGCTAGGTAGCTAGCTAGCTTAAGAAGCTTAAAAATCTTGTTTGTCTCTGTCCAACAGTGACGATATTTCTTCTCTCTCTGTGCGGCTACTTGCCAACTTAGGATAGCTGACTAGTAATAGTAGAAGGTGCTCCAAAATCTAGTATTTTAGGCCTATTAGAAAAAGATACAAAAAGAAGACTATTATGAATCTTCTCCAATAATTTTAAAGCGGTTGATTATAACAGTATCAAGTACTTTAAAGTGTTTTTTATTATCATTATCTAATATCTACACATAATTTCGCAACTTTTGAAATCAGTAATATCCATGGAATTTATATTAAGAAATATGAAATATTCAAGAATATGACTGATAATTTCATTTATGCATTATAAATTCAAGTTATCAAAGAAATAAACAAGATTTACTAAAAAAAATTGAACATTACTAGGGATCGAACCTTCTGCAAAAAGAAATCAGAATTATATTCCATTTCAATCAATTCAAATCAACAAGACTTTATTTTTGTTTTGGTAAGAGAGATGACAACTAGTACAGGATCCGGAGAGAGGTCGTCCTTCATCTGCTTACCAAATGAAACGTATTTTTTATCAAACCTTATATATAAATGAATATGTCGTGAATGTATTGCCTATTAAAATATGTTCATGGCTATCCTTTATTAAAAAAACGGTATTTATCGATTTTTCCTGTTTCACTCACATGCTTACCACACGAATTCAATACAAATCAAAAGTATAAAGCATAAAGTCGGCTCCACACATTGGCCATATGATAAGGCGAGCATCACTTGACCAACGTGTGGATGGAGAAGTTGGCGGTTGTGAAAGCGCTGGCGGACGTTGGTGCTTGCATTGGCCACTTGCCGTTGGGTTGTCGGTTTATTGTCCCGCTTCAAGGGAACTGGCGCATGTTCTCATGTGCCAAGCTCTGACTCCACATATTGGCCACACCATGTGCTATCGTCAACGTACCGAGAAGGTTTCTATCAATTAAAAAAGTTTTTATTTACAAAAATATTATAACCTTTCCTACTATTCTAGTAAAAATTTCTGGAAATAAAGCATATTATTATTATTCATTTACTGATTTCGGTTCCTGTGAATTATCGTCATATCACCTTCTGTTTCTGCGAGGTTTCCTTTGACTTGCTAAGTTTTCTGCATAATTGTATGCAGCAGTCGTTACACAGAAGACACCGACTGCTAGTTGCAGGTCATCAGGCACATATATTTTGACGTATTAAAATACAAAAATACTCGTCAAAATAATAATATGTTAATGATATACGGGGTGTAACACAACTTTTAACCAATTTTAACCATACGTGCACCTTTAAATAAGAAATCAACTTCTTAAAAAAAAAATTTAATAAAAGTCCAACACAGAAAAAGATACTCATTGTTAAAGTTACAAATTAATGGAATTGTTAAAATAACCTACTATATAAAATTTTTAATTTAGTTTTTTTTTAATTTTATTACATTTTTTTTAATTTTTTAAAATTTTTTTTAATTTTTTTTATTTTTTTTTAATTTTTTTTCATTTTTTTTTACAACAGTCCGTCAATTAAATAGAGTTCAATAAATTACCATTTAACATGTCATTCTTCTTAATCCAGCTCCACTGCTCAGGATCAATGTCTTTTCCCAACCAGGTTTGAACTTAATTTTCATTATGAGACATAGAAAGCAAGATAATTGCGAAATATGTGGTGCGAAAGAGGTTTGGCGCAACTAAATGCGCGTCGTATCTCCAAAACACTTAGGCGTACGAAAAAAATGTATAGAACCTTTAAGGTAGAGAATTTACAGATGTACAACTTTTATAATAGGTGTTGTTCCCGTTTGAGCCATAAAATCTGAGTTAATCGCGAATCCACGGTTATCCACGATAAATACCGTTTTTTTAATTGAGGATAGCCATGAACATATTTTAATAGACAATACATTCGCGACATATTCATTTATATATAAGGTTTGATAAAAAATACGTTTCATCTGGTAAGCAGATGGGTGAAGGACGACCTCTCTTCGGATCTTAGACTAAATGTAAAAAGTATCTCAAAATTCTTGTTCAAGTGGCCGAATACGTCTGGTCAATCCTCAGATTCCTACTTCTATGCCCGGTAAGATATTCTGCTCGTTAGAACGAAACGAGCGAAGATCTAAGTTAGCCCGGTCTGTTCCAACGACGACGCTGTTTATTCTTTGAGTAAATTTAAAAAATCGATCGCCCCCCTTGTCATGTATGCCATTAGCGACGTAGACGCGTTACCGTGGCGACGCGAGAGAGCACTTTGCAGTTATAATGATGTCATTTACACTTGCCGCCCTCTTCCTTATTTCACCCGCATATGTGACGAGGAACCTCCCTTACACCCCCTAGCGCGACAAGGCACTCTTCTCAATTCCATTTCTAAATTATTGCCAGAAAACTTCAACTTCACGAAACAATTCGTATTAAAATTCCATTTGCAACTGGAACTTTCTGCATGTTCTTTCGGGATTTTATAGTCTGTGTGGGAACTGTACTTAGAGTTTTCCTGGCATTTGGCAATGAGATTTACTCTTCCGTGGATTGTTGCAGCTTTGCGGCATCAATAAGTGCTCTGAAGATGCCGGCGTATTATTCAAAAATAAATGGAAATAAATATATTTCACTTTTCGCTACATCATATTAAGTTTTGCGTTCAAAGCAAGAATTTCCATTTTTATTCGCTTTTATAGCAGCTGATTAGACCATGAGAAATATCTTGTATAACTTTATTTAATGTTGAATAATAATAATAATAGGCAGTTCACGAAAACCTGCTGAGACGGCACATGAACAAGCCTTTTATCAACTTCTATGAGTGTCTAATGACTTGACGTTTGCTTTCCTAAGTCGTTATAGTGGAAGTAAGGAGTCGGAAAGTATGGAAAATCGTGCTAAAATTATGAAACATATTCCCTCCCCTGTTATCGAAGGTGCTGAATACGAATAACAGGGTGGAAAAAGTTTTTGGTCATGCGCATCCCCTTATGGTTAAAAACCACCCATTTTGCTTATTTGCTTATTTCTCATATGACACCTTGGTATCGACTATTTTTGCAGGAATTCTTTGTTTTTTCATGGGTATATAACAGATGGTGAAAGGTGATGTCAAGTAGTAGACTGCAACCGCCCTCGGGGGTGGAATCTACCCTGTCAGGGGGTGTAAAAATTGTCAAGGACAATCATAAGAGTGAATTGTAACAACCTCGGGGGGTTGGTGTTCACCCCTCCCGGGAGGTGAAAAATTGATTTTTTTTTTATTTTCTAATTTCTATATCGAGTGGAACTGGTTTCAAAGTCACCATTTGTCCATTTTACATACTCATCAAAAGTGAACCTGTGCTCGCAAGGATTTGAAATACAAGTTCCTTAAAACGGGATATATGGAAGAGAATACTACTGGTAAAAATTTCTGTTTTTAATAAATTGTATATATAGGACACGATTTTGAGTTTGATATAATATCTTTTACAAGACATTAAGATAACCTAGGGTGCTTACAAATAGAATTAAATGGTTCATATTCCTGGAAATGAACATCGCATTCAATGCTATTGCCTCCTTCATCGCACGATCGTCCGTTTCCGATTCATGATCGGCAGTATATATTTCGGGTATAAAATTTAGGAAGCTTGCAGCATTATCATAAGTATTATCATTGAATTCGTTTGTTTCTATCTTGGTACATCATCTTCATCCTCTGGCACCCAATTCTCACGAAATTTACTTTGCCTTACAAAAAACGTAATTAATCTTCTGAAGATATTGGTTCTAAGCAACCGTTATTTAATATATTCAAAATAAAATGTGGATGTAGTGGAAAAAGCTCTTGAGGGCTTTGGTTCTTGACAGTTGTACACACACTAAATCATAATTTAATTTTTTTGCACCCCGTTTAATAATGAGGTGGGAGTGACATACCAAAAATTCTTTGAGGCCTTAACAACTTTTATATATACTAAATACCAACTATATGGACTCACACTTGCTTGATTTACCTATTTACCCCCATTTACCTCAATTTACCCCCAAATATTATCTAGTTCCAGATCTCGTTAAAATACATACGTGTACCAAATTTCAAGTCAATATATTACACGGTTCCAAAGTAATCGTGCGTGCAAAAATAGAGGTAACCCACTGTACATCCATTTTACATGAGGAAACCCACTGCGCGTCCATGCTACTTGAGGTAACCTACTGCGCATCAATAGTATTCGAAGAAAGCCACTGCGTATCCATAAAATTCGAGAAGACCTACTGCGCATCTATACTACTTGGGATAACCTACTGTGCATCAGTAGTACTCGAGGAAAGCCACTGCGCATTTGTACTACTTGAGGTAACCTATTGCGCATTACTAGTGCTCGAGGAAAGCCACTGTGCATCCATACTACTCAAGGAAACCTACTGCGCATTCATAATACTCGAGAAAACCCACCGCGCTTCCATACTATTCCAGGTAAGCCACTGCATCCATTTTACTCGAGGAAACCCACTGCGCATTCATAATACTCGAGAAAACCCACCGCGCTTCGATACTATTCGAGGTAAGCCACTGTGCATCCATTTTACTCGAGGAAACCCACTGCGCATTCACACTACTTGAGTTAACCTACTGTGCATTCATACTACTTGAGGTAGTGGGGAAGTTTTGAATGTTAATTTGAACGAATTTTAGACGAAAAAGAAAGTTAATAAAAACCACCCATCGATTTAGGAGTAAACACTTCATTGCCACATTTGCTGACAATAATATCCACAATACTTAAGTTTTTACACCTAAATCGAAGTGTGGTTTTTATTAGTTTTTCATTTCCATATGAAATTCGTTCAAGTGAACGTTCGAAACTTCAGGTACATATCAACCTGTAGGGTATTTATAAACCTCAAAATTCTACATCCAGATTTTTTATCCAATTTTCTCACAACGAAAAAAATGTTAATACTATATTTGCCCTCCACTATGCGAAAATTATTGTTTTCGAACTATAATAACAATATTTGAAATCGCCTATCCCAAAAACCTATAAAACGATGTGCCACATCGGTAGTGGGGGTGGAAGTGGATGAAGTAAAAAGAATTTTTGGTTCTTGTACACACACTAACTCACAATTTTATTTTTTCACCCTCTTTAATAGTGGAGTGGGGGTAGTAATGGAGGTGATCAATTAAAAAAAAAATTAAGACCTTATCTTCTCTTATATATATATACTAAATATCAATTTTTTGGACTCATACTTTCTTGATTTACCTATTTACCCCCATATAATCCCATTTAATCCCCAACCCTTCAACGGAATAAAGTCAAAATATAATCTGGTTCCAGATCTCATTAAAATACATACGTGTACCAAATTTCAAGTCAAAATAGAAAAAAAAATTGAACCAATGTATTTCTACACATAAATTGTCCGACATAATTTTTATACCAATACTTCGGCATTTCTTTTTGTGAGGTTTCGTCAAAGTGCATATTAAGAATATCTAAAAAAATATTTAAGAAAGCTGAAGGTATTTAGTATCATAAAAAATAACATGTATTAGTAACAACTCAACTATTTCGCAAAAATATCTAAAAATGCCAGTATCTCAAAAACGGTGAGACTGCATGAGGGTAAATATAATCATATACGTTCCAAACGATTCCAGCTATCGCCAGTGAAAACTTTTTATCGATGTATCAAACACCCTGTGTATGTATAAAATATAGAATGATTAGGGGCTGATGTTGCTAAGGCACCATCAGGAAAGCCAGCGTACGCCCAGCGGGCAACCACGGCAGATGACGCGATGCTTTATATATACACCATACAACAATGGGAAGCCCACTATAATAATTAATGGGCCACAAAAGGCTATCAAGACGTTATGAACAAGAAAAAGAGGATAACTTGCCGATCATATTAGTATTATATTTAGTTGATCAGCATCCGTTTCGTTTCCATGCATTAGAGATGAAATGAAATATTTAAAATTAATAATACACTATAATTTTGTTTACCCTTCAAATTAAGGAAGGTGGACATTTCTATTTTGCTGGATATTTGAGGAAGTGATTTATGCCTTTTTCAATTTATTCAATATCGTTTAAAGAGTCATTATTGGACAAACATTGTATATCCTGTTTCATTTTTATGGAAATGTATTATTTGCGTTCACACTGTATGCTCATTTTTCAAGAATTCTAAATCAATTTGGCCTTTGTTTGACATTTCGGTTACGTCAAAATTTGTATATATTTTCTTGTAGATTCTTTAAATTAGAAGTAGACAAATCCGAACATGCGTGTCCTTCGAAGTACAAGGCATAAACCTGTCCAAAGTACCCCTGTAAAAAGCTTATTGAATTTATCTACGGGCGATAATTTCACTGAACAGGGTTTCAAAAGGCAATATGACAAGCTCATTTCAAAAATTTCAACCAGGGATATCAAAAGGTGCCTCAAGTCGTCCTCGTCCGAAGCCCAGTTTTATAGCGATATATGCAGAGAAGAGCTGAGAAAGTTAGAGCATGAAAGAGACATTTTGGACCGAAAAATTATGGAAGAAACTGAGATTAATAAGAAAAAAGATACAGAGGCTGCCAAAATTATTAAGAAACTGTGGGAAGAAGCTAACTCGGGTGCAGGTAAACGTAAGAAATTAGGCAAAACGAGAACCCTAAAACCGGAAGACGTAAAAAGAGTTTGGGAAGAAGCAAAAAAGATGTCAATCAATTCAAAGAATAAGAAAAGAAAACTGATTGCGATAAAGACTCAACTGGATGGGAAAATTCACCAAGCAAAGGAAGCTATTAGATTCTGTCACAAGTTTGGACATCCTCCAGGTGCTAAAAATGTTGCCAGACCGTTATAATGTTATTTATTGTACAGTGCAAGTGCCATGTCAGACATGAATGGAAATTGTAAATCATTTGTAAATTTATGTTTAAGTATTGGTTGAATCGTCAAACAAATAAAATTTTCATCACTATTATTTATTTATTTTGTGACCGTTACATCCTCAATTTAACCAAAAAAATTTTGCTTTTATGAACAATTTTCTAGGGGGATGGTCATTTTTTTTAAGGGGACTTTTACATGTTATCAGGAAGTTAGAGTAAAATTTTGTCCAATCTGGGAAATTAATGTCTAATCTGGGATCAGGCCAAACAAAAAATCAAAATTTGCATAGGTCCAAATCCGATTTACTGTTTTCTTTTTTTTTGCAACGAAAATTTCTAATTTAACATAAACTGAAATTACTGAAGAAATAGTTAGTCCTTTTTAATGAAACGGTGAAATTATGGTCCTGTAAAATATATATTATCGAAAACTACGAATAAAAAGATTTTTTTAATTTTGACATAAAATGACACTTTTCACAACTGACGTAAATGCCAAAACGTTCCACTTTTCATAACCAGTTTAGTACCTTGAGTTAGAAAATATGCAAAATTTCGAAATAATCTCATATGTAATGATGACGAATTTTTCATTATGCATTATTATCGTAATAATAGGTATCATCTTCAGTTTCTACATGGTTCGGTCATTTGCTTTTACCCTGAAGTAGTGAAAACTACCCCTTTAGATATTTAATATTTGCATGAAACATGGAATATATAATTATGTTTTTGGGATCACTGATTATGAAACTGAATAATCCAGTGAAATTAGACTTTCCTGATCTAACAAAATATATCCTTCATTTTTTTTAAAATCGATTTATTTTGGTGTTTTAAAGAAAATATTAAAAATCGACAACGAAATCACTACGGCATAAAAAATTATTCAAGGTCAAAGTTCACAAAAACGGTTTTTTGCGAATATCGCGCTTTCTATGGCTCGGAGGCCAATTGAGGTTATTATGAAAATGAAAGATAATGAAATTCCGCACAAAAATGATTCCACTTTTTATGTACAACGAACGGTTTAGGCGAAAATGTGGTTCGAAGTTTCCGCGCAAGGCATAATGTGCTACATTTCATATAGCCTATGCATAGAATACGTGCTTGTTCTATGCATATTATTAGCTGATCGATATATATTTACCGTCATATACAGTAATATTTGCTAAATCTTCACTTTAAAATTTATTGGTTATATATTTACAGTGTGTTTCACTTGAAATGGTAACACCAACTTTTTAATTTTTTTTTTCAATTTGAATCAAATTTTACTTAAGTATAGAATAACTTAGGATCTACTTATGGTCAGAAAAACATTCGCTTCCTACAAATGCAAAGCCACCTGCGATACCAAAATATGCGGAGAAAATCAAGAAGTCATATTAGACATTTTTTTTATCGGAAAATTTTGTTAATGAAACTTGTTCAGAATTGTCCAAAAACCTTAAGTCCAAAATTTAATCAAAATTAAAAAATATATATTATGGCTTGCGCGGAAACTTCGAAGCACATTTTCGTCTAAACCGTTCGTTGTACATAAAAAATGGAGGAATCATTTTTGTGCGGAATTTCATTATCTTTCAATATCTTTCATTGCGCGCTCCAAACTCCTACACTTTTTACGGTTTACAAGATAAAAGTAAAAACCAGCTTTAAATCCCCGTTATGGGTTGTTTCTTGCAAAAAAAGGGACGTTCCACCCCGAAATGGGGGGGGGGGGGGGGACAATAAAATAAGACACATTCTGCAGGTTAGGAATCTAGTCCATAATTAGCAGTCTATTTTTATTAATCGACAATATTGAAAAATCATTGGCGTGAATTTTTAAACATTAGCTTGGAGCCAGTATAACTCCAAGCTAAAAATGCGTATACGAACATTAGAAATGAGAATAAATTTAAAATTTCAGGTTATTTCAGTTATATGATGCACATGCCCTTATCAATGTTTCATAAGTTCTTCAAAAGTTTGTAGTTTTTTCTTAAGCTGGTCGTAGAAAAAGTATACTGTACGTGTACAACTCGAGTGGATTATCCATATCGCACTCGAAAGATTGAGCACTCTGCCTACGGCGTCGTGCACAAACTTCGTGCGATATGGATATCATATCCACTCTTGTTGCACAAACTACGTGAAGATAAAGTTACTATAAAGTGGAAGGTGGAAGTAAGGAGCCGGGATTTTCTCGAAAAAAAGCAAAATTGTGCTAAAGTTTTCGAAGATGCTGAAAACGAATAACCAGGAAGAAAGTTTTTAGTCATGCGCACCCCCTTAAACGGCCAAAAATCATCCCTTTTTGCTTATTTCTCATATGACAGCTTACCATTTTGTTTTTTCATGGGAATATAACAGATGGTGAGAGGTGATGTTAGGTAGTAGACAGCAACCGCCTTTAGGGGTAGAATCTACCCTCACAGGTGTAAAATTGTTCCTCTATTGTCATTTAATAAAAAACTATTACTAAAGTATATGCAATCCTTTATATTAGTGGAGCGCCTGGAGCATTAAAAATATGAAAACCTCGGATTTCAGTTACAGTGAATGAAATTTAAAAATTCAAAATGGAATGTTTAGCTAATAATATATACAAAAAAGTTTACCTATTAAAAAATTGTGATCTTAATTTGAATAAAAAAAAATTGATAATTGCAACAATTCAAATAGTATAACACCTATTAGGTTGTAGAATATTTTTTTATAACGAAATTAAGTTAACGTATCTATTTATATAGAGACAGTAATCGGGGAAAAGAAGTAAATTAAGGAAAATTAAATAAAAAAGAAAATTATTAATAAAATATTTGTTTATTTAAACAATTTATAGTACAGTACCTAGAGGTAAAAAATATGCAAAACTTCGGAATAATGTCATATTGAACGGATTTCGTTCATTTTTGGCAGTATAATAGTAAATGCTTCACAGAAAAGTTTCTATATTGTGCGGGGGTTTGCTAATTTATAGGGGGTGGATGCCACCCCCTCTCAGGGGGTGGCACTTAAAAAATATATATATTTATTGGAGCTGAAGTAGAATTAAATTTTAATAAGAAAAGGTTCTATGCAATTTTTCACATAAATTGATAGTTTTTAAATTATAACGACTTCAAAATTGCGATTTTAGCTTAAAAAAAAGTTATTTTCAAACGGCTTTCCTCAAATATCTCGAAAAGTGTTACTTTATCGAAAAACTGTTAGAGACCAATTACAGAAAGTACAAATTGGGAGTTAATTATATTACTTTATGTTTATATATAGGATTAATAATTTCGGAGATATTTAAGTTTACATTTGGCATCCAAGTGTTCATAAGATAATTATTTAGAGTGAGAGTTAAATATCTCAGATACTGTGACATCTACGTCAAGGATGTTAATAGGTAGAATAATAGGTTATTAATTAAGCTTTCTACTGTTTTTTATTTGTTTCTGTAGCATAAAAAACAAAAAAGTTATGACCGAAGCAATGTGCGTCTACACATTTTTTTAATAACAACGTCGCCATTTTGTTACTGTAATTAGCCATTAATTAAAAAAAATGGAATTTCATACACTGCTTCTCATTAATATATAGCATGACGTAGATGCTCAAATTTTTTGGTTTGTATACAGCACTTACTTTAGAAAAAAATACAGTTTAAACTATAAAGGTATTTTCGATAAAACGTAATTTTTTTTCCTTTTCCAAATATCTCAATAAATATTAGTTTTATTGAAAAATGGGTAGAGACCAAAAATAAAGCTCATAAACTGATAATGAATTTCGCTTGTTTATTTATTTACATAGATTTAATAGTTTCGGATATATGAAAGTTTACAAATGGCGTCCGAATGTTTATAAGACGAATAATGCAGTTTAAATGTTAAATATCTCAGAAATTGTGACACCTACGTCACGCATGCTAAGAAATGCGCTTTCAAATTATTTTTTACTCGTTCCTGTAGCACAAGAAATAAAGAAGTTATGACGAAAAAATGTGCGTATTTATATTTTTTATATAAAAAGGTCGCCATTTTGTTACTCTAATTAGTCAGTAATTTAAATACAGTTTTTCGTTAAGATATAGCATTACCTAGATGCTCAAATTTTTTTGCTCATTTAAAGCACCTACTTTAGAAAAAAATGCATTTTAAACTTTAAAGTAATTTCGAAACACTTAGATACCAAATATAAACTTAAATATCTCCGAAATTATTAATCCTACATCAATAAACAAAAAATATAACTAATTACCAGTTTGCACTTTCTGTAATTGATCTGTAACATTTTTTCGATAAAGTAATACTTTTCGAGATAATTGACGAAAGCCGTTTGGAAATACCTTTTTTTAAGCTAAAATCGCAATTTTGAAGTCGTTATAACTTAAAAACTATCAATTTATATGAAAAATTGCATAGAACCTTTTCTTCTTAAAATTTGATTCCATTTCAACTCCAATACATATATATATTTTTTAAGTGCCACCTCCTGAGAGGGGGTGGAATCAACCCCCTATAATAAATTAGCAAGCCCCCGCACAATATAGAAACTTTTCTGTGAAGTATTTACTATTATATTGCCAAAAATGAACGAAATCCGTTCAATATGACATTATTCCGAAGTTAAAACCTCTAGTTACTAACTGTATTATTACATTTTTGTCCATATCAAATATTTTCTTCGATTTCATTTATTTGAATGATAGGTGGAGTATTAAAACAACTATTTTCGCTGCACTGTAGACATGCTACACTACAGTATAAGCCACTCTTCCGACATCCACAAGCAGCTCCACATCCCTTTTTACAATTACAAAATAACATTTGCAATAAATTATTCGGAGCCGGCAGTTGATTCATTGTTATTGGGATGAACACGTTATTGGAATACTTCCATCCCCAATTTTCAATATCTACATCATTTCCTAGCCATATCTGGATTTGTAGGTACACTCTCTTTAGGTGTTCAAATGCTGCATCAGTTGTAGGAGGTAATGACGACAAAAGAACACTTGTATTTTTGGCCGTTGCTTTTATGAAAGAATTGAACCTCAACATATTCAAATCTTTAATTTTTGCAGGATTGTTATTGGCCATTTGCAACGATGTAATAACATGCCTCCATCAATGACGTAATGAACATTGTCTAGACTTTTTAAATTATTGGAAATTTCCGGGAATAACTCGTAAAAAGTTGATTTTTTTGTCTTTCGCAGTTCGCCATTTTCAAATAGAGCAAGCGGATATGGTGCGAGTTCATAATTCACATAATTTTTAAGCTCTTCATCGGTTTTTTAAAAAATACAAATACGTTGAAACAGCAGCAATGAATCAACAGGAATCACATCGTCATGAATTTTAATTTTGTTATTTTTCGCCAATAAATGATTTATTATATCTTTCCTTGATAATTTCAATTCGTGAAAATTTTTTCCCTCTGTTTTCTTCATTACATTTAAATCTTTTTCGAAAGCATCGTAACAATTTGTATCTTTATCTCCAGTAATTCCGGTAGCAATGGACATAACAGCATCTGTATCAGGAAAAGGACTGTGTTGGTTGAAGAAGTCCACCAATCTTTTTACATCGACATCATCCCTTTCTATTCTAGCATCCGTCGAATCACTATGTTGATGACTTTTCCTGAACGATATATCACAAAAATGTTCTATGCCTTCAATAATATCTTGGCTATAACGGACAACTCACTTGATTTTTGCAATTAAAAATCTAGAACTACGTCCGTAAAGTTGTACATTGCAGCTGTCGCTGTCGTTCTCCCCTCCACGTTTTACTACCTGTTTAAGGTTCCTACGACCCTTATTATACTCAGGTATCTTTGAAAGATATTTGTCTATGTATATTTAGGTGAAATTCAACGTATACATAAAAAAAATATTATTTAAAATAAAATTATATGCTAAAATATTAATTTTTTACAGTTTTTTGTTCAAATAATGATAAAATCAAAAGCACAAAAAAATGTTTAGTAAACTTTGGAATTTATAGTATAAAAAACAAAATCCCACCTCGACCATATAAATTCATTCACTGTAACAGAAGTCCGAGGTCAAAACCCCCAGGCGCTCCACTATATAACTAAGTAGTTAAATTGCATAGATAGTTTGAGAACTCACTGCTGATTTTTTGAGTCATCTCATAGAGAGAGTTATTGAAAATTTGATAATAAGAGATAATTTTGAATTTGAAATAAATAAAATGAAAGCTTATTGCAAATAAATATTCAATTTTCATTATTTACAAATAAAAAAATGCTTTAAATTATTTTCTTAAGGTCAAAAACTCAGTAGTACAGAAACATGTTTCCATTTTTACTAATAAACAAATCTTTATTCAAATTAAAATAAATTTCAAAATTATGTCTTAAAAACCCCATCTACTAGCTAACTTATAAACTATTTTAAAAATTATAAAAATTCTGTCTTTGACTTCACAATAATTGCCAAATTAAAAATTTTAACTGGAAATTCTTACTTTAGTAAATTATTTGTTTATACCCAATATTTTTTATCTGTTTTTCACTATAATTAATAATTATTCAGTCCATCCTCTTCATGCCTTTCTTACTCGTTAAGCTGTTATTGCTTTATATTCGTCATATATCCTTTACCTTCCAATCAATATTTATTTCTTCCTTTTTTTGTTCTAATTATTTATATATTATAATACTTCTTCTTTTTCTTCTTTATTTTATAATTGTTTATTTATTTATTTTATATTAATATATTCCTTCATTTTCTCCTCCATCTTATAACTGTTTGTTTGTTACTTGATTGTTTTTGTATTAAAATAATTCTTCTTTTCTTCCTCTATTTAATAATTGTTTACTTGTTTATTTTATTACTAATACTTCTTCTTTTTCTCCTCTATTTTATAATTGCTTACTTATTTCTTTTTTAATCTTTTATTTCTCCATTTAACAACTTTTTTATCATTTTTCTGCCAGATTTTTAGTACCTTGCTTCTTATTGAATTTCAAAATTTTGTATCAACCTCTTTTCTTTTTCCACGGCTTTCCAGATTTTTTTAAATCATTTTCACTTTTAAAAAATGTCCACAGTTAGGTAACTTTCTGTATAACTACTACATAAACAACAACATATTTTACTAACTTTGAAATTTAATTCGATAAGATTTTGGAACGCGTTACCCGATTTTAGAATTTTTTTTTATAGTGTTCGACGAGCTCTCTATTTGACTGTTTTGAAAAATTTGTAAATTTTATATTTTCAAGGCCTACTAAGTTCTTTTAACCGGTCGAAATTTCAAGGTCGACTATTAGACAATTTTTTATCGGCAAATTAGATTCGATTCGCAGTTGTCCCAAATACTTCTATACAAAATTTTAGCTCGATACCTCATATTATATGGTGTTTGTTACTCAATAGCTAAATATAAAATTTCTCACTTTTCGGCTGATTCTGTATAAAAGTCAGTTAGGTTTACTAAAAAGGTAAAGTAGTCATTCGACTTAAGGAACACTAACTGAGGAAGAAAAAAGAAAAGTTGGATTGGACGGAATAGCTTTTCATCAAACACTATATCAAAAAAAAAAAAAAAAAAATTAAATCGTGCAACGCGTTCCAAAATAACGGGGTGTTGCTGTATTAAATAGCATACACTGTATATTTTAACTCATCTGTTTCCAGAACTTATAGGCCAGTAGTATAAAACCAATAAATTAGACGAATCGGAAATAATTGCTACAAAAGGTTTTATTGTTTTAATGGCTTCATTTGTTGCCTAATATGACTATCCTAGGTTTTCCCCCCGGCGGAGTTGTGTTTAAGTGGTGGGGGGTAAAAATGTACCCCCAAAAGGAGTATTTTTGCGGTTGTACGGTTATATCTCGTAAAGGACTCACAATATCGAAAACATAGTCCTATTAAAAGTTGTGGGGCATTAAATTCTGCATTGAATGAGACATGATGCATATTTTTTGGACCGCCCATTCCCATACTAGTGCTCATCAAAGTTGGACAAATTCTACATATTTATGAAAATTTTTCTTATTAGCTAGTAAGCAAGCTTGCTTATTAGCTTTCTTACTAGCTTGCTTATTAGCTTGCTTACTAAGAGGCTTGAAGGTGAAGGCTTCCAGTAAAGCAAGTTAATGAAGACGCAGACCACCTGATTGATGCCACGGCCCTTGAAGTATCACAGGAGTATGAGAAGGTTGTGGTAGTTGGTGAGGATACGGATCTCCCCATCATGCTTAATGTCCTAGCCACACCATCAGCAAACATATATTTCTCAAAACCTGGAAGAGGAACGACCCCATCAAAAGAATTTGGTCCCAACAGCTTCAAACTGGCAGACACCATCAGAAGGCCACTCATATTTCTCCACGCCATAAGTGGATGTGACACAACTTCAGCACTCTTCAGGCAGGGTAAGAAGAAGGTGGTCAAGCTGTTGGTCGAAAATAAATGTCAGGAGATACTTTAGATAAATTGCGATTCGATCTGTTTTCCAAAGCCCTAGTGAAATTCAAATTCAACCTGGCATCCCTACCACCAACTTCCGAAGCAGCCCGCCAACATCGCTTGAAAACTTACCTACAAGTACAGATGTAGTTAGGACACCAGATGGATCCGCTCCTCTGGGGATGGCAGGCTTCAAAGTTTGGTCTTGACCCCGTTCCTACCTCCAAGGAACCAGCTCCACAGTATTTTCTACCCACAATTTTCTGCGAATGCAATAAGAGGTGTGCAGATAGTTGTGGGTGTCTGAAGGCTGGGATTAATTGCTCATTGATTTGTGCCAACTGCAAGGGGAACTCCTGCACTAACTCCCTCCAACCAGATGCAACTGACGAACCAGATGTTGACGAAGACCTGGACTGCATATATAAGGCGACGAAAATTACCGACTTTCAAGTGCCGAGTGATGGGGCGAAGGACTCCGTATCGGAATTTACAGACTTTGAGTAACCGAGTGGCCCAACGAGAATCAAACGTCGACACCTGTGAAATTTGTGTACCTACCTATTTTTCCCCTTTTCATCTTCATACCTTTAACTATAATTTTTGTCATTATGAAATATAATCATCACTAATTAATTTCAAGAATTGTGTTTCTTATCCTGCCTCCATCTTTATATCAGTTAAATGGATCTCAGAATATTCTATATGAAACCATTTTTTAATAATATCCTTTTATATATTCTACAATTTTAATATTTTATATATTTACTAAGTACAAGACTAGTACAATGGAGTGCTATAGTATTATGTTTAATAGAGTGTAAATAACACATTTTTCATAAATATGTAAAATTTGTCCAACTTTGATGAGCACTAGTATGGTCTCATTCAATGCAGAATTTAATGAGACTATGTTTTCGATATTGTGAGTCCTTTACGAGATATAACCGTAAAACCGCAAGAATACTCCTTTTGGGGGTACATTTTTACCCACGACTTAAACACAACTCCGTCGGGGGGAAAACCTAGGATAGTCATATTAGGCAACAAATGAAGCCATTAAAACAATAAAACCTTTTGTAGCAATTATTTCCGATTTGGATTTTAAGTCTGCTGGCCTATTAACCGAATATTGCAAAAAAATATTGAATCGTTTGGAGTAAACAACATTGTGCAATACAATTTTGCGCAATATATATTGTGCAATGTTATTGGGTGTCTAGGGGTGCATATTTACGCCCACTTTTTTTACCTATTGATTGGACTAGTAGTAAACATTGAGACCCTTACTGACAATACCGGCAACTACGAATGTCAAACTGGCATAAAAAACGAATAGCAAAATATCGACAACTTCACAGCTGCACAATATTTAGCGTGACAGAAATGTCACGAAAAGCTCAAAGGTCAATCTAATGTCCAAAAGCGTTTCTTTAATATATGCCTATGTTAAAACTACGCATTGGGTGCAATTTGCCATCGCCCACGCAAGTTGATTTTGACTCGTAATGATTATATTTCTAATCTACATCGTGATCGAGTTACGTCGATTATACACAATGCCCGAGCGATTATACACAAGTCCCAATATAATAATTGAAATAGTGAACAATTAGGTTTCTTATTCGATTGGGCCATTATTGTAATCTAACATTTTAACATTCGTGATTGATGTCAAACGTTCTAACAAGCCCATAAATGATAATTAGGATGGAATTTATATGTACAAGTTGTTCATAATTCAGATATTCGTTGTGTCACAGTCAACGGAGTATATTCAATAGAGTTTATTTATGTTACGTGTCAAATTAATTTTTAATATATACCTACTGCTTTGAATGACAAATACAAGATTTCGGGCATTTTTATCGAAAATTTTACCAAAGTTGTTCCTCAGTATGATATTAAAGCGATTGTGAGTGGCGTAAAGCTGGGAAAATCAAATGATAGGAGGCAAAGAAGACGCCCTCCAAAATATTGGGCTGTCATCGACAGAACTGATTAGAAAAAGCAACTACGACTGATGTCAGATGTCAACAAAGAGATACTAACTAGAATACTCCATAGGTCACAAAGCGTCCGTCAAGACGTCACATCTGTTGAGAATATAGTGGCAAAATGAAATGATCGATGTTGGTTTGTGATATCTCATCCTAGATCTTGGGCATGGAAGCCACCACATTAGCTTCTTGCAAGCCTTGCCGTTTAAAGACGGATATTACCCTGCTGGATAATTGGAAACCTTATAATATAGCGGATGTAGTGACAGCCTGCTGATAGGGGCCCATGACTCACACATACGAACTGTATTGATGGCCTGAATTGATTATATATTAAGGTATTTGACACAACATCGCATGAACTATTGTTATTCTTACTCTAACACCACTAATGAGAAATACAGAAAAACTGCTGCTGCTCTAAAGAACCAGCTTCACATCAGATGCAAAGTGGCTTACGAAAGAACAGGTGGCATTGAAAACAGCAGTTTTCTAGGAAGACTCTGGAATCTATCCTCGTTTGCATCTTACTGTTTCCGTCATCTATTGTACATCGCCAAATTTGTAGGTACCATTGTGGTTCACCTAGCAAATTACTCATGAATTCTATATGGATGATATTTTATATTGATCACATTCAAGATGTGCAACAAATAAAGAAATCTCTCCGCGTCATCTACAGACGCCTACTCCGAAAAATCTGGTCGTTCGATCTTTCGGGGAAGAATAAGGCGTCTGCTCTTAACATATTTGCTGGTTCTGTTCTGTTCTATCCCTCTGAAGTTGTAAAACGGATTGTAGATGAGCTGCGTCAATTAGGTGATGAATATCCATAGGAACTTTGGTCTAGATCGTCCGCTCTCGTGTGTACCTTCCACGTCTCTTAGAGGCTGAGAATACTGTGATCTGGAGTATATACATGGCAGACCAGGTGCCGGAATCGCTCCTTCATTTGCTTTCTTCATGCCCGATATACGCAATTTTGATTTTTGACATTCCTCATTGTAGCATGGCGACTACCATCTACGTACGAAATAAAGTCTTACATATCCAGAGATATTGAGTTCGCTGTCTAGAACCAGGAGTGCTATGATGCTAAACATACTACAACTACTCCTTTCTGATTGTCAGAATAATTTAAGCCAATAGACATAGTCCTCTTTTGCCATCAGACCAAGGTAATGAGAAAGGGAGATGTAGAAAAATGAAAAATAATGATTAAAAAATTACTTGACAGGGCACATGTGAGATCACTGGAGTTGGGTCTTTTTAAAAGTTTTTATTTAACTTGCAGGTGGGAGGAGGTGAGGAAGGGGTGGGAAGAGATGGGGAAGGGGTGGGAAGAGGTGGTGAAGGGATGGAATGAGGTGGGAAGGGGTGCGAAGAGGTGGGGAAGAGGTATGGAAGAGGTGGGAATGGGGTGGAAAGAGGTAGGAATGGGGTGGAAAAAGGTGGGAAGAGATGGGAAAGGGCAGGGGAAGGGATGGAAAGAGGTGGGAAAGGAGTGGGAAAGGAGTGGGAAGTAGTGTCAATTGAGCAAAGTAACTATGCAATAGCACTATATGACCGCCTCCAAAGTTTTTGGTTTCCAGGTGTATGAATTTTAAAAAAAATATTTTTACTTTTTAGTAGTTTTTTCAAATAAAAGCTTTTTCTTAAAAACATTTTTTTTATATAATTTTATTAAATTTCCTTTTAAATGAGAAGCAAGTGGGAAAGAAATTTGTAATCTTAAATTTATTTATATAAGACACCGTTACATAAAAAACAGTATTTACAAGTTTCTCCAGCTTCATCAAAGATGATATTTGGCAACAAGTTATACTGATCTAGCTTTTACATACGTCTTGAAAATAAAAACAACTTCATGGGTTAGTTCCATCTATATTTCTAGGCCAATTTTTCACTGGTTTCGTCTCCTTTTTAAAATTTTATTATGTGTTTTCCAAGATAATGTTCACTTGCAGCTCTAATAGACGGTATAGGCAAAATTGTAGCACTGGAATTTCCACATTTATCTAAAAAACTAAATTTAATAGTGTTTGATAAAAAGTGTGTACGCTAATTATTGTAAAAATATGAAATATGGTATGAGGTGTTCTATAGGAAATCATTAAAATTAATTACGAAATCAAATTAATTTGGTCAAAAAACGTGTGATCCGAGATAATGTAAATTGAATGTAATTAACTTTCCAAATTGAACCGGCTGACAAAAAATGGATATCTATCAATTAAAGTTGATGATTAATAGTTTCACATAATAATACACAATTAAATTACGCAATAATGTTTTACTTTACTTAAATAATTCGCATTTATGCTTTGCACACGTCAAAGTCAAGATTGAATATAAACGAATTAACAATGGCACCTTATTTTTCTAATTTGATGTCAAATACGTGCAACAAAGTTTGTTATACGCCGAAAGAAGACTATTTTTTCTTTAAAAAACCGCTCTAAGTGGACCAGTTTAGTGTAAGGTAACCAGACGTCCCGTATTCCCCGGGGCCATTTCTTATTTTCACAGGTTATCCCGTACTTTCTGCGGCCCATATAATGCCCCGTTTTTCTTTCCTCATTACTTAATCTATTATTTTTTTTTCGTCCGACCAGAAAGTACACCATTTCTGGAGAAATTATCCGCCAGAAATTAACGTTTTCTCGGGCTAGACAGGACAAGTTATGGAAAATATGGATTCAGATTTTGAAGCGTTACAAGCAGAAATTTAAGTTGTGTAATAGTATGAGTCGTAAAAATATTTTATTTAATTAGTTATTATTGTTTGTCTTTGTATTTGTTAGAAAATTTATTAACACGTTGACTGTCATCTCGGTCTATATGACCGAGGTTTTTATTGTCTATGAGGCCAATTCGGTCCATAAGATCGAGTCATGTTTTTGGATTCTCTGGATCTTCTGGATCTTTTCGGGATCTCGGAATCTCCCAGTGACTCGGTCCAGCACACTTCTAGCATTATAAATAGACCGAGATGGTGTAGTAGGATCGAGACCTTTTTTGACGTTTTTTTTGGCAGTTTTTTTTTCAAAATATTGCGTGTCAATTCCTAGTGTATTAGCCGATGATATTCATGGCCTGGGGGATATTTTATTTGGTTAAACCGTTGCTACCGGTTGACGCCAAATTTGTCTTAACCCGTATGGCAGTCAACGTATTAAAAAAATAATACAAAATTGATTTTGTATGACAGTGTCTGCCGAAAAAAAAATTGTACGTTACACAACCGAAAAACAGTGTTTTGCAGGTTTCCCCAAGCTCCCAGGACTCATCTGCGGCTCGCCCTGGAATCTGCCTGGGTCGACCGGCAAAACACCTCTTTCCGATCTTGTAACGTAAATTACTATTCTCTACTCCCATGCTTTAATTCGTTTATTAGACATTCCCTACCTGCACTTTAATGAGATTCATTAAGATACAGATTTTCCATTAAGATACAAGTTTATAACCAATAGAAACGCGACAGCCAGCAATATTCTGTCAATATCAACAGTGAGGCTGGAGTAACTACAGTGGAGAAACGGTACTGTCCAGTAGGTTAAGCAGATTTAAAAATATGGGCCACTGCGGAATCCGATAAAATCACCGAAACCGTATGGTGTGAATAAGTGGTATCGCCTTACACATCTGACAGATCTAAAATATATCAATTTTGATAAGTCATTTGTCATGTCATTTACCTAGCAATGTCAGAAATAAAGTATTAATTTTCTGTTTCATTATGACTGGTCCTAGAAAAAATAGTGTATGCAACTCACATTTAATGGCAATTAAGACACTCGCATTCATTATGACATTCGCCTACGGCTTATGTCATAGTTCTCATGCTTGTGTCTTAATAGCTATCATTAAATGCCTAATATACTAATTTATAATTTATAAATAATACTTGTTGACATTAAGAATCCTTGTGAAAATGTATATTTTTCTTACATTTACACAATTGACTTATTGACACACGTTGACCAACTCGTCTAATTCCCAAATGGTAAAAATGAAATACCTTAATATAATAATCATATCATTGTTTTCATTACCTTTAATGTTAAGTTTACTTTTGTGACACACTTTCCGACATACAACAAGCTTTTGATGAAGTTTGGCACCAGGGACTATTATACAAATTGAAAATGCATCTTCCTGACCAACTATACCTAATCTTAAAATTTGTAAGTGATCGTTACTTTCAAGTTAAAGTTGATGATGCTTTATCTGATTATCACCTTGTAAAATCTGGTGTACCACAGGGCAGTGTTCTAGGGCCTGCTGTTTACAGCATACGTCCTAGTAACAAATGACACACTAATGGTGCATTCTGACATCAGATTCTGATCCGGTAAGAGCATCCGAAAAATTACATAAACACCTCAACCTACCACAAAACTGGCTTGAACACTGGAAAATTAACACTAATAAGCTTTACCACAAAAAGAGAAACTTGTCCGCAAGTAAAAATAAATGACGCTCCCATACCAGTGAAATCGGAGGTAAAACATCTCGGGCTCCATTTAGATCAAAAATTAATCTGGAAAACACACATTGAAATGAAAAGACGTCAATTAGATCTAAAAGTCAAAAACATGCACTGGTTAATAAATAAAAGGTCACAGTTAACGCTAGAAAACAAATTAATTATATACAAGACCATGTTAACACCAATCTGGACATATAGTATAGAATTATGGGGTTGTAGTAAACCTTCCAACATGAAGATTCTTCAGACATTTCATTAAAAAACTCTGCGAATGATAGCAGATGCCCCATGGTATGCCTCAAATCAAACTATACATAATGATCTCAACATTCCATTTATTAAGGATGTCATAACTCCATACTCGATCAAATACCGGAATCGAAGAACTGATCATAATAACCAGCTCATAAATGAGCTATTTCATCCACCACTTGCAGAAAGGAGGCTTAGGAGATTGTGGCCAGAAGACCTAGCCAGGTGAACCCTCAGAGAACCATCAATGGATGGTGCCTGATTCAAGTCGAATCCTCTTCAAAATATTTACTTATTAACTTTGTATTTTTTAAAGTAGATTGTAAATTTGCAGTAAATATATTAAAAAAAAAAAAACTTTCCGGCGAGGCCGAGAAGTGTCACTTTATTAACTACAGTGGAAAAACGGTAATGTCCAGTAGGTCAAGCAGATTTAAAAGTATGGGCCACTCTGGAATCCGATAAAATCACCGAAACCGTATGGTGTGAATAAGCAGTTATTCGAAGGTCTAGGTGCCGGATAGGTTATCCTAGGGATAAAGCATATTTATCTGGTGGATATCACTGTCTGTATGTGAAAATACCTATTTCTTGCTTGTCTCCGGAATAAGGCTTATTCTGCAGAATAAATATCAGTATCATAGATAGCGAAACTATATTGGTAGCACTAAATGTCACTGAACATGTTATCCAATTCGTCTAATTTCCAAACTTTGTTATGTCACTGAACATGTTATCCAATTCGTCTAATTTCCAAACTTTGTTAAACTGAAGTACCCACAATATAATAAATTAATCATATCCCAAGTAACACACATGGTACCAAATCCTTTCGGTTTCGGTTTTGCCACGAAGCCTTAGTTCTCAGGGTACACCCTGGTACTAATATTGCTACTTTATTGGGTAAGGCTACTTTATATGGTTCTTTTAAAGTAACTGTTACCACACCGATACCATTTATTGGAACTGTAAACACCCAATATCAAAGTAACATTTGGGTAGTTACTGGAACTAGGCAATATCAATTTATTGTTACTCTATAGTGGCAAAAACTACATAGTACCAGTGAATCAGATACTGCCACCCACCAGTGCCACTAAGATGCCTAAACAAAGTAACTGGGTACATAAAGAGGCAATCTAGGTTCCAGAATATTTCCAGTGACCATCACTTGGAAGTTTAAAGTATCGTGTGGCATTTTAGTGGCAACATGGGTAGCGAAATAGTTCCTGTTAGTACTTTACAGTTCCAAAATAGAATCTGATACTATAAAGTCACATCAGGATAGTTGCTATTGGGTCACCAAAGTCACAGATCTTTTAGAGGTAAAATGAGGTGGTCTCCTATACTTTATGGTGGAGGGCCTAACTTTATAGTACCGGCCATTATTAGTTTTTACAATTTAAAAAAAAAATATTGGTTTTAATCAAAAATGGACAATGGTTATGTTAATATCTTAGCATAAACTTTTACGAAAAATGATTTTGAGAGGATTCCAAATATTTCCCTAATAAATATTTAAATTTTTTATTCTTGCCTTTTTAAATTATTTTGTCAAAATATTACAAGAAAAGGTTATTTTGAGGGCGCGTTGAAATTTTATCATTTAATATGTCAACTTATATCAAAAAAGTAACTTGCGTTTGAAAAAATGGCTAAAGAAGTACTTTAAACACGCGTCTAAAGTACACATCTTTTTGGTATAATATTATTTCACTACGCCATTAGTATAAAAGAAAAAACCAAAGAGGTCGCTAAAAGATGAACACCATTTTAAGAAGTGATAGTGGCAGTTACTAGGCAGCCACGTAGCGGTCACTAGGCCGCCGAGTCGAGGAATAGTACCCGCTACTACCCCGTAACTAAACATAGTCACATCTATAGAGGCCGGGACTACCCGAAACACTACCCGGCGACTAAAACTTTTTCCCCATTTTAGTGGCGGCTACGTAGCTGCCACGTAGCAGGAACGTGGCAGCCTATGGTAACGGTCCACTTTATCGTGGCTTTTATAGTCGCCGATACGTTCCCGCGACTTTATGTGTTACTTGAGATTATATCATTGTTTTCAGTATCTTTAATGTTAAACTTGCTAAATAAAGTAATCGTAAAACTTAAAGCTTAAACTTACTAAAGTAAACTTAACATTAAAGCTACAGAAAACAATGATATGATTATTATATTATAGGTATTTGATTTTTACAAAATTTAGGAACTAGACGAGTTGGTCAACATACCAAGGGAAAAATTGGGAAAAACTATTTGAACCGTCATTTTTACAAAATGGCGGGCGCAACGGCAACGATATATTTGTGAATAACTTTACTTGATGATTGTGTGAACCTCCTTATTATATACAAACAAGTCTTGGGGGAATTATTTATGGGAATTATTTATTTTTACTATACACACTGGATTACAGGCGAATAAAATAAGACTGTTATCAAGGAAAAAAACTGTACATTACAATTATTTACATAGTAGCCAACGAGGAATTTGTCGACTGGAAAGTGCATCGATACATCTCATCATCGTTTTCCCATTAAACCAGTTGCCACTATAAACTTGTAAATAAACTTAAACCCCGATTTGTCCTTTTTTCCTGCAAAGAGCTCCATTCTCCCTTTATAATTCTTTTGATTTCAGTGTCTGAGACGATTCGGATCCTCGAATAAATTAAATCGCACATTAAGAAAATTAGATTTTTCGTCGCCTATCCACTAATTTAAAAACGGACATTGAATTTCAAGTAATTTAAATTTAATTTTAATCCGAAATTTATATACAAACAAAAATCCAATTAAAATGAGGGAATTAAATTCAAGAGACGTTTAAACACGCGAAATCTTTAAATCGCATAAAAATTATTCGTGCGCGTGATATTTTATTAGGTGCGGAAAAATACACGGGAAACTCAACCGAACCAACACTTAAACTTAGGGGCTGGAATTCCTTAAGGTTTTCCGACTTTTTAAATTGCATCATGTAATTTCTACTCAAGTATAAATGAGGTTTTTTAATTGGAAATCGGAGTAGGGCACTGGCGGGTGTCGGGCGGGGGTAAGAGCGGGTAGTTGGCGATTTATTTTAATGAGAGTTCTTTCTACGGCGCGTATAGTCGCATGCCAAGTAGTCCAATATAACGAAATATTATTACAATCGCTTTTTGTATCCACTTTTTATTGCCTTTTCTTTAATGAACCGCCGTAAAATGGTATTAAGGCAGTCAATTTAAATTATGATAATAACTCTCTGTAAAGTCAAACGCTCAATCAAACCACGGAAATTTAAGCTCCCTTAATTCTGGATATAATAAAAGTGAATCGCTACAGTTTTATACAAAATGACCGAGTTTGAGTTATAGTACGTCGGGTACATGGCTATATAAGCCAAAAACTTGCACTTTTTGATTGGGATGTGCCACTTTCTGTGATCATAGTTGATGCCAAAAAGTAACTTTTCAGATATGGAGCCACTTCAAAAATCCGTGCAGGTCGCCAAAACGGCGGCCATTAAAGATGGCCGCCATTAGTCACACAGAATTTTTTTGTATCTCAGCTAATAATGGTCCGATTTCTATATTCTTTTTTTTATTTGAAAGCTCTTGTAAATAGGTCACTTTTCTATTTTCTACATTTATCTCTACACCTTGAGGGTTCTGTGCAGTTTTCAAAAACCTGAAAATTTCACTTTTCTCACAAATTTCATTGATAAGTAAGTTTTAATTGTGCTTAATATCCCTATCTTTCCCCACAAAAAAGGGTTTATGTATATGTTGTTCCGTATATGTTAAGAAAGATTTGCTTTCACAAACAATAGTGATTATAATTATTTTGAAAACATTTATTACATTACACTGTAAAAAATGATGTAAATTTACCATCGTTGCGTGTAAAATTCCTATGTAATTTTACCCGCAAAGAAACAGGAAAATTTCCATTTATCATGGAGGAATATTCCAAAATATAAGGTAAATAAAAATTTTCCACTCTCTTGGCGGGTAAAATTCCTTTACTATTGGGGGTAAATTTACTATGGAAAAAAAATCCTGTCTGGATAAGGGGCAATTTTATTACAATTTTATTACAATCCCTTATCCAGACAGGATTTTTTTTCCATAGTAAATTTACCCCCAATAGTAATGGAATTTTACCCGCCAAGAGAGTAGAAAATTTTTATTTACCTTACCTTATATTTTGAGGTAATCCTCCATGGTAAATGGAGATTTTCCTGTCTCTTTGCGGGTAAAATTACATGGGAATTTTACACGCAACGATGGTAAATTTACATCATTTTTTACAGTGAAGGTAAACAAATTTTTACAAACAAAAAACTACTAAATACTACGAAATATCCATGTAAATGAACTACTTTTATAGAGCTTTTACGACTCTAAATCACTCATAATTATTTTTTATCTTCCAATTCATCCCTGGAACTAAATAATTATACATTATTATTATATTAAGGAATTGGATCAACAGAGCAATATTATGATCTTGAAATTGTGAAACGAATTTAAAAATAATCATGACTTCCTCTGTTGAGATCAGAATAAAACGGAACTCTTCAAGTTACTTGGAGAACATGCATTTTTGGAATTTGGTTGGGCTCATATCAGTACTGAGATTTATGACATCATCCGTTCATCTCGGCCGGATGAAAATTCAATCGATGGAGTACAATGCAGGCAACAAGAAGAAGCGGACGGCAGGATTTTTCTCCACGCTAAAGGCAATGTTATGGAGCAAAAAGAATAATTATTTGCACAGTAGATACTGACGTAGTTGTTTTGGCAATATCTTTCTTTCACATTCTCAAAACTGCAGGACTTCAAGAGATGTGGATTCTCTTTGGTGCTGGGAAGAGTCAGAGATACATGAGCATCAATGCCATGTTTGAACATAAAGCTGTTGCATTGAGAGGATTCCATGCATTCACTGGATCAGATGTAACATCATCATTTGCAATGAAAGGGAAACAGACTGCCTGGAAAGTGTGAAAATCATTTCCTGAAGCTAGCGAAGCCTTCCAAGCCACCTCTATACCACAACAATCTATTTCTGACGAGACCTTTCAAGTTCTGGAGAAGTTTACTGTTTCACTTTACTACAGAGACGCAGAAGACTTCTCAGTCAATCACGTTTGCTTCAAAAAGTCGCAGCCTACAAAGTCTACCCCCAACAAAAGAGGCACTAAGGCAGCATTGTCTTCATTCAGTATACCAGGGAGGGCAAATTTGGGGTCGTGCGTACTCAGTGATAGACAAGATTACAGGGGCAGAAGGATGGGGATGGACCATGGTTGATGGGGAATGGACGCCGGTTTGGTCTTCTCATCCTTCCATTATGGCAGCCTGCAGAGAATTAGTTAAGTGTAGTTGCTCTGGATGCCGTACGCGATGCTCCAGCTCAAAGATCAAGGTTCTATGCACTCTACTTTGTACGAACTGCACTGGGGGTCGACAATGCAGCAATAAATACAACAAAAGGTATGCGTTTAATTGATTATTTTTAAATTCGTTTCAGAATTTCAAGATCATGATATTGATTTGCTGACCTAATTCCTTAATATAATAATAATGTATAATTATTTAGTTCCAGGGATGAATTGGAAGTTAAAAAAGATGATTGCGCGTGATCCACAGTCGTAAAAGCTCTATAGAAGCAGTTCATTACATGAATATTTCTTAGTATTTAGTAGTTTTTTGTTTGTAAAAATTTGTTTACTTAATGTAATAAATGTTTTCAAAATAATTAAAATCGGTATTGTTTATGAAAACAAGTCTCTATTGACATATATGGAACACCATATACATAAACCCTTTTTTATGGGGAAAGAAAGGGATATTGAGCACAATTAAAACTTACTTATCAATGAAATTTGTGAGAAAAGTGAAGTTTTTAGGTTTTTGAAAATTGCACAAAACCCTTAAGGTGTAGAGATAAATGTACAGGGATAGAAAAAAAATAAAATAGAAATCGGACCATTAAGAGCTGAGATACAAAAAAATTTAGTGTGGCTATGTAATGAAGCATTCTTTAAATTCCTGCTCCATTACTAAGATTCCGGATTTACACACGATACCAATGTGCACACGGCACGCAAATCTACCCAGCTCCCGTCTAGAGTCAAGGATTTGCACACGACACTAAACTATACGCAGTTCTACGTCACCAATAAGCGAGGATTCTCGGTTATAAAAGCCCAGCCCTAAATCAACATAATTCAGTGTGAACAACTCTGACAATCTGTCTACAGCGTGCTGAGCTGGACATATTACAGTTTTGTACATCTCCCGATGCAAACACGACGGAACGAATGCAATCTGACCCTGGCAATCCTGCAGCGTGTTGAGCTGGGACCCCTCGGGACCAGAGCGAATGAGCCTGACCTGGAGACCTCCTACAGCGTGTTGAGCTGGGAAACTTCTTGACGCCCGATGCTACTCCGGTAGCAACAACAAACGTCGCATCGCAATCTTTACACACTCTCTCTCTCTCTCTCTCAGATAATAGAAAATGTTGTCCTAAGAACCGTAAAAGATACGGATATATAACCTGTACCTGTATGTTATGTAACACTGCCTGTTTGAAGAAGTAAATAAATTGTTTATATTTTTATTGGGCTGTCTTATTAACTAATCTGGACCCTGATTAATCTCCGAACCAGCTACCCGACAACAGCTAATATCGGCCATCTTTAATGGTCGCCATTTTGGTGACCTGCACGGATTTTGAAGTGGCTCCCTATCTGGAAAGTTACCTTTTGACATCAACTATGAACACAGAAAGTGGCACATCCCAGTCAAAAAGTGCAGCTTTTTTTGGTGTACCCGACGTACTATTACTGCATTGCTGATTGCCTTCAGCATTCTAGCATCACTTTCAGCTTGAAAACATTATCTTCTCACTTTTCTTTTCAAATTATTTTAATTTTAGACATATTCCCTACACCACTATTTTTTATTATATTCTAAAACTGTTATTTGCGGTTAAACTGAAGTAGTTTCTAGAAAGAGTGACACAATTTCCAGTATACGCAGTTCACCAACCAACTAGGTACTATCTGCCATTTATTTATTTATTTCGTATGGCATCAATTCATTTCAACACTTTATTAGTATTAAGTTAAATACAATGTATTTCCGTAAACAGACTTGGAACCAGGCAGACATCCATGACGTACAGCTCGTGGCAGTTAAAAGGCTGGACGGGATAAAGTCGGATCAACTTAACAAAACCAGTTGGATAAAACCAAGAACGAATTAAAGAAGGTTGTAACCTTTGAATATCCAAACGGATTAATAAAACTTATATGTTAATAAAAGATGGCGCACACTGAAGAAGAATTTAGTTTGCTGATACAAGAAAATTTAAAAACCTGCTTTAAAGAATTAGGTGTAGGCGGAGCGAATGTCAAATCGCTTAATATGTAATTTTAAAATGTGATTTAACTTCCACATCCAGTGGAAGTATAGTAACGGAAAAAAAAAAATTTAAAAATTTTTATTGTTCAAATAGGCTTAGAATGTCATGAAACGTCGAGATTTTAAGTTTGAGCAAAAAAAATATTCTGTCTGTTTGTGTGTCTGTCTATCTGTAACTTTTTTGTGCGCACGATTACTCTGGTACCGTTTTTTAAGATATTGACTTGAAATGTGGTACACGTATGTATTTTAACAAGATCTGGAACTAGATTATATTTTCATCTTATTACGTTGAAGGTTGGGGGTAAATAGAGGTAAATAGGTAAATCAAGTAAGTAAGAGTCCATAAAATTGGTATTTAGTATAATATAAAAGAAGTTAAGGTCTCAAAAATTTGTTTGGCTTAGCCACTCCCTTTATTACCCCCGCTCCATTAATAAAGGGGGTGAAAGAAATGAAGTTGTAATTTAACGTGTATACAAGAACCTAGGGCCTCAATTTTTTTTTTTACTTCATCCACTCCCACTACCGACATCGTTTTATAGGTTTTTGAGGAAGACGATTTCAAATATTATTTTCTTGATTCTATAATAAGTGGGTTTCCCCGAGTATTATGGATGCGCAATGGCTTTCCTCGAATACCGCCGTACGCAGTAGGTTTCTTCGAGTATTTTGGATGCGCAGTGGCTTTTTTCGAGTACTATAGATGCGCAGTAGGTTATCTTAAGTAGTAAGGATGCGCAATATGTTTCCCCGAGTATTATGGATGCGCAGTAGGTCACCTCAAGTAGTATGGATACGCAGTGGGTTTCTTCGAGTCAAATGGACGCGCAGAGACTTTCCTTGAGTACCGTTGATGCGCAGTAGGTTTCCTTGGGTATTTTGGATGCGCAGTGGGTTACATCGAGTAGTATGGATGCGTAGAAGGTTTCCTGGTAGAAAATGCTTGAAGCAGAAGCTTTACTTCTATTGTGTAGTGCATGACACACAATGATTTTTTATATCTTTGTCATGCCATTATCTGCGTACCTATTACTTCCACATTCAGTGGAGTGCAATTATAATATTTTCGTCGTAAGAGACTTGGATAGGAAGTTTGGATGTGGAAGTAGTAATTCCTTAGGCAGCGCTTTTTGAAAAGTTTTGATTTAATTTTGATGATTAGGAAGATATAATTTAGAAGAATGACAAAAAGCATAAAAAGAAAATGAAACAAGGAAATAAATTGTCATGAATATTATCGTTGATTGAGGTGAGGCAAAGGATAGCGTAGCTACAGGATTTACCTGAAAATGGGTAGCACCTGTTATGGCAAGGTGTGTTTTATTCGAAAATTAGCATTATGCTCTCTTATTTGATTTACGTTGTTTGTTAGTGGACTATCGTTCAGTTTGAATAAAAGTCTCTAAAGAGGTGTACCGTGAAAAATTTGAAATGAGGCTCATAAACTTATGTTCCAACACTCTTAGTTTCTTTAAAGTCGTCATCATGCTGGCACCGCGTATATTAGGGCCGACCCAACTACAACAGTATGAAACAATTTCTTATTATGTATATTAAGTATGTTGTTCCCAGCCTGGAGACAGACTTCTGGGTATGGTTAAACAGTCCGTATAGTTTCGTTAATGTGAGTGTTGAACGACAGTCATTTATCTAGTCCTAAGGTACTTCACACACTAACATGTTGGACTTTGGAGTAAAAGTTTTTTTGCGTAAATTGTAGGAAGACAATCACTCTTATTTCTCAGCGTTTACCTGAATTTTCTACTGGTCATTATGCACCCCGACATTATATACCCCATACAAACTTTATAATTTGAGCTCAAGGACCGACCCTTGCGGGACTCCTTCGCGAATGTCCAGCAGTGTTGATAGTCTGTTATTCACTTGCACTTGTAATGATCATGTCCGTCAGGTACGAGTCAATTAGTTTTGTAATGTGTCGCAGAAAATCATAATTGTTCATTTTGTATATTAAGACAGAGATTTAGCCTCTGTCAAAAGCTTTCCCAAGACCCAAGAGTATTATACTGGTATTCTCTCTAAGGTTGTAATACACTTTCATGTCTTTAACAATTCCAACAATTTGTAGCGTTGTACCCTGACCCTTCCGGAACACGATCTGATGCTCATCATCAATGTGAAGCTCATCCTGCGCAGATGTTAGTCTGTCTACTATGAGCTCCACTAAATTGGAAATCGTCGACAGCAGTGATATTAGTTGATAGCTGCCGACAAGCTTGGCAGTTTTGCTCGTTTCAGAATAGGCACGGCTACAGCACACTTCCACTAGCTAAGTCAGTGTTGTTGCCGCAGAATTGCGTTAACGATGTACATGAGCTGCACAATACCTTTTCTTGGAAGATATTTGAGAAACCTGTGTTCAATAGAGTTCATCCCCGTAGCTGAATTATTCGGTAGAGTTCGAACTAGCTTTATCAGATCAGAGAGTGCCACCATGAATTGTCATTCGTATGGCGTCGTGATATTATGAAAGAAGAAATACGCTCGGTACGAGTACCAGCTTGGAATATTGGGGGATAAAACCCAAGATGACCCTACGGTTATATACCAGGATTGTAGACACATGATAACCTACGGATTAGTGGTATGGTGGACTAAGATAGTACAGTTGGGAATAATAAGGCAATTAAGTGGCGTACAAAAGAAGCAAACCTTTTTACGCCACTTAATAGGCTTATTGCCCACAACTGTAGTATCTTAGTCCGCCTGTGTGCCACGAGGGCATGAAAACCGCTCCCTTGAAAGTCCTTTTAGACTTGCCGCCCCTACATATACTTGCCTAAGGTGGGGCATATTCAGTGGTGCATTTGTTAACACAAGGCTCAAGGATGATAAGGCAGGAGCACGGAAAAGGACATCAAAAGCTATAACCAGAGCTAAGGGCAGAGCGGAATATAGAACTAGCTAGCTACAAATATACCGATAATTACAAATATACTGATGCTTGCGCTTCTGTGAGAAATGTGTTGATTGGTTTCTTGACAAATATCTTTTTCGGTTTTCCTTCTCCTTTTCGGTTCAAAAATGCATTGGTTGCAATGTTTATTTATGTCTTGATTTTTCATTTCGTTCATTATCGTGCTTATCATCAGTGATTCGATCAAAGCAATTGCGATTTTTATATCTTGGACTTCTCCTCGAAACATGCCAGAAACACTTTCTCGCTGTACTTGCTGGAAACAGTCTTACGATGGCACCGTTCCAAAAACTGTTGTAGAAAATCCCGTACTGGTGCCTCGAATTCATAGATAACAAATCGAAAGTAGCTCTCTCTTAGCAGCTTCTTCAATTTTAGTCGGAAGCAAACTAATTCCTTGATTTTTATCTATTTTATAACAGGCACGTAAAACGTTTTTCAGACAGTTCTATCGTTGTTTGTAAACAAATCATAGATACAAACTTTTATTACCTTAGTTACAATGCATTTTTTTGTATGCTTTGATTGTAAATTTCAGACCTGACATACTAATTCATTTAATTATTTAAAAACGTTAAAATTTTAAATATTCGTTTAATTCTTCACTCTTAACACCTTTAGTCAACTTTTAACAGTGATTGTAGAAAAAATAGTGTATAATGATATTAAAAGTAATTTTATTTTGTTCGAAGTCATGAGCCACAAAATGAAATATCTCTTTTAACACTTTATCATAAATAGTTATTTTTTGCAAAATTGTTCAGTTTTCATTCAGTTTTCGCCTCCAATTGTATAAAGGTCCTTTTAGACGGTCAGTTGTCCGTTCAGTTTCAGTTGAGTTGTCAGTCAAGTTCAGAAATCGCTGTATTTTTAGACGATCACTTTATTTTTCATTATTGTCGTGCATAGTGCAGTCATGTATGAAGAATGCTTGATGGCGATAGCTTTGGTCTTAGCGATGAAGAAACCAAGAAAGAAAAGAAGCAAATAGAGGAAAAGCTGTAAAGAAAAAATCACTATCTCACGTAAATTTAACGAAGGGACTCCACTTTGAACTTTGTGATTGGGAAAACTATTTATGGATGAGTGAGGATGCGTATCGAGAATTGCTTCACTTAGTAACACCAATATTTATTTAAAAACAACATACCAACATGAGAGAAGCTATATCACCACACGGAAGGCTGAGTGCAACTCTAAGATTGTTGGCAACTGGGAGTGCTTAGCTCCAAGTCTAAGTGTGATAATTCCTGAAACTTGTAAAGCCATAATTACAGTACTTAATTATATAAAGATAAGTTAAATAAAAACGATTACCACAAAATGTTTATTAATTTATTGAAGCATATAAGAAATGTGATAGGTAGTAGGTGCATTATGTCTTAGAATGTGTCGAAAAACTGTGAAAAATAAGTAGCAGTGGTGTAATCTTCTGACGGTCTTTCGGTTAATGTGTAGTTGATTTCTGAGAAATGGCCCCGCGGCTGCGTTGACTCTGCTGTCGAAAATTGCCTCTGACTTGAATTTGTTGTCGAAAATTGGCCCAAAATTGAGTTGTGATTGCCGATGTTTTGACATTTCGCGAGATGTACGCTTGACCAGTCTACTGCGAAAACTGAAACTTGAACGGACAGGTCTGTTTACACATTATTTTAACTGATAACTGATACATAAACTTTTGGCAAACCCATCGAGCCACAGTTCCGTATCTGTGTCAGTCTCCCTTTCATTGTTTTGTGTTTACACATAAGATAGCTGACAACTGAACTGAAACTGAAACTGAACGGACAACTGAACTGACCATCTAAAAGGACCTTAAAACCTTTTTGTTCCCTTTGATCCAATATATCATCCTGTCGTGACCGTCATATTTCTATCATCCTGTTTATTACATATGCATGTAATAGAAATGACATATTTTTCATAATCGATTCACTTATAGAACTTTAATAACACACGAATTTGAATGAGACGAAATGGAAATAGATAGTATAAATACGTAAATTATGTATACACCTAAACCGCAAGGATATGAAAATTTATGAGCAAAATAGTTGTCGTAACGCACAAGCTGCTATGACTAAGGGAGATTAGATTTGAGGTTTGAAATGAGGGTGAATAGTGACTCAGATTCTCACCTACATATTTTTTGAACGAAAATATAATACAACAGATAGAGAATTAAGAGAGCTGTTTTGTGTTGCAAAGGGTTTTTCATTTTAATATAGTCTGTAGAATAAAAAAACAGAGGGTACACGGAAAATAGTAGGTATACTGTTTTATTAGGAGTAAAAGTGATACTTTTGTGACGAGTCTGTAAGTTTAGAAAAGTTACTTTTTTGCCCTAGAGCATAAATAGTTATTTATATACCAAGGGTCGTAAGTGCCCTTTTTTTGGTCGAGAATATAATTTGCAAACCGAGACTCTTAGGGTCGAGGTTTACAAGTATTCGAGATCAAAAATCACACTGTACAACCCGCGGTGCATTTTTCGTCATACCTATGAATCATTAAACTGGAAAAGATTTGAGAAAAATTAGTGGAAAGCTGTAATTATTTTAGTAAGATTTCATATTTGCTAATAGTAAAGGTAGCGATTCTTGGAATATCCATGGCAACCGTCAATAAAATTTTAGGACTCGGCTTCTATTCAAATGACAACTACTGTCAAGATAAATTAAATCATATTGTTATAATAGCTCTGAACATTTTTGAAAATAATATCGGATATAGAAGATATAGCAGGTAAGGCTTATCTGGATTTACTCCCAAAAAAGTTAAAACATTTAATTTAATACTAGTTATATAAAAGAGAAAATTCTCCCAAATTTACTTTATTTCCCTAGGGAAGTTATGGAAAATAACGACCCGTTGCCAATGGCAACAAGTATTTGGTATATAAAGTATCACTTACGATCGACAAAACAATGGAATTAGAGTCTACTTACGAGGTAGGTATGACGAAAAGTAAATTTTGTTTTGCCAGGGACTGCAAGTGACTCTTTCATAATACTGACAGACGTCAAAAAATGACATTTACTAGTACGAGAAATACTTGTATCTACTCTTATTAGGTTATATACTAATTAATGAACTGCTTTTGATCAATTGATAGCGTCCATAAACAAACAGCGTGAGTTATAATGCGTGAGTTATTATAACTCACTAGGTACAGAGCCAGTCGCCTTTATCTTCATGCCTAGCCTGTCCAATCGACGTAACGGGCAACACACGAAGGTGGAGCCAGGAAGGTAGTGACAGATTATTCGCGTTGATATCTATAAAGATTTTCTGAAGTGTCACAAAATGCTACTTTTGATTCGTTCGTGCCGAGCCGAATTTTCGAGTTTCATCGTGCAATTTACGATCAGGTTTATCTGGAAGACTTCCTCTTTACGTCGCGACATCGTACGGCCGTTCCAATGGTGATTTTCGAAAAATATGAACGTGTCAAGATTACATGTTTTTGCAACTTTTTCGACTCCAAAATGTAAACTGTTTTTTGTTATTTTTCGCAGATATCTCCGAAACGGTGGGAGTTAGCTCGAAATAAAAAAACAAGGTCAAAGGGTATTTTCCATTACGAATCTTTTGCTACTATCAGAATTTTGATTTTTTTTTTTTTTCGTTTCGGAGATAACTACTGAAATGTAGGCCATGTACGGCAAAAAATCGCAAATTTTGAGCTTCTACAGTTGGCAACTTTTTAATCTTGGCTCCTACGCCAAAAGACTACTCTAGTTAACTTAAACAGAATTAAATTTGTTAAAGTTTTTTTTATTTTTTGAATTCCGACAAAAATGAAGGAATTAGAGGGAGCGGGATTTGGGACTTTTTTTTTTCGGTAAAATTTCTCCATTTTGTCACCGTAATTAATTGGAAATTAACAAAAAATGGATCTCATATACGATGTTTACTTAATATCATGTACTACTTTGACGCTTGGTTAATCTTGGCCCTTCGAAACAAAGGTTTCTGAGAAAAATTGTTTTTTTAAGATTTATATACACTCTATAGGAAAACGTGTAATTTCTTACATTTCCTCGAATATCTCGATAATTATCGTCTTTTTCGAAAAATTTGTAGACAGCTTATGTAAAGAGAATTGATTGAGCATTCCGACGCTTTTAATTTTTTCTCTAACATAAAAAAACAAGACTTTTGATCGAATATGCGCTCCGGGCTATTGCAGTTCGCGGAGAAGTTTTGCATTTTCCGCCTCGTAATATTAATCTACAAAGCTGATTTTTTGTCTACAAGCAGTTTATGCACTATTTCGATTAAAAACCACATACTACATCCGTTTAAAGGTGGCTAAATCTTTGAAGACAACAAATATAAAAGAGTGGACAAAAATTAAATTTTGCAGTTAATTTTATTAATAAACAAACTGAGTAATTTAAACAAAATTTTCTCAATTTAATATTTATTGTCATAATCGTAGATAAAGTATAATATTCAACTTACGGTAATGGTAATAACTCACTTGATGAATTACAGCACGAGCCGTTTTCATCTGCGTGAGTTATTACCTACATTACCGCTCGTTGAATAATATACTATTACCTCCGTTGTTAATGGCAACGCATAGCCGTCTAAAAAGTCAAACTTTAATGTCATGAAATGACTTAAGAAATGTCATGTTTTTCTAACGTTTGAAGAAAAAATAAATTTTAAGAAAAGAGTCCGTATTCTTATATATACATAAACAAATAAAATTCTTAATATAGAACAAATACTTTCGTTTCGAGAAATAAAAAGCTATTTCAAATAAATTATTTTTTGGAACAAAAATATTTGTTTTATATGAAGAACGGTATATATATGATGAGAAAACGGACTCTTGTTTTAAAACTTATTTTTTACCGCGTAGGGACACACTTCTCGCCTAGGGGCCTATCAAGGCATTTTTATATTTTCATAATACAAGTAAAGTCACGGATTAGTAATAAGAGTTTAAAAAAAGGAATAACAACTCCAATCTAAATTTTTACGCCGGTTTTTTCTAGGAATAATATAAGACAGGGTGGATTATCGATTTTATTGAGGTCTAAAACTATTATTTATAAAAAACTTGCGAAGATTATCCTATTCCAGGCAACAGATTTACGTCAATTTGTCGTCATTTCTTTATCAGACGTCACTTTGACCTCTAAATTAGACGTCATGATGTCGTAAAAATGACTTAATTATGTCACAATCCACGTAATTTTGTCACGTCATATTGTCGTCATTTAGAGACATTTATCTGACCATATGTAAGGCATTCATCAAAGGCAGATCAACGGACGACTATATGTATACCACCAGAAGAATTCTGGAAGAAAAATGGAGAGAAGAGACACTACACATAGTAGCTCTAGATCTCCAGAGGGCATTTGATACCATCAGTCATGAGGCCATAGTCAACACACTATATAACAAAGGATTACCTCACTATCTAATATACAAGATAATAAAGCCCTGCCTTTACGAAATGATCATACAATGGTTCGGACGAATGATGGAAACCAAACAAAAGGACATAGGAGTCAAGCAAGGATGCTTCCTATCCCCCCGATTATTCACCACGGTCCTAGACCAAGTGATACAAAGCACAAAAAGTGCAACACCAAATTTTAATGAAGACACAGAAACAGTGAAACTCCATTCGCACTAGCATACGCCGATGATCTCCTAATCGTCGCGGAAGAGCAACACATTCTCAACGTCCTAGAAAACATGAAGCCGCATCTGGGCATATCTGGACTGAAAATAAACTTCAAGAAAAGTCTAATGATGGAGTGAAGTCAACACAAAAGAGTCGGACCAGCGGAGGAGAATATAAAACAGGCGACTACTCCCTAAGAACAACGAACAAATTGAACTACCTAGGAACATATCTTACGAACCAACTGAAATGGAGATAATTAAAACGGCGCACAGAGTTACAAGGGCAATTATATCGTTCATTGAGAAAAAACTATCATGGGGTCTGACCAAACGGCTGTACATAGCCATGATACTGCTAACGATGACATGACGTGGCAACAACAAAAGCCAACAGAAGAAGTTCGAGAAGATTCAACTACTCGCAAAAACAACAGGACGAAAACAGCGACACAAAATATCAACACTACTAGGTGGTAAGACAACTACAAAAATGATGGAAATGTACGCAATGAGGTACTGGTGACATGTCCAAAGAAGGGACCTAACACATCTACTGAAGTAAACGCTAATACTGAACAGCAACAAACTAAAAATAGGGAGACCATGTTACATGTGGAAAACAACAATTGAGAGGATTATGAACAAACTAGGAAAGTGCCAAGCATACTGGGAAAGAAAAGCAAGGGAAAAATAAATACTACAAAGAAATCGCAACAATATATACTCTACCAGAATCAGACACGGAGGAATCGGAAGACTCAGACGAAGAAGTATATTTGTAGAACCATAAACATTCCGAATCACGACACAATGCGGCAACGCATTTCACAAACACCTACATTGCCCATCTCCCAATCCTGTACCATGCGTTATATGGCTATCGCTGCTGACAACATACATGACCCAAATCCAACTCAGCATGGGCCTAGCCCAGCGAATATCTTGGGAATGACAGTAATGCCTACCGCATGTTGGTAAATCAATCATTCAATCAATAAATCAATCAATCAATTGGAATAAATATACATTTAAGAAACAAAATAACCGAATTTGGCTCTAAATGACATGAGAATCTTGAGGGCTCTAAAAGGACTCCATGTTTCTATGTATGATGAGTTACAAGACGAGCTGCCGTGTAGATGAATGAACAATAAATGGATAACCAACCACACACAGGCTTTTCAAACACCTTGGTCGCGCCACATAATAGTGATCTGTAACATGACCATTATAAATTCTATGCAAATCACTATTCAATGTTTTCTGACTGAAATCTGAACTCTACAGATATTTAGTGTTTATAAAATTCATTAGAATATAAGATAAAGAGTGACTATTTATTGTCAATAGTTTATATTTAGCGCCATCTAAAAACAAACTACGTGATAATATATAAAACAATTCAACATAAAAAAATGACGCTGCAAGTACTTTTAGAACTTTTTTCCCTGATTTCAAATATATAAGGGTTGATAGGTCTAACTGTAATATTTCTTGACATATCGGACTTTAAATATGCTCCAATATTGTTACTGCTTGACATTTCTTATTATTATTTGATCAAAATAAGTTACTCAGAAGCAGAAAAGATCGATATAATATATTGCCATTATGCCCAAATCTTCTGGCTGCTAGTGAAAACACGTTCTTAAATACTTAGCGTCATGTTAGAGTAAAGAAAAAACGTACCAATATAGCAAACGAAAATGAAGAACGTTATATTTGGAATCTTTTTAATGGCAATTTTACTATAATTTATTTTATCAAAATTAAAGGTCAAAAGTTTTAAAGTTTTTATTTCCGTGTTACTTTAGATTTACTGTAAAACAAAGCCTCCATGACTAAAAACATATATTCTGATAGCCTACTTGAGATGTTTGACTATGTAAAAAATTTGTTATACAAAATCCTGAAACTAATGTATGGAATGCGTCACGTGAACTTGGAACAAGTTACTCCAAATTTCAAAGGAATTTAAAAAAGAATGACTATAGGCCATATAAATTATTATCGGAACAGGAGCTTACAGAAGATCACAAACGAAAACGGTTAGAGTTTTATCACCAAATGCTCCAAAGACTGGATGCAACTTTAATTTTCTTAAATGTATATTACGGACAGATGAATTGTTGTTTCTAAAGGAGGAAAAATAAGGAAAATAGGAAAAATAAACGTTCGTGGGAGAAAAAAAAATCAACAAACAAAGAATTGTTGTTGAAATTAAAAAATTTGGTAGAAAATCAGTTAAAATTTGGTGTGAAATTTTTTGAGATAAAATTGTGGGGCCAATTTTTTTCAATCTTACCATAACACGGGAACATATTTAGAAATAATTCTTAACGAAACAATTTACGAATTAAACGGGGACAATAATAGCTCTGTTTCTAATTGTTTAAATAATTTAATAAAAGGTATGAGCTTTGTATTTTAAATAATAGTGGCCATTTTGAACAATTTTAATAGTTGGTGAACCAATGCTGACGCTATTGTAAAATTTTCGTTGTTACTTTATGTTATAAAATATTGTTTTAGCTGTTTTTTAGAGCTACAAAAAGCATTTGACACAGTCTCACATAACCAGCTACTAGAAAAACTGAATAAGGTGGGTATTGGGGGTAACGTATATAATCTGCTAAAACAATATCTGTCAAATAGTCCTCAGCAAGTGAAAATAAACGATGCTCTTAGTGCAAAGAAAATAATAAAAACCGGTGTTCCGCAAGGCACCGTCCTGGGACACACCTTATTTCTAATATTCATAAATGATTTACTGGATAACAACTTTCAATGCAAAATCATCATATAATATGCAGACGACACCGTATTAATATGTTCGGGAGTTTAGCGGCTTCTGCAATAAAGAAAGTTAAAACTTGGCTAGATATAAATTCTTTAAAACTAAATATAGGAAAAACTAATTTTATGACCTTTTCTCCAACGAAGGCAGGAATGCCACAAACAATGGAGCCCATTCTTATTGACGGAGAAACAAATATCTATATTCAAAAACCACCACTGTTAAATATCTTGGCGTCATATTTGATAATCATTTAAAATGGGAACACCATATTAATTACTTAAATGAGAAATTAAGGAAACTAATATATAAAATTTATAACCTGAGAGGTATCCTAAATAGAAAAACCCTCTTAGTGACATATAATAATAGCCTTGTAGAATCCATAATTAGGTATGGCGTTTGTGTTTGGGGCTCTGCATATAACATAATCCTTCAGCCACTTCAAATCACACAAAATTATATATTAAGGACAATCTTTAATAAAAAAGTAGAGATAGCTGTAGAAATATATTTTTAGAAAATTAAATACTAAATGTGTGTACATGCACGCTGCTGTAATCTATACCCATAATAAGAAACACATGTTTAGTACAACCGTAAATCACCAATATCAAACAAGAAATAGAATGAAAAACGCGTATCAAACTCCAAAATATAGCAAAACAGTATGTCAGAAACAAGTCAAATATAATGGTATCAAGCTATATAACTAGCTACCTGATCATATAAAAGCTCAGAATAAAAAGAAATTCAAACAATAATGCAAAAAATATGTAATAAACAATTATACATTTCTCCAACTCTTAGCCTAATAATACATGTTGTTCCCTCTAAAACTAAACTTCTCTAAATTAAGCAAATTATGTATATATACCTATCTCAGTTGTTTAGAAAACTTCAAAAATAAAAATAACTTTACATTATATTTATACACATACCAGTAGATAAGTAATAGCCGGATTCTTTCTAATATTTGTTTCCTACCTTTACATTCTTATTTTTCATTTTCATTTTTCATTCTACATTTTCTCATTATTAGTTAAGTAATAGTAGGTAAGTTAAGTGTGAACAAAATGTTAATACTGCTAGACACAACACGAGGTCTCCTCGGGTGTCATAACTCATAGAATTAGTATATAAAATTGTAATGTAGTAATAAATATATCAGTTATAATTTAATAATGGCAAAGTGTAAAATTGTAAAAAATGTTGCAGTAACAAATAAATAAATAAATAAATAAATAAATAAATAAATAAATAAATAAATAAATAAATAAATAAATTAATTGTTCATCTCATGATTTTATTTTTATTCTTATAATATATCAAAATTTCTGCTGTACAACAGTTATATAAAAAGTGCAATACATCGACGATGGCGAATAATATAATGTGTATTCTAGTTATTATTTACTGTTATACCAAAATATTATTAGTTTTTATTGTTGTATTTTATATTGTTTAAAGTGAGTGAAACGGAAATAAATTTATTTTATTTATTTTATTTTTTTGCGCGTGGAACTAACAATTACTTTTCTCTAAAGCAGCTGTAGTCTTCTATTTTAGAGGTAGCTGTATAAATAAAGCGTGACTATCAGATTATTCCTTGTCTAGTAAAATTTTGTCTGAGCAGAAATGAATCATTTCCACGTTAAAGTTGTCCTTTGTAAACGAACTGCAGCAATAAGAGTATGATAGAGCGTAGATATTTTATAGCTATAGCTTCTTGTTTTTCGCTCGTTATCACCTAATTTAACATGGATTTTCTTCCAGTCTGAAGCTTAAAGTAAGTCACGTACTCGTCTGTTGGTGCTCGTTACCGAAACTTTAAAAAATATATATTTGCAAAATACTTTCTAATACAAGTGTCTCTTGGAAGCACTTATTAAGTGGAAAAGTAAGACGGCTTTAGGAAATTTAAGAAACTTTTAAAATTCGTTATCGAGAGATTAAAGTTTACATAATAAGACGAGTTTATAAAGTTTTTAGTGGCGTAAATAAAAGACCCGAGGGCCACGCGGCTGGGGGTCACGTAAATGAAGCCCCGGGATGAAAGCAAAGTTTTTGCTGCGAGAGTATGGAAAGTACATAATAAAGTTTAAGTTACATTTTAAATTTATAATGTCACAAATATATAACAGAACATTTTTCTCGCAAATTTTGCCAATTACGAAATATTTCACATTTTAAATATATTCATATTTTTTTTGTTTCAAATTCATATTTTACATGTTCCGTCATTAAAAGCAGATCTTTAACAGCAAATTTAATTTTTAATACCTCCCACCGTTTCTAAGAAACAGAGCATCAGCGGTAATATAGTGGAGGCAAATGGGCGAAAATTTCCATACAAAAGGAATTAGCCCCAAATAGCTAGATTTTTTACTTTCTTCGCTTACCGAGGGGAAATATTGTAATCGTGAAAAAATCACCCACCGAGATTTCTCCGGGTTTTCACGTTTCAGAGTATGTATTACGAAAATTAAAGCCATTTAATTCCGTCAGTCTGTCTGTCTATTCGTCAGTCTGTCGGTCTGGTGTCGGTCTGCCTGTTGGCTCTAGATCCACAAAACCACTCGACGGAGACGAATAATATTTGGTAAGTAGTTGACGTTACTGCTAACGAAGAATTGGGATATTCTTTCGTGGAAAAACATACAGGGTGGACCACAAAAAATATAATTAAAGAAAAAAACGTGACAGATGGCAGTAATATTTGAAATGTAGAACACCACTGTCAAAGAAAAAAATTCAAAATGTACAGAGGGTGGTCACTATAAAAAAATAATGAGAAAATGTAACGAAGGGCAATAATATTTCGCATGTAGTTAACTACTGCCAAAGAAGAAAAATATGAAAAAATAATACCAGGTGGTAATCTTAAAAAAAATGATGAAAAAAATTAGATGGAGGGCGATAATATTTCGTATGCAGTTAACACAACTGTCAAGGAAGAAAATATGAAAATTATACAGAATTGTCATGAAATAATGTAACCAATGGCGGTAATATTTCGCATGTAGTTAACGCAACTGTCAAGGAAAAAACATGAAAAATAAAGAGGGTAGCCACTTTTAAAAAACCGCTGCCCAAGGAATCACTACTTCCACATCCAGATTATCTATCCAAGTCACTCACAACGAAAAAACTTTATATGTGAAAATAATTGTTTATGGAACTTTAATAATACAATATTTGAAATCCTCTACCCCAAAAACCCATAAAACGATACCCCACATCGGTAGTGGGGTGGGGGTGGTGATAGGGGGGTGGTAGTGGGGGTGGATGAAGTAAAAAAATATTTTGAGGTTTCTGGTTCCTGTACATACACTAAATCACAATTTTTTATCATCCCCTTTAATAAGGAGGTGGGGGTGGCAATGGGGGTGGCTAATGCCAAAAATTTTTTTGAGACCTTAGCTTCTCTTGTATATACTAAATACTAATTTCATGGACTCTTACCTGCTTGATTTACCAATTTACCCCAAATTGCCCCAATTTACCCCCCGGAACAAGATGAAAATATAATCTAGTTCTAGATCTCGTTAAAGTACATATGTGTACCAAATTTCAAGTCAATATCTTGAACGGTTCCAGAGTAAACGTGTGCACAAAAAAAAGTTACAGACAGACAGACCGACAGACCGACAGACCGACAGACAGACAGAAAAATTTAAAATCTCGACGTTTCATGACATTTTAAGCCTATTTGGACAATAAAAATTAAAAAATTTTTTTTTTCATCCCTATATCCAAAATACACCCCTAAATAAAAAAAGTGCTCTGTGCGGCAGATCCGACCAATGTATCCGAAGTCAGAATTGTCATAGCTGCCAACGAGGAAACGGCAGTAAAAGTTTCGGTAAGGAGAGGCTGCCCACAAGGAGGCGTCCTTTCCCCTCTGCTATGGAACCTTGTTCTCGATGGTCTACTCCAGGAACTCGAGAACGAGGGTCTTTTTGCTCAAGCTTACGCAGATGACCTAGCAATTATCATCTCGGGAAAATTCCCAAATACGGTTAGCGGGCTCTTGCAAAGGGCCTTGCAAATCGTACAGAGATGGTGTAACGACCAGGGCCTTAGAGTCAATCCCTCTAAGGTAGTACTGGTAAGTTTCACTAGGAGGTGCAGGCTAGACGGTTCCGTCGAGCCAGTACTCTATATGACACGACTCTAACGATCTCCAGAACGGTGAAGTATCTGGGTGTTATCCTGAACTCTAAGCTGACCTGGAAAGATCACATAGAGAGACAAATATAAAGGGCCACTACAACAACCCTGTGGGTATGTAGAAGGACCTTTGGTAAAACATGGGGGTTAAACCCCAGGGTAACAATGTGGTACTATACTGTGATAGTAAGACCAATGATCACTTATGCTTCTGTTGTGTGGTGGCCTGCTGTAACCAGGCTTTACATTCAACAGAAGCTAACACAACTCCAAAGACTCGCGCCCCTTCAGTTGGTGATTGAGGCCGAGGCTCGGAAAGCGGCCTACAGGCTGAGGTGCGGTGGTCAGTAGAAGGCCGGAGGAGAACAATTAGGACACACTAGAGCCCTTTCCAACGCGATAGGGACTCATTCACTTCTGGAGGCCAGGAGTGATGATATGGTGCCTTCCTTCTCCTTCTCAGAACCCTTTGAGGTTGTCATCCCCAAAAGGGAAGACTGGAACCCACTCGATGACATACTCAGGCCCGCCGATATCGTCTGGTTCACAGACCGATCGAGGTTTGAGGAAAGTGCTGGAGCGGGGATATACGGTGAAAGGCCCAGGGCTGAAGCTTCTTATGCCTTGGGCAAATTCGCCACGGTATTCCAGACCGAAATTTTTGCTATTTTGATTTGCGCACAGGAGAATATCCGAAGGAAATATTCCAACAGGCACATATATATATGTAGCGACAGTCAAGCGGCCCTCAAGGCCATTGCATCAGTCCGGACCAAGTCAAGCCTGGTTCAAAACTGTAGACAGGCTCTCTGTGAACTTGGCTCATCCAACTGGGTCAAGCTTCTCTGGGTGCCAGGACACAGCAACATCGAGGGTAACGAGCGGGCAGACGCTATTGGGTCCGGAGCCGGCTCTCGGTTACCCTAGATCAAATGCCAAGAAATCAGTAGAAGACTGGACACGGTCCCAGTTCTTTGACTTCTGGGCCTCCTACCTAGGAGTCCGGCACGCGAGGCTCCTGATCTCGGGGCCCTTGCCGAAGCGAGCAGAACAAATCTTGCGACTAAACAGGAAACAGGTTAGAACCGTGGTAGGTCTTTTGACTGGACACGGCTCCTTCAGAACACACCTGCACACTATGGGGGTGGTTGACAACCCCGACTGCAGGTTCTGCGGAGACGAGGAGGAGACTTCCATCCACGTCCTTACTTCCTGCCCTAGTCTTATAAGTACTTGAGGCACAAACACTTCGGCATTGGTTTTCCGGTGCCGGAGGAAATAAGGAATGCCCCTATAGGAAGGGTTTTGGCCTTTGGGTTAGAATCCGGCCTGGATGGGGGAATTCAATAAATTCGTAGCGGTAGTACAATGGGCCACAAGGCCTGCGTGCGGCGACTCTCAGTCGCCTCGCTAAAAGAAGAAGAGAAGAAGAAGAATTGTCATATTGGCTCAGTTTTCGTATCCAACCTCAAGAAACACCCATAAAAACCGGTTTCTCGCCCTTCGCAGTGTTATGGAGTGATATGAGGTTATGGCGTTATGAGGCTATAAAATAAACGTATTAAAGAAAAATTCTAACTACTCATTTAAGTGTGAAAGGCGAAAAAACGCCTTTTTGGGGGTGTCTTTTGAGGTTAGGCATGAAAACCGAGCCAATTCGACAATTCTGATTTAGAATTCGGATTAAGCGAGTCAAAATACATAAGGATGCGGTGGTTCGCCGGACAGACCACTTTTTTTGGGTCAGGGGTGTTTTTTGGGATTAGGGACGAAAAGCGAGCCAATCTGAAAACTTTGACCTTTGATTCGTATTCAGCGGATCAAAATGTATAAAAATACATTGATCTGATCGGCCGGACAGACCACTTCTTTGTGTTGGGGGTGTTTTTTGGGATTAGGGATGAAAACCGGGCCAATCTGAAAATTCTGACTTCTAATTCGGATTCAGCGGGTCAAAATACATAACGATACATTTGTCTGATTAGCCGGAGAAACAAATTTTTTTTGGGTTGGGGTGTTTTTTGGGATTAGTCTGACTTCGGATTTGGATTCAGCTGGTCAATATACATAAGGATACACTGGTCTAGTCCTGGCCCGCCGGACAGACCACTTTTTTTTGTGAGGCTTTGAAATTGGACTGTAATTGACACAATTATCAAGAATGAAATCGACATAATTTTTGTGAAAAGTATACAAGGTGGTCACTCTAAAAAATAACTAATTAAGAAACGACAAAGAAAAATAATATTTGGAATGTAGTTGTCACTGTTGCCAGGAAAAAAACCTGATATACTTTTTGTTAAAAAAATATACAAAGTAGTCATCCATCAGAAAACATGATGAAGAAATAAAGGGTGCTAAATAGAGAAGGAAGGTTTGCGTAAATACTTTTACAAATTTTTAAATAACTTATTCTGAACATTAACAAGTAACTCATAAAGTCGCGGGAACGTATCGGCGACTATAAAAACCACGATAAAGTGGACCGCTACCATAGGCTGCCACGTCCCTGCTACGTGGCAGCTACGTAGCCGCCACTAAAATAGGGAAAAAATTTTAGTCGCCGGGTAGTGTTTCGGGTAGTACCGGCCTCTATGGATGTGACTATGTTTAGTTACTATAAAGGATCGGGGTAGTAACGGGTACTACTCCGCGACTCGGCGGCCTAGTAACCGCTACGTGGCTGCCTAGTAACTTCCACTATCACTTTTTAAAATAGTGTTTATCTTTTAGCGACCTCTTTGTTTTTTTTCTTCTACAATAATGGCGCAGTGAAATAATATTATACCAAATAGATGTGTACTTTAGGCTCGGCTTTAAAGTACTTCTTTAGCCATTTTTTCAAACGCAAATTACTTTTTTGATATAAGTTGACATATTAAACGATAAAATTTCAACGCGTCCTCAAAATAACCTTTTTTTGTAATTTTTTGACAAAATAATTTAAAAAGACAAGATTAAAAAATTTTAATATTTATTAGGGAAACATTTGGAATACTTTCAAAATCATTTTTCGCAAAAGTTTATGATAAGATATTAACATAACCATTGTCTATTTTTGATTAAAACCAATTTTTTTTTCTAAAAATTTTAACAACTAATAATGGCCGATTTTAAGAAAGGGTCTCCACCATAAAGTATAGAGGACTACCTCATTTTACCTCTTCTAAAAGATCTGTGACTTTGGTGACCCAATAGCAACTATCCTGATGTAACTCTATAGTATCAGATTCTATTTTGGAACTGTAAAGTACCAACAGGAACTATTTCGCTACCAATTTTGCCACTAAAATGCCACGATACTTTAAAGTTCCAAGTGATGGTCACTGGAACTATTCTGGAACCTAGATTGCCTTTCTATGTACCCAGTTACTTTATTTAGGCATCTTAGTGGCACTGGTGGGTGGCAGTAACTGATTCACTGGTACTATATAGTTTTTGCCACTATAGAATAACAATAAAATGATAGTGCCTAGTTCCAGTAACTACCCAAATGTTACTTTGACTTTGGGTGTTTACAGTTCCAATGAATGGTATCGGTGTGGTAACAGTTAATTTAAAAGAACCATATAAAGTAGCCTTACTCAATAAAGTAGCAATATTAGTACCAGGGTGTACCAGGAACTAAGGCTTCGTAGCAAAACCGAAAGAATTTGGTACCATGTGTGTTACTTGGGTTATGAGGATCTGTAGGCAAATACTTTACTTTCTTCACGAAATGGAAACCATTTTTTTGAGATTTTTGAAAGAACGCTTTTATTTCTTGTTTCTGTTTTACATTTTTTTGAATATCTCATGTTCTCTTACTCCAATAGGAATTGCTTTGGGACAAATTTTCGTTTAAAAATGCTTCATCTTTTTAAGTAAATTACATTACCTCAACAGACATAAATGGAACCTACAGAGTCCGGTGATATTTCGTCATAAGTAAGTCGAATTTCAAATTAAAATATATTTTAAGCTGCAAAAAAGTGCTTTTGAATTGAGAATTTGAATAGTTGCTTATTTTTGGGCTTCGTAGGTTTGTTTATATACTTTAAGATGGTACAAAATAAGACATTTTTATAGTTCTGAAAAACATGTACTTTAGCTTAAGTGGTTGAAACTGCGCCTTTCATGCTAATCTAAATGCACTTTTAGGACGTATTAGTCCACCATATTTAAATTATTAAATAAAGGAAAAAGTATGTACACTGTATATCCTCTTACCTTGAAGAAGCAAAATTACAGAAATGCCTCTCGTATTATGCACTAATAAGTAGAAAGAAAATAAGTTTTGATCCTATCTGGGCCCATTAACAAAAACCAGTAGTACAATGTTAATTTTAAAGATATTTCCTTTTTTGTTGGGCTCCTATTATGATGCTGGCGAGTTAATGTACATCATCCTGCGGTCCAGATGGAGAAGAAATTACAAATCACATCAATCTCAATTGCTCATACAAAGCAGTGCAACCTTTTAAAATTAAGATAATTACAATACCACGTCAGATACATCATCTGTGGGTGGAAAATCCTATGAAAGTGTTATTTATACATCTCAGTAATATACCGGTGGACTGTGTGAGATAAATTTATTATGTTAAGGCTTCATTATACAATTCTGCTACTATACTTGTACAGTATTATCCTTGATTATTAATTAACACCGAGTGTTTCATTATATTTTCCCCTATTTTGATACCATATACCTTTTAAACAGATTGATACGAGAATATGCGGTTTTCACTACATGGTTTTAAATGATCATCAGTTTTTTCCTGCCTACTTTCAATTTTTTTCGCTGTTCTGAAATCTCTAAAGCAAAATGCCGTATATTCAAATCGCTTTTGTTAAGATTTTTTAAATGGAATACCCTATATTCTTAAGCTGTCCAATGACGTTTAGTTTCTTAAAATCGGGTAAAGATTAACCGAGGAAATAACTGTCAATACAAAAAGCCTAGGAATTTTAGTTTTCGACCCGGAATTAATTAATATAAAGCTGAAAATTTGCAGGTTTGTAGTTTTGTTCCAGGATAACACGTAGCAAAATGTCCCCTACTCTCCCTCGTCGGCTTTCCTGTTTTTCGGAGCAACAAGGGCCTAAGTCGCAGAAATTACAGATCTGGCTATAAAGTGCACTTAGAAAGGTTGTCACTGGTCCGATTTGGATCGAGCTGATCATAAAAGCTTCGGAGAAGCATATCCATTCGTATTTCAGATGTTCCATGCATATTTTGTTCATAATTTTCCGTTCTAGTGCTGTTACGCCTCCTCGTTACGGAGCTATGCCACATCGAGTGCAGTCGCGCCCGTCATGCGCCCGGTGGAGCTGCCCTGGCTGCGCTGATAAGACTTGTTGCGAATTCCTGTTTATATATTATTGGTGTTTTATAAGATTTATTGAATGAAATTTAACTTGTCAGACTCAGAAAATGACTTTATTCGTCGAGACAATTGACATCATTGATCTACTGAGAAGTAGGGTCGTCCGGATCATCATCCATATCTACTGACTGGCTGTTTGTGCAGCTGGATCCTCTACAGCTCCTGTACTTCGAGGTATATGATACATCTTCAAGTTCATCAGTTTTCATGATTTCAATCAGCTCATTCAAAGAAAACTGGCAGTCGTCAGAATCTTTTATGTACAAACACATTTTGAAGAACGTCGTAGACCTCACCGTGTCTTCGAGTCTTCCAGGCTTTCTGTAGTTCTGAGATGTGGTTTTTTCTCCGATTAAAGAACTTATATCTAGATAAATAACAGGCTATCTTTTCACTATATACCTTGTTTGCTCCTAACATAGTAACATTATATGTCCATTAAAATGGATAGATGAACATCACATCCCATAGGCAACAGTGGCGTTGTGTGTGTAGAAAATGTGTAGAATGGTAAATATTTTCATTAAAATGAATTATTGCAATTCCTGCATTACCGGCTCTTTATATAACGTGATGTAGGCATACGATATTACAGTAAGATAAAACAGTTAGATAAATATGTATTGAAAGGATATTATAATTTAATTGCTATTTACTTTATAACTGTAAACTGAACTTCATCATGTTACGACTATGGAACGATCGATTTTCTTCTTTTCTAAACTGCTTTCTGCAAACGGCACAGCACCTCACTATTTATTTGCACTAAATATATTGTCACTAAACTGTGTAAATATGAATAGAGAATATTCTTTAGGTATTAAGCAAATCACAACTTAAAATAAAAAGACTTCTTCACCACATTTTGATCGAAAAACACGAAGAACGCTTATTAATATTAATGGCGGATATACTGTCAAAAGTGTCAAACTGAGATTATGATAATCAAACTGAACCGATGGTGCCCGAATCGGTCGCGAACATGTCGCGAATAGATCGACTAGCCAATCAAGAACTTATGGGAAGAAGTGCCTTAAATTGTGAATCTTTCAGGATCACACAAACGAATGCCATTATGTATCTAGATATAAGTTCTTTAATCGGAGGGTTTTTTTGCATTTGCTTCGTTAACTCGACTAGAAACTTTGTCTTATATTTTGGTCTTGCACTTTTTTGAAATTGCATAACTGCATCGAAAAGTGCATTCTTATAAGTGCATCTTTTCAAGTGATGAAGAAAAATTCATATCTTGCAGAAAAAACTCCCGATTCATATGAATTTCAGTACCCGGGGGTTTTTTGAGTCACTGGACCTGAATGTGATGTCCAAATGAGCCCCCTGTACACCTGGAGATCAGGACGGCACCAGAAACGTCATCACCTGGAGTTCCCTGTAATCTCATTTATAATCGATCGAAACTCGTTACCCGGGGGTTTTTCGGGTCGCTCGTTCCGAATCTGACATCGGCAACCTCTTAACTTATACAAAATGGGCATATCCTCTCTTTTTCAGAAAAGAAATCGATTTTATAAGTAATTTCAGTAAAACTCCAGGAGATGACGTTATTAGACAGGTCTCGCGCACCAGGTCCTCCGGAGGAGGTTGCCGATGTCAGATTCGGGACGAGCGACCCGAAAAACCCCCGGGTAACGAGTTTCGATCGATTTGATAAGTAATTTCAGTAAAACTCCAGGAGATGACGTTATTAGCCAGGTCGCGCGCACCAGGTCCTCCGGAGGAGGTTGCCGATGCCAGATTGGGGACGAGCGACCCGAGAAACCCCTGGGGAACAAGTTTCGATCGATTTTCCATGAGTTTACAGGGAACTCCAGGTGATGACGTTCCTGGTGCCGTCCTGACCTCCAGGTGCACAGGGGGCTCATTTGGACATCGCATTCAGGTTCAACGACTCAAAAAACCTCCGGGTACTGAAATTCATATGATTCGGGAGTTTTTTCTTGAAGATATGAATTTTTTCTTCATCGCTTGAAAAGATGCACTTATAAGAATGCACTTTTCGAAGCAGCAATGCAATTTCAAAAAAGTACAAGACCAAAATATAGCACAAAGATTCTAGACGAGTTAACGAAGCTAATGCAAAAAACCCCATCTCAATCCGACTTACTGCAAAAAAAAATTGAAGGTTGGGGCTATTTTTGTGTTATATTTCCTCGACTATGGGAACATGTACCAAATTCGAAATAACAAGATAATTTTTGTACATAGAAAAATTTTATACCTACCAATTTTGTTTTGTATTGATATTTTTTTTAAATAAAATTGTCCTATTTTATTAACACTCTGTATCTCTGTAATACATTTTCGATAACATGTTTATAAGCAGATCATCACAACTTTCAAATACCTAGTGATTTACATTCCATTGAACACTGACATATTAAAAAAAAACCGCTGCCCAAGGAATCACTACTTCCACATCCAGATTCTCTATCCAAGTCACTCACAACGAAAAAACTTTGTATGTGAAAATAATTGTTTATGGAACTTTAATAATATAATATTTGAAATCCTCTACCCCAAAAATCCATAAAACGATACCCCACGTCGGTAGTGGGGTGGGGGGTGGTGATAGTGGGGTGATAATGGGGGGTGGATGAAGTAAAAAAAATATTTTGAGGTTTCTGGTTCCTGTACATACACTAAATCACAATTTTTTTTCATCCCCTTTAATAAGGGGGTGGGGTGGTAATGGGGGTGGCTAATGCCAAAAATTTTCTTGAGACCTTAGCTTCTCTTGTATATACTAAATACCAATTTTATGGACTCTTATCTGCTTGATTGACCTATTTACCCCAAATTTACCCCCCAACCCTTCGACGGAACAAGATGAAAATATAATCTAGTTCTAGATCTCGTTAAAGTACATATGTGTCCCAAATTTCAAGTCAATATCTTAAACGGTTCCAGAGTAAACGTGCCCACAAAAAAAAGTTACAGACAGACAGACCGACAGACACAAATTTTTTTTTCGCTCAAACTTAAAATCTCGACGTTTCATGACATTTTAAGCCTATTTGGACAATAAAAATTTTTAAAATTTTTTTTGTCGTTACTATACTTCCACTGGACGTGGAAGTAAAATACTTATCATTTGAAAACATACAATTTTGCATGGAATTTAACAATAAATAATTCATTCATTACTTCATGATCCTTATCATTTATAAATAATCTGTGTACGAATTAATATGCCACAGACCATTTCAAAGTTCAACATTTGTGCCTAAAAATAGAGTTAAAACGGTAGGAATTGGGTAGACAAACCGAATTGAAGGCTAAGGTGCGCTCGAACACCGCTCACTAGATTATTGACCCACATTCAAACATTCGCGCTACGAAACAGATGATTTCGCCGATCAGTGTCGCCAACACACGAGCCTCCAGCTTTGTTTTTGTTTATTATCAAAGTGTCAAAAGTGAAAGGAAAACGAGCTCAAGCCCTACATTAAATATTGTTTTTTAAAAGTGTGAATAACTTCGTTCCTCAAATCAACCCATCATTATTTCAGCTTGCATTAACGTGTGCAAAAGTGTGTATTTCACGGGAAACCTCCTCTTAACCTCACTTTATAACAGATCCTACAAGAACGTTATGTTTAATTACTGTTAAATTGTTTAAAACATTGTGCTAGTGAGTGATTATTTTAAGCCATAGTGGCCTGTAGCGTCATGGGTACCTCGGACGTTTGTTACAGCGATTCCGGTGAACTCTCTGATGGTTTAAACTGTGACAATGCTGTTCTCGCCGGTGATTTAGGGTCTTCGTTGTCGTTCAGACCGCGGGGCTCTCTCGCCCGGGCTCTGTACCAGAAACAACAGCACGACGAATTCCTCAGCCAGTTTGATAAATCGGAGGTATGCTAGAAGTATTTAGTTCTATATTTATATGCAACCTATTTTTGTTTGTACACTAATAAATTCAATGAGTAGCAATGTGAGAGTGAAAGTTGTTGTGTAATGTGGGTTGCTAGCCAGTAGTTTGTTTTTATTTTCTAATTCACTGCACACTAACGCGCTTTGAATAATTGTTTGAATAATATATACCGTTTTTGTATTTTGAATTGGCGGTAAATAGGTATAGTAAATGTAGATGTTATCATTATGTAATGTAAGATAAATGTCTGGCACATGCGTGGTCTCGTCTTAATAAGGTAGGTGGGTGTGTATGCGATAAAATGCACATTTTTATTCTGCTGAGTGTAGGTGTATATTTTAGGGGAAACCAGTGGCGCAGCCAGAAAATTCATCTGGGGGGGGGGGGCAATAGAACCGGCCTCCCCAAAGGTTGAGGAAAACTTTTCAGAAAATGGTTGAAAACGGATGTGTATAGATTCCTCTACTAGATAATATGGGCATTTTGCTAGAAGTATTTGGGTTATCTAATCACCCCCCGCAGTTCTAAAAAAGGGTGGTTTTTGAGAAATATATACATATTGTATATGAATTTTTTCGTCTTTTTCTCTATTTTGAGGAAAAACTATGCAATTTGGTGAAAAATAACAAGAGAGCAAAGTTGTAGAGCATAAAATTTTGTTTCTACAATTTTTTTTCCAATTCCATTTAGTTTCGCCGCTAGAGGGCATGAAAGAAATAAATATACATATGGACTTTTGAGCCTTTTTTTTCGATTTTGAGCCAAAATTATGCATTTTTATGAAAAATTACGTGAGACCAAAGTTGTAGAACATAAAATATCTATATTTTTATGAAAAAAAAAAAAAAAAATTTATGTTCTACAACTTTGGTCTCATGTAATTTTTCATAAAAATGCATAACTTTGGCTCAAAATCTAACAAAAGGCGCAAAAGTCTATATGTATATTTACTTCTCTCGCACCCTCTAGCGGCGAAACTAAAGCGGAATTCGAAAAAAAAAAGGTAGAGATAAAATGTATAGGAAATTGTATGCTCTACTACTTTGCTCTTTTGATATTTTGCACCAAAATGCATAGTTTTTCCTCAAAATAGAGAAAAAGACGAAAAAACGCTAAAATTCATATATATTTCTCAAAAACCACCCTTTTTTAGAACTGTGGGAGGTGAAAATCATGTTTGGACAATCCAAATACTTCACTTTTTACAGGTCTCATAACTGTGGGAAAACTTTCTAAAAATATTTCCTAACTTGAAGGGAATATTTGTACTAATAGTGATTATGCTTCTTTATTTTTTGGTTCATGGAGGACGGCTTGGGGGGGGGGGGGGGCATGCCCCCCCCCTGGCTGCGCGCCTGGGGGAAACCTCCTACCTACCTACAAAGTAAATAAAACTAAATTGATAAATAATTTTCTAATGCATTTTTTAGCTTTACGTTCAAAATAATTTAGGTGAATAACTACATACAGGGTGAATCAACAAGTCTGCGAAGATCGATCTCTTTTCCACTATCTCTTTTTCAGTTTTTCATTATACAGTGTGTCCCCGGATGGAGTTGACAAGTTATTGATTTTACTGACGAAAAGTCATTCTTTATAAAAAATTCTGCGTGTCGAAAAAATGAATTTACCATATAAAAATCTTAGATCAGAGTGCCGGGTGTTAATAAATTAAGAAAACATCAAAATGCCTCAAGTGAGAAGTACCTTCATTTATTATTTTGGGCAAAATGTTTATAAAACAAAGTTGTTTATAATCCTAAATACAAATTATGTAGTCTAAATTTTGACTTTTACATTTATGTCAACTTACATTTTTTTTCAAACATTAACATAACATAATAACATTAACTTCAAGGATTGTGGAAAAACAATTTATTCTACATAGCCTCCTCCAACCCTAACACATTTCTCCATCCTTTTAATAAATTCACCATAGACCTTACGAATGGTTGAGGGTACATTCACTTCATTCACCGCGTCTTGTATTCGGGCTTTTAGTGTTTCTCGATCATGCGGCAGGTCATCTGCATAAACTTTCTGTTTTAAAACACCCCACAGAAAAAAATCCATTGGTGTAAGGTCTGGTGATCTTGCAGAAAAATTAATTGGAGCATATCTTCCCATCCATCTGGCTCCGAAGTGATCTGTCAACCACTGCCGTACCAAAACTGAGGAGTGAGCTGGGCATCCGTCTTGCTGCCTTACTTCAGGTTGCAGAGTGTTTATAAATGGCAATACAAAGTTTTCCAAAAGGTCCAAATAAACATGTTGATTTAAATTTTCTTCTAAGAAATATGGACCAACGATTCGATCATAAAAAATCCCACACCCGAGCCCACACCATACATTCACTTTTTTTACAACGTTGACTTCGTGTTTATGAATGACATTGTTTGGATTTTCAAAAGCCCAATAACGACTGTTTTATGATGAAACGTGGCCATTATGTACAAAATATTGCTTCGTCAGTAAAAAAAAAACATTCTGTGAAAACTTCTATCTACTTACGAGGTAATTCTCACCGACCCATTAACAAAAATCCAATCCCTTCTCTTCATCTCCATTTTCAAGTGTATGTCTGAACCTTGTCTTAAACGGTCGAACTTTGTTTTCCATATAAATTCTCTGTAAATGACTTTTACTTACTTCCAGTCTTTGTGAGCGTTTCCGTAAAGATAATTTCGGGTTTTCTATTATTGAATTTATTGCCAAAAGTGTTGCCGCATCGTCTTCATTGCACTTTTTCTTGGGTTTTTTGACATCCAATACAGATCCAGTTTCATTGAATTTTTTTACAAGTTTGTGCAATGATTGGCGCGATACCGGTGTGTTAGGGAACTTTCGGTGGAAAAGGTTAATTGCATATCGATAAGAGACGTCTCCAATCCCATAACATTTAATCAAATAAATTCTTTCTTGTTTGGTAAACATTTTTTAAATGATCAACAGAACACTAATAAATGCAGATGTAAGATAGTAATATTCTACACAATGTCACAATGACGTTTGTCAGTTCAATATTATCGACAGCACACTCTGTTTCTTAATTTGAATTCTTATTCATATTAATAAATTCAACGTAAAAAGATAAACACAATAAAAACAAAAAAGTCAAAATTTAGACTTCATAATTTGTATATTTAGGCTTTATTTTGGATTATAAACAACTTTGTTTTATAAAAATTTTGTCCAAAATAATAAATGAGGCATTTTGATGTTTTCTTAATTTATTAACACCCGGTAAGTACATCTGATATAAATTCATTTTCTTGATAAGCAGAATTTTTTTATAAAGAATGAATTTTCGTCGTAAAATCAATAATAGAGATGTTTTTCCTCTGGTCAACTCCTTCCGAGGACACAGTGTATATTGTACTACTTACATACTTAATTTGATCAATTTGGTACTTATTTTTAACTATGAAATGAAGGAGGAGTATCAGTAATCAAAGAAAAACGGCCTTGTGATATACAGGGTGTTCCACTTAAAACTCCCGGCGCCATTTTCTCGATAACGAAAAGTGATATTTGAATTCTGTAGAAGGTATCCACTAGAATATATAAATGACTTCAGTTTTGAATAAAAATGGTTATTTTACACATTGAGCTATAGATGGCGTTGCGATGCAAAGAAATTGTTCGATCCAAGGAATGATGAAATGAGATGCTTGAGATAGAAAATTATATTCTAAGCAACTTTATAATATGAACAATTTTCGAAAATTCACTGGTTTTCGAGAACTTCAATGAAATTTTTCAAGTAACAAAAATCGTATTTTTTTTTTCATATGTCTACAATTTACAGTGTAAAATTTAGTCGAACATACAACATAAACATGACGCAAAAATTAGATAATACACAATAAATACAAATGTCAAAATCTTTAATTTCCAAGTAGCAGTTGCAGCCCCACCTTTGTTTTAATAAAAAAAAAAAAAAAGTTATTTTGTGTTTTGAAATAAATATGTTTCATTACCATCTAAATCAGCCTGATTCACTATTATATGAAAAATGCCCCAAAGGACTTATTGACTAAAATGTATTTTAAAAAAGTGATTTTTGTATTTAAAAAAATTATATTGAAGTTCAAATATCTCGAGAACCAGTGATTTTTCGAAAATTATTCGTATTAGAAAAGTTGCTCAGAATGTAATGTCCCATCACTTACACCTCATTTCAACGTTCCTAGGATTAAAAAATTTCTTTGCATAGCAACGTCATCTATACCTCAATTTGTAAAATGACCGTTTTTACTCAAAACATTTACTTATATATTCCAGTGAACACCTTTTACAGAGTTCAAATATTTCTTTTATTTATCGAGAAAATGGCACCGGGAGTTTTAAGTGGGACACCCTGTATAGATAATTTAAAATACTTATTCTTCTTTTTATCATCCTCAAGGCCTTTAAAAAAATAATGTAGAAGTTGATTGCCGCTAAGTAGGTATCAACTTCAACTAGCTATCGAGGGGTAACTCGCGAAAACTGCGGGACGAAATATCGCGCCTCAGATCGCCCATGGATATCCTCGGATCGTCCTCTATTACCTCGCCCCGGATCGCCTTTAGATCACCCCGGATCGCCTCGGTAAGGGACGAAAAATCGCCCCGTGACTTACCCCTCGTAGGTATATAAATGTAACTTGATGTAACTGAACGTACATGCAAATTCGATTATTTTTTATTTTCATTGGAACTAGCGACTTTTGTAAAATATTTAATAAAAACTTTCACGAGGGGTAAGTCACGGGGCGATGTTTCGTCCCTTACCGAGGCGATCCAGGGCGATTCGGGGGGGGTGTAACGTACTCTCCCTTCGCTACTGCCTTCCTGGGTTCCGTATATAAATCAGCGATATAAAAAAGCGTGAAGGACACCGACCTCTTTTGGTTAGTGCACTGCCTGCATTAGGTTGAGCAGTACACAAGACCGGACTTAAAATGTATTTTCTGTTTCAAACAATAAATTAAAAGATTTGAATTCTCGTTCAATTGTAGACTTGACTGCACAATTTTTATGTGTATATATAACAAAATTCCTTTGAATGAAAAATACTACTTACATTATTCACCAAGTACTACAAAAGTTAATTACCTAACTTCTTCATCAGACAGAAGTTCAATGGATTTTTCAGAGTTTATACATGGTACCATGGTCCTTGGCAGTGTCTGTACATGGCAAAGCAATTCAACACAGAGCTCATAACATTTACATCTGTCGGCACAGTTGGACTTACAAGAGCACGATATGTGTGTTATCAACTCTAACGAAGTAGGGTTTTTGGTCATCCATACGGGTTATAGTCGAGTAAACTCTAAGCTGGCGCGTCCAAAGGTCGCTTCATCATATAAACTAAGAGAATAAGACATACGCAACTAGTTCATCTCTATGTCACTGCGATAGCTTTATGCGCATCGCATATCAAATTGTACGTCGTGTTACCAACTCATATATACGCCACCTTAGAGTTTACCAGACTATACAAGGTCTCCCTTTTGTATCCATCCTCAGTCGGTAGGGTTCATCTTGTTACTTCTCCATTGCTGAACCTGTAGGTAGATACGCTAAAAATGCTGAACTGCTGCATCACTAGTTGGAGGCAAGCCAAGTAGAAATTCTTCTCCTATAGCAGCTACCTCTTCTTTGGTTGACGAAAAATTGTTAAGGACTTTATTGCCTTCCCTTAGGGCACGGTATTTTTGCAATGGCCCAATGCGTTTAGTTTACCTTTACAATGGCAGATGTTGTCTCACAGCCTTCCCAAGCTTCCCAATTGTGTGTTTCATTTGTTCTACTCAGATTTAGAAAGCGTAACTGTTGTTATGTGCACGATTCCCCAATATGTCGGGTTTTTTGACTTTTATTGCTTGTTTCTCAACACCAAAAATTAAAATTTTTGGCCTAAAGGCAATAGGCTTCTTGCACAAAATATAATTTTAGCATTTTTAGAATCTTTACTTAATACAAAACACAGTGTGTAAAGGATTTTTTCTTATTGTTTCTTTTACAGACGGTATTCAACATTAAAGTTTGAATAAATCCGTTAGGCCCGCAAACAACGTGTGACGTCATGTGACAGGAGACGCACAGCGCTAGCGTACATTTTAAATTAAAAATGCCGGCGTCTTTGATCTTTACCACAACTTCAAAGATGCCGACATTTTTTACACTCCTTAGAATTGTGTAGTCAACTTTACCTAATGTCATATGGCGTCAACTTCAATATGAGTGTTTTCAGATATGCCCCTTCTCCCGGATATTAGTCGTTTATTTAAATACTTTCCAGTTAGAAATTATGAAAACAGATTTGATAATTGCTGATGTTTAGTAACACTATATTAATATATATAAATTAATTTAAAATATACGGCACATGCAAGAGGCCTAGGTATTTTGATATAAGAAGGGATACTAAGAACAAAAAATTAGACAATATGTTGTGGCCAACGGTGTATGTTTAAATCAATTTTAGTCCAGTCAACGGAGCGCTAAAATGACCAAAATCTCTAATTTGAGTGCTAATGTGTTTGCAATTATGTTAATAAAAAAGAAAAATAAAGATTAGGGTAGGAAATGATCGGAAGGGGTAGAAAACATCCCCTTATCACGGGTTCGGTAACTTGTAGAATTAGGTCAAAAATGAAAAAAAAAAACAGTGTATTTACCTTTTTTGGCCCAAAATAAGATGTTTTTCCTCTTGTGAATTTTTTAGAAAAATGCATATTTTTCGAGATATGGCCACTAAAATTCCTAAAAATGGGGGATGGGAAATGTAAAAGTTAAAAAAAAACAAATCTGAGAGAATTCAAGTAAATGTATGATCGAAATACAAGACTTTCTTATTTGCATCTTTTCTGTAAAATGCGTTTTCGCTGAGTTTTTCCGGATAAACATGAAAAACTACCCCTTTCTTTGAAATTGTAGCGCTTTAAAAATATGTAGTTTAAAAATTTGAAAAGATTCAGACGTATGCATTGAAGCCTTCTAAATATTTTTTGTCTCTTGGATTTTTTTTGTAACTTGCTAATTTTCCGAGTTACAGGCAGTTTTTCACGATAAATAATGTACTACATTACTCGTGCTAATATGTCTTTTCTATTTGTCACTTGACAATCCTTTTCATGAAATTCATTTTCAGGTTAACTTTTGTTCTGAAAAACGATTTGTGCTGTACAAAATCAACTGAACTTTTATTTTTTTTTATAAAGTGACATAATTCGTGACTATGCAAATTTTAACTTACTAGATTTTTTATAATATTCTTTAGTATTCATATTACTCCTTTGTCTCAAATATTTTAATAATAACTTTTACTTTTATTAAATTTTGAATTAATTTTCCTTTCTATTGATACTTAAGTAGTAACCTTCCATTTATATCTGAAGACCACACGGGAAGAAGGCGAAATGTGTCAAAACAACAATTTTCCATGAAAGCGTTTTAAAGCTTTAAAGATCGCATAATTTAGTCAATCTTCATGTTATTTAATACTGTGACGCATTATCTATCATTGATACTGATTTTACTATCTATTACTTCCTTCAAAGTTGTAATCATTCAAATTTTGTTACCGACAATAATGTTTTTAGAAGTAAGGTACCAAACAAACCGGGGAAGAAGGGGAAATGTTGAGATTAAAACTGATAAGAAAGGGAAATGTCAAACAGTTTGATGTAATTTTTGCTGCAATAATGACCTGCATTAGTGGAATGAACACAAGTAAATCATATACTTACATTTTTTATTTCATTGTAAAAAAATAATATTAGTAATAAAATAAAATTTAATTCGTGGTTTCATTGATAAAATAAAAATTGATAACTACTTCTCTTGTTTCTTGGATATTCCTTTCTTTGGTCCTTTCCTCAGACATAAGGTATCACCTTCAGATTTATTATCATTTCTGGTCTTGCGAACACTAGAAGAGTTTTCAGGTTGTCTGGTCTTGCTTTGGCTTGTTTGTGGCAAATCGTCAGATTTTCTTTTCTTGCTTCTATGCTGCTGCTTTTTTCCTTTTGAGAGAACCCTTCTTTCCTTCATTCGAATAGTTCAGAAATGTGTAATAGGCATCTGCTGATGGGTCTTGATAGTATTTCTTAAGGCATCACTTATCCTACCGAAGACTTTTCTTGCTTTTAACAATTACATGATTATTTTCAGCACTGCTATTGCCAGAACTTTCGTCAGCCATTATTACACACAAACTTTAAACACAAAAACGTTTAATTACACTTAGTTTTCGACAAGTTAACACAAGCAATAATCTTTGAGACATGCGAACATAATATGACGAAGATAAACTAGTCTAGGAACACTCCACCTTCTTTCCGTGTTGCGTGTGGACATTCCCCCTTTTACTTCCACGTCCAGTGGAAGTATAGTAACGACAAAAAATTTTTTTAAAGTTTTTATTGTCCAAATAGGCTTAAAATGTCATGAAACGTCGAGATTTTAAGTTTGAGCGAAAAAAAATTTCTGTCTGTCGGTCTGTCTGTCTGTCGGTTTGTCTGTCTGTCGGTTTGTCTGTCTGTCTGTCGGTCTGTCTGTCTGTCTGTAACTTTTTTTTGTGCGCACGTTTACTCTGGAACCGTTTAAGATATTGACTTGAAATTTGGTACACATATGTACTTTAACGAGATCTAGAACTAGATTATATTTTCATCTTGTTCCGTCGAAGGGTTGGGGTGTAAATTGGGGTAAATTTGGGGTAAATGTGTAAATCAAGCAGGTAAGAGTCCACGAAATTGGTATTTAGTATATACAAGAGAAGCTAAGGTCTCAAAAAAAAATTGGCATTAGCCACCCCCATTACCACCCCCGCCCCCTTATTAAAGGGGATGAAAAGAAATTGTGATTTAGTGTATGTACAGGAACCAGAAACCTCAAAATATTTTTTTACTTCGTCCACCCCCCACTACCACCCCCCTATCACCACCCCCACCCCACTACCGATGTGGGGTATCATTTTATGGGTTTTTGGGGTAGAAGATTTCAAATATTATATTGTTAAAGTTCCATAAACAATTATTTTCACATACAAAGTTTTTTCGTTGTGAGTGACTTGGATAGAGAATCTGGATGTGGAAGTAGTGATTCCTTGGGCAGCGGTTTTTTGTATGTATAGTAATATTTCAAACACCTATATCTTCGGACGGATTGCGTTCTTTGCGGTAGTAAATGTGTATGTTAAAGTAATCGAAATTTGCTAGCAGATGGAGTGGAAATCTCAATTTCGGATTTTTTGGACAAATCGCCTTCTTCCCGTGGGGTCTTCATCTATTTTCATTTTGAAAATTTTTGTTTGTCAAAATCAAAATTTTTTATAATTTTTAAAATGAATTCTAAAATTACATTAAACAACTTATTATCTAATTCTGATAACTATACATGAAATGTCTCCTATTTAAATTACATCTAGACTTGATTTTATTTTAAATATTTTTTATTTATGACATATTCATGTTCATCATAACATACCAAATTCTATGACCTACATGATAATGTATAATTGTAATATATTTCTCTAAATTGTGATCTTTGTTTAGTAGATCATAATAGAACTGTTTCCATTTTCCAGTGCTTTGTGCCATTTCATTATATTAGTATTGTATTTATAATTTTCCACGTACTAGAAAAATACAAGTAATAAAAAAATGATTAATATAATATAGAAAGATATTAATAAAATTTTGCATTAATCTCAATATCAGTATACATACGTATATCAGTAATAATCTTAAGGTCTGTATTTATATCCACTTGTTTCCTGGAGATTAGCATCGCACTTAAGAGTTTCGGAAATCGTATCGCCTGGCTTGGCCAGTTGGCTCAAAAGAAATTCTCACTAATAGCCGATCCTCTGTGAAAGTAATCCTATTAGTCCTGTGACGATTGATATGTAGTGTGGATACGGCATTAAAAGTGGCATTAAACAGTAATCAGATAGGTGAACACTTGAACAGTGCGTGCTTCATTTAACCGTCGCTGGATTAACACCGTCTGGGGGGCACTTTGCTCCTTCGTTCCTCGACTCAACCCTAATCACAGCTTTTCATCGAAGGAAAAGTAGCACGTAAAATATGCAGGCCTAAACTATCAGGGACTGGAACTGGTGAAATTGATATAAGATATGTTTTATGGATATTTTACATACACGGACTTCTTACTCGCAGTGTCTCGCCAGACGTTTTGCGATCCATGATTATTCTAGTTTGCTTCCGTTTGCTGGGTAGTACGTCTGACGACGTCACGCCATCTGTGGCTCTTTGTTACGGGTTAGCTAGCTCTAGTAAGGAAACCCTGAGGTTTCCTTACCTCTGAAGGTGATTTCCGTTTATTTTTTAACGATTTTGCCAATAATAAGGTCGAGCGCCAGGTAATTTCCTTCGAAACCAACCCCCTTAAGTTAAGTTCGATACACTGATTCCAAAAACTACCAAATACCGTGTTTATCCTAATACTTTAAGTCAAAACAAAGAGGAATCAATTTATATTACACTAAGTACAAGTACAGTATGGGTCAGCTTAAATTCAAATTATAGGACTTTATGAAAATGTTAATTAAATTAACGTTAGGAATTTAATCTAATATATAAAAATCTCGTGTCATAGTGTTTGTTATCGAACTCCTCCGAAACGGCTTGACCGATTTTTATGAAATTTTTGGTGTATATTTGGTAGGTCTGAGAATAGGTCGTAGGCTATTTTTTATACCCCTAGGTGATAAGGGTGGCCCTATCCAGAAATTTTCTTTTTATTTTTTGGACAAAAATTTATAATTTATATGGCAAAACAACGTTTGCTGGGTCAGCTAGTATACTATAATTTTTTATTCTTCCAATTTTAGTCGATTTACTGTCAAGATGCACTAATGTTCAATTCAGTTTAAAATGGATTGAATCAAGCAGTCGTTGCGCGTTGCCGTGAAACAACATAGTAATAATATGAGGTATGCTTTATATTCAAATATATCTACAACAAATACCTGTAAATAAGTATATAACTGCGCATTTACTCACAAACCTTATTTATCACAAAATGTGTCTAATTGAGTAACAAGAAAAATATTTATGCATACCAAATGGTGAGCTTCAGTACAAAAAAAAACATCATACAATAATATTAGTGCGCAACATGCAAATTTTTATTGTAGATACCATTGTAGTGAAGTAAGAGGGCACTTAGTCGTTTTCCAACGTCTCACAGAAAATTCAGACTCTGGGTGAAATATGCTCGTGTAACAACAGCATCCCTATGTACATCTCAGCTCTAGTATCCCAGTAAACAGTAAACTCCTCGTAACCACAGTCAAGACTGCAAATCTACGTGATATGGCTGCACGTGTCCCTCCATCAAACAACTGACAACCTCCAAACTTGGATAAAAGTTATAGGACATTGACAACTTTACAACTTGCCAATAGAAAAGGAATAAAGCAATTTAGGATTTCGTATTCCAAGAAGTTGCAAAAAGGATTCTTACTCAAATCGGTCTGGGTACACAATAACAAACGGGGATTTGTTAACTGTTCTGTTTTTTCTTGCCTACTTATTTAGTTTGTTTAGTTCTTCCACAAGAATATTCGTCTTCAAAAAGCTCACATACTAAATGGGCACTTCTAAACATTTTTGCATGAAATGTGTATATTTGCCTACACTTACTTACATTCCCAAAGGTGTTTACACACTCTTTAGGAACCGAATTCTAGAGAAACTAGCAGGGAAAAATATATTAATGATTTTATGAAATAAATCCCGTAGTAAACAAGAAAATTTCCGGAGTATTTCTATTTAGCCATTGATATATGAACAACAAGTTACCTTCTCCATTCTCTTTGCCATTAACAAAAGTAAAGAATACATACCCTTTTTCTCCGGTATCAACTGCAATCATTTAAAAAAACAAACGTAGCCTCACCTATTTTTAAATCTACATTCGCATATACAGATATAAGATTGGAACCTGGTCTAACATTACAATTTTCTCATCAGATTCTTGGTGACATCAGCACTCAATGAGGCGCCTTTATAGAGATTCGTCAGTGCCCTACGTTATCGAGCTTTGATCTCCCATGTCTTAAAATGTATCCATTTTTTTAGTCTTGCATCCATTGGGACTGTTGATCAGTAAGTTATAAGCTGCAATATATCAAAAATATAAACGTTTTCTGTGAGGTTCAAAAACCTACCATTTTATGCGGGGTCCTTGGAAAAAACCATCAGTCAAAATTGACCACAATTAAAGTTAATACTCACATACGGGGTGATTCTTATTTAAGCGACAATGCAGCAATGGTCGATAGTAGATAAAAGAAAAACCTCTGCCCAAGGAATCATTACTTCTAGATCCAGATTTCCTATCCAAGTCTCTTACAGCGAAAGAAATGTTGATACTATATTTGCACTTCACTATGTGGAAATAATTACTAATAAAACTTTAATAATATAATATTTGAAATCGTCTACCACGAAAAGCCACAAAACGAAATGCCACGTTGGTAATGGGGGTGGCGGCTGAAGCAAAAAAAAATGTTTAGAACTTTGGTTCTAGAACACACACACACTAAATCATAATTTCATTTTTTCATCCCCATTAATAATCTGGTGGGGGTGGTGATGGGGGTGATAGTGGACGTGGCCGATGCCAAAAATTTGTTAATACCTTAGCTTTTCATACATACACTAAATCCCAATTTTATGGACTCTCACCCTCCCCCAACCCTTCAACGGAATAAGAACAAAATATGGGTAATCCAGTTCCAGATCTCTTTAGAATGCAAATTTTGCAGGCATACAAATTTCAAGTCAGTATCATAAACGGCTCCAGAGTAATCGTCTATAAAAAAATACAGACAGATTTAAACAAAAAAACATATATTTTTTTAACTGTACTATACTTCCTCCACATGTGGGAATAAATCACCACAAACTAAATCAAACTATATTATACCCCCAGTAGAGTTATGGAGAACTTTTCTTGACATGTTTTGCTCTCAACTCAACCCGCTTAACCATTAGGTACTTAAAAAACTTGTTTTTTTTTGTTTGGTAAGACTCTTAGTGATCGATTTACCAAAATCGAATTTCATCCAAAGGTATCATGAAAACCTATAAATCAGTATTATTTAAAAAAATGGTGCAAAATTCAAATTAAAAAATTGTAAAATATGAAAAATTCCACACAAACCTAATTGCATTTTTTTCAGAACTAAAATGCGTTGTAACCCTGAAATGTTTACTGTATATGTATTGTATAGTATATGAATGTGTCATACACCACTATGAATTATTTCAATTTTTTTAGAGTGGTGGCACATAGTGATGCAACCATTACGATTAAGATTAACCGCAATCGCCGATTATTGCAAACGATTATTTACGAATTGTGGTTTTTAATTTCTACGCTGCGTCGTCTAATATGGAAGATACGATTCGACACTAGAAAGAAAAATATAACCTTTCTTTGCTTAAAATCCATGGCACATAAATATTTTGCATTGAAGGCTTCCAGTGTTCCATCAGAGAGGTTGTTTTGCACTGCTGGTCTCATACAAACAACTAGGAGAAATAGGTTGGGTCGAACAATCCTACAATTAATTATTGATTTTTGTTTTATATGGTTAAATGCTTGCCCATGGTTGGCATAAAAACCCACCATTAGAAAAAACCGGTGGGTAAAATGGGTGGTTTTTTGTGGGTTTTTGATTTTAGAAAAACCCATCTTGGTTTTTGTTTGATTTTCGTTTTTTTGCAGGAAAAAAGCAATTATTATAAAAAAATATATTTTTGCCTCACAAATACTTGAACAAAACAATAACAAAAATGTAACGTGTCAATATATTAGTAAAAAATAAAAAAAGTAAATAATAAACTTGAGAAAAATAAAAACATGAAACAAATAACAAAAACTTTTAAAAAATTCCACAAACTGGAATGTGAAAGGCAAAAGATAAATATCTTTGAAAAGATATTTGTTTTATTTAAATGTCTATTATTTAACTAGTTTTGATGCTTTTTCAGTTCCAAGCTTATTCCTTAGTTTGCTCCAAATATGGCCGAATGTAGAAAAAATTATTTCTACTGCGGCACAACTATGCAATTTTGAAAAAAAAAACCGCACATATTTACTAGGTTTTCATAACTGAGAATAAGAATATTTCCAACACAGTCCAGATGCTGTCTCACGCTATATTGTCAAAGTAACGCCGAATGAAAGGTGGAAAATTAGACGGGAAATTTGAATTTTATAGAAACCCAGTATAAACCACAATTACCCAGAAAAACCCACCAAAATCCCACCTAAGTACCCAGTGGGTCGTCTTTTTCTAAAGAAGATGGGTTTTTGCACAACCTTGGCTTGAGTGGTAATAATTTCCAATTTAGTTTTATTTTATCTACCAAGATTTTTAAGTGGGCCGTCATCATTTACATTATTGGTCATCATTTACATCATTTACATTATCATTACATTATCATTACATTATCATTTACATTATACATTTACTTAATTTGAGAACATTAATAGTAAACTGACTTTATATAACAAGTGATTGCTTTTAGTAATTAATAATAGAATAGTTTTAATAAGAACAATTGCTTTTTATTGTTATACTATAAAAAACCGCTGCCCGAGGAACCACTACTTCCACTTACAACAAAATACTATATTTTCACTCCACTATGTGGAAATAATTGTTTATGGAACTTTAATGGTATAATATTTGAAATCATGTACCCCAAAAACCCATAAAATTATATGCCACATCTGTAACAAAGGTGGGGGTGAATGAAGTGAAAAAAATTCTTGATGACTTTGGCTCTTCATCGCCTTTAATAATAGAGTGGGGGTGGTAATGGGGATGGTTAATGCCATTTTTTTGAGGCCTTGGCTCCTCTTATATTTATTAAATACAAATTTCATGGACTCTTACTTGCTTGATTTACCTATTTACCCCCATTTACCCCAATTTACCTTTCAACTCTGCAACGGAATAAGATCAAAATATAATCTAGTTCCAGATCTCGTTAAAAAACATACGTGTGCTATATTTTAAGCGAACGGTTCCAGAGTAATCGTGAGCACCAAAACGATACAAGACTAACAGACAGACCGACGCAACAGACAAATTTATTTTGCTCAGACTTAAAATATTGACGTTTCTTGATATTCTAAGCCTATTTAAACAATGAAAATTTCCAATTTTTTTTTTTTGCGTTAATATATTGAATGTCGAACTAATACGCAGAAAATGGCAAGACAAAGATATAAAAAATCGTTGTGTGCCGTAAACTACACGATAGAAGTAAAGCCTCTCTACTTCAAGCATTTTCTTCGAGGAAACCTACTACGCATCCATACTACTCAAGGTAACCCACTGTGCCTCCAATTTACTCGAGGAAAGCCACTGCGCATTCATACTTCTTGAAGTAACCCCCTCGCATCCATTTTACTCGAGGAAACCCACTGCGCATCCATATCACTTGAGGTAACCTACTGCGCATCTGTAATCAAGTTAACCATTCATATGAAACCAGACACAGAGATCTTTTACTACCCAATTCTCATAGAACAAGTTCTTTTCAAAAGAGTTTTATTTACCAAGGCTGTAAATGTTACAACTATTTACCCGAAGATATTAAAGTCTGCAAGTATACATATCTTTAAATCAAAATTAAAATTTTTTTTACTAGATAAGAACTGCTATACAACAACTGAATTTTTTAATAGTTAATTATTTTTTATTTAGTTAACTTTCTGTTTTTTTTATAATTACCTTTTAAGCTTATTACCTATTATATTATATTTACATGTATTTTTTTTTACCTTTTCTGCATTGTTTCTTGTATGCATATATGTATATTTTCTTCAATGGAGAAATAAAGATTATCTATCTATCTATCTATAGCAGTTGAGAAAAGCCACTGCGCATCCATACTACTCGTGGTAACCTAGTGCGCATCCATTGTACTCAAGGAAAGCCACTGCGCATACAAACTACTTAAAGTTACCCACTGCGCATCCATACTACTTGAGGTAACCTACTGCTATCTATAATACTCGAAAAAAGTCACTGCGCATCCAAAATATTCGAGGAAAGCCACTGTGCATCCATAATACTCGGGGAAACCTACTGCGCATCCAGAGTAGTCGAGGAAAGCCACTGCGCATCCATACTACTCAAGGTAACTTTAACAACATAATATTTGAAATCGTCTACCCAAAACCTATAAAACGATATGCTACATTGGTAGTGGGGGTGCGGGTGGTGGTAGAGGGTTGGTAGTGGAGGTGGATGAAGTAAAAAAATATTTTGAAGCTTTTGGTTCTTGTACACACACTAAATCACAATTTTTTTTTTTCATCCCCTTTAATAAGGGGGTGGCTAATGCCAAAAATTTTTTGAGACCTTAGCTTCTCTTGTATATACTAAATACCAATTTTATGGACTTTTACCTGCTTGATTTACCCATTTACCCCAAATTTACCCCCCAACCCTTCGACGGAACAAGATGAAAATATAAGTTCTAGATCTCGTTAAAGTACATATGTGTACCAAATTTCAAATCAATATCTTAAACGGTTCCAGAGTAAACGTGCGCACAAAAAAAGTTACAGACAGACCGACAGACCGACAGACAGACAGACAGACAGGCAGACAGACAGAAATTTTTTTTCACTCAAACTTAAAATCTCGACGTTTCATGACATTTTAAGCCTATTTGAACAATAAGAATTTTTAAAAATTTTTTTGTCATTACTATACTTCCACTGGATGTGGAAGTAATTTAACTAAGTTTTCTAAATAATCGTAATCGTATTCGTAATCGGCGATTATCACAATGATAATCGTAAAAGTAAGAATCGTTGCATCACTAGTGGCACATGCGCAAATCCTCAAAAAAGCACAAAAAAAGCTGAAAATGACGTGTTTCTGCAAATGTCCTTAAAATATACATTGGGTCTTTTTTGCTCCGAAAGTGGACAGTTTTTGGACTAGTCCGAAAAGTAATAGGTCTTTTTACAACAGGTAACTGACATGGCAAAATTAATTGAATAATCAAAAAAAAATTGAAGGCTACATGGTAGGTTAAAATTGGTGGCCGAGGACCGTGGCTTGGAGTCCACGCTAAACTGTAGATCCCTAGGCGCAATGGGCCTTTCCGGCCTAGTTGCCTAGTAAAAAGTAGTACTAATACTATTCTTATTTAAATTTGATACAGAAAATAAATAATTCCCTTTTGTAGCAGTTATTCTGCTATGTATTTATATGTTTTAAATACGCTATTATCAAACAATTTTAATATTACCCAGGTTACACCACGAGGAGGTCTCGGAGGAGGTATAGTCTGTTCGTATCCCGTATGTCTTTTTTTGTATTTTGATTTTGTTTTTTTTCTTTATTTATTTTTTGTTTCTTTTTGTTATTTTATTGTAGATTTTTTTTTTATTGTTTTGGTTTTGTTCATAACTCTTTTTTTTATAATCACGAATATGTGTATTCTAGGGATTTTTTTTATAGGTTACCTATGTTAATTTTAATCTTCTTTACCACAGTACTATCTTAAAGTACAATATTTTACGAGTATTTTCCTGTTTGATTTATACAAATCGGATAAAATGCCGATTGTCAACAGATGTCCAAAAAATGGTACTTTTCTCGCACTTTTCGCCGGTCTAAAATGACGGTGGCCGGAAATCATTTTCCATCATACTGCAATGTCAATAAATAATCAAAAAGCAGCTGTCAAGCGTTGGCCCGCTAACGAAGTGGCAGGAGTTTGTTTTGTGGATAAGTTATATTAATATGATATAAGTTTAAACAAATATAGCAATTAAAAGTGTCGCTGGCTCCCGTACTATTATTACGGAAATAACTATTTTTGGTTATTTTTTTTTTCATCGATTGTGCCTTTTTCCATGTCATATACTCTTCAGAAACTTTCTATTATAAAACTATTACGCAAAAATAAACACGGTAAGATAAAATTTTTTATTTACTTAATAGTTCAGTACCTAGAGGTAAAAAAAAATATGCAAAACTTCGGAATAATCTCATATTGAATGATATTTTTTTTATGGGTGATTTAGTGCTCGATGAGCTTTAGTTGACTGTTTTGAAAATTTTGTAATTTTCATATTTTCAAGGCCTACTATGGCTCTTCTAAATGGGTCGAAATTTCGAGATCGACTATTAGGCAATTTTTATCGGCAAATTGGGTGGCGTATTCGATTCGCAGTTGTCTCAAATACCTCTATACAAAATTTTAGCTCGATAGCTCATATAGGGTGTTTGTTATTCAATAGCCAAATTTAAAATTTCTCACTTTCCGACTGGCACTGTATAAAAGTCGGTTAAGTTTACTAAAAAGGTATAAAGTAGTCATTCGACTTAAGGAACATCAGACACTAAATAAGGAAGAAAAAAGAAAAGTTATTCTTTAAATAAATAGTGCTTCTATACATTATTCGGTTGCTGTACGTAGGTGCTTTAATGAAAATTTTTTAAACAAATACTTTTATTGTCTTTTATGGTATTGTATTGTATTTAGGGCCGTTGGAAGAGCACCATCTAGGTGAAATGGTGCCTATTTACCATGTAGATTATATTTTTATGGTAAATAAAGATATTATTATTATTACTATTATTAAATGGACTAGACTGCCTAGCTTTTCTTTTTTCTTCCTTATTTAGCATCTGATGTTGATGTCACTAAATAAGGAAGAAAAAGAAAAGCTATTCCGTCCAATCCATTTGTTTGAAAAATTTTCATTAAGGCACCTACGTACAGCAACCGAATAATGCATAAGAAGCACTATTTATTTAAAGAATAACTTTTCTTTTTTATTCCTCATTTAGTGTGTGATTTCTAAGATGAAGTCAAAATCAGAAAATCGGCTCCGATATGGGAAACGAGACAAATGTAACAAATTGCTTGATTTCACGTTTTAATTTATGCATATAGGTTTCTTGTGTCGTTGATTACGAATAGCCCAGTCGACGTAGGTATTTACCCACAAAAAATTGCAAATTGTGTAAACTTTTTTTTTTTTAATGAGTTCGTGAAAGTGTGTAGAATAATATCCTGAAAAGTTTACATTTCGCTCGGGTGCATAAAAAAAAGTGAAAAAAAATTGTTTTTCATCCGTTTTTTCAAAATTTTGAAATTAAATCAAGCTAGAAAAAACTAAAAAATACAGATGGATAGATCACGTATTTATGAACAAAAAATGTCCTAACAAAATTTATCGTTAAAGCCACGGTTTTCCCGGAAAAAAATAATCATTTAAAAGATGGAAATTGTAGCTTTCTGATGCTTTTTTGTTTTAAACAATACAAGCAAAGGATGGATGGAAAAAATATACTTATATACAAGGTGTTTCGAAAAGATTGGAACAACGCTTAGCCGTAGATTCTTGAGATTAAAACAAGTCGATTTAACTCAAAAAGTAGTGGTCTAACTCTTTTCGTTTTCAAGATACAGGGTGGTAAAGTAAAAAAATTGTTTTCGTAATTTGACTCTATTTTGGAAACTATTATACGTATCTACTTCAAAGTTGGTAACGACATGTTTTTCAGATCGCTAATTACAATGGTGATATTGCCGATGCCATATTTTGTAGATGGCGCTAGTTACAGGACTTTTACGTGACACTTTAAGCCATAACTTTTTTGAGGTTAGGTTTTGGGCATCGTCTTCTATTATAATCGAAACGCAATTTAGTTTCCTAAAAAAAAAAAAAAAGGTGTACTTGTTTAAACGCGATAAAATGCATGCTTTCAAAGAAATACGCGATTTACAACTTTATCACACACCAGTTCGAAGAAATTCAATTGTACCTAAGTGCTGTTTCTTATCTAGTAGGTGTACGTCAAGTATGATATCTTGAAATCGCCAATAGTGCTTGTTGTAGATACGTACAATATTCTCCAAGATAGAGGCAAAATTAGGGATTGCAATTTACCGGAAGTTTTGGTAACCGGTAAATCGGTAAATAAAAATGTAAATAACCGGTTAACCGGTATTTACCGGTAATTTTTAGAATTAATGATTTGTGTACAAAATTATCTAAATTTAACAAAAAACATTTTTATATACGTATAATTAATATAATGAACACACAAAAGGTATTTTTTTCAAAAGGAAAAAATATAAATGAAATAAATTTAAATAAATAATTATTCGGTAAATAACAAAAATATCAACTTAAATAACAAAAATTATAAACATAATTTCAAATAGATAGTCTATGTAATGAAGCATTATTTGACGAGTTTTTTGTAAATATTTTGTGCAAAGACGAGATTATCTTCCCCCCCATTTTCGAGGGTGCTGAACACGACGATCAAAAACTTCTCCCACCATTTCCATCGTGTTCAACACCCTCGAAAACGGGGAGGAAAGGTAATCTCGTCTTTGCACGAAATATTTACACTATTTTTGCCTTCATTACATAGACTATAGGAATTTACTGAATACCTGATCTAAAAATACAATATTTTTTTAAAAATAGCCCGTTAAAAGGGTTAGTTTTTCAAAGCTATATCTGTCAGTCGTCTGATATTTGTGCATAGAATACCACCAGCTGAAGATGCCCTCCTCAATCGATATTGGTAGGTCGATAAGTTAATAAGAATTGGTAATTACATACTTCTAAATGTATTCCGCGGATATTGTCAATGTCTCTCTTTTATTTCTTAGGACTTGGTGTTTGGGTTTTACTTTTTATAATATTATTTTTTATTATTTTTTATAATATTATTTATTTATTTATCGTTAAAAGTGCTCAGTGTTGGGACAGTCACTCTGTATTTAGTGAATACTAGTCACTGACATAAATAGAAACGTTGAATAGGTGACTTATCGCAAGTTCAGAATTTACCGAAATAACCGGTACAAAATTAAAATAACCGGTAATTATCGTCATGTGTTTTTTGTCCTGATAACCGGTTAACCGGTATTGCAATCCCTAGACAAAATACGAATACATTTTTTTTTCTATACCACTTTGTATCTTGAAAACGAAAAGAGTTAGACCGCTACTTTTTGGGTTAAATCGACTTGTTTTGATGTCAAGAATCTACACTAAGCGTTGTCCCAATCTTTTCAAAACATCCGGGGGGTGTTGAATTTCTTCGAACAGATGTGTGACAAAGTTGTAAATCACGTATTTCTCTGAAAGGGTGAATTTTATCGCGTTTAAACAAGTACACATTTTCTTTAAGAAACTGAATGGCGTTTCGATTATAATGGAAGACGATGTCCAAAGCCTAACCTCAAAAAAGTTATGGCTTAAAGTGTCACATAAAAGTACTGTAACTAGCGCCATCTATAAAATATGACATCGGCAATATCACCATTATAATTAGCGACCTGAAAAATGTATCGTTACCAACTTTGAAGTAGATACGTATTCTAGCCTCCAAGATAGAGACAAATTACGAAAACAATTTTTTTACTTTACCACCCTCTCTATCTTGAAAACGAAAAGAGTTGGACCACTACTTTTTGAGTTAAACCGTCTGTTTAAGTTGCTAAGCGATGTCCCAATCTTTTCGAAACACCCTGTATATTATCACGCCCGAACTCAATCGTCGCAATAAACAATATAAAAAAAATAAAAGTTCTTCAAAAAAATTCTTTCTTCATTGAGAACTGTTAAAAAGTATGTACACTTCATGATTATTATGGTTTATTACGTTGTAGTAACGAGGATTAAAAAAAAAGTACATCTCAAATCATTTTAATTTCCTTGCTTGATGATTTGTTTTATAAATATATGTATTGGAGGCTGTAACTGGTCGAGAAATTGACCCATTGGAAAAAATAAAATATTACTATTTCGGAAAAAATATATATTTTTCGAATGTTCAAACACAAAATCGTTTACTTGTATGCATTTTTTAGAAAATATGATCAATCAGATCATGATAAAAAAAATTGCGATTTTCACGATCTGATATTTTTGATTGTTTTGAATACAAATTCTGGAACTTTTCCAATGCATTAACAAATGTATAAGGAATCCATTGGATATAGCTGAAATGTGGATAGGTGTACCTATAATAAATACAATACAGTAAAGGCACGTAAAAATGCGTGCAAGCGATTCAGCGGGTATGTGTGGTGTCTGTATATGCATTGATAATTATATATTTTCCCTCCATACTCATTATTTATCCTCGTCTTCACTAAAAAATGTTTAAAACATGTAATCAGAAAAAGAAAAAAGCTTTATTTTACTCGATAGAACAGCTAAGAATTTTTAGAGGTTTCATAGTATGCATTTAACCGTGCGCTAGCCGCGCAGAGTGACAAGGTTACTTCACTATTTTTTTCCAGGAATACCGTGGCTTTGGCGAAAAATTTTATTAGGATATTTTTTGTTCAGAAACACGTGGTCTATCCACCTGTATTTTTAATTTTTTCCTGCCCTGACTTAATTTAAAAATTTTGAAAAAATTGGTAAAAAAAATGTTTTTTCACTTTTTTTTTATATTCTGCATCCGAGCGGAATGTAAACTTTTCAGGATATTATTCTACACATTTTCAGGAACTCATTAAAAAAAGAATTGTTCAGTTTGCAAATTTTTGTGGGTTTCACTATAAAAATGTTCTCTGTCGTCTGGGCTAAAATTTGAAGTCAGATTTTAAAATTTCTTTTTAACTATAGGATGTAAATGGGGTAAGGTGTTAATAATAATATCTCGTTTTAATTCTGCTAAGTAAAAAGGAATAAAATAGATAATTCACTATAACATTTTGTCATTTGTTTTTTAAATTATGTTCTGATCATCACAACTACATTACGAATTTATTGTCTATCACTATAACTTATAATATTATTTAATGCTTTATCAAATGACATTAGAAATATGATTCATTATAAAAAATTTAAAAACGGACCAAAACATAGTAAATTGTGATAATGATTATGATAATTTGACAAGTAAATGTGACTTAACAAAGACTTATAGTATAGTTGAATTTTTTATTATCTTTTTTTTAAGTTTTATATTTTTGTTTTATCTTATTCTCTACTTATCATTTTAAGAATTATTAGAGATGTGATTGTAATCCGACATTTTGTTGAATTTTGTTTATTTTGCTTTATATTTTTGTATAAAAAAAAAAAGAAAAAAAATGTGCTTATTTTTCTGTCATAACTTCTTTATTTCTTATGCTACAGAAACGAGTAAAAAATAATTTGAAAGTGCAATTAATTGTCTTTATTTTCATTTCTTAGCATGCTTGACGTAGGTGTCACAATTTCTGAAATATTTAACATTTAAACTAAATTTTTCATTTTATAAACGTTCTGATGCCATTTGTAAATTTTCGTATCTCCGAAACTATGTAAATATTTAAAAAAGCGAAATTCATTATCTGTTCCGTCCTCAGTCATTATTTAGTTTTTTTTTTATTATTTAATTTTTAACTGTTCATTATTTAATATAAATATATCTCTAACTATTTACCGCTAACTTTAAGTAAGAAATAAAATATACTCCGCTGTTATTCATTTTGGCTCACTCTGTAGCTTTCCGCGTTAACAAAAAAAGAGATTTTTTGTGATACCAAAAACCTTCATTCGCTGTTAAACCTCGTGTCACCGCAGACAAGTGTCTTTTACGGCAAAAATAATAATTAATAACTTTCCGCTTTGTGTTACACTTAACTGGAATTGAACAAGGGTCATTTTGATTCTGGATTGCATCAATTTGGATTCCCTATCTGGAGGCCTCCGGAAGCTGACCACTGGATTCGGGGAGGATTAAAGGTAGGATCCATTACAATCTCTTTTCTCTTTTTACCGCGACAGTCCACATATCTCTCGCTCTCATTATTATAATTTGTCTTTTAATAAACATAAACTATTTTTTTACCACCGCCCAAGTTAGCGGATTGGTTTCAGTTCGCTAACATTTTTTTTGGTCCTTCTAGCCAAGGATTACGTTTTTTTGGCTCTTCTAGCATTTTTATTTCAGGCATATATTGTTTTTTGCATTATTAAACTAACGTCAACATTCAAATTTAGTTTTTTCATTTTATTTCAAATTATATTACATTAAAATTCTTCACATTTATTATCATTATCAGTTCCACGTTATTTGCTGTATTTTTTTTAAGAAAACCTTTTTTGATCATAAATGTATTTTGTTTCGGCTTAAAGTTACTTTATTAAATTAGCATAATTTCCTTAACATCGAATCTCGTCATTTTATTTCTATTTAAGTACGATTTAGAATTATCAAGGCATCGCGTAAAGTATAAAATTTATATCGATAGCGGCTCGAACGAATTCCCGGGCTCTATCAGTCAGGTCAGTTTTTGTGACGCTACAAATAATAAATACATTTTATTTCGTATTTACCTTTGAATATATTTTATCACGTAAATTTCTTATTATGGAGGACAAATTAAAGAAACTGCGCGCTTTTCGACAAAATGAGATAACCAAAATGCATGAATTGTATAATATTGCACAAATGGCAATTGATAGTCAGGCTTCACGTCGATCCTTTAAGGTTCGTTACGAAGTTATAGGGCAGATTAAAAAAGAGTTTGATAAAAATCATAATTCCATTCTCTCACTGTTAGCTGTTAAAGACGGATCTGATTTGGGAGTTGAGGCCCAAACTCGTGAATCATTTGACAGTGAATATTTTGATATTAAAGTAATTTATTCCGATTTATTTGAAAATACAGAAAATTCTGTAAACAATGACGCTCAAGCGGCCGTTATTAACAATGTTTCGCATGTTCATTTACCTCGAGTTGAATTGCCTAAATTTAAGGGGGATTTGAAAAATTTTCCACCATTCATAGATATGTACAATTCTATGGTACATAATTATAAAAATTTAAATGACGTTGATAAATTCAACTACTTACTTTCCGCTTTAACTGGCCCTCCGCTTAATATCGTAAAATGCGTTCCTATGACTGCCGAGAATTATACAATTGCTTATGACCGTTTGGTGCAACGCTATTCGAATAAACGTTTACTCACTACTGCCCATTGGGCAGAAATTGAAAATACTAAAAAATTACATTTGGAAAATTCCCGGGCTTTGAGATATTTGTTAGACATTTTTCAAGAAAATTTATCCGCTTTAAAAAATTTAGGACTCCCCGTAGAACACTGGGATTTTATCTTGGTGCATATGCTCTTGAACCGACTTGATACATCAACCATATCACGTTTTGAATTACATTATAGTTCTAATGAACTACCCACTTTTAAAAATTTGATGGACTTCTTAGAAAGTCATTGTAATGCTCTAGAAACTTTGAATTTTTCTGCTCCGCATAATAAAACAACAAAGGCATTAGCCCCATCCATTCGGACATCTAGTTCGTCATTTTTTGCCAATACTAATAATAATGTAGTTTGCCCTTTATGCAAAAAAGGTCACTTATTATATAAATGTCAGGAATTTCATAAAAAATCCCCTCTGGATAGATATCATTTTTCAAAACAGAATCGATTGTGTGTAAATTGTTTAAGTTCATCGCATACTTTTAAAACTTGCAATTCTACATCTACCTGTCGCAAATGTCAACAGAGACATCATACTTTGTTGCATTTTGAAAATACCGATACTCATATTCCGGCTGTCCCAGTTGACACGCCTACACAACAGATAGCTAGTACCTCATTTAATGATGGGACACCAGTTCCCGCTGCTTCAACACACTCTTTCTCAGGTTTTACACCCCAAACTACCCCCGTCTTACTTTCAACCGCTTTAATAGAAATATCCGATAAATATGGTAATTTTCATAAATGTAGGGCACTTATAGACTCAGGTTCCCAAACAAGTTTTATTTCTCAAAAGTGTGTTTATCGATTAGGCATAACACATTTTAATACATCCTTATCAATTCAAGGCTTGGGTCCGATGCATACCTTCACTAGTTCTAGTGGAGTGTCTCTTAAAATCCGCCCGGTTGGGAAGTTAACGCCTTGTTTAGATTTGTTAGCTATAGTACTTCCGAAAATTTGTAATGAGTTGCCCACTATTAGTTTTCCTTACGAGACTTGGTCTCATACTAAACATTTGCAATTAGCTGATCCTACTTTTAATATACCGGGGGCGATTGATATTTTACTTGGAGCTGACGTCTTTCCTAGTATCCTTGAAACTGGTCGAATCGTTGGAAATGTCGATCATCCTATAGCTTTGAATACAATATTTGGTTATGTTTTAATGGGAAGATTACCTATCACAGCTTTAACAGTGATTAAATCTTTTTTCTGTTCTCTTTCTGCACCCCCTGTAGAAGATGTTCTAAAAAAATTTTGGGAGGTTGAAACTGTCCCGGAAGTCAATTCTCTGTCTCCAGACGATACACTCTGCGAACAAAAATTTGTGACAACCTTTTCTCGAAATGAAACGGGTAGATTTATTGTTTCTCTTCCTTTTCGTAGTGATGAACCCATTTTTCCCAATTCTCGTAATTTAGCTCTAAAATATTTTCTTTCTCTGGAGCGTAGACTACGCATGGATCCCGCTTTATATAAACAGTATTCAGATTTTATGCAAGAATATTTAGATCTTGGTCACATGGAGCTTCTGGTATCTCCTTCCGATTCTCAAAAAAGTTTTTATATCCCGCATCATTGTGTTCTTAAACCTTCAAGCAGTACTACGAAACTACGAGTAGTATTTAATGCTTCCGCTAAAATTCCACCTTATTCTTCACTTAATGACACTCTTTTAACCGGTCCCAAGTTACAAAGAGATATCGTCACCATTTTGTTAAATTTTCGACTTCATAGAATTGTATTCACCGCAGATATAAAACAAATGTACAGACAGATTTTAATTAATTCCGCTCATACAGATTATCAGAGAATATTGTGGCGCTTCACGTCTGATGGTCCTGTACAAGATTTTCGTTTGAAAACCGTTACTTACGGTATTTCCTCGGCCCCTTACCTTGCTATACGTACTCTATTGCAGTTAGCCGAGGAGGGAAAGTCTGATTTTCCTTCAGCTGCTAACATTCTTCAGTTTGACACTTATATCGATGATGTAGTGACTGGAAGCCCATCGCTGGAAAATGCTCGTCATTTAAAAAATGAACTAGTCGAACTTTTAAAGAGTGGTGGTTTCGAGCTAAGAAAGTGGGCTAGTAATGACCCTAATTTATTGAGTGATTTGCCTGCCTCTCACTTGTCTAGTAGTCCCCTTTCTTTGGACGACGAGTGTATTTTAAAAATCTTAGGTTTACACTGGTATCCAGCTTTGGATATATTTTCATACAACGTAGAACCTGTAGAAAGATCCTGTACTAAACGTCATATCTTATCAGAGTTGGCTAGAATCTTCGACCCACTAGGTTTTTTAGCTCCCATTACATTCTTTACTAAATATCTTATTCAGTTATTGTGGTCTTTAGGTGTGGATTGGGATGAAACACCGCCAGATGATGTGCTCTCTCTTTGGTCACGATTTAAATCTGAACTTCCTCTGTTGTCTCGTATTGCTATTCCTCGTCATTTACGCATACTTGACAGCTTATCTTGTGAAGCACATGGCTTTTCTGATGCGTCCATGAAAGGCTACGGTGCAGTAGTGTATTTTAAACTACGTGATGAAAACGGCGGTATTACTACCCTTTTAGTTTGTGCGAAGTCTAAGATAGCCCCGCTGCGCCGCATTTCAATACCGCGTCTTGAACTTTGCGGTGCTGTACTCCTTGCCGATCTGTTTTCTTTTGTTTTACGTACGTATCACGGTAAGATACATTTTAGTAAGATTTGTGCCTGGACTGATTCCACTATTACTTTATCATGGATAAAGTCCTCTCCACACAGGTGGAAAACATTTGTCAGTAATCGTGTTACTTTTATACAAGACAAAATCGCACCCGAAAATTGGTTTCACATTTCGTCTAATGATAATCCTGCAGATCTCGCATCTCGAGGTTTATTTCCATCCGAGTTACTTAATAATACCTTATGGTGGGCGGGTTCCCCTTTTCTGCTTGACCCACAAGCCTCCTGGCCTCCTCATGTTTCCGACGCTGTGTTGCCTTCTGAAGCACTCGCGGAGGAAAGGAAAATTGCATTACATTCTGCAGTTTCTCTAGATATTTTTGACCCGCTTTTAAATAAATACTCTTCCCTTAATAAACTACAACACGTGGTCGCGTATGTTCAACGCTTTCTGTTCAATCTAAAAAATCCCGCTATTAAAAAAAATTCTGCTTTGTCATTTCATGAACTACATCAAGCTCTATTAACTTTAGTTAAACGTACCCAACATTTGGCATTTTCTGATATTTTAAATCAAATCAAAGTTGGGAAACCGCCTTCTAAACCTTTTCGAAAATTAAGTGTTTTTCTTGATGATCACGGTATTATAAGAGTAGGAGGTCGATTACACCATTCGACATTGTCTTACGACAAAAAACACCCTGTTTTGTTGCCACGTTCTGGTCGTCTTACGGAATTAATAATTGAATATTTTCATAAAAAATATTTACACGCCGGTTTACAATCTGTTCAATTTTTGATTATGCAACAGTTTTGGATAATGTCCTCAAAAAGAGCGATACGCGGCGTTTTATCTAAGTGCCATACTTGTTGGCGACTTAACCCTCTCCCCTGTCAACCTGTAATGGGAAATTTGCCTTCCGCACGTATCTCACAAGTCAAACCATTTTTACACACTGGTCTGGACTTTGGTGGTCCATTTCAGATTACTTTGGGAAAACGACGGGGTATTAAGTCCCAGAAGGCCTACTTATGTCTATTTGTTTGCTACGCCACAAAGGCTTTGCACCTAGAGCTTGTATCCGACTTGACAACTAATGCATTTATTGCTGCATTACGACGGTTTATTGCTCGTCGGGGACGATGCAATCATCTTTATAGCGACTGTGGCACTAATTTTGTAGGTGCTTATAATCAGCTTTCCCCACTTTTAAAATCCGCTGCGGAATCTGAGGCCATTGAATGGCATTTTAACCCGGCTTCCGCTCCGCATTTCGGGGGACTTTGGGAAGCGGGAATTAAGTCAGTTAAGACACATTTAAACCGAGTTGTTGGTCAGCAAATTCTGACTTACGAGGAATTATATACAGTGCTTGTTCAAATTGAAGCATTTTTAAATTCGCGTCCCTTAACCCCATTAAGCTCAGATCCCAATGATCTATCCGTTTTAACGCCTGGACATTTTTTAACGCTTGAGCCGCTAACTGCCCTACCTGAAACTGACTTGACTGAGGTGCCCGTGGGACGTTTAACTCGCTGGCAAATGCTACAACGTTTGCACCAGGATTTTTGGTCGCGGTGGCATTCCGAGTATCTACATACACTGCTTCAAAGAAGTAAGTGGACTTCTTCCTCTGAATCTGTTATACCGGGATCCATGGTTTTGATAAAAAACTCCCAAGCTCGCCCTTTACAATGGCAACTGGGTCGCATTGATTCTATACATCCTGGTGCAGACGGAGTTGTTCGCGTTGCCACTGTGCGTACAGCTAATGGGCTCTTAAAGCGTCCTGTTGTTAAATTGTGCTTATTGCCTTATTCTAAATCGTAAAATACGTTGTATTTTAGGTGGGCGGTATGTTCCGTCCTCAGTCATTATTTAGTTTTTTTTTTATTATTTAATTTTTAACTGTTCATTATTTAATATAAATATATCTCTAACTATTTACCGCTAACTTTAAGTAAGAAATAAAATATACTCCGCTGTTATTCATTTTGGCTCACTCTGTAGCTTTCCGCGTTAACAAAAAAAGAGATTTTTTGTGATACCAAAAACCTTCATTCGCTGTTAAACCTCGTGTCACCGCAGACAAGTGTCTTTTACGGCAAAAATAATAATTAATAACTTTCCGCTTTGTGTTACACTTAACTGGAATTGAACAAGGGTCATTTTGATTCTGGATTGCATCAATTTGGATTCCCTATCTGGAGGCCTCCGGAAGCTGACCACTGGATTCGGGGAGGATTAAAGGTAGGATCCATTACAATCTCTTTTCTCTTTTTACCGCGACAGTCCACATATCTCTCGCTCTCATTATTATAATTTGTCTTTTAATAAACATAAACTATTTTTTTACCACCGCCCAAGTTAGCGGATTGGTTTCAGTTCGCTAACATTATCAGTTTATCAGCTTTATTTTTATGTTTGGCTTCTATGATCTTCATTTTTCACTAAAACTAATATTTATTGAGATATTTGGAAAAGGAAAGAAAAATTACGTTTTATCGAAAATATCTTTATAGTTTAAACTTTAATTTTTTCTAAAGCAAGTGCTCTATACAAACGAAAAAATTTGAGCATCTACTTCATGCTATATATTATTGAGAAATAGTGTTTTAAATTCCTTTTTTTTAATTACTGGCTAATTACAGTAACAAAATGGCGACGTTGTTATTAAAAAAATGTGAAGACGCACATTGCTTCGGTCATAACTTCTTTGTTACAGAACCAGATGAAAAAAAAGTTGAAAGCTTAATTAATAACCTATTATTCTACCTATTAGCATTTTTGACGTAGGTGTCACAGATGCTGAGATATTTAACTCTAAATAATTATCTTATGAACACTTGGATCCCAAATATAAACTTAAATACCTTTTTTTTTAAGCTAAAATCGCAATTTTGAAGTTATAACTTAAAATCTTTGAATTCATGTGAAAAATTGCATAGAACCGTTTCTTAAAATTTGATTCATTTTCATCTCCAATAAATGTATATATTTTTTAAGTGCCACCCCCTGGGTGGCATCCACCCCCTATAAATTAGCAAACCCCCGCACAATATAGAAACTTTTCTGTGACGCATTTACTATTATACTGCCAAAATAAAATGAACGAAATCCGTTCAATATGACGTTATTCCGAAGTTAAAACCTCTAGTTACTGTACTATAAATCATATTTTTCGAAATAGAGTCGTTTAGTTACAGTTCTTGTGCCCAATGCACAAACCTATTTAAAGTGATTTTCGAACAAAAAACGCAAGTGCATAATAAAAATATGCATTGTTATTCTACGTATTTATTATGAAACTCAGTATAATTCTTAATCCAATCCACTTCAGGAAAAGTTAGGATTAACCTAATAAAAAAACATTTGTCCTACACCGCGGTGTAATAGCTTTAAAACCCTCTTTCCGATTGAAAAATCAAAGCTCAGGAAGATCACACCATCTCTCAGCATCATCAGCTTTATTTCTGTACCTATTCATAAATTACCCAGGCTTTCCTTATGCTGCGGCCTTAGCGCTTTTTTCATAAAAAGCTGTGGGATTTAAAAATCCCTATAGTGGTTCGTTGGCCTGGCAGTTCCCCTCGTTACGAACAATGATTACATAAATAATCCAGTATAGCTGTGCAAACCCAATTATCGTCAATTTTCTTTACGTGTGGGTCATCAAAGCCTCCAATAATCATTAACAATTACTCAATAATAAATCAGTATTTGCTTTCTGAATATTTTATAACGTATAGTTAGCGCAGACCACATCATATGTATGAAAATTGGAGACGACCCTCCGCGTCTTATTACCTCCATATATCATTGGAAATGAAATTATTATTATCCATAGAGATGGGTATGGGATCGCACGGAGCTGTCTAGGACATGTCAGAAGATTAATTAACTGCGTGAAATGATAATGAGAAATGTTATTGGGAGTTTTCTTACCAGTAGTGTAACTAGACATTATTTCACTTGAAATAAACTGCTGGAGAAATGAATAAGTACCTATATGAAAGGGCATAGCCGGATAAGTAGGGTGAAACGGCCCCCGGCCCTATCTTCATTGACAGAAGGAATATAGTTAGCAATAAGTGAAGGGAACAATTTTTCAAAATATTAACGCAAAATGGTGGCGCGTTTTACTCGAAAGACCACGGACGTGATTTTTTTTCACTATGACGTAATGTTCTGACCACGCTGCGAAAAAAATATGTTATATGGGGGTGAAAGTAGATGCTACAAAAAAATTTTGAATGTGGTGCAACGAGGGGAATATTTAAAAAGTATACCGCTGTCTTCTCGCCCTTAGTTCTTCCCCAAATTGACCGACAATTTTTTCTGAGAATCCTCCCCAATACTTATCCAACATATATTTTTTCCAAAATTTTCGGATGCTGCGTTTTGGCACAAAAAATTGGTCCTTGGATTTCATCCCCCTCGTCACCCCGTGAAACGCGCCACCCTTTTGCGTTAATATTTTGCAAAATTGTTCCCTTCACTTATTGCTAACTATATTCCTTCTCTCAATGAAGATATGGCAGGGGGCCGTTTCACCCTACTTATCCGGCTATGCCCTTTAATATTTTGCAACTACTTGGGTAGACTCTGCAGCGGAGTCAAATTAGGACTAAAAAATTTGCAATGTGAATTGCCTGATCAGGGCAGTTTTTTTGTTTTAACGTGTTCAGGGGATCAACTTAAGTTCACAGCTCGGTTTTGCAGTTTCTGCGAGGTCGGTGTATTTTTTATTTAGAAAATTAAATTTTTTAGACCATGTTTTCCATTGGTTTTCTTTGAATATCTCGAAATCTATAATAATCAACTCTAATGAAACTTTTTGCATTGTGTTGCTAAAACCTAATACTAAAATGTTTATGGATTAGAAATTGAAAAAATACTCAGTTCTCATAAGTTTTAATAGTTTTTGATCCTTCTGTAGACGAAAAAATCGTACCTAAGTAGTATCGTAGGTTTTTTATTACAAATTTAAGGTAAAAAACCGCTGCCCAAGGAATCACTACTTCCACATCCAGATTTTCTATCCAAGTCACTCACAACGAAAAAAATTTGTATGTGGAAAAAATTGTTTATGGAACTTTAATAATATAATATTTGAAATCCTCTACCCCAAAAACCCATAAAACGATACTCCACATCGATAGTGGGGTGGGGGTGGATGAAGTAAAAAAATATTTTGAGGTTTCTGGTTCTTGTATACACATTAAATCACATTTTTTTTCATCCCCTTTAATAATAGGGTGGGGGTGGTAGTGGGGCTGGCTATTGCCAACATTTTTTTTGAGACCTTGGCTTCTCTAGTATATACTAAATACCAATTTTATGGACTCTTACGCGCTTGATTTATCTATTTACCCCAAACTTACCCCAATTTACCCACCAACCCTTCGACGAAACAAGATGAAAATATAATCTAGTTCTAGATCTCGTCAAAGTACATATGTGTACCAAATTTCAAGTCAATATCTCAAACGATTCCAGAGTAAACGTGCGCACAAAAAAAGTTACAGACCGACAGACAGACCGATAGACAAAAATTTATTTTCGCTCAAATTTAAAATCTCGACGTTTCATGACATTCTAAGCTTATTTGAACAATAAAAATTTTTTAAAATTTTTTTGTCGCTACTATACTTCCACTGGATGTGGAAGTAAAATTACAAATTCAAAATGTGGGACCCAAAATGGCGGCCAAAAATCTTTAAATTAAGACATCATTAATACAAAAAATATCAGAATTTCTGTAGAAACAAACTTATTGTTAAATAATTCGTAATAATTTTAACGAAATATATTATTTATCTTCGATATCTTCGTTTTCAACTTCGCTTATTTCTATAATGGAAAAAGGGTTCGAGCAACTATCACCATTGCATTCGGAACAAGCTGCAGTGCAAGGTAATCTATGCTTTCTGCATCCACAAGCAGCTCCGCATCTTGCCTTACATGTACAAAAAATAATTTTAAGTAGATTTTCATAGGTTGGTGGCTTATTCAACTAGACTGATTTTGGCAGCGAAACTAGCAGCGAAAACAAATTTTTTTGTTTGCATTTTTGAATACATATTATATTCGTATATAGGTAATGATAATATCAACATTTTTACCTACAAATTATGACCCACAGCTAATAAGAAGGCCATTAGCCTCAAATTCTCAAAATAATTTTGACGACCAAAGCGAATTTTTCAGATAAAACTAGTAAAAATAGTAACTTGGCCCTATTCGGACCGATTTTAATCGAAAGGAGGACTCTTTAGCTTTAATTAAAAAAAAAAATTAAGTCCCCAGCGCATCTAACATATTGCATTATTTTAACAATTGTAGTTTTGTATTATCTTCAAATGACAGAAACAAAAAGATAAGTATTGGAGAATAACCAGGCCAAATTCCAAGAAGAAATATCAATTTGTTTATTGGCGACCTAACCAAAAACTAACGTAACTCAGCTCCGCAAATGCAAGTAGAACATTAATTTTGCTTTTCAAAAGTTGACTCTTTTAATCTATTTTCATTACTCGTTTACCGTTTTTGATTTCATAAAGAAACCAGAGAGTTACTTGAATTTGTTTATAACTAAAATTTCGAAAACTATAAACAACTGCAATAAAACGGGTTTCAATTAAAAAAAAAAATTCTGCAATTTGAGCCATCGTACACATTTCTTGAGCTTGATGGCAGGATTTCACAAGGATGCAAAATTTTAGCAACAATTGTATATTTGAGCCGTTTTAGTAATCATTTTGATTTGAAATATTGTGCTGATTGTACTTTTAATTGTAATAGTATTTTTTAAAGAACAATGATTTATTTAAAAACTCATAATTTTGCAATGTTCAATTTTTTTTTAAATAATATCAATTGGTTAGTTACTGTACATCTCAAATCAAACCTTTTTCTTATTTTTATTGTTTTCTATAAGATTTACAGATTCAGAGATATTCAAAGAAAACCGATGGAAAACCGGTCTAAAAAATTAAATTGTTTAAATAAACAATACGCCGACCTCGCTGAAACTGCAAAACTGAGCTGTCAACTTGAGTTGACCCCCTGAACATGTTAAAACAGAAAAACTGCCCTGACCGGACAATACACATTAAAATCCTCATCCTGTAGGATAGACAAATATATTTAATTGTTCCATAACGGACATTGAGAACCAATTTTCGTAACAACTTATAAATTGTACAATAACATTTTATAATTTGTATTGTGTTTAATATTGTATACTACTTACCTAAGTTGTGTATCACAATGTATATTTATATGTTTTAATATTATCTTGTTCAGCGAGCGTATAATGATGGCTATTACTTGCGAGGATCATGTTTAGGTCACGAACCGAAGGTGAGTGTCGTAAATCATCCGAGCGTGTAATATCCATTATACGCGAGCACAGTACTATACTTTATCCACGTCTATTTTAACTGTTTTAAATTAAAAGAAAAAAACTTGATTGACGTTTTAAACGTCAAATCAGAAAAAAACAAATTAAACGTATGATCACTGAACACCGAATTCTTTCACTTTGTTCGCCTTGAAATGCCCTTGGTTAGCAGATGGCGTTTTCTCTCTAAAGTTTACCTGAGGTGGTTATTGTACCAATTTTTGGAAAGTCTGAAGCAATAACAAAAGTCCGTGAATATCAGAGATAAATTTTAAAAAAATTAATGTTGAGTTTTGGTCACGTTTTTAGGAATTTAACTCACTCTGCGTAGGATAAATTTAAATTTGGATCACCCTGTAGGTGCAGTTGAAAATGAGGTGTTAATGTCGCGGAACTTGTCACGAGGAATAAATGTAGTGCTGACTAACAGTGAAAATAAGATACTTCCTACAAGCAAATTACATTTTACACAGCACACTTTTGAAAATGTTCTTAAATTTTATATTATGGGTACAATTGCCCATTTCAAACCCGTTTTAGCGTGGTGTATGCAAGTTTCAAGTGTAAATGCGGTAATTGCTTTACAATATCCACGTTTAATTAACTATCTTGTCATTGTTTAAAATAGTTTATGATTGAGATAAAAAATTACAAATATTATGAGCAAAGTCGTCATGGTAAGTAGCAGTTTCGGTGTTTCGGTATCGGTAATAATTATAACCAGTTGTGTTTTCGTGTAAAATCCGGCTTGAAAATGATATTATATTCGTACTTTAAAAAGAAGATCATGTTAAAGATACAAGTGAGTAAGAAATTACGTCTTGAGTTGAAATATTTTTTTTATTATACTTGGTAAATTAGTAAGGTTATGTTTGTTTATAGTATAATTTTGCTTGCATCTTATCTAATCTGCCTCGTTATCTACATACTTTTCAATATCATAAATAATAATTTATATAAGCCTTTGTGATGTTTAAGAGAATTATATTCTATAATCCCTTTGCTTTAATATTTTTGCCTCAATTTTTTACTAATTTATTGTTTTATTGTCATGTCTTCAGATATAACATGTTGGATTGATTATTTACATTATCAAACCTAATTAATATTTAGTTAAGTTAGGACAAAATAGGTCTTCAATTATTTAGAATTCAGTGATATATATTTGGCATTTCTAATGTCTAATGTTTACAATTTTGTGATGTAGGTACCGAGGTAGAGAGTATGTCTTGCAATTTGTAACTATAATGGGGCCACTTTTTGTAAAAACATAATGTAATATGTTGCACCCCTTAAAATTTAAGGTTATGTTACTAAAAAGTAGGCAGACTTCAACAGATCGAATGTCTGAATGAATGTAGTGTATTTGCACCTACTCGAGAAACCTACCAGAAGTTAGTTCTGGTGACACCTGGAATTATCTAGAGAATGGTGGCGTCATCACAGAAAAATCGAGATCTGTCATTTTTGGGTATAAAAGACCGACCGCATTCTCGGCGAGTAGTTCAGAAAGTTCAGAAAATATAGAAAGTGAGGTTAAGAGTTCAAAGATAAACAAAGTAATAAACATTGTGATTTTAGTCAGTAAAGTGTATTTAAATTAATAATAGTATTGTGAAGTATCCAGTAAATATTTAATAAAGTGTGTTAGTGGACATTTCTTGTTATAATTTTTGGAACCCACGGAATTTCAAGGGGTAGCTTCCTAAGGGTGGAAACACGCGACAAAATTGGTGTCAGAAAGCGGAATTTTATGACAAGAGGAGCTCTGAAGTTGTGCTGGAGTGTTCGAGAAGTATTCTCGAGGTTTAGTGCTAACACGGAGGACTCATTTACTGGACATTTGTTCGAGGGTTATTTTCGAACAGGAAAATAGTGTTAAGTGCATTTTTGAGACATTGTAGAACATTTTATTAGGACATTAGTGTGATAATTAAATCCTTTGAACTGAGAAGTGATAGAGACACTGAAAAAGACTCATTTAGTGCGTGAAAATTTCTAGAACTTTTCTATTTGGACATTAGTGGAGATTATTAAATTCTCTGAACTGGATAGTGACAAAAGACTCTGGATAAGACTTTTTCGTGCTATTTCGAGATTTGTCTAGAAAGTTCCATTACCGATATTGACGTGACAGTTAAATTTATTTTATTTTAATTTCATCGTATGCCCGTAACAACAAGAAGTATGGCATCCGATAAACAAATACAGGACTTATTCGAACAATTCCAAAAAATGATGGCGCAGCAACGGCAGGAAGACAAAGAAGAACAGGAGAAAAAAGGTCAGGAAGAAAAAGAAGAGCAAGAAAGAAAACGCCAGGAGGAAGAAAAACGGCGTCAAGAAGAAAGGGACGAATTAAAGAAAATTATGGAAGATCAGGAAATAAGACGTCAGAAAGAAAAAGAGGATGAAGAAAGAAGACGTCAGAAAGAGAAAGAGGATGAAGAAACAAGACGTCAGAAAGAAAAAGAGGATGAAGAAACAAGACGTCAGAAAGAAAAAGAGGATGAAGAAAGAAGACGTCAAGAAGAGAAAGACGAATTGAGACAAATTATGGAAGACCTGAAGATACGACAGCAAGAGGAGAAAGAAGAACAAGAAAGACGACATCAAGAGGAAAAACAGGAGCAAGAAAGACGCCAGGAAGAATTAAGGAAAATTCTAAATGAACAAATCAAAATACAACAGGACGCTATAATTTCTGCCAATGAAGTACTAAAATGTGAAGTCAAAGAAGAGATAAACAAGGTCGAAGGTAAAGTAGGAGTAGTCGAGACAGAAGTCAGTCAAGTAAAAGGAGAAGTAACCGAAGTTAAAGAGAAAGTAAACAAGTTCGAAGAAGAAGTCAAAGGAGAAATAGACCGGCTTAAACGACAGTTGAGAGATAGAGGAAGCCAGCAGGTGGTATCATCGGGTCAGCGACTAAAACCTCCTTCTTTTGACGGCCAAAGTTCCTGGACGACGTACAAGAGGCAGTTTGAGGCAGCAGCATGTGCGAACAACTGGGATAACGAGGAAAAGGCCATGGCATTAGTTCTGGCATTAAGGGGCCAGGCCTCAGAGTTGCTTCAGACTATCCCAGTGCATAAACAAAGGGACTTCAAAGTTTTGGAAGCTGCATTGGACTTGAGATATGGCGACCAACATCTCGCCCAAGTATACCAAGCCCAGCTAAAATCACGAACACAAAAGGCTGGAGAGAGTTTACAGGAATTCGAAGCTGCGATAGAGAGACTGGCACACCTGGCGTATCCGAGTGCACCTAGAGAATTTCAGGAACAATTAGCCGTAGGGGCCTTTTTAGATGGCATAAGGGACGAAGAGGTCAGGCGAGTTCTGAGGCTGACAAGACACCAAAGTAGTAGCGAAGCTTTGGTGCGTGCACTTGAAGTAGAAGCCGCCTACAGAGATACTCCAAGGTCGAGAGTGCGAGCTGTGACTCTCGAAGAATCGCAACCAGAAATGAATCAGAACCCTATGTTGACTGAGATGCAGAAGATGTTCACCAAATTATGCGATAAATTGGATGGCCTCGGAAAGCAGGAGAAACAGCAAAATAAAGGAAAGCCGAGCGGAGGTATTAAATGTTTCAACTGCGGCAAGGTGGGACATATGAAACGAGACTGTCGACAGCAGAATTCGGAGAGTCGAGTAAATGCTGTGAATGTTGAAGAGAAGCAGGAAAACAGTACCAGGGGGGTTGTTCTGGCTAGAGAATGCAGTGCCCCCAGAGAAATTAAGATTTCCCAGCTTCGAAGAATCGCAAGCAGTCTGTTGTTGCATGGATATGTGAACGGAAGAAAATGTTTGTTTACCATCGACACAGGTACTACGTCATCAATAGTACGGCCAGGATTTATATCGGGCATAAAGATTACCAAGAGGCAAAATGAGGTGATCGTCCGGACAGCTACGGGGGACAGGGCTACGGTTCATGGAGAAGTAGACCTGGGTTTGCAGATTGGACAGTTAAGGTTCGACCACAGGGTCATCGTGGCTGACATCACGGATGACTTCATTTTGGGACTGGACATTATGGAACAGTATGGATTTATTGTTGACGTAGGAAAGCGAGTCTTAAGGATTGGGAACGAACAATTTATTTTGTCAAAAGTGAACGACCAATGCGAGAAAACCAGGCTGTTGACAACGCAGGCAGTCAAGACTCCTGCATTATCCAGAAAACCAGATAAAGAAGATTGCAAGCGCTACCCTCAGGTGGAAAGATTGTCGAACATGGTTGAAGTCAACACTGTCAAGGTCGATCTTCCAGAGAGTTGGTCAAAGAAAACTCTGAGGCAAGAGCAATTGCGCGATGTAGAAATCGGACCCATGTTGAGAGCAAAAGAAGAGGGAACGCGTCCAGCATGGAAGAATGTTTCCAACAAAGAAGTGGGGCTGAAGGCTTTATGGTCACAATGGGATTCACTTACGGTCGTAGATGGGCTTTTGAGGAGAGCATGGGAAAGCCCAGATGGGAAGCAGGTTGCCATGCGTCTAGTGATTCCCAGGTGTCGTGTACCAGAAGTACTCCAGGAAACACATAATGAAACGTCCAGCAGACACTTCGGCATAAACAAGACATTGAGTAGAGCACGGGAACAGTTCTATTGGGTTAATAGTCGCCAGGATGTGGAGGCCTGGTGTCACAAGTGTAAAAATTGTGCTGCCCGTGGAGAACCATTTTCGATGAGCAACTACAGGAATGGAAGTCGAGAACAGCCAAAGAATGATCGAGAGCAGATGAACAGAACTAGTAACCGCTTGAAGGCTCGTTATGATCAGGATGCCAGTACAGGGGGATTCAAGGTGGGGGATCTGGTTTGGCTGTACAACCCACAGCGGAAGGAATGGAGATCCCCGAAATTTCAACCTCCTTGGGATGGACCGTACACTGTTATTACCCGAATTAATGATGTCGTCTATCGTATTCAACGAAACAAAAAGTCCAAGATGAAGATCGTACACTTGGATAGACTGGCGAAGTATGTGAAAGAGGCTGAATTGCCTGACCGGGACGTTCAGGCTTAAGGAGGGGGCAGTGTAATATGTTGCACCCCTTAAAATTTAAGGTTATGTTACTAAAAAGTAGGCAGACTTCAACAGATCGAATGTCTGAATGAATGTAGTGTATTTGCACCTACTCGAGAAACCTACCAGAAGTTAGTTCTGGTGACACCTGGAATTATCTAGAGAATGGTGGCGTCATCACAGAAAAATCGAGATCTGTCATTTTTGGGTATAAAAGACCGACCGCATTCTCGGCGAGTAGTTCAGAAAGTTCAGAAAATATAGAAAGTGAGGTTAAGAGTTCAAAGATAAACAAAGTAATAAATATTGTGATTTTAGTCAGTAAAGTGTATTTAAATTAATAATAGTATTGTGAAGTATCCAGTAAATATTTAATAAAGTGTGTTAGTGGACATCTCTTGTTATAATTTTTGGAACCCACGGAATTTGCAAGGGGTAGCTTCCTAAGGGTGGAAACACGCGACAATAATTATTAATCGGTTTGGACAGACGCGTACCCATGTTCGGCAAGGTTCTATTTTAAAACCGAAAAACCAAAAGGGATCAATTTTTTTTGATTACTCACTAGCTGCTGACAGGTATTCAGCTTCCTCCAGTTCGTCCTTAATTTTGACTCTAGCGATTCTATTCACAAATCAATTAGATCCTGAAATATGATTCGAAGGTGCTATTTTCCAATAATGAAAATAATTATTGGAAAAATATTACATTACATCCTGGGTGTAATACCCCATTTTTTTATACTCTTCGTAAAAACGAAGAGTATGTTGCATTTGATCGGCACATTTCTAAAACTGTACATATCGCTCGTAGAGAAAAAACCCTGCCCAAGAAATTACTACTTCCACATCCAGATTTTCTGTCCAAGTCTCTCACAACGAAGAAATTTTGTATGAGGAAATAATTGTTTATGGAACTAATAATATAATATTTAAAATCGTCTACTCCAAAAACCCATAACACGATATCCCACATCGGTAGTGGAGTGGGGGTGGTGATAGGGAAGTGGTAGTGGGATGAATTAAAAAAATATTTTGAGGTTTTTGGTTTTTGTACACACACTAAATAACATTTTTTTCATCCCCTTTTTTTATTTTGTGGAGCTGTGTAGTGGACTGGGGGTGGTAATGGGGATGGCTATGCCAATAAACTTTTTGAGACCTTAGCTTCTCTTGTATATACTAAATGCCAATTTTATGGACTCTTACCTGCTTGATGTTCTTATTTACCCCCCCATTTACCCCAATTTACCCTCCAACCCTTCGACGGAATAAGATGAAAATATAATCTAGTTCCAGATCCCGTTAAAGTACATACGTGTACCAACTTTCAAGTCAATATCTTAAACGGTTCCAGAGTAATCGTGCGCACAAAAAAGATAGACAGACAGAAATTTTTTTCCCTCAAACTTAACTCTCGACTTTTTATGACATTCTAAGCCTATTTGAACAATAAAAATTTTCAATTTTTTTTTTGTCGTTACTATACTTCCACTATGAAATTACGCAAAACTTTTGTCTAAACAATTTTCTTCCACGGTGAAGTGAACTCTTTGAACTCTTAAAATTACAGCATATCGTAGTTTGAAAAATAATAAATTTTTGGAGCTTCTTTAATTAATATAGTAGAAGAAAATTGTTCAAAAGTCAGAAAATTTTATAATCTATAATATTAATAAGGTCTAGTTACTACACGTAAGAGCAATGGGAACAGAGATAATTGCAAAAATCTACAGTGAAGTTTAAATTATCACATTTTTGTGCCAGCGTAATTCGTAAAGTATTAGCAATAGAGAAAAATGTTGTCTTGACAGATCAGTGAAAACTCGAGAAATTCAGATAAAATTCTTTCTTTTAAAGAAATAACACCATTCTGAGTCAATTTTGTAGATTATGCAACATTAGTAATAAGTATTGATAACGATGGAACAACCATTCAGATATTTTCCGAAATTTAAGAGACTTTTTCTTCGTGCAGCTATAATTTTTAAACAATTGTTCAGAGAAAAGTTTTAGGAAATTTTGTAGCCTACAATATTCATAATAACCAATTACTACGTAGCAGCAACGGGGGCAATTGCAAAAATATGCAGCGCAGCACAAATTTTCACCATTCTGATGGCTTGTAAATCGTAAAATAACGTCATAACAATTTAAAAACTGCACCAAAATGTAATATTTTAAAAAAACCAGTCGAATTGCCAACCATTTTTGCAAATAAATGTTCAGGGTTTTACTGAATTTAAGCTGTTTTTAATTTTTAATGAAGTTTACAACGGTCATTACTATACGAGAAAAAAATAATTAAAAATGATGCGAAACTCATGTAAAAACCCTACGTTAGATGAAAATTTCGTATTCAAGTAACGATGTGACCGAAAGAAAAGATGCAGAACAGGACAAGGAAGCGCTGTGCGTAGTATGTGGACATTCGCACGCCGAGTAGTTTGTCTGTGTGACGTGCAGGGCAGGGCAGTTTGTCACAAGATGTATTTTACGAGTGGTCCCAAAGGTATGCTAACCTCCGGTTACGTACCTTCCCTTTTAGCGAGCCAGAGAGGTGTGGGCGCGGGTCTAGGGGTGGTTTTCGCTTTTCGCACTGCATATTGCCGAAGCCGTACGCATTTCGCGCGTATCACTCAACCGGGACTTTTCTAATGTATTCCAGCTCCAAGAAAGGCCTACGCACAATAATGAATACTGATATGAATGTACGTCCGCCAATATACCTCGGTAATTTGCCTAATGGCTTACATGTAAGGTTTTAGCTTGATCCTATTTGAATTCTTGAATGATGTTTCGGTAAATGCTAAATAATGATATTATTCGAAAAGTTGTATTATATTTCTGTCGAATGGGTAATCCATAATTCAAGGCACTTTTTCCGGCTGTGGGTTTAATATTGTATTTTTTATGACTGCTGAATGAATAAATAAGATATTGAACGGTTTTTTTTATATTTTCACCTACATTACGTATCGGGAGTTTCGTTAAACTTTATCTTCGTCAGATGCATATGCATATGCATCTGACGAAGATAATGACAAGATTACTTAAGAAATAGATCTATTGGTCGACAGAAATTATATTTTGTATTTATAAGCATAAACTTGATTAACAATACGGTCGAATTGATTTAAATTATTTTTTTTTCAGCGACAACATTCCGTTGGAAATTTTATTGTTGATTCTTATGTATTTTGACCTCCTAATTACGAAAAAAATATTTGCGCCCAAGAATTCCTGATGCGTCAAAAGTTATATGCACTTTTTGACGTGGTTTCACGGATTTTCTACTTATCTGCTTAATATATCTTGTACTAGTAATCGAATGGGAATTTTAAAAATACTGACTTATTTGAAATAAAATTCTTAAAAAATATATCCGATATGTATACGTCAATCCGCCATCTTGAAAAAAAAATGAAAACACCAAAAATGGTCGAAAATATCAAAATTTAATATCTTTTCGATAAGGAGTAATTTCACCAAAGTTGGCAAAAATAAAACTCATCTATGATCAAATATAATGCACCAAACCCGGACGCTGTAAGTCAAATAGAACGGTCAAAGATGGCGGACGAAATATATTTTTTAAATTTTTGTCAAGTATCAAGAAAGAACTGTGCGCCACTTTTTTTTTCGGTTGTAGGTCCTTTTAGGTACTTTAAGGAAATAAAGTTCATTTTTTTTTAAATGCATTTTTTACAATTTTCAAAAATGCATTTTCTTTGACCCTCTTTTTTTTCACCCAAATTTCATCGAAACAAAATGAAATAGACTATAGAAAGTCTCGTATGGCTTCAAAAATTATAAATAATATAGGAATATATGATCAGTATTCAGGATTAAACAGTCATGACTAGATAGTACGAGAGCCCACCGACAAAAATAGAACACATAAGCTGGAGAGTCAAAAATTGGTGGGGATGCTTATCAAGGCATTCTCTGAACGTGTGTAGTCGACCATAGCAATCCGGGTTGCAGCGGCGTAGGTTCAGCCATTTTTGTGATATGGCTCAAATAATTTTTGAATGTGACCTGACGCTTTGCCATGACGTCCAATCAAAAAAAAGTTTCAGACAAAAGTTTGTGGGCTCTACACAATGCCACTATGGGGTACTACTTTTAATGGGATTTAATGGGGTTTTTAGAGGGTAACATGTTTTTTATGTAATCAACTCTATCTTTTATAGTGGATTTCGATTCTACACCAAAATATATCAATCTTTTGCTCTTTGCAATTTTTTATTCCGAGGCCAATTTCCGACAGAAATCAGGGATGGGAAAAAAACAGTTTTTTTCATTATAAACAAACAAACAGTTTTTTTTTGTTTAAAACAGGTTTTTTTTAAGTTTTAAATGGTATGTTTAAATCATGTTTAAAACATGTTTAAAACATGTTTAAAGCAGGTTTAAATCGTTTAAAACTATATTCAACTTAAATTAAATGGTGCCAGGCACACTATATCTGCTACTACTACTTGATCTCAGATGGCGCTCTTAAACGGATTTTACAGCACTTTGTAAATAAAATGCTCAGTTTAGTGCACGTGACCACTATATCGGAATTATTTATCGGAATGGACCATCATCGGCACTTTTCCTGCTTTTCCACAAACTTCAAAATAATACATTTATTTAATACATCGCACTGTGTTTTAAACAGTTGTTTAAAACGTCGCATTGTGTATTAAATATGTTTTGTTTAAAACACAGTGCGATGTTTTAAACATGTTTTAAACACTTTGTTTAAAACATTTTGTTTTAAACATGCCAATCCTGCCAGAAATTGACCTCGAAATGTCAAACTTTTCTACTTTCAATAATTTTTTACCGCGAAAGAACACGCTGTGAAGAAAAACACTAGAGAGAAAAGTTGTTTTTTTTATGTAGAATATACCTCAATTTTTTCAGATTTCCTCGCAAAAGAAAAATTTTTTTCCAATTTGGGAAAAAACATTTTTTTCAAAACAAAAATCTGAAAAAATACATGTATATTCTACATAAAAAAAGAAACAAATTTTCTCTTTTACAATTTTCTCTAGAGCACATACTTTCTCCGTAAAAAATTATTGAAAGTTGAAAAATTCCAGTTTTTGAACCAGATTTCTGGCAATAATTGACCTCGGGATAAAAAATTGCAAAGGACAAAAAATTCTTATGTTTTTATGGAGTATCGAAATCCGTCGCCAGAAATGTGAAATTCGTCGTCAAATGGTAACCTTGTCAAATGAGCTTTTTAGTTGCGTTTTCTCCCCCTTCACATTAAGCTCCGTAGGTTTAGCCTGGCGACCCTAGCCGTTCTTACGTTATGTATATTTGACACTCAAGCTTTGTCTACTCTGCTCGTTACCGACAAGTCGATGAATTCCAATGCTTTTCTAATCTACTTTTTACACAAAATAACCTAATTAAAATCAGAAATTTGAAAAATTTCTCTGTTTATTGTTGGGATATTCTGCCACATGTGATTCCTTCTAAAACAATGTCCATAGTATCTACAAAATAATACAATTGTCCAGTATTCTACTGGAAAATGTGGCAGAATATCCCAACAATAAACGCCGCAACCCCTCTTAGATAATATTCAGGTATACACGAAAAAAGAAACAACTTTTCTCTCTAGTGTTTTTCTTCAGAGCGCATTCGCAAGTAGAAAAACTCGACTTTTTAAAACCAATTTACTGGCGAAAATTGGCCTTGGAGCAAAAAATTGCAACGAGCAAAAATTGATCTGTTTTGGCGTAGAATCGAAGTCCACTATAAAAAAATATGTTACCCCCTAAAAACTCCGTTAAAAGGAAAACCCCACAGTGCCATTATATAGAGCACACAAACTGAAAAGCTTTTGTCTCACACTTTTTTTGATTGGACGTCATGGGAAAGCGTCACATTTAAAAAGTATTTGAGCCATATCACAAAAATGGCTGTCCCTGCGCCGCTGCAACCTGGATTGCTATGACCGACTACACACGTTCAGAGAATGACTTGATAAGCATACCCACCAATTTTTGGCTCACCAGCTTATGTGTTCCATTTTTGTCGGTGGGCTTTCGTACTAAGAGTAATAATAGTAGTATGTTAATTTTAGATACATTAAAATATAATATTACAAAGGAAGTTCGAACAATCATATTTTGTAATAAGTTTAAAAAATATTAATATTAAAATCTTATTAGATCTAGGCTGATAATATTAAATCTATCAAATAACTAGCTATAACTTATTCCTCCTTTGGTTAACTATCATGTAATTCATCGTCACTAATTTCTATTAAGATTGACTCAAGCAATGCATTATACAAAGATATAGTCTGTCTTTCAAAAATTGTACGTTCTCTGTTTCAATGAAAATAGGGTGAAAAAAAGGGGGGGTCAAAGAAACCGCACTTTTGAAAATTGTAAAAAATGCACTTTTTTGAAAATAAAAAAAATTGAACTTTTGTTCTCTTAAAGTAAACAGAAGAACCTACAATCGAAAAAGAAAGTGATGCCCAATGCCTCGTTGATACTTGATAAAGACTTAAAAATTATATTATATCGTCCGCCATCTTTGACTTACAGCGTCCTGGTTTGATGAATTATAATTGACCATTACTTTTGCAAATTTTGGTGAAATTACTCCTTCTTATCGAAAAGATATTTTGAGATAATTTTGATTTTTTAGGCCATTTTTGGTGTTTTCTATTTTTTTCCAAGATGACGGATTGACTTATACATATCGGACAGGTCTATATGTTTTAAGAATTTTATTTCAAATAAGCCATTACTTTTAAATTCCCATTCGATTACTAATACAAGATATATTAAGCAGATAAGTAGAAAATCCGCGAAACCCTTCAAAAAGTGCATATAATTTTTGACGCACCAGGAATTTTTGGGCGCAAATATTTTTTTCGTAATCAGGAGGTCATAATAATAAAATTTCCAGTGGGATGTTGTCGCCGAAAATAATCAATTCAACTGTACTATAAACAATAAGTTTGAGAAAAAACGAAATATATTTACAGGAGAAAAGTTATTGATATCTGTTTGATCCCTGAGCAAGACAGATTTTATATTAAGTAATGCTATGCCAGCTTTACAGATGAATCCACCTTAGTTGCAGCAAATGAAGACAGATGGCGGGTTGCCGTCAGACTTACTATACAGCAAACGGAGGCCAAATAGAATAAATTACAAAACATCTGGCAAAACGTTATGCGTAAGAAGAAGTCTGCTCTGATTCTCTATATGCCCCATGATATCAAAATTGTGATTGAACTAGTGTTTTTTCTGTTTTAAATGATGACAAGTAGAATAATTATGCTTCGGAAAAATGTTCTTCTATACGCTTTCTAAAATATCTGCCTGTTTATCCAACATATATCTTAGTGCAAGTTCCCGTAGTCAACTTATATATTCCTGACTATAAATATATTTTTACTATCATCTTTCGAAAAAAATCTTCGACTATAAAACCATTAATTAAAATGTTGACACATATCCACACTGCTTTCGAGAGGTAAAATAGTGCTCCCTGTTTTGTGACCTCTCGAAGGCGTTTGATTGTGTGTCGGATCAAATTTTGTCAGAAAAATTAACTGACTATGGAATCGGGGGTGTAGGTCGCAATTTAATTATATCTTATTTAACGGACAGAAAACAAATAACATAATGTAATGGAATTATGTCGACTGCATTGACAGTAAAGGCAGGTGTGGCCCAGGGATACATACTGGGGCCATTATTGTTCATACTCTACGTAAACGACTTACCTTATTATTTACACATGACCAGCACAATAAAATATGCAGACGACACCACTTTATATAACATCGATGATAACATCGCTAATTTAAATTGCATTAGTCAAGAGGCACAATATGCAGCAAAAGAATGGTTCACTTCACTCTCTTTAAATATAAATAAGACTATCCATATTAATTTTTCTCTGAAAGATATTTTCAGTGAAGCGGATACAGTCAAGTTTTTAGGAATTCATAGATAAAAAACTAAATTGGAAAAACCACATTACCACAGTATATAATCAACTATCAGGAATTATATTTTTACCGAGAAAAATTTCACAATACACAAAGTTATCAGTTTGTAGAGTAGCATATATGGGGTTATTTCAACCTCAAATTTCTTATGGAGTGATTTTATGGGGTAATTCTACTGACTGGATGCGAGCGTTTGTGCTGCAAAAAATGGCATTAAGGGTAATCGCCAACAAATCTTATCGGGAATCATGTAAACCACTTTTTCGAATTGCAAATTTTAACTTTTCCAGCACTTTATATTTATCACTGCCTAATTTATATAAAAGAAAATCAAGAATATTTTAACAAGCATATTGATCTACACAGCCACTTTACCAGATATCGAGATAATATCATCCTGCCGCAACATAGATTGCATATTACTCATAAAAGTTTTATTTTCACGGCTTTGAACCTATACAATTGCCTACCCGTTGAAATTAGAAACTTAACAGCTAACCAATTTAAGAAGAAAGTTATTAATGAAAATCTCCTCCTATTGCCTTGACGAGTTTTATAATGCTTCTTTTCTAAATCTGTAAATTTTCAGCTTGTAATATACCCATTTTAGGCCAGTGGAATTAGCAAATATGCATATTGTAATTCGTTTCAGGATGCCACGTGGATTAAACGATAGTTTTATTGATTACGAACATGACCCTGAATTTGGTCCACTTTTTGACCGCCGGAACATTGTTTATTTAACGATTTATTGTTTAAAAACTCCAAAAAATCGACTTTTTAAAAGATAACTCAAAAACCTTTGATCAATTTGTAGATACTGTTAGAACTTTGAAAAACGGTTAATTTGAGACGTGTTTCGTTTAAAACGCTTGAAAATTTGTTTAAATAATAGCAAAAAGCCGCGAAAATTTTCGCAATTTGCAAATATTTTTCATTCTTTAACAAAAGCACTTTAGTGCTTGAAACTTTGACAACATATGTCTTTTATCACCCCAAAGTTATCTCTAAAATTTCATCAAAAAATTTTAATTAGTTTAAGAGATATTCAATTTGTTTATTAAAAACATGAATAATGTAAAATGCAAATTCACCCAGTTCCCGTTGTCGTGTTGATCTGGACATCATTTTTTTTTAGGTTTTCATTAATGGTAAATCAAATTTGCATGATTTTCAACTTCAAAATGGCGTTTGAAAAAGTGTCACATTTTGAGGTTTTTTGCTAATAACTTTTAAACAAATGAAGATTTTGCAATCGTTCTGATATCTTTGTTGCTGGGGTTTTTTCACACATTTTCAAAAAAAAAAAAATGACTAGCCTTACTAGAAGCCGAGATAATTTTTTTTAATAAATTCGTAATTTGTTTATTAATAAACGTTAACAGCTGAAACTTGGCGAACAACTAGTTTAATAGTCTATCTTTGTAATAGAGCTGAGTTTGGGGGAAAAAATTCAATTTGCAACGATAACAATAATTAATTTTAAATCAGCGTCAGAATAGGAGTGAGAAGCATGAGTCATATCTGTAACACGTTCCTAAAATGATCGAGACGAGTTCAAATCCGTCAACCAAAAATTTACCGTTTCTCTGATTTTGACTTTTTTTTTAATTTGGGGTAGCGTGATGAAATAATAATATCTGTCATGTCGATTTTTTCCTAATTAAACAATAATTTGTTATAAACAATTATTTTTTGTAAAAAATTTTTTTACGAATTTATTAAAAAAAAACAATCTCGGCTTCTAATAAGGCTACAGTCATTTTTTTTTGAAAATGTGTGAAAAGACCCCAGCATCAAAGATATGAGAACGATATTGCAAAATAATCATTTGTTTATAAGTTATTAGCAAAAAACCTAACCTCAAAATGTGACACTTTTTCAAACGCCATTTTGAAGTTGAAAATAATGCAAATTTGATTTGACATTAATGAAAACATAAAGTTTAAGTCTCAACAAAAAAAAAGGATGTCCAGATCAACCTTCTACGACAACGGGAACTGGGTGAATTTGCATTTTACATTATTCATGTTTTTATTAAACAAACTGAATATCTCTTAAACTAATTAAAATTTTTTGATGAAACTTTAGGGATAACTTTGGGGTAATAAAAGACATATTTCTTCAAAGTTTCAAGCACTAAAGTGCTTTTGTTAAAGAATGAAAAATATTTGCAAATTGCTAAAATTTACGCGGTTTTTTGCAATTATTTAAACAAATTTTCAAGCGTTTCAAACGAAACATCTCTCAAATTAACCGTTTTTCAAAGTTTTAGTAGTTTAGTAGTTTTAGTACCTACAAATTGAAAAACCTATCGTCAAAGGTCTTTGAGTTATCTTTAAAAAAGTTGATTTTTTTGAAATTTTCAACAATAAGTCGTTAAATAAACAATGTTCCAGCGGTCAAAAAGTGGACCAAATTCAGGGTCATGTTAGTAATCAATAAAACTATCGTTTAATCCACGTGGCATCCTGAAACGAATTACAATAAATTTAAGTCTTTTTTTTAATAATTCTACTAGACTATTTTATTTTATATGTGATATAATTTATATTCTAATAGCTTATATCTGTTTGTACTTTGTATGTATCTAACTGACAATGCTAAAACATGTATATGTATTGTACATGAATGTGTATTCAGCAAATAAAGTATTTTATTATTATTATTTATTAACGTACACCATTTTCGGTTTTCGGTTACGTTTTCGGTTTTCAGAGCAGCGTTAATTTGGTTTTCGGTTTCGTTTTCGGTTTTCAAAGCAGCGCCAATCCGGTTTTCGGTTACGGTTTCGGTTTTCCAGAATCTCTCATTTCGGTTTTCGGTTTCGGTTAGAAAAAAATCGTAATTACGGTGCGGTTTTCGGTTACGGTTTCGGTTCGGTTACGGTCCCTGGTAGAAATCTTATTGAAAATGAAGTAATTGGATTGGATTGGATTTTATCAACGTCTCTCAGCGCAGAGCTCCAAATTTACGCCGCGCCGACGCCATTCGTTCTCAAAAAAGCTGCTGGTAGCTTTTTTTTTAAAACGTCATTATTTATTTAGTAAATAATCATTGTATAATGCCTTTTTCAGCAACAAAGTAAGCACAGAAATCTGATTAACCCGCACACAGCTCTAGGCGCCAAGCGAGCTGTTGAGTTGACCACGGAGTGTCCAAGAGTTGTGAGATAATGAGGACCGATATTTGTATTGGATATAAGTAAATAGTTTGCTGTTCGTGACGATAATTGAGCGTATTATTATATATCGATAAAATAACACCGCCGTCCGGCCCAGTATGCTTATTGCTAGTCTTTAGCTAAGGAGATTAGCAAAAATAAACCTCGCGCCGTTCTGTCTTTGAACTCGTGATGCAATGAAGTTCTGTGATTTATCTAAAAGTCAAAGTATTGTTAATAAGGTTCGTACATTTATTTATTTCCAAACAGAAATTAATCCAGTTACAGAAAAATATTGCATTAACCCTCCTAATACCAGGTGGGGTCTCGAAAGGACCCCATACTTAAAATTTCAAAAAAAAAGTATAGAAAACACATAGTTTTTCATGGGGCTCCGTGACTTTAATCCACAAACTATTGGGAATCGATTGATAAAAAAAGAAAATTACAAATATGCATTACAAAATGAGCACGGAAATAAATTATATAAAAAAGTGATTGACGGAACCATCAGAAAGGAAGAGATTACGCTGTTATATGTATCTTAGAAAAAAAGATCTAAAGATAAACGGAACCTGCATGAATTGCAAAAAGCATGATTGTAAGAATCACAAAAAAAGTTTTGTGCCAACAATGTGATTTACTAGAGAAAAAAATTGTATTATGATAATTATTCAAATAAACTGCCCAAAACACACTCAATCTTTAAATTTATTTTATGTCAATTTCTTTTTTTTTTTACAGCAAATATATACATAGTAACTAGAAAAATATATAATTAGGTAAACGGTTCATAAAATGGTGCCAGCAATAAAAGAAATAATGTGTCTCTTAAGGACCCCCACCTGGTATTTGACGTTTTATTTTTCCCCTGGTATTACGAAGTTTAAAAAATATACTCACCAGCAAAAAAAAATAATCGAAATTTGAAAATTTTTTCTCCCTTGGACCAATCCTAATGATTTTTTTAGCAAATTGTAGATAAATCCATGGAGATTCCTACGTGTTTTATAATTTGAAGCAAATTGGATTTTGTCAAATTGTACCAGGGAAAATATATGCTATTTTTTTCCAAGTTGAAAACACTGTGAAGTATTTAGAGAGCGTGATCATGTTCCCATATGCTTCATATTCTTCACATTCTCGATTCTTAACATTCTCTAAAATCAGCTTCCAAGGTCTTTAAAAAGCTTACTATTGAACTCAAGAAAATTATTTACATTCAAACGAACTCTCTTCACTCTCCAGTCTTTGTTTAAACAACGAATTTAAAAATTTCAGTGGCATATAAAAATTTTCAATTTATAACCTTATTATGGACCATTTTTTACTGTACTACATGAGAAGTTTAAAATTTGCGAAAAGTCATTAATGAAGCTGATGAATGAGAGTGGTCTTGAGTTTGATTCTTACGGAACCCCAGATGTCGCAACATGCAGTCAGATTTCAAAATACTTGTCTCGTGCATCATTTAGGTATGAAGTAAACAGGGCAACCATCTATATAACTGTTGCCATTTATCAAAAATAGAATATATTCATCTCATAGAAAAATAACATTTACCGCTCTTGAGAGACACTGATCGACCTAAGATTTAACACTTCTGGCAGAATAGTGTTACTAGCCAGCTAACAAGAGATAAGTGGTTAGTGGATAGTACTACGTTTTACATTTAACCCTTCCAATCAAGTCGATGGGGCGAGCGTAGAGGCGTCGGTCCTCGACTTAACCTACCTTGATAGCGAGTTAATGGGGCTCTCATAATTGTCTCACTTACCTACCGCCTGTTAGATGAGATCTTGGTCACCTTTCCAAGTGCCCAAAGCGACCAGCGTTACTGCGTTTTACTGATCTAGTATCGGAATTTAAACGATGAGCGTACCTTACTCCCACTAAAAATAGGTGAATTAATATCCAAATGTGTTCCCTGTATTGATTGCTTTTTTTATACATAATTGTAGTGACCTTTGATAATTTTCACGTAATAGAAGCCTGCAGCGTTTGTATATTCTCCAAGAGACTGAAGGATTTCGGTCGATGGCCTTTTGCTCATTATTCAATAAAAAAATTTTTTTTCTTATTTGCTTGTCATACTTCGACGATCGCGTTGGCAGGCAGTTACTTAATTTAGGTACATCAACCCTTTATGATGTAGTAATTGTAGCTAGGACAGGTTTTTTTGTATTTAGTTGTTTCTACTCAACTCTTTCTGTATTTTACTGGGCGTCTCGTAAGTAACTTACCTTTTTTTTGGAATCCACCACCACACCAGCATATTAGAAAAAATAAATAATATGTCAGCTGTGTCGCTGTAGGGCTACGAACATGAGACACTATGGTGGTTGTATCATTGGTAACTCGACGAGTTTACCTAGTAGAGCACCTGCCTCTCGGCTTATCTTTCCTAAGAGCGAAAATTCGAGCAGGAATAGAAGCGTCATAGGTTCTATACCAGAAGCTTATCAATTAAGTGTGTGAACTGGAAACTCAAGGGTTTTTTTGTCATAAACCTAGGGATTTTTACAGTCCCTGGAGGTGAAGTGGTCCTTGTTCGTTTTATATAAAACAGAATACAATACAATAAGAGAAAGGAGTAAGGAAAGAAGAAGATGGTTAGTGGAAAGGTGAATTTATGAAGAGAAGTTTAGTCTAGAAACGGTCTAAGAGATCCGCAAAACAGCGACCTGAAGGTCAATGCCCTGGGGAGGCGTATTTGCAATAAGGCGCCTGGTGTCGGCATATTTAGTACTGGAAGAAAAGCATGTGCATTAGTGTGGGCTGAAAAACACGAAAATTTGAATTTGCAGATATCATAGTTTCTAATTTATTACTATGTATCTAAAACTAATTCGGGTAAATTTTTAGCCAAATCGGTGAATATCTAGCCGCGCCCCCACGGTCTTGAAAATGAAAGAAAGGGCCAATTTTTCGATTTTTAACATTTTTTTAAATTGACATTTGAAATTTTTTTTTTACTCATTATTAATGTCTAAACGCGTGTAGCAAAAGTTTTCCGTATAAAATATTTTTCAGTTCCAAGGAAATTAGAAATTTGTCACTAAAACGTAGAATTCGACGAAAATAAGGTTTTCTGTATAACTGTTGATGCGCACATTAAATCGTAAAATTGTTCTTGATTTTGGATAATTTTCATTTCGGATTTTTTTTAAGGCTTTGCGTTTGGCACTATTGGCATCCATTTTAAAATAAAAAAAAAAAAAACGCAAAAAAAAAGAAACAAAAAAAATCGATTTGCACACCCTTCTGCACGCGACGACTGCCTAAAATTTGCGTTTCTGGCATATTCATGGTAATTTCATTCATATATATGATTGGCATGCATTTTAAAAACGTTGCACCTGACTGGTCATGTACCGCCAGTCTATAAGTAATAGTGCAAACTATAAGGATCAATAAAAATTATTTTGAAAGTGATTTTTTATTTTTAAATAAATTCGATAAAATAGAAAAACAAATAGCATAGATTTGAAATGGATATCAATGAATTCAGAAAAAAATCTATAACTTATTGAACAGTAGGAGCTACCACTTTTCCATTTGAAAAAAAAGTTTTAGATAAAAAAGTGATTTGTTCAATTTTGGAGGCTTTGTAAGTAGTTATTAATGAAATTAAACGAAAAATTATATTTTTCCCTTGGACTTTACCTGCCGAAGAACAAGTTTTGTTATTCCAAAGCACTCTAGATGAATGTCTTAAAATGCCTAAAAAAACTGAACATCGACTCAAAAATTCGCGAAAATCTCATAGTATACTCAAAATGTTGTCCTGAATTCAAATATGTAGAAATATACAGGGTGTTTCATTTAAAAATCGAAAGTTGCGGTTATTTCCGGGTAAACCGGAAATGGTTTCATACCGTTTTGTATGTCCAAAAATCCATTTTTACAGGTAGTTCTCCAATTCTCCACCAAATGTAATAATAAATCTCACAACTAATATATACTTAGATGAGTGAAAGCCTTCATTGACCTTGACAGAGTTAGTTATGATTTACTCGTACAGACGCTTGAGAATATTAAACTCAGAGGCTCTTTCCAAATTTTTGTTGTTTTTTAACCAATAGGCTCCATTATGCGAGAGTAAATGATGTACCGAACGCCTCACTAAATATTGAATATGGAGTACCACAAGGCACGGTGCTAGAGGCATTGTTATTTACAATTTATGTAAATAGAATATTTTATTTGAAAAGTTCAGGCAAAATAATCAGTTTTGCCAATGATAAGGCAAAACATCGTAGATTTAATCACTATTTGATCATAGAATGTTGACACTTAATTTTGTAAGAGCGTATTACTTATATTTTAGCTATAACAAGGCAAGGCTTCAATTTTTTAATTAAATAAATATTAGGGATGGGACGGATGTGCTTTTGGCCGGATAACCGGATACAGTATATCCGGCCGGATAATCCGGCCGGATATCCTGCCTTTTCAAGCAGTCGCATTATCTACGAGCAGGCCCACTTTAAGAGGATGTACTTCCTCGGGGATGCATTTTTGGACTAAGGTAAGTTGAGTTATATGGGCCCAATATGAACTCAGGAATCACAGGTTCCTGTCCGGGAACTCAATTCTGAGACACCCTGTATATGTGTGTACTTGGTTCTATCCCCAGTTATGATGTTTTTGTATTTATTAATATTATGATTTTCTAAGGAACTTCATTCTCAGAGGAACCAGCAACCAGCATCGTTTTAAAATTACATATGCATTTTGTGTAATTACACATCAAATTAAAAAGTAATTTCTCGTGATCGTTAGTAGTTGCTGTTTTTGTCATTAGCAATACAATGGAGAAAAATAGCTATACATACCACTACCACCACTATTGTATTAGCGAAGAATTTAAGACTTATTTTTTTATATTTGTTATTTATTTTGATTGTAGTTCCTAGTTCATTGTTAATTTTATAAACATATTGATATATAACTGACAATTAATAAATATCATTTAAGTTTCATGCATTTTGTACAGTTTTTATTTGGCCGGATGTTGATCGGATATTTTTTCATATCCGGCCGGAGCCGGATATCCGGTTTGGAAGCCGGATTAGCCGGATGCAGTAGCCGGACCGGATATCCGTCCCATCCCTAATAAATATTAATACATTGGCAACTCGATTTGCTATTTCGCCAAACATGGAAATAACGTGTTATTCTAGACCAACACTTAAAATGGGAATTGCATATAAAATACGTTATTAAGAAATCGCAGTTATATTCCCCTTTAGCGAAATTTATAGGTTTACAATTTTCATTTAAAAAACCAGGGAAATATATATTTTTTAATTAAAAATGTCATAAACTTAAGCGCCAAAAAGCTGTATCTTTTTTAAGACATGAGGAGTAACACAGGTGGCGATCTCTAGAAAATACACTAAAATATTGGCACCAAATTTTAATTTTCTACCTCATAAAAACTCTTGTCACTAATATCAATAATAATAATAATGATCTTTATTGAGTAACAATCAAAGGGCAATTGACCCAGGTCCTTCAGCCCGACTAATATCAATATTTCAGAAATGTCAAAAGTTATATGAGAAAATTAATCTTTTGGACTAATGTAAGTTTAGCAAAATCGCAATATTTTGATGTCGAGAATTACTGTTCTATGGCCAATTACTTATGAATCACTCTGTATATTTTGTTTACGAAAACCCGAATTTTTGATTTTTATGTTGCATGTAGAATACTTCTTTATTGAAAATAAGATGAAAACTTTCTGCAAACATGTGTAAACAATGACTTAATGTTGGAGATACAGGACGTCAAATATTGTGTTTTTCCCAACATATCTTATTAACTCATTCGAATGTCTTGTTGAAATATTGTAAGTTTCCGTTACTTATACAGGGCATGCTGGTTGTTTTTATCATTTTAAAATATAATCAGGAGCGTAGATATGAGGGAGGACAATGTTAAGCTTTCCCAAAAAAAATGTATGCCATTGCCTCGTTGATGTTGTCGGAATATATTTTGGAATCTACTTTAAAAAATACCTACACATGCACACATCCACAAAGGCGCACTCAAAACCTTATTGAATAAAGAACAATGTTAAATAAACGTCTTTTTTGGCCCATCCGTCGTAAAGTGTGGAAACCATCTTTTTTACTAATTTTGGGGCGATGAATACGAATCTGTCATCCGAATTGGCTAAAAACATCGGGAAGACAGTAAAAAACAACCTTTATTTGGGGCTGGCATTGAAATTGATATTAGAACTTGCAACAAAAAGTTATTCTTTAGTGCAGGAAATTCTTACTCAGTTTCGTTAGGTAAGTAGAATGTAGCAAAAATTACAAATTTAGCCCCTCCCCCTCATTTCCCTCACCATTCACCACCCATAAGAACGGTGTAAGTTACAATCTAATATACAGTTATTTATTTATTACAAAAAAAACAAAACTCCTCGTTAAATAGCTATTATCAGGTTATAATGTGATTACTTCTGAATACTGTTACACCCATCCCCACCAATTAAGGTGGTGAATTTTATCTTTTTAGAATTTCTATTGGTTTTAATTGCAAAAGAAATCCCTAATCACCCAGTTTAATATTTTTTTATCATAATAAGGTGATTTAGTCAATTCAGATGAGAATTTCTCATCCCTGAATATTTCTTACACTTATGGGGTTGGAGTGTACGGTGTGCATATCACTAGCCAGAAAATACTACTTGTTTTTTTATATTAAAAAAATCTTTAATTGACTTTTGGTTGGGAAAATAAGAATCTTCACTTTATGACCCAAATAAGGGTTGTTTTTTAATGTGTTCCCGAGATTTCTCGCCAAAACGGGTGACGGATTCGTTTTCAGCAGCCCAAAATTAGTAAAAAAAGATGGCTTCCACACTTTACCACGCATTGTTCTTTAGATTTTTAGAACTTATTAAATAAAGTAAATGTTGTTACGTGTTTACACGTAAAGACCCTGTATCGCGGATCCGGAAATTATAACACCAGGGTAACACTAAGCACTAATTTATTTAACTTACTTACTAATTACAACAATTAGTTACTTCACTAATATTGCACTAATTACTACAATTCACTACTTTAGTCGTTTGATTACTTTACTATCTTTCTGATCTTACTGAACTTGCTATCAGAACCAAACTAAACTGTGCTCTCTGGGCTTCTCCATTCCTTTATATACCTAAATATGAGAATATTCTGTTGTGATATCATCAGCTTTCTGGATGTTTATAGAAGGCCAGGTTATGATACTGCGCGCCATCTCTGGGTCGACAGCCGAACCAACCAACCAACTAACTGAATTGTTTCCTGTTACTTTTATAATTGGAATTTAGAGAGAATCCCCACAGATGTCTCTGGGGGTAGAAGCATCTAACAATATATTTAGGTACTTCTGTTCAATTTAAAAAAAAATTATTTAAAGTTTTCTTGAAGAATTAGAGAAACATTATTCATTCGAGATACATATTTACTTTTCTGTATACATCACCTAAACTATGCATTATTTCCAACTTGAATTACATTTTTCTTTCATTTATTTGCAATAATTTGTTTGATTTACATAATTTACTTCGGTTTGAAATCGTTTCCTTTCAATTATTTCCTATATTCTTTATGTTTTATTAACAAAAGCAAATTATGGCATTGTTGGTATTTCTAAAGAATTATTATTATAATGAGAAGCCGATATTATAGATTCTTTTTGAAATAACATTGCTAAGAATTTTAACAAGAGCAGAAAATTACTAGCAGCGACGTGTCAAGATATTCATTTTTAGGGGTTATGCAGTTTTTTCTATGAAAAAACAAATAGAAGACGAACAAATACACCGAGAAAGCTACTAAAACATACGGTACGTTACATCAAAATGTTGAGTTATGCAATTCACAGGCAAACAAAATAAAAAAAGTGTAAGTTTTCTGAGGTTCCACATATATGTACAGTGTGTCCCAGGATAGATGTAACAAGAGGTGTAATGGACCAAAAATTTTGGAATTTTGGAATGGTATTTGGGGATTGAGTCCTGCTTGTTGTAAAACTAAAGTATACCAAAAATCACTTGATTTGGTGTTCTACAGGGTGTTTTATAAGCAAAGTTGTAAAAATCACCACTAATAAAGTACCTTTATTTTTCAAAATATGAAAAAATTCCACTAAGAAAAGTTATTTAGAATGCAATTTTATACCTCTATACCAAATTTCAGGCATATAAAATTATTTTTTTGAAACTTCCCATTTCTTGCGAATTAAGAGTTGAATTAATATTTAAAGTTGTGTAGGAGCAAATGTTAATCATCCCAAAAAGTAGGCTATTGGTAAATAAAAAATTGAATATACGAGATGTAAGAAGGTATAATGTTAATCGAACTAATTGTAAAACAAGAAACAATTACTAACAGAAGATTAATGAGGTTTAAAAATTAGAACAAGTAATAAATGTCAAAAACATAACAGATTCACAAACAAATTAATTATTGACCAATACAAAACAATGTTTACTATTTTTTTATTATTCGACGTAGCTACCACCCACATCCACACACATTTCGATCCTTCGCCTGAAGTCCTTAAAACTATTTCGAATATGATCTAACGGTATGAAATTTATGGCATTTGTAATTCTCTGCTTGAGGCGACCCCATAAAAAGAAATCCAATATTGATAGGTCTGGGGATCTCGCCGGCCACTTGATCGGTCCATTCCTGGCAATCCAATTTTCTCCAAAATTTAAATTCAACCACCGATTAACCATTTCTGTGGAGTGGCCAGGGCAACCATTATGTTGAAAATGAACTAAAGGCTCTTAAAATATTTAAATGTTCTTCAGAAAATCTTTCAAGAAGCTGTAAATAAGTGTGCTGGTTTAACCTTCCCTCAATGAAATAAGGTCCAATAACTCCAACGTGATAAGAAACGGCACATCACACATTCACTTTTTTATAATATTGTCTTCTACAATGAATTCTAAAATTTGGATTTTCAGAAGCCCAAAACCGACAATTCTGAGATGAAACAACACCATTGGTTGTGAATGTGGATTCATCTGAGAAAATTATGAAATGATGAAAAAATCTCTCTTCCATGATTTTTTCTCCAATGGTCAAACAAAAATCCAACCTACGGCCGTCATCTTCCTCTTCAAACGTATGTTTATAATATGCTTTATATGCCCTAATTTTCTTTACCTTGTAAATTCTTTGGAGTTCACACTTGCTAATATTAATAAGGGTTGATCTCTCTCTTAGTGGCATCCTAGTATTTTCTATAACAGAGGCATGAGCTATAATAGCCCCAACATTGTCTTCATCATATGCTTTTATTTTTATTTTTATAAGTCAATGGAAACACAGTGGCGTGCAGAAATTAAGTAATAATATATTTTTTAATGGAACGCCCTGTGTATTGTTGAACTTTTGAATTACTCATTTTCTTTATATGATAGTCCTATCTTTAACCGCTTTCGAGTTATTTAACATTGAAAATTGTATTTAAACTATTTATTATACTGTAATGTGTTACAACCCTTAGAATGAATGTAGTGTATTTGCACCTACTCGAAAAAGAACCTACCAGAAGATTCCAAAGTGACATCTGGAATTCTCTAGAGAATGGTGGCGTCAATACAGAACAATCGAGATCTGTCATTTTTAGGTATAAAAGACCGACGACCGCATTCTCGGCGAGTAGTTCAGAAAGTTCAAAAAGTATAGAAAGTGAGGTTAAGACTTCAAGGATAAACAAAGTGATAAACATTGTGATTTTAGTCAGTAAAGTGTATTTAAATTAATAATAGTATTGTGAAGTATCCAGTAAATATTTAATAAAGTGTGTTAGTGGACATCTCTTGTTATAATTTTTTGGAACCCACGGAATTTGCAAGGGGTAGTTTCCTAAGGGTGGAAACACGTCACAAATTGGTGTCAGAAAGCAGAATTTTATGACAAGAGGAGCTCTGAAGTTGTGCTGGAGTGTTCGAGAAGTATTCTCGAGGTTTAGTGCTAACACAGGACTAATTTACTGGACATTGTTCGAGGGTTATTTTCGGACAGAAAAATAGTGTTAAGTGCATTTTTGAGACGTTGTAGAACATTTTATTAGGACACTAGTGTAATAATTAAATCCTTTAAACTGAGAAGTGATAGAGACACTGAAAAAGACTCATTTAGTGCGTGAAAATTTCTAGAACTTCTATTTGGACATTAGTGGAGATTATTAAATTCTCTGAACTGGATAGTGACAAAAGACTCTGGATAAGACTTTTTCGTGCTATTTCGAGATTTGTCTAGGAAGTTCCATTACCGAAATTGACGTGACAGTTAAATTTATTTTATTTTAATTTCATCGTATGCCCGTAACAACAAGAAGTATGGCATCCGATAAACAAATACAGGACTTATTCGAACAATTCCAAAAAATGATGGCGCAGCAACGGCAGGAAGACAAAGAAGAACAGGAGAAAAAACGTCAGGAAGAAAAAGAACAGCAAGAAAGAAGACGTCAAGAGGAGGAAAAACGGCGTCAAGAAGAAAGGGACGAATTAAAGAAAATTATGGAAGATCAGGAAATAAGACGTCAGAAAGAAAAAGAGGATGAAGAAACAAGACGTCAGAAAGAAAAAGAGGATGAAGAAACAAGACGTCAGAAAGAAAAAGAGGATGAAGAAACAAGACGTCAGGGAGAAAAAGAGGATGAAGAAAGAAGACGTCAAGAAGAAAAAGAAGAACAGGAAACAAGACGTCAAGAAGAAAAAGCAGAACTGAGAAGAATGATGGAGGATTTGGAAATAAAACGCCAACAGGAGCAAGAAAGACGCCAGGAAGAATTAAGGAAAATTCTAAATGAACAAACAAAAATACAACAGGACGCAATCATTTCTGTTAAGGAAGAAGTTAAACAGGAGATAAACAAGGTCGAAGACAAAGTAGGTGTGGTCGAGACAGAAGTTAGTCAAATTAAAGGAAAAATGAGTGAGGTCGAAGGAGAGGTAGAGCGCCTTAAACGTCAGTTGAGAGAAAAAGGAGGCCAGTTAGTAACATCATCGGGTCCTCGATTAAAGCCTCCCTCCTTTGACGGCCAAAGCTCATGGACAACCTACAAGAGACAATTTGAGGCAGCAGCATCGGCAAATAACTGGGATAATGAGGAAAAGGCTATGGCATTAGTTCTGGCGTTAAGGGGCCAGGCCTCAGAATTACTTCAGACTATCCCGGTGGAGAAACAAAGGGACTTTAAAGTCTTGGAAGCTGCATTAGACTTGAGGTATGGCGATCAACACCTTGCCCAATTATACCAGGCTCAGCTGAAATCCCGGATGCAAAAAGCTGGGGAAAGTTTACAAGAATTTGAAGCTGCTATAGAGAGACTGGCACACCTGGCGTATCCGAGTGCACCTAAAGAATTCCAGGAACAATTAGCCGTGGGGGCCTTTTTAGATGGTATAAGGGACGAAGAGGTCAGGCGAGTTCTGAGGCTGACGAGACACCAAAGTAGTAGCGAAGCTTTGGTGCGTGCACTCGAAGTAGAAGCCGCTTACAGGGATACTCCAAGGTCGAGAGTGCGAGCTGTGACTCTCGAAGAATCGCAACCAGAAATGAACCAGAACCCCTTGCTGACTGAGATGCAGAAAATATTCACCAAATTATGCGATAAATTGGATGGCCTCGGAAAGCAGGAAAAACAACAAAATAAAGGAAAGCCGAGGGGAGGTATTAAATGTTTCAACTGCGGCAAGGTGGGACATATAAAACGAGACTGTCGACAGCAGAACTCGGAGAGTCGAGTAAATGCTGTGAATGTTGAAGAGAAGCAGGAAAACTAAAGATAGCCAGCACCAAGGGGGCTGTGCTGGCTAGGGAATGCGGTGCCCCCAGAGAAATAAAGATTTCCCAGCTCCAAAGAATTCCAAGCAGTCTGTTGTTGCAAGGATATGTGAATGGAAGAAAATGCGTGTTTACTATTGACACCGGTGCTACGTCATCAATAGTGCGGCCAGGGTTTATATCAGGCTTGCAGATTGACAAGAAGCAAAATGGAGTAATCATTCGGACAGCCACGGGGGACAGGGCTGCGGTCCATGGAGAAATCAACTTGGAACTGCAGGTTGGGCGGTTGAGGTTCAATTACAAGGTCATTGTGGCTGACATTATGGATGATTTCATTTTGGGTCTGGACATCATGGGAGAGCAGGGATTTATTGTTGACGTAGGGGAGCGAGTCTTAAAAATTGGAAATGAGGAATTTATTCTGGCAACCGCAGATGACCAATTCCATAAAGCAAGGTTGTTAACAACACAGACGATCAAGATTCCCGCTCATTCAGAACAAATGATCGATGCTGCCTTAGAAGGAAATCCTGGAGGGTACCGTGTTGGCCTAGTTGAAGATGACGAATCGATTAAGTCCCTACCCAATATTATTGTGGCGAGAACTTTAACCCGGACTAAAGACAAAATCCCAATTAGAGTCGTTAATTTAAATTCCCACTCGGTGACAATTAAGGAAGGCAAACCGATTGGCTCCTATGAACCGGTCACATGGGTAGCGAGGTGCGAGGAAGAAACAGAGGGAAGTTCATCTATGAAAATAGACCAGGAAGTTTTGACCTTGTTGAGTACCCAGTTGGAGCATTTATCTGAGGATGAACGAAGGGAGGCAATCAAGTTCCTGGAAAAGGAAAGTTCAGTATTTGCCAAGAATACAGAGGCCCTTACAAAAACAGACATAGTCCAGCATCGGATAAATACTGGCGACTCACCCGCTATTCGACAACCACCTAGGAGGCTTCCATTAGCGAAACAAGAGGATGCCTCGGCAATGATAGACAAGATGCTACAAGATGGAGTCATTGAGGAGTCGACGAGTCCCTGGTCATCGCCAGTAGTTTTGGTTGCCAAGAAGGATGGAACATTAAGATTTTGTGTCGATTATCGAAAATTAAACGATGTCACGAAGAAAGACAGTTACCCATTACCCCGAATTGACGACACGTTAACCACGTTGGCAGGCTCACGATGGTTTTCTACGTTAGACCTTAGGAGTGGATACTGGCAAGTGGGGCTTCATCCTGATGATAAAGAAAAGACAGCGTTTTCAGCAGGCAGTGGTCTTTATCAATTTACCGTGATGCCTTTTGGACTTTGCAATGCGCCAGCTACCTTTGAAAGACTGATGGAGTTCGTGCTGCGAGGGCTAACCTGGAGGACGTGCCTGGTTTACCTTGACGACGTGCTTGTTATGGGACAGGACTTTACAGAACATTTGAAAAATCTTCAAGAAGTATTTGGGCGAGTCAGGAATGCCCATCTGAAGTTGAACCCGAAGAAGTGCCTGCTATTCCAGAAAGAAGTCAAATTTCTTGGTCACGTGGTGTCTTCGGATGGAATACAAACAGACCCCGACAAAATTTCTGCTGTACGAGATTGGCCAAGACCATCTAACGTTCATGAAGTACGGAGCTTCCTTGGCCTCTGCACTTATTATAGGCGCTTTGTGGAAGGGTTTGCAGAAATTGCGAAGCCATTACACCGGCTGACAGAAGAGAAAGTGCAGTACCAATGGACACCGGAATGTGAAACGGCATGGAGAAAATTGAAGGCAGCTCTATGCACTGGTCCTGTGCTAGCGTACCCACAACGGGAAGGACTTTTTATTTTAGACACGGATGCCAGCAATTCTTCGGTCGGTTGTGTACTGTCCCAAATCCAGAATGGGCAGGAAAGAGTGATCGAATATTTCAGCAAGGTGCTGTCCAAACCGGAAAGAAATTATTGTGTAACCCGGAAAGAGTTACTGGCCATCGTTAAATCAGTGGACCATTTTCATAAATATCTTTATGGAAGACATTTTAAGATTCACACCGACCATGCTGCATTAAAATGGCTGTTGCAGTTGAAAACCCCTGAAGGTCAACTGGCTCGTTGGATAGAACGGCTGCAACAGTATGATTTCAAAATCGAACATCGACCTGGAAGATCTCATAAGAACGCAGACGCTTTATCTAGAAGACCATGCAAGGAAGATTGCAAGCACTGCCACCACGTTGAGAAATTTCAGGGTACGGTGGCCGCCAACACTATTAAAATAGTGGTTCCGGATGATTGGACAACTGAAGCCCTTAGACAAGAACAGCTGAATGACACAGAGATTGGGGTTATATTGAGAGCAAAAGAGAAAGGAATTCGACCAGCGTGGAAGGATGTTTCGGACAAGGCAGTTGGATTGAAGGCTTTGTGGGCCCAATGGGATTCACTCAAAGTTATGAACGGGCTGCTAAAGAGAGCTTGGGAAAGCCCGGATGGCAAGGAAGTTGTTATGCGTCTAGTGATTCCCAGGTGTCGAGTACCGAAAGTACTTCAGGAAGTGCATAATGGAGCATCCGGTGGACACTTCGGCGTTAATAAGACCCTGAATAAAGTACGAGAACGATTTTATTGGGTAAATAGTCGTCAGGATGTGGAAGCTTGGTGTCGCAATTGCAAAATTTGTGCAGCAAGTAAGGGACCGCAGACTAGAAGTAGGGGTGCAATGAAACAATATAACGTCGGAGCTCCTTTCGAGAGGATTGCGATCGATATAGCCGGCCCATTCCCAGTAACCAAGGACGGTAACAAGTATATACTGGTTGCCATGGACTATTTTAGTAAGTGGCCAGAGGCCTATGCAATTCCAAACCAAGAAGCAGTCACTGTTGCCAAAGTCTTGGTAGATAATTTGATATGTCGGTTTGGTGTACCCCTGGAGCTGCACTCAGATCAAGGGAGGAACTTTGAGTCAGGGGTGTTTCAGCAAATCTGCAAGTTATTGGGGATACACAAAACACGGACAACAGCCCTTCACCCGCAATCAGATGGAATGGTGGAACGACATAACAAGACCATGAAAGAACATCTCTCTAAAGTGGTTCATAAGAATCAACGTGATGGGATCTCCACATACCGTTCTTCCTCATGGCATACAGAGCTGCTATCCACGAGTCTACGAAACAAACACCAGCCCGTGTAGTATTTGGACATGAGATCAGACTGCCGTGTGATTTGATTTTCGGAACACCAGGCGGAGAACAGCTTCCTGTGAACAGCTATGTGGATGAAATGAGTGAACGGCTAAGAAATGTTCATGAGCTGGTTAGAGACCAAATCACCATAGCCAGTGACCGAATGAAGGCTCGATACGACCGTAAGGGTAGTTCAGAAGGGTTCAAGGCAGGAGATCTGGTTTGGCTGTATAACCCACAGCGAAAGAAAGGGAAGTCACCGAAACTTCAACCTCCTTGGGAAGGACCTTATACTGTTATTACCCGAATTAATGATGTCGTCTATCGGATTCAACGAAACAAAAAGTCCAAGATGAAGATCGTACACTTGGATAGACTGGCGAAGTACGTGAAAGAGGCTGAACTGCCTGACCGGGACGTTCAGGCTTAAGGAGGGGGCAGTGTAATGTGTTACAACCCTTAGAATGAATGTAGTGTATTTGCACCTACTCGAAAAAGAACCTACCAGAAGATTCCAAAGTGACATCTGGAATTCTCTAGAGAATGGTGGCGTCATCACAGAACAATCGAGATCTGTCATTTTTAGGTATAAAAGACCGACCGCATTCTCGGCGAGTAGTTCAGAAAGTTCAAAAAGTATAGAAAGTGAGGTTAAGACTTCAAGGATAAACAAAGTGATAAACATTGTGATTTTAGTCAGTAAAGTGTATTTAAATTAATAATAGTATTGTGAAGTATCCAGTAAATATTTAATAAAGTGTGTTAGTGGACATCTCTTGTTATAATTTTTTGGAACCCACGGAATTTGCAAGGGGTAGTTTCCTAAGGGTGGAAACACGTCACAATACGAACGGAAATTACAATTATTAAAGTAGTCTATGAAAATGACAGGTAGTCTGTTATTATATGAAACGCTGACAGATTTAATAACAGAATACTTGTCATTTTCATAGACTACTTTAATAATTGTAATTTCCGTTCCTATAATAAATAGCTTAAATACGATTTTCAATGTTCAATAACTCGAAAACGGTTAAAGGTAGGACTATCATATGTCATATTTTTGAATTCAGAAAAAAATGAATAATTCAAAAATTCAACAATACACAGGGCGTTCCATTAAAAATATATTATTGCTTCTTGCTATTTCTGCACGCCACTGTGCTTCCTTTAACTTATTAAAGGGGTTCAGTTACAGCCCTACAACTTTCGTCTAAAACTTTTTCTTTTATCTCTAATAATTACTATGATAAATCTTCAAAAATAAATTTTTGAATTATTTTCACTCATCGGATCTTTTTATACACTACTTCAAGAATAAAATGTGAAAGACCCAAGTTTTATCTTTAAATTTTTAGAAATGGTAGAGCTTTTATCTATTTCATTGCAAATCTCTTTATGTTCCGACTTCATATATGTACTATTCTTACATACATTCATCTTTATATTTGAAAATATAATAATCCAATAGCTACATGTTTCTTCTTTCATTTAAGCTTTTGTGAGGTCAATTTCATTAATTATTTCAAAGTTACAACAAATTTAGTGTAGCGCGCCCAAGGTCGCGCAAGCTTCGCTTGTCATACTTACGTGTCTCCGCGTTTCATTTTCGTGTGTTATACAAAAAAATCTGGAGCCTACATTTTTGATTGTACAAAAAACTTCATATACATTTTTGATGTGAAATTTTCCGTACTTTTGAATGGCGCAATTACTTTTTGAAAGAAAAAAATATTTTAAGATATATTTGACAAAGACTAGTATTTTGCAACTAATTTGTTTAATAACAAATTACGCTCAAGGACTTGTTGGTAACTTTTGGTATGTTGTTTCTGACAAGTTTAGAGATGTATTCTCAAAAGTTACCCCTTCCCAGAATTTTTCCGAAGTGAAAATCTCTATTGACTTCACTAAGTGTATTGTTGAATAAATATAAACAGTTAGTTTTCGTATTCAGTCCAAAAAGATTACCAGTAATCGTCATAAACATTTACTGTACTGACCATAAAGGTTCTTTAAATTATATCAACGCATGAATATTAAAATTCTCAACTTCACAGACAAATGCAATAAGAATGGCGTGTCATTTATTTATTCACCCAGCATTTTTACAAGGAACGCTCCTGATTTTTTACAGACCAGGGATTATCTTGTAGAATTCTTGGATTTTCCGGTTCGATAATGATCTTAAAGTTGGTACATCGTGTGTGTGTTGATTGGAGTTGAATACGGCGGGGCACGGCACGGAGGGATTTTCATCAAATCTTTTCCTCGATTCGCAAAATAAAAGAAACCCAATGTGTGTAGGGTAGTTGCGGGTCCCGTATATGCATGGATTACCGAACGAACGTCATTACCAAGCGTTCCCTAAAATACTTCAAAGAAAAGAATAATAAATGGCTCCAGAATTTTAAGAAGCCGGCACCACGTCCCTCCGCGCTTTCCATGCGTTTCTGGCAGGTCGCGGTTGTTCCGCTCGCTAGAAAATCGAATGTTTAATTCGTAAAGGAGACTCACTCTTCTGAAATGAGTTAACTGGATTTCGTACAATGGAATGTAGTTTTTATAAGAAAGTTTACTCCCTTTGTATCATTTGTGATTTAGATTTTCTGTAATCAGTTGGATTCTTCTCATTTTTCTCCGGGGGTTAGTTTTAAAAGGAATTTTTCTGTACGTTAAGAGTAATCGTTATTTACGCCAATTATTTCTGTTTGCCAATATGTAGATGTTCCATGAGCAAATTGCAATTAGGGGAGGTTTCTGTTCTCTCCTTACAAATTACTTTACCTAAATTAGTCTTATTATTCCATTATTTGAAAACAAACAATGATTAAAGGATACATCTTTTAATAAAACTAATTTTCTTGCTTTATCTGAATGGCGAATCTCGACGCGTTCTAAAAAAGAATAAATTGTGCGGCAAAACAATGGGAGAGATTTTTCTTTCTTTAAATTTCAATAACAAAGCCAGAGGCGGCACTTGAGTTGTTGGCGAATTAAATTATCCGAGCAAGGGCTCTCTTTTAGTAATTATATTAGATATCCAGACCAAAGAAATTAATATTATTTCCAATTTAATGTGTTGTTATTTATTCATTATACCTATGTGATTTAATCAAATAGGTATATTATCACCGGACGAAATTATTTTATAATCGTAGAAAATTTTTTTTTTATACATAAATCCGTTTCATAACAGCCCGAATAGGTCAGTCGTATAAGTTAGCGGAAATAGCAGGGACATTTTTGAAAATTTATAGAGAAGTTCATTTTGATGTCCCGAATAATACTGTAGAAATTTTCCGGGTCGTGATGGCTGTGCTGTGCTGTGCTGTGCTGTGCTTGCGGTGCGCGGGAGTGAGAAGGGTGCTCCAAAACGATTTCTTGGCTGTAACCCAACAACTCTTAAAGATAACAAAATGGAGGTTATTATGAAAAATGCACGCCTTAAAATTCTGTCCAAAAAAGGTCTTATACATTTGTATGTAGAACTGTAGAACTGTTTTCCCGCAAATGAACTTGGAATATCACATTTTTTTATTTTGTGAAAAAAATCGTGTTATCGATTGAATTCACACTGGAAATGAATGAAAGATTCAGTGATACCATATAGTTTATGATGCTTGTAAAATTATTTTTAGCAAAAAAAATGTTATTTTTTTAATATAATGATACATATACAGGACATTCCCTGAATAAAGTCGCAGTAGGCGGAACGGGCACAGATTTTAGAATATCTTTTGCACATTTAGGGAATCATCTGATGATATAAGAGGAGCATCATATCAGGGTTTGTGTACAATTTTTATTTTACTAGATTTTAGTCGAGCGTTTGATAGGTACTCTTAATCACGAAATACTTTTATCTCTTTTGTTACAGTCTCATAAAGGAACCAGTTAATTAATTTAAAGATTATTTCAAAAATAGGCAGCAGAAGTCTGTATTGAGCAAAACTGCTCAGAAGAATTAGTACTGAGATCAGGTTTACCACAAGGTTCTATCCTTGGACCATTATTTTTTACCCTATATACCAGTCAGTTTATTTCATGTTTAAAACATTGTCAAATTCATTTATACGCTGACGATACCCAGCTGTATAATTCAGTTAAAACTTCAGACGTTGATGATGCCTGTCAACGTATTAATGAAGATTTAAAATCTTTTTTAAACATATCAAAATATATTTTATTATTAATACCACCAGCAAATCTAATGCAATTTAATTTTTGGTCCTAAAAAATCTCGACAACTTATTAAAAGTCAGGTTCAAATAAATGTAGATCAAGAAAATCTTGAAATAGTTGACTTTGGTAAGTGTCCGAGAGGCAGCGTAAAGAGAAAAATAGTATCATTTACAAATTAGAAGAACAAGTAAAAAGTTTTTTGCCTAACAAGACTGAAGCGATTGCAAAAAAGTATCTGAGATAATTAAAATCATTGCCCCATCAGTGGATACTAATCTTAAAACTTATAGATTAGGAAAAAGAGACGATAATAACATACTTCTTTTGAAAGTCGAACTTGCTTCTAGAGATGATGTTTTCACTATCCTTAAAAATAAAAATAAACTCATATTAATATTTAAATTACTACTGATAAAACCTTATTACAACGAAAATACTTAAAAAATATTATATGTCAGCTCAATCAACGGAAAGAAAATGATTAAATATATTAATGGTAGTCCAGTCATTACAAAGTCAAAAAAGTAAATGTCAAGATAGGTCAAGTAAATATACGGTTTCTTAATAATTGTTTTCACAGTTTCAAAGATATTGTTTTGGAAAACGAATTTTCAATAATTGAACTTTCTGAAACTTGGTTAATGCCAGATTTTTCAAGCAGTTATGTGTCGTTACCTAATTACAATTTAATAAGGAATGACCGGGATGGAAGAGGAGGAGGTGTTGCATGCTATTTGAGGTGTACCTGTACTCTCAAAGTGTATCATTTATCTGCGTCAGGCAATGGGTTAGAATAACTGTCGTTAATTATTAATTTTTATAAACAGAAAGTGGCTTTAGGGATTATTTATCGACCCCCTGGTCCATAAGAGAAACATCATCAGGTGTACCACAGGGTAGTATCCTGGGTCCAATATTGTTCTCTATATTCATTTTTGACTTCCCCTTTACTCTGTCTCATTGTCAAGTACATCTCTATGCTGATGATTTCGAATTATATATGTCAATAAGTAATCTCGAAAATGATATAGAAAACATAAACATAGACTTATACAATACAGCAAAATATTCTGAAGATCATGGCTTGCGTATTAACCCGAATAAAAGAGTGGCCCTATGTATAGGGCCTGAGAGGCAGATAAATAACATTACGAGGGATCATACAATAAATATTAATGTAACAAATATAAACTGGGTACAATCTGCGAATAATATAGAAGTAATTCTATCTTTTGAGATGCATGTCGATCATATCTTTCAATTACATCTTTCAAATTACATTTTTAAAACTAAAGTCAATGTACAAATTTAAATACTTATCAACTAAGTCAAGACGTAAAATTAAAATTAGTCAAAACATTGATTTATCCGCATATAGAATATTGTTGGGCAGTGTATTACAATTTTGTTACTCAGCAAAATCAATTAAGACTTCAGCGCATACAAAATGCCTGTATGCGATTTGTTTGCTGCATACCGTTTCGGGAGCATATAACAACACCTTATCTCCTGGCTCTAAATGAATTAAATATCAAAAATAGAATTTATTACTTATTTTCCATCTTTTTATATAAATTATTAAAAAGCAAAACACCTTCTTATTTGTTTAAACTTCTTGATAAGAGATCAGATATTCATGCAGTCAGTATAAGAGCAAATACCTTTACAATTCCACAACATTCGTCTAGAAAATATGTTCTGTTAAATAAGATCACTTAGATTTATCACTCAATAAATTTAAGAAAAATGCAAAAAGTTCTCTGTCAGATGCTAATTAAATACACATACATACATATGTTTTCTTTATATATAGTAATGCAGGTAAAAATAAAAAAATGTTTTTATTGCTTTCTTTATGTGAATCATTCTTTTTCTCTTTCTTTTTTTTATTATCAATATTATAACTAGGTATTTGGAATTTACTATCGCTTGTAAATTTTCTTGAATTATAATACTTTAGGGTATCTATTTATAATGTGTTTATAATATGTAGTTACATATGTTGTAAAATGCAGGCACCATATTTTGCAATATTTTTGGTATAGAATTTGTTAATTTGGACTACTTAAATCTTACTGCAAATACAGTAATATGCCATTTCACTTTTGGTAATTAATAGCCCTATTTTTTTTAACAATTTTATAAGAAATATAATATAAATAATTATATTAAAATTTAGTTTATTAGGTTTTCTCGGTGTAATATAATACTACGTACAGTATTAATTTTTTTCTAATGTAGGTGGGGGAGGTGGAAGATAGCTTAGGCTAACCTCTTCCTTTTGTGTAAACTATTTTGTGCACAATAAACGTAAAAATTAAATTACATAAATAAATAAATAATATTTATTTATGTAATTTAATTTTTTTTACAAACTTTATCAACAAGAATTTACATTCTATGGACAGTAAAGTATATGGTTAATTTATTGAAGTACAAAATCATTATTGCTTATAGTATAATAAATGATACCACTTAAGATATTTATCGACCTGTCAAACATTAGCAACAAATCTCACGTGCCATTCTCGAGATATTGGCCTGGACAGTTTTATCAGAAACACCCTGTATAAGACGTGAGGTTATACAAATGGTTTGAATTGAAATTAAACAATGATTTAAATATTTCCACGTCTGTTCGTGCGAGCATAATCGTGAATCAAAAATGATATTAAAGCAGAGGAGGTGAGAACGAAATAAATCAGTGACTTAGGAAGAAAAGCAAGGGAAGCGAAGGAAACCTTCAGGACCTTCTGGCCTCGGGAATGAAAATGGAAAAATGGCGAGGCTTAATAACGGAAACAAAGGCGGCCTCAGCACGTTCCCGACGATATCAGAGTTATTTTCCGTACTTACGAATGTGAATTTAAAATGTATCAGAGTGTCAGGCCCGGGATTCGATTCCAATACTCGATACATATATTTTTACTTAAGGGCGGAGCAGGGGTAGAGACTCTCTCACAATATATCGGAATTTATGTATTTCAGAATACCTCGCGGCGCACTCGATCACATTTTGATTGCGTCTAAAGTAAAATACTGACAAAAAATATATAAATTTCTACTGAAATGGGTTTCGTTTTGCATTGTTTTATTGGCCACAAAATGCTACTGGAACACGGGCTGAGAATTTGTAATTTTTATCAATTCCAATATTTCACCTGTAAATTTCCAGGTCGTTATTAATATTTTTATTTTTAGAGATCGGTCGCTCAAGAAATAGGGTGGATAATAATATTGATGAAATTTTTTCCTGGGTATATAGGCCAGTCATATGAGGAAAGTCACCGGAAATCATTAGGAGATTTTTGAAAATTTATTGAGATGTTCATTTTGATGTCCCGAATAATACTGTGAAGGGGTCGTGGTGGCTGTGTTTCCGGCGGGAGGGGGGCGGGGGGACGGTAGAGATGCTCCAGAACGATTTCTTGATTGTATTATAATATATGTATGTATTATATATTGTAATTTTTAATGATATCGCTAACTACTTTTGTAGCAAAATAGACATTATTATATCATTCTGCCCAAGAAAGATTTTATAATTTTTTTTGTAGAACTGACAGTTTTCCCGCAAATGTCAAATTTTTTTTATTTTCTGGAAACAATCGCGTTATCAGTGGAATTTACACTGGAGACGAATGAAAGTTTCAATGATACCTTATAATTTATGATGCCTGTAAAATTATTTTTAGAAAAAAAAATTATATTAACCTCCCCACAATAAATTGTGGGAGGTTACTACAATTAGTCCAAAATCGAAAACTGAGATAACATCAAATCTTTACGTTTTGAGGTCCCAGGAACCAAAAAAGTGGTTTTTGAAAAATGTCTGTGTGTGTGTGTATATGTGTGTGTATATATGTTAGCACGATAGCGGCGAAGCTAATAAACGGATTTGGATGAAACTTTGCATGAGGGTTTCTTTAGTGTTCTAAAGAGGTCTTGGTTGAGATCGGATTACGTTTAGTGCCGTTTCGGCACAACAAGTTGTTTATTTTATGATTACTCACAATTTGTAATTGAACCATTGAAGAGCAGTAAAAATTCCAATTTCAACGATATATCGCACTTGCACCCTTTCGATTTGGTTTCCGTTAAAAAAATTAAAAAGAATTCATTATATATGCACACATGACAGCATCCAAAAAATATTATTGATATTATTATTAGGGGAAAATGTATTTTGCCATCTGTCAAAAATATTTGGGTTGGTAACCTTTGTGTATGTTGATTTACGTGACGTCACAGCTAACCTCAAAAATATATATTTCTTAAGATTTAAGAATATTACGTAGCTATTATTAAAATTTCTGCCTGGTGCCCGTACTTTCAACTAAAATCTGTTACAGTGTAATTTTTATAAAGTTCTAAATGCTTTGTTCTAATAAAATAGGACTCTTTGAGGGTTGTAATTAGCAGTCTATTTTTATTAATCAACAATACAGAACAATTATTTGCGTGAATTTTCAAATATTTGCTTGTAGCCTCTGTGGCTCCAAGCCAAAAATGCGTATACAAACATTGAAAATGAGAATATACTTGAAAAACTTAAACATGTTATATCCCTAAATATATTTCATAACCTAAAAATCAACATTCGTAAAGGTTACCAACCCAAATATTTTTGACAATGTCAAAACTGATTTTAGTTGTTTTTTTTTAAAGGTAATAATTGTTTATAGCCGTGTTCGGATATTCCGTCTGATTGATGGGACGCGTCACAATCGTTCATTTAATGCAAATCGAGCTAACTGAGCTAAATCTTCGTTCGAATATTACAAAATAAGGCCTCGGACGAAGCTCGACTTGCTCGGACCTTTTTGATTGAGCAGGAAGATTTTAATTTGACGCATGCGTAGTCTGCTTAAACTGTCCATAATAGTATTGTCTTGTTGAGCTTAGAGTGTCATTTGGTGTTATTATTTTTTTCGCTATCCATTGTTCTACAAAATCTTCGAAACGTTATCTATTAATACCCTTATAATATCCGGCAATTGATTAACATGCAACATAAACAAACATGAGAGGTTATGTTTTAACAGATTGCTTGTAGTCCACTTCAGTTCGTTCGATATTTGTTTATGAAATAAATGGCTCCAAAGTCACGTGTAATTTATCTGTTTGCTCAGTGCTCTGATTTCCGATGTAATATCCAAATACACCTGATAAGGATCCACCGTATGGGGAGGTTCCAACCGCTTCCAGTAGCTGCCGATTATTTTTATATAATAATACATAATATATAGGACATTCCCTGATTAAAGTCGCAGTAGACGAAATGGGCACAGATTTTATATCTTTGCACATTTGGGGAATAATCTCTACATATCCGAAACGTAATTTTGGGTGTAACTTAAATTTTTTAAATCGCGTAGGCAGGGGCAATTAAAGAAACGGCGTTAAGACGAGCCAACAAGCATTGACGCCCAGGAATGTTCTTTTACATACTGTTTTTCCTGAAATCGCAATCAATATTATTATAAATTAAAGAATTTTTATTAATGCAGAAAAAAAAGAAGTCAGAGATTCAGTGCTTATTATTTACTAAAATATATATAAAAATCAGTCCGAGAAAGTTACTTTCCCCTACTGTTTTCTGATATAGTTGTGTAATGGTTCATTTTTGACGTCTAGAAATCACTAGGTCAAATTATCAAATTTATTATTTTTTAGATATTTTCCGTTCTAAAAATATTTTAAGTCCGACCTGGCGCCTTTGTCACATATTTTTATGGGAGGTGATATAAATAGAATGTAAAGAAACTTTTATGAAAGTCGAGTAGATTGGAGTCTGAGACAAGTCGTCGTTGTGGCCACTTCGGCGGTCACAGCTAAAAGGATTTTGAGTTCATAAAAATGTAGACTGAATTTGACTCTCTAAAATCACAACTTCGTTAACTACTGATAGAATTTGATTGTATAGTTATTAATTGGTGCATGCATTTGGAATAGAGCAGCTTGCACTACCGAATACTTGGTTTTGGTCCCTGTGTTTAGTTGGCCAAACATAATTTAATTTGACTTTTTTGTCTAATAATAACCTGATACTAAACTATAGAATTTGATTCCGTATATGTCATAAGTAAATATGTCAAGTTTCCTGAACTTACTGTAAGTAAACAAACATTTATCTTATTCTAATTATGTCCAACGGCGGATTGCAGTTATAAAGGCTATATTCCCTTGATTTCCTTCATACATCGTTGATGGCCTTTCGGCGTTGTTCATTTTGTGTATAGTACGGTTGTTTAATTGCACTTGGTTGTGGAATTGTTATTATTTCTATACCTGTCCTTCGTTTAAACAAGTAAACAGAATTTCTTTCGTGGGTGCTTCGTACTTTTTCCCTATAAAACTTATGTAGATATTTTCTTGTATAATACATGTAAATTATTGTTATATTATTAGATTATTATTATGTACACAAGCACATTTTTCTTTTACATTTTAGTTAAGTTTACTAATGTGCCTCTGATTTCCGTAAATTAATAATGTCTATTTACTTATCCATAAAAGTTTGTAAATGTTTTAATAGGATCAAAACTAAGGGAACGTTTGTTGTTAGTAATCTTTTTATTAAAGTCGGAGACGACTAATTTGACCAACAATCATAGCATTATGTTTTTATGAATTACCGTTTATAATTGCCTTATTTGTATATCTGTCTCTCGCTGTGTACTACGCATTTTGGATAAATTGTTTCGTAATAATATAAAATCATAAATACTGTTTCATTTGCCCACACTGAAATGTCTCGTTTGCTCTACCTATATACTTATAATATAAAATGATATAAAATGAATTTTGTTATTTTTAAATAGTGACTTTTATTTTGTATTATTTTTTTGTGTCTGTCACATAACAAAAACGCTTGTCATATTTGGCAACGGACTAAAATACTAGAATAGCGTATTTTGGGATTTGAAATTGCGCCCAGAAAGTAGACATTCTTTCGTTTACACTTCTTGCTTTAGAAAAAAATGCGTTTTAAACTAAATATGAAGGGATTTTCGAAAACACGTAAAGTTTTAGTCTCTTTGTAAAATCTCAATAAATATTCGTTTTAGCAAAAAAATGTGGAGATAAAAAATAAAGCTTATAAACTGAGAGTGAATTTGTATTTTTTTAAATTTGTTTATTTATATTCTTTGTCTGTTTCTGTATCATAAAAAATACAGAAGTTATGACCGAAGCAATCCGTGTCATCACATTTTTTAAACCAAATGCCGTTTTTCGTTAATGTATGCTCGATCCTTGTTATCCGTTTACAACACTTGCTTTTGAAAAAATTTCCATCCGCCATTTTGAATTTTTTAATTTTGACTTTAGATTAATAATCAGCGATCTCAAAAATATGAATATCCTACTATTTGAAAATAAATCAGCAGTACTATTTCAAACATTCAGTATCTAAATTTAACACCCCTTGGAGGTAACAGCAAGTGTCGATACCATATATAAACTGAAGATGATTACTAAATAATTGCCCATAAAAGATATTATTACATATGAGATAATTTCAAAATTTTTATACCTCTAGAGTCTAGGTACTGTACTATAAGAGTTAGTTGTAAATTGAATAACAGTGTATCTGCAAACGATGAGATATTTCCATTTAAATTTAGTTTGAGAAGACCGTGTATATAAATAAAGAATAAAATTATCCTATAGAATGTGCAGCAATTATACAGGGTGCATTGTGTCCTCTTAGATAATTTGAAGCTGAAAATTTAGGAAGGGTGCTCTATTTAATGAAAATAACGTCACTTATGTGACACTTCCGGTTAAACCGGAAGTTGACATCAACTTTCTTTTTACTTCCACATCCAGTGGAAGTATAGTAACAAAAAAATTTTTTAAAATTTTTATTGTTCAAATAGGCTTAAAATGTCATGAAACGTCGAGATTTTAAGTTTGAGCGAAAAAAATTTTCTGTCTGTCTGTCGGTCTGTCTGTAACTTTTTTTTGTGCGCACGTTTACTCTGGAACCGTTTAAGATATTGACTTGAAATTTGGTACACGTATGTACTTTAACGAGATCTGGAACTAGATTATATTTTCATGTTGTTCCGACGAAGGGTTGGGGGGTAAATTGGGGTAAATTTGGGGTAAATGGGTAAATCAAGCAGGTAAGAGTCGATAAAATTGGTATTTAGTATATACAAGAGAAGCTAGGGTCTCATTCGCCACCCCCATTACCACCCCCACTCCCTTATTAAAGAGGATGAAAAAAATTGTGATTTAGTGTATGTACAAGAACCAGAAACCTCAAAATATTTTTTTACTTTATCTACACCCACTACCACCCCCCTATCACCACCCCCACCCCACTACCGATATGGGGTATCGTTTTATGGGTTTTTGAAGTAGAGGATTTCAAATATTATATTATTAAAGTTCCATAAAAAGTTTTTTCTTTGTGAGTGACTTGGATAGAAAATCTGGATGTGGAAGTAGTGATTCCTTGGGCACCGGTTTTTTAAATGGCATGCGTTATTTTTTGCCGGGTTCAAATTCTATTCATTATTTTAAGGTAACTTTCAATATCATCCCCTATCTAAAACACCAGTAGTTTTAAAGATATTTCGATTTTAATGAAATCTGATGCGAAAACTAATCCATTGTTGGAAATTAATAACCTTCCATATGGTAAATTCCGATAACCAGTTTTTCTCCCATATGTCCATGAGAGGTAGAGCTTATGTGGGCTAAATCAATTATAAAAATTACGTAAAAAACAAACAATGTAGAATACAAAACATGAGGTATCAACTTTCCAAACAGAGAAAAGAAAACTAGAATAAAAAGTATTTTTCGTTCAATCAATAAGATCACTGCTTAAGTACTCATCAACTGAATAAAACGAATATTTGAGTAACAGTGATTTTACTTCTCTTTTGAAAAGTTGAATAACATTTATTTTTTTAATACGGATGGGTAATTTGTTGAATAATTTGTTAGACATTAATTTAGGACCTTTTGCAACGATGGATGAGGTGTGAGCTGGTATGTTCAAATTGTAATTATGTCGTAGATTATGACTAGTCTCATTTCTGCTATTGAAATGATTAAAATTTTCTTTTATATGAGTTACATAGCTTAAGATGATGGAGCGATTAAAATTCCTTGAACAGGAGTCTGCACGAGTGACGAGGAGGTTTGAAGAACACTGAACGTACAATTTTTTTTTGAAGCGTAAACACTTCATGAAATCGAGAACAGCTGCCCCAGCAGATGATACAATAATTTAAATAAGACTGGACGTGAGCGAAATAGTACATTTTTAATATATGTACGTTAACAAAAGAGCGCAGTTGCCAAATGACGAAGCAGTGCGTAGATAATAACTTATTATTCACAAAGTCTACGTGAGGTCCCCAATTTAAAAGAGAATCCATATAAACTCCAAGGAATTTAACTCTATTATTTTGTTTCACTGTGCGGTTGTCAGTTTTAACTAGTGTGCTGTAATCCTGTTTCTTGCTAATAAAAAGTAATAAATCTGTTTTTATATTATTAAGTGCAAGAACCTGCACTCTCACAGAAAGTTTGCGTTAATGTAATGGCGTTACTGGCCTTACAACTGAACTCATTTATGTCGTTCGAATTCATCGCAATGGTGGAATCATCGGTAAAAAGCGATATAAAGACATCTTCAACTGTGTCGATATTTGTGTTAATTTAACCATTTTTCTAAATAACTCTAAATAACCCAATAACCGTATATTTTAGCTATAGGGAATATACATAATAGTTTGAAAGGTAATAAAGGAGGGAAGCGAATAGGATTATAAAACACAGTATGTACACCCTGTATATTTTGAGGCATTTGTACACCGCACCGCACCCTATATAAAGAGTTTAATAAATCGGCCACAGCATATAATGTTTATTCTAGTGTATTTATTATTAATAATATAACTTCTTAGTATCGCCTCAGGTTTCACTGGGTGCCCTGTGCAGTTTGTCCATTCTTATCTCAAGCACATGCATCCTCGCATCCTTGCATATAGGTGCATTGAGCCGATCTCTGTTCGATCTCCGGTGTATTAGTGCCTCCTTTATAACACTGCTAGTTCTCGTTTGCATCCGTGATCGCACTTCGAGGGATACTCTTGGCGTCCCCGCCGTATGTTCGTTTCGCACTGGGCGAAGACAGGAGGGTGTTATTAAACATTTATAACGATGCGTGAATCGCTAGGTGACACGACAGTGTGTGTCAGGGTGTTACCGTATAAAAAATGAATCATGTCTAAAAGCGACATTGTTACATTGGATTATCTACTCAGAACAGCGGGCGAGGAGGATCTTAGGGCTTATTAAAGTTTTATTGTCAATTTTATAATACTTTGAATTATGGCTGATGAGGTGGGTGTATTTTATATTAAGAATTATTAGAAGCGTTTTTTGCGAGGAAAGTTTCTCTTTACGTTATTGTTATAATATCAAAATCATTTCCTACTCTCCACACAAAAAGCACAGAACACAGAAATAATTAATAATTTTTTAATTTTTATCAACGGTCTCAATATTTTGTTACCTTGTTTTTGTTGTGGATATTAAAATATATACTAGTCAACCATCCTAGGATGGCAAGTAGCCGCGGAGAGAAAGAAGAAATATCGTCACTGTTGAACAGAGAAAAACAAGCTTGTATTCTTGTACAAGTAGCCGCATATCGTCACTGTTGGACATAGAGAAACAAGCTTCTTAAGCTAGCAAGCTTAAGAAGCTTAAGAAACTTAAAAAGCTTGTTTGTCTCTGTAAAACAGTGACGATATTCTCTCTACGCGGCTACTTGTCATCCCAGGATGGTTGACTAGTACAAATTTCATACTGTGTTTTACTTCCACATCCAGTGGAAGTATAGTAACGACAAAAAATTTTTTAAAAATTTTGATTGTTCAAATAGGCTTAGAATGTCATGAAACGTCGAGATTTCAAGTTTGAGCGAAAAAAAAATTTCTGTCTGTCGGTCTGTAACTTTTTTTGTGCGCACGTTTACTCTGGAACCGTCTGAGATATTGACTTGAAATTTGGTACACATATGTACTTTAACGAGATCTAGAACTAGATTATATTTTCATCTTGTTCCGTCGAAGGGTTGGGGGGTAAATTGGGGTAAATTTGGAGTAAATAGGTAAATCAAGCAGGTAAGAGTTCATAACATTGATATTTAGTATAGACAAGAGAAGCTAAGGTCTCAAAAAAAATTTTGGAATTAGCCACCCCCATTACCACCCTCACCCCATTATTAAAGGGGATGAAAAAAATGTGATTTAGTGTGTGTACAAGAACCAGAAACCTCAAAATATTTTTTTACTTTATCCACCATCAGGAAGGTACAGTGAAGTTTTGTCTAATTTCGTATTTTTCTAAAATGCATTTTAGAGCCAAATACTTTTGTCATCTGTTAAAAGTGCTTCAAAAACTAACAATTAACTTTTAGTACAGTACCTAGAGGTAAAAAATATGCAAAACTTCGGAATAATGTCATATTGAACGAATTTCGTTCATTTTTGGTAGTATGATAGTAAATGCTTCACAGAAAAATTTCTATATTGTGCGGGGGCTTGCTAATTTATAGGGGGTGGATGCCACCCCCTCTCAGGAGGTGGCACTTAAAAAATATATATATTTATTGGAGCTGAAGTAGAATCAAATTTTAAGAAGAAAAGGTTCTAAGCAAATTTTCACATAAATTGATAGTTTTTAAGTTATAACGACTTCAAAATTGCGATTTTAGCTTAAAAAAAAAGGTATTTCGAAACGGCTTTCGTCAAATATCTCGAAAAGTATTACTTTATCAAAAAAATGTTACAGACCAATTACAGAAAGTGCAAACTGGGAATTAATTATATTTTTTGTTTATTGATGTAGGATTCATAATTTCGGAGATATTTAAGTTTATATTTGGTATCCAAGTGTTTCGAAATTACCTTTAAAGTTTAAAATGCATTTTTTTCTAAAGCAAGTGCTTTAAATGAACAAAAAAAATTTGAGCATCCAGGTAATGCTACATCTTAACGAAAAACTGTATGTCCGGTATTAATGATTTTGTTTTTGGAAACGCTGTAAGAATCACCAGCAGCAAAATTAAAATCCAGTTTAAAAATTTTCATTTTTCATAAAATTTTTTTATCTTTGCAATTAAGGAAGATATACCGATTGAAAAAGAAATAAAAAATATTTGTTCTTTGAATGTAATTTTATTGAAACCTAATCAATTTGAATACACTTGGCATCATTAGGTAGGCAATTGAATAGCCTACAAAACCAATAGTTCAAAATGGTTTGAACAAACCTAAATGGCTTTCCGAGTGGCTTTTCATTTCAGAGAGTTAACCTACAACACACAAAAATTATTAAAGTGAGACAAACGGTTTAGAAAAAATATCTACAATAAAATCAAGGAAAATTTTAATACCTACGTGTATATGTATATTTTAAAGATTTTAATAAGAATAAAACCATTTTTTACTAATGAAACAAGCACAAAATTTTTATCGAAAAAAAAAATTATTTTCATTAAGATGGAGTAGATACAAATACAATATGAAATACCGATAACGTTGACAATATAAAGCATTCTTGGACGGAACAGACTCAAAAGAAGAATGAGGATCAACTGCAGCAGTACCACTAGTACTTGTGCTTACAACAATTTTATTTAATTTTTCTGTTGTCTATAATTACGACAACGTTTCGCATTTAATGTGAACTGTTCAAGTGTTCAGCTTCCCTTTCACTTTCTGAAACATTGATTTTTCTTTTCTTTAACAGCAACCCACTTTCCTGAATGAACTATAAAAAATCTAATCTAAAGATGCCAGGAATTAAGCATTGGTAGTTATTCATCTCATTTTCGTAAGAACAATACTAAGTTACAAAAGAAACATTTTTAAATTTTATTTTCTATTTTTTTATTCCATTTATTTTACATTTACGATTTTTCTATTTTTCGTCCTTACAGTATTTTTTATAAAATCAGATCATTACATCTAAACTTTTCCTAATTTTATTTATTAAAATTTTTCATTTGTTGTCTTTTTACCTTATAATATTTGAACATCGATCATTTTATCTAAATCTCTTCACCACTTTAATAAATATTCACCTATTTTATTTCATAAAGCATTACCATTTGGAACCGCACTGGCAAGACTTGTACCACATATTGACCATTATAGACCATAGACAACATTTAAGAGTTACTTAGTTGAAAGCCAACTTAGGTCTTTGTTTATGGTGAGATAAATATTACAAAGCATTTTAACAGAATGGCTGGCCGAGAAATGTTTTTACATAGACGGTCCTCATATACACGCGCCCAGAAGTATTCTCAATACTAAAAATTGTAAACGTGAAATCTTGAGATAAGATTATAATAGCCTACTCCTGTGCAGTTTATTTATATTCTCGTCGATGTTCTACTGCTACTTCTGCACTCACTCCCGAAGGGATTCAGTTGTAGATATGGGGGTATGTGTGCATGGCGCGATAGAGGTTTTATTTTTGAATTTAACAGGAGCTTCAAAAGCTGCACAAAATTTATTCATTGAGGAGAGAATGAAATTAATTATTTTTTTTTACGCTGGTCACGAATTTATGATGCATACCGTTGTATACTTAAGTCGATATGTGTAAAAAACGTTTATAGTGATATTTATTGCAAAATATTTAGTAGTAAATTAAATTAATTCGCCTGGAACCCATCACACTGCGTATGATTTCTTAGAATTAAAGAAATTTAATGTAGTTGTAGTCAACTTGGCATATATGGTAGAAGGAAAAATAAAATTTTGAAAAAGTTTTTATTAATATATTACCGTGGCCGTTTCAATTGAATCATGCCCTAAAATCTTGAGGAAATGAAATTTTATATGAGAAATTTTGACGTACTTTTGAATTGTTTGCCTGGCCTCCAAAATATTTACCAAATGAAATTTTTGGGCACCACGCGTTGTGGCTTACATATGTTTAGTTATGCTCTAATTGTCTTTTTAATAATTTTTTTCTTCTGGGGTGTTCTACAACAATAACACGACACACACTGTCCTCTGAATAAGCACCTGCATTCAATGAGGTTGAAAGATGATCGTACTTGTCGGATGGAGGATGAAACTATCACTCATATTCTATACAATTGAGCACCTGGAGTGTCAAGGTATCTCGGAAGGTGGTTTCTACAGCCTGAGGAACTAAGGGATGTATCCTGGAAAGGACTGTTCTCCTTCGTGGAGAGCACTGGTTTTTTCTAGAGAATCCTAAATATCGCGAATCTACAATGGGTCTGAGTACTGTGTATCTTCGGATCTGCTCTAGTTTGCGTTGTCATTAGTAAATATGAAACGTGAAATATTTCAAGAAAAATTATACATATAAATATTTTCCGCACTCTTTCGGGATATGACGATTCTCCGCACACAAAATAAGTGTGGAAAATGGCTAGATCTTTACATTTTGACGTCCCAGGAACTCGAAAAATTGTTTTTTAAATATGATTGTGGTTATGTAAATGTGTAAATAGACGTGTTCAGTTTTGGCTTGTATTTATTCACTGCGCCCATTTAGAGGCGTACATAGACCAGGAGCAATTGATTCTTAAGATCCCATTACAGTCCGCTACCCATTACATTTGATTATGCAAGATGCAATTAAAGAAGTCTCTTGAATGGCATTTTGACCCCCCTCCAGGTCCTCATTTTGGAGGCTTGTGGGAAGCTGGTATTACATCGGTAAAAACGCATATTTCACGTTTTAACGCCAGATCACTTGACATTAGAGCCCCTAAATTCTCTACCAGATGAAAATCTCTCCCATTTAAAATTAAATCGCTTATCTCGTTGGCAATTTATTCAGCGGCTGCAGCAAGATTTCTGGTCTCGTTGTAGCAGAGAATATTTGCATACTCTGCATCAACGCATTAAATGGACAAAGCCTTCTGCCAATATTACTCTCGGATCAGTTGTTTTAATAACGAACGATAATCTCCCGCCGTTACGTTGACAACTTGGTAAAGTCGTGGAAACTCACCCTGGATCTGACGGGACAGTTAGAGTTGTCACTGTGCGCACATCACAAGGTTTGCTTAAACGCCCAGTGACCTTTACCAATGGACGCCAGCCAGAACGCTTAAAATGTTTTGCATTTTAGGTGAGCGGTTATGTTCAGTAATGGCTTTTATATTTTTCTCTTTATTTCAATTATTCCCAGTTTTAATCTCGAGTCGCGCTAAATGTCCCTTCATTATCACATATTTTCGCGTATTTGCTGTGTTTCTCTTTGAAGGGGAAATGCTGACGTAAAACAAAAAAAAAAAGGAAAAGTGATAATTCTCATATATAATTTTGACAGTTTGTTGATTTTTTTGTCGCGAGGCATCATGTAACTGAATATTTCCTCAAACTAGAAGAAAAGCGCTACAAGCCAGTTTAGAAATGCTCAGGCCAAACTTAACAGCTAGAAGAACAGGTAAGAAAAGCACAGCTCGCTTTTGTCCTTAGTAATGTTGGCTTGTATTTATTCACCGCACCCATTTAGAGGCGCACATATACATAGACCAGGAGCAATTGACTCTTAAGATCCCATTACAGTCCGCTACCCCTAACAAGATATGTATATGTGTGTGGATACGATAACGCCGACATTAACGAACCGATTCTGATGAAATTTCGTACCTTAGATGAGCTCAAAAAGTTTTGGTGCAGATCGGATGACGTGCCTTTTGGCACGTAGATTTTCTTATTTTTTAACACAATATCCAATATGCCTTACGACCAACAGTATGCAAGAGAATGGTTAATTTCTTGTTTTTTCATATTAATTGTGAGGTATCCCAACTGATATTTTTTACAAGGGCGTCAGCTAATTCGTTTCCTTCTATTCCCTCATGCTTTGGCACCCGTATCAAGGTAACCGTGTTGTTTTTTACCAGTTGTTTCAGGGATTGTTTGCATTCCCAGAAAATTTTAGACTCAAAGGAGTAGGACCTGAGAGCTTTTAGCGCTGCCTGGCTGTCTAAGATTATATAGATCTTTGCCCTTCGAATGCCTTTATTTGTGCAATCCTGGGCACATAGCATAGATTTCTGCTTGGCAGATGGTTGGGGTCTTGCTTAACGCTCTAGATAGCCTGCAGTTAGGCCCCGCTACGCCCGCGCCAACCTCTTCAGCCATCTTCGATCCATCTGTGTACCTTCTCCAACTGCAAGACTTCGACTTTGCTTGTCTGGCGGCTCTCGATTAGCACATCAAACGGGCAGTCAAAGTCCCGCTTAATTGGCATAGAGTCAGTGGGTTTGGTCATGGATTCTAGTTCAGTTGTTCCTAGAATCCTCAGGTGACCAACCAGGTCTCCTAGTTTGAAAGAGAGTACCTGCTGGAGCCTTAGGGCACTAAGTGCTGCCTCCTTCATTACATGTAGATGTAGAGGAAGGAGTTCTAGTATTGCCTCCATAGCTGCTGTGGGACAGGAGCACTTTGCTCCTGTAATTCCTAAGCAGGCAAGGCGTTGCAACTTCTGCAACTTTCCTTATGTTAATTTTTCTTCGATTTTTGGCTACCACACATGATGCATAGGTGACATGGTTCTCACAACCGAGAGGTTGGACCAGTAGATCATCTTCGATTTTAAACCTCAAAAAATGTTGAGTGATGGAGCTAAACGTGTTCAGCACGTCGAGATACATAGGTGTCACTCAATGGAGTTCCAGGAACAGACACTTTTTTCTATTTTGTGGATCTGTGTAATAGTTCGGGAGATAATTTGGTATAAAAATTGAATTCAGTGGCTGTTTACAGCCAGTCGGCATCAGAACGGGAATCTTGCGGTGATACTGATAGATCAAGAGGTAAACAAAAACTGTTGTGTTAAATGTGAAGAAGTAGATATAAATTTATTAAATATTGATCTTTTCTTTGTTTCTTTTGACGCAAGCGCTAAACATCTTTTAAATTTCCCTGAGATACTAAATAGGAGCATCTCAATTGTATGAAAGAAGTAGATAAGATGTCTCGTAGGAGAGATTTCTAGTCGGTATACTGCCGTGATCCAACTTGGCATATGGAAAGAATGAATAGTTTCGTTTTTTCCGCATAAATATGTTAACATTTATCTGCTCAATACCCAAAATAAGATTTTTCAATAATTATCCTTATTATCAGTAAGTAATATTTAATACACTTTCTATAACTTAAAAATAGTAAAATTGCTTTTAGTCCATTTGCTGACAATACTTCTGTATGTCATTCATTTACCAGAGATTCACCCAATGGACCCGTTTAGTGTGACGTCAGATTCTAGGTAACCAGCAATACAAGTGTGTGTTGCTAAAGATTTTGAGCCTTATGTACTATACATTTAAGGGCGAAAAATATGGCCGTTGATCAGTGCCTCTAATTTTATTTGGTTAAAACACATATTAATTCAATTGAGTATCTTAGGTATATGACCTATGAATTAAATTGTCTTAAATATATCATATAATAGAGTAATAACACAAAGTTGTTAACGGCAATTTTTGTCATCCTTAATAGCAAGGTGCATAAGAACGAAAATAATAACTGTAAATTTCATTATTCCACTTGTATTGTTGGTTGCCTAATATATGAGTGAATGAAAAAATATTGGGTGATGGTTGTGCGAGTGGCCATTTTGGATAATGGACGCCACCTTTGATGCTTATTGAAAATGCACTGCATGAGCATGTGAGGTGTCATTTTATGTGTTTTTAAGGGTGCTGAACACGTTGAAGACAATAAAAAAACATTTTAACAAACATTTAAATATATAAAACTGAAACCATACCTATTACCTATGTCAAATAATTATTAGTGGATATGGAAATCATTTCTGCTAGCATTGATAATAACTAATATGTACAGGAATGTTACCAATGTTTATTCAAAGAATTATGAACTCACATCACACCATGAGTCATCATCAATTATATCAAATAATATGGAAAGTAAGATTAAAACGACGAAGAATTTCATTACAGATAATGAAAACCCATTTTTTCCTGGGGCAAAAGAACTGAGAAACATTATTACGAAACAGACAGTTGAAGATGCTGTGAAAAATAAGTTCACTATAGGAAATGAAGCGCATGAAACATTTAGGAAAGACAGATTCATTGATAAGAAAGCTAATATTTTAGGACGAATTTACCACCTATTAATGCATCCTCACAGAGAAAGAGACTAAAAACCAAGACACCTAAAAAAAACGAGCTATGGCTCAACGCACTATTCAACTAGCTAGAGAGGTTACCCTATTAATGAATGTTAAAATATGACACTGTTGACAATTTTTTCCTTTTCGATGAAAATGGGTTCTTTGCAAAGATAAACAAGAGCACACTAACCTCAGAACTTGAAAAGGTATTAACCGAAACAGGTGGTAGTTCAGCAAACTTATCAAATTTTGCATATTGTTATATTGTGGATTTCATGACTTGCGCTAGAAAGGTTTAAAAACATTTGGAGAGGCTTCTGCGAGGTTGTTTGTTCATATTGGAAAAATATTTTAGCAAATACAGCAGCAAGAATTGACTTAGATAAGTCGCCAAAGAGTTTCGAACGAATTCTTCGTGGCACATGTGGATCAATCAATCTTCACTTCATTAAAAATACAACACCTATTCCTGTACAAAAAGACAAATTTTGGTCTTCTAGTTCCAAAAATGTCAAACTTCAAGACTGTTTCAAAACGTATCTACTAGAAAAATGCAGCAATATATGGCCAAATATGCAGGTCTTCTGTCTTCTGTCTTCTTTTCCTAACCCAACCACATGCATGTCCATACAGCAAACCAATTTAAGACAATCCCACGAAGAACTACAATTATGCCCCAAATTAAACATGCAATAAACAGAGAGTGATGGTATTATCTATTATATCATTGGACTACCTTCAAGAATCTTGAAGGAATTGTGGATTCGTCTAGGTGTTGGAGCTACGACGCGCCAAGTACCCTTTCAGATAATGGCTGAACGAATTGCAATATGTCATGTACTTCCTGCTTAAAGCCGGGGTCCCACGGCCTGTGACTTGGCGAGCCTGATCTGAAGTTTGTCATACCTCGCGCCATGGGAACATAAATACTCGTTATTGCTCGAGGTGACTCGTGATGGCTTGATCTTTCCCGTGAAATGTCGGTAAATTTTCGGACATCAAAGGCTTGTGGATCGACGGATGACAAGCTAGTACGACTCGTGCATCCGTTCCCACAGCCTGTTGTGGATTGTATAGCGAGATTTGAGCGGCGCAGTGATGTATTGACGAGAAGTGGTCGACTCGAGGCTACTCGAGATTTGCCAAGCCACGCGCCGTGGGAATGCGCGTGGCTTGGAATTCGACTTATCACAAATCCACAGGTACGAACCACGAGTAACTCGAGGTTTGTCAAGTCACAGGCCGTGGGACCCCGGCTTTACACTTCCTACCTGGGTAACTAGCAAAGTAAATGATGACATCACGCAACTTGATTCTATACAGTTTGGTTACGAATATGTAAGTGATTGTCTCGTATAACTTCTCCCAGCAACGAGCTTGTCTAGTTGCTCATGTCTAAAATGTGCAAGAGATTCATGTTTATGTTGTTCAAATGGAATATCTTGTTGCTTTTACTATCATTGAAGAAGTGTAGCCATTATTGATTATCGTAATAAGTATTCTAATATTGCAACGTAAATTATTACGTCTGCTGTTTAAAATTATAGATATAAGGAGTCGTGTTTTATAACACACTGTAAATCTCTTTAGTATAGAAATAAAGGTGTTGATTTGTATCTGTCTTACTAAATAACAATTAGTAACCACTTTTCAGTATTTACATCATCGGGGACGTGTTCAGCACCCTAAAAATATAAGATAACACCTTACATGCATATGCAGTGCATTTTCAATAAAAGACAAAGATGGCGTCGATTTTCCAAAATGGTCACTCACACAGACCATCACCGAATTTCTTTTTAATCACTGGACAATTACCAACAATATCCAAATGGGTGAATCTCTGGTAAATGAATGACATACAGAAATATGCTCAGCGGTTGTATTAATTACAGTTTTGACATAGTCCTTTGTATATTTACGCAGATAACCCATTAAAAACGATGATTTAACATTAACAAATCCATTCCACAGTGTCCAAATTACACACGTGTAGATTCATTCCTCGATTTATTCTTATTTATGTAGAGAAGTTCGCGTCATAAAAGAACTTTCACGTAGATATTTAGTAATTAGGCCGAATTACAGATGGAGCACGTTGGTTCACAGTAACTAATGACATCGAATATATCAAGTTAATATAATTTGCCTTTACAATCGAGTCGTTGAACTAAAACATTGTCCATACGGTAATTTATTATGTTGGCAATTAATATTTATGATTTATAACTATTAAGTGCAATTAGAGAAATTGTACAACGTGAATTATTAAATGGAATTCGCATTCAACAATTACAATAATAGATAGAATCGAGTGTTCTTGAAACTCATAGAATATCGACGTGTTATAGGAACTATGCATAGAATCATTGATGAGGTACATTTTTCTATGATAAATCGTGCTGGAAAAATTGAGATCGTTCACTTGTTGCTAGCTAACAAGAATTGACCTCCTCGTCACTGCTTTGATATAATAATAATAATAAAAATATATAATCGATTTTATTGTACAGAAAATTTACAAAGCTAGATTTGATGTTATAAGAGAAAGGAAATAATGTTACCATCTGAACTAGAATGAGGTACATTAACAATTCATATATTTAGAAACAAGCTAGATATAAACATTATTCTCTTTAGCAGATTGTTAAATTTTTTACAAGGTGAAACAGAATACTGGTTCACCTTTATATTTCTTTTATTTTTTAACTTATCCATTTGAAATTACTTACAATTTGTAATCGAACCATTGAAAAATAGTAGAAATTCCGATTTCAACGATATATCACACTTGCACCTTTTCGATTTGGTTTCCGTGAAAAAAATTAAAAAACAAATAACAATCTATAGTCGCGCTTCTTGTATAAGATATATTTTAATAGTCTAACGTTCGGTAGACTAGTGTGTTAGAGCGAACAATTTCGTTACTGTTGGCGATCTCCAAGTTGGTGCAGAAGGATATCCTGAGCAGATTAGACTCTGAACTTCACATCGACGACGAGTGCCAGTTTGGCTTCAGGTGGAGCAGGGGCACTGTACAGCATGTCGTCAGGATCGTGAATGACGTCAAGGAGCAATTAAACCTCGAGAAGAGCACCGCCATGGTGCTCCTTGATATTGAGAAAGCTTTCGATACTGTATGGATCCCGGGGCTGCTCCACAAACTAAACGCACTGGACTTTCCAATGCACATAACCAATTATTCACTCTTTCCTGACAGATAGATCGCTACAGGTCAGGATGAAAAATAAAATATCAACTCGGCGGGACTTTCGCGCGGGCGTCCCACAGGAGTGCCTGTCACCGAAACTGTACAACTTGTACGTCTACGACTTCCCGGAGTTCCCGAATACGAACCTTGCCAATACACGGCCATGTATGCACATTCGCACAACGCACAAGCGGCTAATAAGCTGCTGAAGTCGCACAAAATTCGCTTTATTAAAGACAATAAAATTGTTTGCTGTAAATTAGACGACAGTTTCCTTATCGAGGAAGATGAAGAAAAAAGTATATTAGAAAATACAATTAGTGAACTAAATGAGGACAGTATTGCGAAAAATAGGCACATAAAAAAACTGAAAGACGAAAACAAATTGTTATTAGAAGAAGCATTAAAATCAGAAACAGAAATGAGTCAGCTGATAAGAAATCAAGAAAAAATTATCCAGGAATTAAATACACAAATAATGGAACTTAAAAAGCAAATACAAACATCTAAAAAAATCCTTAACAATAATAGCACACAAACTGACAAAAAGGTCAGGCATATTACTACTTCTACTGACCTTACAATGGAAGATTTAAACACGAATATTTTAAATAAAAGTGTCCCAAATGACCATCGCAACCAAACAACAAAAGAAACATGTAGTAAACAAACTTTAGAGAGCACACAAAATTTCCGAACCTGTAGTAAAAATAATATGGAGAAAAACAAGAAGAATCGTATCCTCTTACTGATGGACGATTTAGGCCGCAATATTATGAAACAACTTAGAAGAGAACTTAAGAATTCATACGATCATGAAATATTATCATTATTAAAACCCGGTGCGATGCTACATCAGGTTATACAGTGTGTCGAAAACTTAACAAAAGATTTTACTTTACAAGATTACGTAGTCATAGTTGCGGGATCAAATGATATAAATATACATAAAACACCCTCATTCAAGTTAATATGCAATAAACTAAAACCGTGCTCCCACACAAATGTAATTTTTACGTCTGTCCCATATTTGTCAAAAAAACAAAATAGCCCCAAAAACAGACATATATTCAAATACAATGATAAATTAAACAACTTTTTAACTAAATTTAATAATCTGGTGCCGGGACTTATATCCTACGTCGAAATAAATAACAAAATAAATCAGTGTAATAATACAGTGGCGGCTCAAATTAAACACGCTATATTTAAAAGGGGGGCAACAGTAAAAAATTTAACATTTGTGAAGACTTCTAATGAAAATCTCTCGCCACGCAACTCATTTCCAACACAAAATGACACTATGGATTTATCTGTGGAAGTTATACAAGAAAACCTACCCCAAGACATGGAAACAACATGCGATATATTACCTAGCCAAAATATCAGAGAAATAAGTAGAAGTCAAATAGAAATAGACCAGTTTTTTCGTAAGTAATGAATATAACTTCAATAATTTAAACGAAGAAAATAAAAATAACTTTTCTGTATTTCATATAAATATCCAATCAATTTCAAATAAAAAATTAGAATTGGAATTTTTTGTAAACTCCCTCTCGAACAAATATGATATTCTTTGTCTTAGTGAGCATTTTCTTTATGATACAACAATAGATTTTCTCTGTATAGAAAATTATAAGTTAGCTAGCTACTTCTGTAGGAAAATAAGGTTAAGAGGTGGGGTATGTATCCTGACAAAATTAAACACTGAATTTTTTGAACGATCGGATATTACAAATATGTCCATTGAGCTAGACTGTGAATTGGCAGCAATAGAAATTCCTTGTCAAAATCTAATAATAGTATGCACCTACAGATCTCCAAATGGTAATTTAAATATCTTTACTGATTGTGTTGCAAAACTATTAATGAAATTTATAAATAAGGGTAAAAATGTGATTGTACTAGGTGATTTTAATGTTCATTTTAACAAGAAAGAAAAGGAAGTTTTTAGCGTCTGTGATGTTTTTGCTTCTTTCGGTTTTTTTCCTACCATTCACGATAAAACCCGTAATAATAACTGTATAGATAATATATTTGTAAATTTTCGTGACTATTCAACAGAAATCCTTGATCCCAATTTGTCAGATCACTCTGCTGTAGTCATAAATGTGCCCCAAAAAGAAAAAATCTGTTGTAAAGAAACAACTATCTGTAGGCAAATGCGAGAAGAAAATTTAATCAATTATTTTCAATTGTTGAGCGCAGAAAATTTCTGTTTTATTGATAATGATAATATAGACTTAAATAACAAATGTAACAAATTTATGGATGTTCTCGTACGCGATCTAAATATCTCTTGTCCTATGGTTTTAAAACAATTTGAGGGGAAAAACAACAAACCCATACATAAAATAAAATTTAATAACGAAAAACTGTATAGTCTGCGGGAGCATTTAAGACTACTACTAGAAATTAAAAAAAACAGACCCTGCGAGTTTATTCAACAAGAAATAAAAATTGCTCGGAAAAAATATAAAGCAGAGTTATCATACATAAAAAAAGAAGCAAATGCACATTATATTAAAAATTGCGGAAATATCCAAAGGGGTATGTGGAGCGTTATTAATGACAGTGTAAATAGGCAAAATAAAAATATAAAAACTACCCTTAATGCAACCGATTTGAATAATTATTATGTAGAGGTTGCAGAAAATATTATCAAACAGCTACCTGATATAAATCATTCATCACAACACTACCTAACCATACAAAACAGACAGATGAACACATTTAAATTCAGAGAAGTAGGATTTATTGAGGTAAGAGAAACTTTAAATGAGCTGAAAAATAATGGTAGCAAAGATGTTTATGATATGAACTATAAAATAATTAAGTACGTCAAGGATATTCTAATTATACCCTTAACAAAATTATTTAACATATGCATTAGAGAGGGTACATATCCAGACTGCTTTAAAATTGCTAAAATAATACCAGTATATAAAAAAGGTTCAGCAGACGACCCAGTAAACTATCGACCAATATCGTTGCTACCAGTAATTTCAAAAATATTCGAAATTCTTCTGAAGAAACAAATCTGTGAATACTTTGAAGAAAACGCCCTGTTAATTGATAGTCAGTTTGGTTTCAGGAAGAGTCGCTCAACTTCTCTAGCTGTTTTAAAATTAATAGATAATATCGTAGAAGGATTCGAAAATAAAAACTACGTAGGATCCATTTTTTGCGACTTAAGTAAAGCTTTCGATTGTATTTCTCACGATATCCTCTTTGATAAATTACATTTCTATGGCTTCAATGAGGTTAGCTTAAAGTTGATAACATCCTACTTGTCAAATAGAAGACAGAGTACATTTTTTAATAAAGAAATTTCCGACCTCTTACCAATCAATCACGGTGTACCACAGGGATCTGTATTGGGACCGGTGTTATTCATTATTTATATTAACGACTTAATTTACGCAAATGTAAATTGCAGTACTATATTATATGCCGATGACACCACAATAATCACTAAAGATAATAACATAAAGTGTTTACTGCATGATATGGCCAATAAAGCAGTAGATTTTCAAAACTGGTTTACAGCAAATAAACTACTACTAAATAATGAAAAAACAACAAACATGGTATTTTCATATCGTAATTTAGACGGCGTAAAAAACCCGGACTGTACGAAATTTCTTGGAGTGTACTTAGATCCCCTCCTTACCTGGGAGCACCAAATAGATTTTATGGTTAAAAAACTTAATAAGACTTTATACTTAATAAGAAATCTTGTACATGTCGTACCAATGCAAGTAGTAAAAACAGCCTACTTCAGTCTTTTTCATTCGGTAATCAGTTATGCTATCATTACTTGGGGTCATTCGGCACATACTGGTCGAATATTTTCTATACAGCGCCATGCCATTAGATCGATGTGTTTTATGGGTTTTAGAGAGGATGTTAGAGAGAAATTTAAGGATTTAAAAATTTTAACTTTGCCCTCTGTGTATATTTATGAATGTCTTTTGTTTGTTAAAATGAACTTAAATCAATATAGTCTTGTAAGTGATATACATTCGCATAATATCAGAAATAATGGTCACATTAAAATAAATTATATAAGACTAAACCACAGTCGAGGTGCCAAAAATTATTACGGACCATTATTTTTTAATAAACTACCAAAGACAATTATAAATCTAGATTTTAAGAGATTCAAACAAAAGATAAAAGGAATTCTTACAGAAAATGCATTTTATAATTTTGATGAGTTCTTAAATGCTGACATAAATTATTAATTTTAATTTGCTATGACAGTGTATCTTTTGTATAATATGTAACCAAGTACGTATATTTTTTGTTCGTAATTATGCATGTTTTCTAGATTTTATGTTTTATATTAAGTTTTATATATATCTCAATGTATGTATATACCAATTTTTAATTTTTAAACATTGTATATTATATTGACGTGTCTGATTGTGTAATTACACTGAAAAGGCAAATAAAGAATTTGAATTTGAATTTGAATTTGAATGGCCTGTGCCACGGCGTATTACGACAAATTCGGATCAACGCCGAGAAGTCTGAGTTGATTCTCTTCACGCGCCGGTTTACTGAGAACCGCATCCTAACTCCAATTTTGATCGTGGGGCAACAAATTCCATGAAGTATTTGGAGGTTACTTGGACAAACGATTGACGTTTAACATACGTGTTAGCGAAACAGCAGGCAAGGTCTACTCCATGTACCCGCTCCTGGCCAGGGGTAGCGGACCTAACAGAACAAATAAGAAACTACTGTACTCGATGGTGATCAGGCCGGCCATCACATACGCGGCGCCGGTGGTGGGGTGCAGCATACCGGCCACGACAATGCGAAAATTAAAAGTTTTAGAACTTAAATTCATGCGCCTCATTTCTGGTTCCAGCATATACACCTTCCTCAGAGATTTATATGATCGTTGCTACGACATAACCTCACTAGCGGACTACGCCCAAGAAATATCTCAAAAATTCTATCAATTCAAACTGGGCGATAGTCCACTAACCTGCAACTTCACCCGAATCAGACAGCATAATGCAATCCTTTTCGATATTCGACACACCCTACCATACCAGGCCTAGTTTCCGGTAACTTCTTCCCTAGCCATATATAGCGACTATAGCGACTCACTCACTTCCAAAAGCGAGAAGTTTCCATGGAGTCGCTAAGAAACAAAAAGGAAAACTCGATCCATAATGGAGAAGTTTCCATGGAGTCGCTAAGAAAAATAAAAAACATTCGATATAAAAATATAATATCAATATACATAAAAATACCAAAATCCCATAAGATATGAACATGTATTAAAAACAAATATAAGTATATTTACTTCCATTTTAATTTTATTTATAGCGATAACGCTATAAATTTGGTGACCCCGACGTGATCATTTTATGTCCGACGTGATAAATATATGCCCGACGTGATCATTTTATGTCCAACGTGATAAATATATGCCAGAAGTGAAAATTTTATGTCCAACGTCATAAATATATGCCAGAAGTGAAAATTTTATGTCCAACGTGATAAATATATACAAGAAGAGATTCAATACATCAACTACCGTTATAAATTGATCATTTTTATGAAGAGAAGAATTTTCCCGATGAATTTTGAATAGATGTTCCTATAATTTATGGTAATTTCCTATTTCAATCAACTGAAGTTGTACATTACAAGTACTGTCATCTGTCGGTGAGTGAGTTAAAGTACATTCCCTTTTTTATCTAAGAGAGTAATCAATCAATCAATCAATCACAATCGATTAGTTATGCAAAGACAACCTTCAGACGAGGATTTTCCTCAAACCCATTATGTCACCTCTGTCAAATTACCCCCATTCTGGAAATCAAAACCAGAAATTTGGTTTACCCAGATCGAATCACAGTTTTCTGTTGCAAAAATTGTCAATGACAAGAAAAAGTATGATCAGGTTATAGCTAATTTGCCATTAGATGTGATAGACAATATATACGATATAATATCTAATCCCCCGGAAACGGATCTCTATATAAATTTAAAGAAAGTTTTAATTTCACGTTTATCATCGAGTGAGGAAAAACGTCTGAATGATCTGTTATCAGGTTCCCAAATGGGCGATCTGAAACCTTCAGATTTCTATAGATCCATGCTGAATATGGTTGGAGGATTCAGCATGGTTAGTCAAGATTTATTGATAAAGCTATGGAAAAGACGTTTACCTCAAACAGTATATATTGCCATTACAGCTTCAGGGAAAACAGACACAAAAGAGATTCTAGATATTGCAGATCAGATCTGGGAGTCCTGTCAAAATTCAATGGTTACATCGTACTCCAAAAATCCTCTTGACTCTGAGTCAACCCCGTTATCAGATTTAACTACCACTATCAAAAATTTTTCAATCACTTTCCATGATTCAATTAATCAAGTATTACAAAAACAAGAAATTTTTAATTCTCGATTAAACTCTTTAGAATCCAGACTTTCCAATCAATCCTTCGAGCCTCAACCTTCTACTTCATGCTGCAACAATTGCAAAAGTAGAAGCAATTCACAAACTCGTACCACTAATCGCAATCGTTCACCCAGCCGTAATAATGTTTCCAATAAATTTGATCGTACAGACAATACTATTTGTTACTACCATCAACTTTATGGTGCCAATGCCTATCGTTGTGGAGGTGAATGGTGCAAATTCAGTAAGAATTGTAAAAAATCTGATAATTTTCAAAGATGACTGAAGTTTGATAATTCTATGACGTCTGATTTTGACATTTCTAACAGCAAACGTCGTCGACTTTTTATTTACGATAGATCTAACAACCTGAACTTCCTAATTGACACTGGTGCCGATTTATCTGTGGTGCCACGCAATGCTTTCACAGATTTAAAAAAGAATTTCGATACGATATTAACCGCGGCTAACGGTTCAACCATTTTTACATACGGTAAGAAATTATTAAAAGTCAATCTAAACTTACGTAGATTATTTCCTTTCGTTTTCAATATAGCAGACGTTGACATACCGATAGTCGGAGCAGATTTCTTGTCTCATTTTGGTTTAGTTGTCGATCTTAAAGGAGCTCGAATAATTGATAACAAGACTAATTTGTCAGTTAATTGTTTTATTAAAAATAGTTCTTTAGACAATTGTAAATTAGATTCACTTAAATTATTTCCTTTGACAGATAAATATAACAAATTACTTTTACAATTTCCTAATTTAATTAGTTCCCCAGATTACAATTTACCTATTAAACATTCTATTGTACATCATATAGTTACTGAAGGTCATTTACCTTTTTCACGACCTCGTAGATTAGACAATCTTAAATTTAAAATAGCTCAAACAGAATTTAATAACATGGTAGAATTAGGTATCTGCAAACCATCATCTTCTCAAGTTTCCTCTCCACTCCATCTAGTGGCGAAAAAAGAGAATGACTGGAGACCTTGTGGAGATTATCGACAACTAAATACGATTACCATTCCAGACAGATATCCATTACCTCATATCCACGACTTTAGCTCTCAGTTGCACGGCTGCACTATTTTCTCCAAGATTGATTTAGTGCGAGCGTACCATCAGATACCTGTCGCTGAAAATGACGTTTATAAGACAGCAATAACAACTCCATTCGGACTGTTTGAATTTTCCCGCATGCCTTTTGGTCTACGCAATGCCGGTCAAACTTTCCAACGTTTTATGAATGAAGTACTTGTCAATTTACCTTTCGTTTTCGTCTATTTGGATGACATATTAATCGCAAGTCAATCAGATGTGCAACATTTGGAACATTTGGAAAAGGTTTTCAAGAGATTAGACACATACGGAATTAACATTAAACCATCTAAATGTATCTTAGGAGTTGACAATTTAACCTTTTTAGGTCATCACATCTCTTCATCAGGTATTTTACCATCAACTGAGAGAGTCGAAGTCATTAATAATTTCCCTTTACCGACAACTCTCAAACAACTACAACGTTTCATAGGTATGGTGAATTTTTATCATCGTTTCATACCTCATTTTGCTGAAATATTATTTCCCCTATATTCTCTTTGTAACAGTTTATCTCATGATAAAATTACAAAGATAAATAGTTGGCCTGATCAATGTTTAGACGCATTTTCGAAAGCCAAAGATGCAATAAGTAATGCAGTAGTTTTAGCTCATCCTTGCAATAATGACGATACTATCTTATCTCTCTCAGTCGATTGTTCTAACCTTGCCATGGGTGCAGTTTTAGAGCAAAAAGATAATAAGGGATTTCTTGCTCCTTTAGCATTCTTTTCCCGTAAATTAACCACAGCACAAACCAATTATTCGATTTTTGACAAAGAACTTTTAGCATTATATACTGCAATTAAACATTTTAAGTTTATACTTGAAGGTCGCAAGTTTAATTGTTTTACAGATCACAAACCTTTAATCAACGCTTTATTCACAAAAGCAGAAAGATCTCCTCGTCAAATACGTCATTTAGAATACATAGCTCAATTTTCTTGTAAAATACAACATGTTAAAGGAAAACATAATGTAATAGCTGACAGCTTGTCACGTATTTACGACACTTCTTCCTTAAAACAAGATATTTTACCACTTCAACTTAAAAATTCTCCCTTCCTTAATGTTAACTTTGACCTAAAGTTGCTTAGTGAAGCTCAGGAGAAAGATTCAAATCTCAACTATTTATTGTCAGATAAATCATCACTAACTAAAACCAATTTCATTTTAAAAAAGATACAAATTCCAGATTCAAATGATTTTATTTGGTGTGATGTTTCTCGTGCAAAAGTCAGACCTTTTGTCCCACTTGTTTACAGACGAACGATATTCGATATTTTTCACAACTTATCTCATCCTGGTATTAAAGCCACTAGACTGTTGATTTCAAATAACTATTTTTGGCCGAAAATGAACACAGATTGCAATTTATGGTCAAAATCGTGCATTAACTGTCAAGCTGTCAAAACTAACCTTTTTCTATGCTCTGTCTATTTGTGTAATTTTTGTCCTTTTTGTCCTTTTTGTTCTCTTTTGTTTTTAAAATCCCCTTTAGGCCGAAAAATTCCTTCAAATCTGAATATTTTATAAGAAAACTTCTATTTCACCACATATTCCTGGCGGCAGGAAGACCACCAGGGTGGAATTGTTTAGAACAGTTTTTTCGTTGAGTTTTTTTTCCCGTGCCAGCAATCATCATTTTTAAGTGTTAGAAATCGATAGTTTTTACAGTTTTAATTTCAATTATTTTTAAGTACCCTCGTGTACTACGTTGCAGGATATTGTTAAATTCAAGCCTTTTTCTATTAGGCAGGAGTTTTAACTCACCAACTAATGTTCATCACCGCCAAACCGCACCCTCCCCGCCCAGCCTCACACCACCTCGGCGGTGTTCACCGTGGTTGTCTGGCTGGCTCTGGGCCGGACTCCGGAATGGCGCATTATTGTATCCTTAAACATTAATAAATGCTTGTTGTTGTTGTTGTGCAGACTATAAATTTAACAGTCGAGTTTGTAGGATCAAATCCCACCGATCGCAAAATTTTTTTTCTATTTTAATATGAAAAATATTTCAACTTAATAAATATAATTAAATGAGATCGTTCATATTTTTTGTGCACGTATGGTCGTCCGTTGATCTACCTTTGATGAGTGCTGCCTAATAGTCTGTAGTCTTCCGATGTGCTTCTCTAGTTGCTCGAGCAAGAATTCTGCCAAGTATTTGTATTATATGCTTCAGCGTGTTATTCTTTTGTGGTGAGTTGATTTTGGGGAGAGTATTTGTATGATGTGCTGCTCCATTCCGTAGGCCGAGGTGTGATTTCCGTCCATATTCTGGTGATATCTGGGGTTTGCTCCTTTAACCTTGCTAGTCTCTAGTCTATTAACTCGTTGTTTATTTTGCCTTCTCCAGGTGCGGTATTTCTTCTAGCTCTAGCTATTATTTTTAGCAGTTGTTCTTTTGATGTGGGTACATTACCTAGTAATTTAAGTACTTTTTCAAAGTACTCGTGCTTAATATTGAGAAATAGATTTTAGACTACTAGTACTAGATACTAGGTGTAATCTTTTTGGTACTTATATTAAGTCTGAGTAACAATGATGTTTGTTTATCAACATAATAGTAAATGTATGTTCTTGGACACCTATTGTTTCTATTGTACTTTTTGTATGGCGCTTTCCTATTCTATAATTAGATTATGCTCTTAGGTAGCGTACAATATATATTTGAAATAAATTGTGTTGTAATTTTGCTTGTTTGATATATGGTTTAATAAATGTTTGATATATCGTTTAATAAATGTTTAATGTTTGCATGCGGATAAAAATCTAGCCATCCCGCCTGCCTTTTTAAACGGGGATAACTTGCATATAATTAATGATACAATTCCCTTAGTTGTCAGTAGAAAATAATCACTTGAGGTGTTCGTCAAAACGAATGCGAACTTATGAATATTTATACAGTGTATGCATAGGAAATCGCGCCTTTGGTAACTTGCATTATTATTCATACCGTAAAACAAAAGCAACGAGATGTTAATTGGCCTGGTACTGTGCCAAGGGCCCCACTTTTGCACTCGGTACTTGCCAGCTAAATCCTGCAGAATGTAATAACTTTGTACATATTGTTATTGGATGGTAAATGAGTGATTTACGATGCATTAAGGTATTTCAGGTTGCGACTTTTTGCATCAGGCTTTGATGGAATTTTTATTACAGTAATCTAAACGCAAATTGTTGTTTGTTTTGTGTACAGTTTCCAGTGGTTAGCTAATTTTACGCACTTTATACTTAAACACGGTGTCATTTATAATCCAGCATTAAACGAGCAATGAGGAAGCTACGACGAAAACAAGGGAAATAAATATCTTTTATGGAACTTTCAAAAAAATTTAGGAAATAAATTAATCGTTTTCAAAAAATAGATCATAAAAAAATATGAAATAGAGTCACCGTCACCCGATTATTATACTCTTCGCAAAAACGAAGAGTATATTGTATTTGATCGGCACATTTCTAAAATCGTAAATATCGCTCGTAGAGAAAAAATTTTCATATAATTGTGTTAGTGAACGAATTCTGAACAACTTTCAAAATGTCCGTCTGTCCGCCCGTCACATTTCTTGTAAGCACGATAACTTAAGAAAGAAAAGTCCGATTGTATTGAAATTTAGAAAGTAAGTTAGTGTTAGCTAGAGGCAGAACCCTATTGTTTTTGAAGAAAATCGATCAGTAAATAAAAAAGTTATTAATTATTTAATTTAAAAAAATATATTCTCTTAATTTTTGTCGCTTGTACTAAAATGGAAATCTTGCGAAATATTATTTCCATAATATATTTTTTTTTGTTTATGAATTTTACTAGTATGTATTTCATAGAAGTACGAGTTAAAATATGTATGATTGTCAAAAGATATATAAGTATCACAGACAGTCAATTTTCGTAGGAAGATGTGGTGGTTTTTCATGTAATTTTTTTCACAACAAAGATGGTATAAAATTTAGGATGTCCAAAAAACAAGAAAACTGCGAAGAGTATGCTATAGAATGTGTAACAATTATATATAAAAAGCTCAGTAAATTGGCGAAGAGTACGTTTTTAGCTTGTTTGTATTATAGTTTTGTTATTCGTATTATTATACTCTTCACAAATCGAAAACGAAGAGCATATTGCATTTGATCGGCATATTTCTAAAACCGTAAATATCGCTCGCAGACAAAAAATTTTCATATCATTGTGTTAGTGAACGAATTTTGAACAACTTTCAAAATGTCCGTCCGTCCGTCCGTCCGTCACGTTTCTTGTAAGCACGATAACTCAAGAAAGAAAAATCCGATTGTACTGAAATTTGGTCAGTATGTTAGTGCTATCTAGGGGAAGAACTCTATTGTTTTTGAACAAAATCGATGGGTAAATATTAATGATTTAAATTTGAAAAAAACATTTTTTGATTTTTATGTTTCTGTCATTGAATAGAAATCTGGTGGAATAATATTTCATTTTAATATCAAAATATTTATATATTTTACAAATTTACATTTCATAATGTAATATACAACCGTGAAAATATGATTTTAGCTCGTGTCTTATAATGTAAAAATTTACATTTTTTTAAGTCTAAGGTGGTGGTGTAGTTCTTACGCTTTTGACTCGGAATCCAAGGCTCCCGGGTTCGAAACCCAAAAGGGGTTTTGCATGTTTTTTTTTAATTTTTACTTTATCTTACACTGAGTCTTTTATCAACCAAGTTCGTGCTATTAAATTAAAAATGTCTAAAACTAACATTATTTACAAAAAACTGCGAAGAGTATGCTATAGAATGTGTAATAATTATATAAAAAGTTCAGTGAACAGGCGAAGAGTACGTTTTAAGCTTGTTGTTTATCATTTAATACATGTATACTATAGTTCCTGTAATTGAGTATTTATATCTGTTGGAAATAAATGTAAATTTATTTATTCATTTATTTTGAAATTTTATTAATTTTTTTTGTGATTTTTTGTATTTTTTTACGAAAATGTAGAAATACCATGTTGTACAGTACCTAGAGGTAAAAAATATGTAAAATTTAGGAAATATCTCATATGTAATGATAAGTTTCTTTATTAGTTATTATTGTAGTAAAAGGTATCATCTTCAATTTATATATGGTCCGGGCACTTGCTTTCACCCCCAAGGGGTGAAATCCACTCCTAAATTTAGATATTTACTAAAAATTGGTGGGTAACGGAGCTAAATGAATACCTGATTTGTATTCAGCATGTCGAAATAATTAGGGGTTGCTCAATGGAGTTCCAGAAACCAACTTTTTTGTGTCATTTTCTAAAAAATCGCGTATACAAATATATGACATACCAAAAAAAAGTGAAAAGTGATCTGTTTCTGGGACTCCATTGGGTAACCCCCATGTATTTCGGCTGAATACGACCAGGTATCCGTGTAGCTGCCTTACCCACCAATTTTTAGTAAAAAATAATCTAAATTATGAGTGGGGCGAGCGTAGAGGCGTCTTGCGTGTGTATGTATTTCGATACTCCACTGAAGCAACGTTCAGCACGGTTAGTACTTGGATGGGTAAAATCCATCTTAGGAAACACAGCGATCTTGTCCCACCTTCTAGCGACTTGTATATCAGCGTATACTCGGAAGCTATGTAGTTTCAAGACGAGGATTACGTAGTGGATATACCATCCTTCGGAGGAGATGCAAAGCAGGCGGTCCCTTGTCTATTAAATGTTAAGCAAGTAAAAGATCCCTACTCTTCTTACGAGAAGAGGTTCGGCAAAATTTCCAGGTTGGGGTAGCTCGTCTTCTGGCGTCGGTGATAGGCCCTGGTAGCGGAAATAGGCCGACGTTCAATAAATAGTTAAAAGAATATAAATTATGAGCTTTTTTTAGGTTATTTTTGCAATTTACAAAAAAATGGTGGCCAATCCAGCTAAACGGATACCTGATTCGTGTTCAGCTCATCGAAATACGTATGGGTTACCCAATGGAGTACCAGAAAAGACCACTTTATTTTTTATTTTGGGTGCCTGTGTACAGCCCCACAAAAAAAAAGTGGTCTGTCCGGCGGACCATACCAGTGTATTCTTATGTAGCTAAAGCCTTCGACACGGTGACCCATGTCCAACTACTGTCAACATTAGATGACGTTGGTATTAGAGGAACAGCCCTTAATCTATTCAAAAGCTATTTAACCGGCCGCCAACAAGCCGTAAAGTTAATAATATTACTAGTGATTATAAACCTATTGAGTATGGCGTTCCCAAGGCACTGTCCTAGGCCCCATTTGGTTCACGATATACATGAACGGCTTGTTCTCACTTCGGAGTAGTGGAGATATAATCAGTTTCGCAGACGACACTGCCATCTTTTATAAAAATGAATCTTGGGAAAAATTGAAAATAAAAGTCGAAAAGGATTTAGATAACCTAAAGGATTGGTTTGACTTTAAACTACTTACCTTACATCTACAAAAAACTCATTATATACCGTTCTCTGATAACAAATCTACTGCTCCAGCCTTCAATTTTATCACGATCCATAATGAAGGCAAGGAATGCAAGATCCAAGCTGTAGATAAAATAAAATATCTGGGCATTATTATTGACAAACATCTACGCTGGGACTTACAAATTAAACACGGCGCGGAAAAACTTAGATTCTTATTATATAAATTTAGACTTCTTAGAAATATATTGAATGATAGGGATCTAAGAATCGTATATTATTCATTGGTACAAAGCCACTTGCAATATGGTATAATAGGGTGGGGCGGAGCTTCCAAAAATCATTTGACCAACCTAGAAATAACGCAAAAAAAATTTATAAAGATTCTACTACAAAAAAATATACTCTACCCAACGGAACAATTGTTCATAGACTCAAAATTATTAGACTTGAGGCAACTTTATTTTATACCAGTTAATATTGCACAACACAAAAATAAAAACACACTTAATTCATTCACACATGCATACCAAACACGACAGCGGAATACATATCACATACCTCCAATGTTGCATAAAACTGTCGGGCAAAGAAGCTTCAGATTTCTGGGGCCAAAGTTATATAATAGTGTACCTTTAAACTTAAAAACTCAACATATATCAACACAGATCTAGAAAAGAAATACATGACTTAATAGACTAAAAATGTAACTAATATTACTGCCATAACTAGGATAAATTAAATTTCCCAATTCTTAGTCTATACTCCTGGAGCCGCCGCGCGTTGGCTGTTCGTTCATTTTGTCTCGTATTCACTGTTCACTGCTCAACTATAAGCTAAGTCTTATAGTAGTAATTTACGTTATAAATTACAGATTTGTGTACAAATCAACTTCTTAGTAATTTTATGTATTTATGCTCTGAGAGTATGAAATATTGTATTGTTACTCACGGACAAGGCTTTGCCTTAGTGAGTTGTGTTGTTTATTTACAAGGTTTTAAGCTAATATTAAGAAATCTATGTTATTATTACTAAATGTTATATTGTAAATAAACGTTATTATTATTCAGATCCGCTGAAACCGAATCAGAAGTCAGAATTTCAGATTGGCTCGTTTTTCACCCCTAACCCCAAAAAACATCCCCAAGACAAAAAAAGGACCATACCAGTGTATCTTTATGTATTTTGACCTGCTGAATCCGAATCCGAAGTCAGAATTGTCAGATTGGCTCGTTTTTCACCCCAAAAAACACCCCCAAAACAAAAAAGTGGTCTATCCGGCGGACCACACTAGTGTATCCTTATATATTTGGATTCGCTGAAATCGAATCTGAAGTCGTAATTGTCAGATTGGCTCATTTTTCACCCTTAACCCTCAAAAAACACCCCCTCCCCAAAATGGTCTATCCGCTAGACCATACCAGTGTATCCTTATGTATCTGGTTTCCTTATGTATTTGGTATGGTCCGCTGGGCAGACCACTTTTTTTTTGTTTTGGAGTCAATTTGACAATTCTGACTTCTGATTCAGTTTTAGCGGATCTAAATATATAAGGATGCACTGGTATGATCCGCCGGACAGCTCATTTTTCTGGGGGGTGTTTTTTGGGGTCAGGGGTAAAAAACGAGCCAGTCTGACAATTCTGATTTCGGATTCGGTTTCAGCGGGTCCAAATACATAAGGGTACACTGGTCTGGTCTGCCGGAAAGACCACTTTTTTTGTGGGGCTGTGTTAGGCGAACTGGTGGTACTATTTACACAGTACGGCAGGAAACAGCACCTGTATTTATCCATAACTGTATGCTGTTAAACTACCGAATTATAACCTATGAACCACAGAAGACAGGAACTATAGTTCCTATCTTCTAGGTATGAACGTCAGTTGAATTTGACATTGAATATAATGTCAGAGCCAACTGACGTGATTCTCTTTTTCTCCGTCGCTATCAACGAGTTTCCAAATTGGTACCAATTCAATTCAATAACAATTTAACATTTTAATTACATTATATGCGCCTAGCCGGATTCCGGTCCGGAGCCAGCCGCACAACCACAGCGCGTGGCGTCGTGGTTTGTGTGTGGCTGGGCGGAGCGGGTCCGGTTCGGCTAGAACAATAAGTTGAAGCGGGGCGTTAGTGCTCCTGTCTTAAGAAATAGGTAAGACTTAAAACTAACAATATGACTATGTATAGGAGAAAGCTTTTAGAAACTTAAAATTAAACTTATTGGTTTTTATTTACGGTGCATTTTTTAGGGCGCACTGCACTGTTTAAAGTTTCGGTTACTGATACGGGGAAAACTCAATGAAAAAACCCGTTCGAACTAATGACATCCTTCGTCCTGGTGGTCGTACCGCCTCCAGGAAGGTAGGGTGAGGGGATGTTGTAGTTTAAAAAGTTTGGATTTTACAAGAAGTTATTGGCCGAGGGGGGATTTTGAAAAGGAGACAAAAAAGGACAAAAGAACAAAAACTAATAAAAATTAAGAAAAAGGGGGGTGAATAGAGGGGATAGAAAGGGGTTTGAGGTAAAAGCTGGTGAAAAGGAAGAATTATGATATAGAAAAGTGTGGCTAGGGAGGTTGCCGAAAGATAGGCAACGCCTGGTATGGTAATGGGTGTTTCAGGTTGAAAGTATGGCATTATGCTGTCTGATTCATGTTATATCGCGGGTTAGTGGACTATCGCCCAGTTTGAATTGGTAGAATTTTTGTGATATTTCCGCTAGCGGGGTTATGTCATGACAACGTGCCGTAGAGATCTCTGAGGGAGGTGTACCTACCAGAGTTCGAAATGAGGCGCATAAATGTGTGTTCTAAGGCTCTAAGTTTCCGCATTGTCGTGGCCGGGATGCTGCACCACACCGGCGCCGCGTATGTGATACCCGGCCTGATCACCATTGTAAACAGTGATTTCTTATTCGTCCTGTTTAGTCCGCTACCCCTGGCCAGGAGTGGATACAGACTCCTGGACATGGAGTAGACCTTGCGTACAGTTTTGTTTATGTGTATGTTAAACGTCAGTCGTTTGTCCAAGTTTACCCCCAAATACTTCACGCACCTTTTAATTGGAATTTGGCGGCCCTCGATCGAAATTGGTGTTAGGACCAAATTGGTACCTACCTGTTTTTCGTCGTTTTATAACTAACTTCTCTGCAGACTGCCGTTATGATTTCATCTCCATTTTAAATGCATGTATTTTTAATTTTATATTATAAGGCTTTATTTTCTACATGTTTCTAATGATTTTGTGAATGAATAATTTATATTGTTTAACACAGATTCTCCTCAAATTATAACTTAGAGCAACAACCCAATTGTTTGTGTATCATATACTCATATTTGAGAAGCTGGTTTCTGAAAAACAGGCACATAACTCACATTTATCATTTTTTAACTTTGTTTTTTAAAGTAGTTAATATTTTTGTTTATGTTTGCAGAACATAAACAAGAGTAATAAGGACCCCGCAGAATCCTTATGGGAAATGGATTTCGGTCAAACTCTTTGAAACTCCGTATTCTGGTAGTTCTTGATGTGTAGAACAAAAGTTCTCAAGGGCACTAAGTCCTAAAAACTCATGGTTTTGAGATATAGCCCTCTGAAGTTGGACTTTACGTGCATTCTACAGCATAGTTAAATCCTTATGGGAAATGGCTTTCAGTCAAACTCTTTGAAACTCTGGATTTTGGTAGTTCTTGATGTATAGAATGAAAGTTCTCGAGGGCACTAAGTCCTAAAAACTCATGGTTTTGGGATATAGCCCTTTGAAGTTGGACTTTACGTGCATTATACAGCATAGTTAAATCCTTATGGGAAATGGCTTTCGCTAAATCTCTTTAAAACTATGGATTCTGGTAGTTCTTGATGTACAAAACAAAAGTTCTCAAGGGCATTGAATCCTAAAAACTTATGGTTTTGAGATATAGCCCTCTGAAATTGGACTTTACGTGCATTCTACAGCATAGTTAAATCCTTATGAGAAATAGCTTTCGGTCAAACTCTTTGAAACTCTGGTAGTTCTTGATGTGTAGAACAAAAGTCCTCGGGGGCACTAAGTCCTAAAACTCATGATTTTGAGATATAGCCCAGAGACATGCTGCAGAATGCACGTAAAGTCCAACTTCAGAAGGCTATATTTCAAAACTATGAGTTTTTAGGACTTAGTGCCTTTGAGAACTTTTGTTCTGCACACCAAGAACTACCAGAATCCAGAGTTTCAAAGAGTTTAACCGAAAGCCATTTCCCATAAGGATTCTGCGGGGTCCTTTAAGGTTATATAGTTAAGATAGAGATATAGTATCATTTCTGCTGATATGTTATTTACGAAAGACGAAAATAAAAGTTTTACTAATGCGTTTTTGTTTAATTTTTGGAATCTTGTGACCCTCCTAGCTCCTTACCGCGATCCACACTTTGGGAACCACTTGTCTATATTATACATGTCTTTACTGATACTTCGAAGTAACCAAGGTCTATTAACATACCTCTTAATGTGTCTGTCAGGTGTACAGAATGAAATTTTTCGTTTCGAAATTAGAGCGCACATATTTAATTTATTGTTTCAGTTCTAAATGAAAACTAATTAAACCAACAGTTTAATTTATGTGAAATGAAATTATACTGAACTTATTCCCGCTAAGAGCTAAGATCTCATTAATGCTGAGCTAAATAAATTGACTTTTTAAACGACCCTACATTCTTTATTGCACCTTTAAAATTTATTAGATCCAATATATTACCAGCTAGCTTTAAATGTTGAGTGTCATTTTTATATGCATACTCATTAAAATTAAATGTCGACGCTAAGAGCCTATTTACCATTAATAACAAATATAAATTACATTATAATATTTAAATTCGTGTTAGATTATCTATGAAGCTCTTGTAAACTTGCATTTCAAGGTGAATTAATATTAGACAGGATTTCCAGGTTGTGGAATATTCTTCTCGCTTTTGTTGAATAATAAGATCATTGACATATTTTACTTCCACATCGTGCAAATGTTTTATAGATTTTTTACTTTCTTTGCTAACCGGAAGTATTGTAATCGTGAAAAAATCAGCCTACGAGATTTTGTACCCAGATTATGAAATTTAAAGTCATTTAATTCCGTCAGTCTGTCTTGTGTCTATCTATCTGTTGACGGAGAAAAGCAGTATTTGGTAGACAGTTGACGCTATTTCCAACGAAGAACTGGGATATACTTTTGGTGAAAAATGTACAGGGTGGACACCTAAAAAAATAATTAGGAAGAAAAATTTGAGGATAATAATATTTGGCATGTAGTTAACATAACTAACAATGAAGATACCTTGGCCTTACTTTAAAAAATATGCCGTGACATAAGTTAAGAAATGTCATACTTTTCTCAAGTTTGAAGAAAAACAATATTTTCAATGTAGTCGTCAGTATTACCGAGACAGAAGACTGATAATACTTAGTGAAAGATATACAGGGTGGTCAGTTTAAAATATACTTAAGATGGACTAAAATAATATTTCTAACGTACATGTTATCACTCTTGTGAGAAAGAAAAATAATTTACTTTTAGTTAACAAAAATGTACACTTCTGTGCAATAAAATTGGGGACGTCAAATATTATTTCCATAGTAATAAAGATGAATTTGTCAGAATAAATGTTTGTTAATTTACTTGTGACAAAATGCCGCGTCATTTACATGATCACATAAAAATTCGAATAATTTGCAAAATAGAAGATGGTTGGTTTCTGAGACAAATTGCAAGGCATATGCGAGAAAGAAAACCTGGTAGGTATATTTTTAGTTAAAGAAATATACAAGGTAGTCATCCTACGGAAAAAAAAATGAATAGATAACAGATGCCAAATAGAGAGGGAAGGTTTGCTTGGATTTTATTTATTTTTTTTATTGTAAGAGTTGGACAGGAAATCTGGATATGGAAGTAGTGATTCCTTAAGCGGTGGTTTTTAAATGAAATTCTTCTCGTTTTTTATTTTTCCTGAGGTTGCAAACATTTCTTGACTTGTGGAAATACAGTTCATCTCAAACTTATAGCAACATAAGGTCCAGTGTTTCAATGCAAAGTTAAACACTTTATCCTACAAATAAATTAGCTAGAAGTTTAGAATATGAAGTAGCAATATTAAAGTGTTTAATAAAAGCATATTCTAAATTTCTAGCTAATTTATTTGTAGGATAAAGTGCTTAACTTTGCATTGAAACACTGGGCCTTATGTTGCTATACGTTTGAGATGAACTGTATTCTTGTTTACTTCTGGCTTATAAAAAGGTAGCAAAAGTAATGCTGAGGCTATAGATTAATCAATCTGCAATTTAGCTACAGTTTTTGAGTTTACCCTGAGTATGTCATTATTCGGATACGCATAAGCTCAAATCGTAATAAGCCAGCATAGATTTATATCCGGTAGATCCACTGAAACTAACCTTACTTGTGTCACACAATATGTTTCCGAAAAATTGGACGACGGACAAGATGATATTATCTACATGGATTTTTCCAAGGCCAACCATGAGATTCTGCTACAAATGCTTAGCAAATTCGGATTGTGGTTATTGTTATTATTAGATTTAATTACTTAACTACAGTGCAGTATACAGATTACCATGGTTTCAAGGCATTTGACGTATTGGCTAGTTTAAGCGTTCCCCAAGGATCTGTACTGGGTCCGCTTCTTTTTAACATATTTATTAATGAATTGTTTAAAATCTTGACATTCGCGACTTATTAAAAATCTATTATGTGATTGAAACTAAATAAGATTATGGTAAGCTTCAGAATAATAAAAATGATTAGTGTCTACTAAATCAGCTACCTGTTAATGTATCGAAATGTAGCGCATTTAAATGTTGTAGAGCCCGCAGTCATGTCAATAATTATAATTACCGTTTAAATAACAAAGATTAAAGAAAATCTGATAGAATTAAAGATCTTGGTGTTACTTGTAAAAAAGTTTCACTGAACATGTAGATTGACTGTACCATCAACCTTATAGGATTAGACCAGTCAATCTAGGCATTCAACCCATAAAAATAATAGAGAGCTAATTACTTCCACGTCCAGTGGAAGTATAGTAACGACAAAAAAATTTTTAAAAATTTTTATTGCCCAAATAGGCTTAAAATGTCATGAAACGTCGAGATTCTAAGTTTGAGCGAAAAAAAAATTCTGTCTGTCGGTCTGTCTGTCTGTCGGTCTGTCTGTCTGTAACTTTTTTTTGTGCGCACGTTTACTCTGGAACCGTTTAAGATATTGACTTGAAATTTGGTACACATATGTACTTTAACGAGATCTAGAACTAGATTATATTTTCAACTTATTCCGTCGAAGGGTAAATTGGGGTAAATTTGGGGTAAATGGGTAAATCAAGCAGGTAAGAGTCAATGAAATTGGTATTTAGTATATACAAGAGAAGCTGAGGTCTCAAAAAAATGTTTGGCATTAGTCACCCCCATTACCACCCCCACCTCCTTATTAAAGGGGATGGAAAAAAATGTGATTTAGTGCATGTACAGGAACCATAAACCTCAAAATATTTTTTTACTTCATCCATACCCCACTACCACCCCCCTATCACCACCCCCACCCCACTACCGATGTGGGGTACCGTTTTATGGGTTTTTGGGGTAGAGGATTTCAAATATTATATTATTAAAGTTCCATAAACAATTACTTTCACATACAAAGTTTTTTCGTTGTGAGTGACTTGGATAGAGAATCTGGATGTGGAAGTAGTGATTCCTTGGGCAGCGGTTTTTTTGGTATACGTGTTCTTGAGAGTTAAGATTAAATGTACTAAACGTTTTGGCAAATCCTCCCCTTTTTCACCACCAAATGTGCATATTTTTATATTTTGGCTATTTTCTCGAAAACGATTGATTTTATAGAATAGTCATAAAGGTACTTTTTCATGGGAGACAAAATTTCCTTTCTAGCGTATAACACAACCATATTTTTTTTCTATAAGCTCTCCAGAGGCGTTTGAATTGACCAATTGACTGGTACGGCAAACAAGTGACCTTCTATTTTCAACCTCAGTCAATAGCTGGATAGGTATTGATTTCCTGGCCAGAAGATCTAACCTAAAAAAATAAAATTACTATAATAATACTTTAATACACCAAAAGTAGTTTTGCCCGAAGATATATTTTCGTTGCTGCTTTGGTGGGTGACAAATTTACAAGCCCCATAACAGAAGTTGCAGATTGTTCAGCCCACGTTTTGTTGTATAAATGATGGCGAAGTGGAATGTCACCAAGGTATACCTGTTTTCAACTTTGCCCTCAACAATTCTTAACGTTTTTTGATGGTTTTAATTTGCTCGGTCTACAATAATAATTTCCGTTCTTTTGTAATTTGTCCTTAAACCGTACTCAGACATTGTTTGAAAATTACACAGGCACTGACATCAGAATAGTACCTTCCTGGACGAATTTATGAGTTATGATGAAAGAAAAACTCGAAACTCATTAATTCGTAGTATTAATCTTATATATTGCAAGATTATTGGCAGTAGCGTTGGCGTAAATTGAAGATAGCTCCAATACATACTTTCGAGGTGGTAATGATATAGCAGATAAAAATAAGACAACAATAACGATCCAGTAACACAATTACTCAATAAATCAGCAATTCATATTACCAAAGTTCGTAAATTTAAAAGAAAAGTTCCTCTTTCAGTACTCTTTTATCTTCAAAAGATATACGTAATGACCCATAAACCAACAATAACCCAACGGCCCAACAACCCAATGACCCAATAAATCAGCAATTCATATTATCAAGTTTAAGTAAAACAAACAAAAAATCTACCTTCATGTTATTCGAGCCGCAAAATCCTAATCAGGCATCAAAATTGGGCTTAGACGTCACAATTTTTTTATAGTCTATTTATAGTCGAAAAATGGACCAGATATAGAACAAAATTAGGTAGGAAAAAACTATGCCAAACAGTAGTACTAATGAATTTTAGTGGCTGTTTATTTTTGACACCAAACCAAGTGTAAAACTACTCCTCAAAAGAGGTAAAACTACTTCTAAGTGAATCAAATCCCTAGTATATATGTGGAAATATAAAATGAAATCGCCTTTTTTTTCACTAGGTCTACAGTTTACTGGTATTTACAGTTTTACTATTAATAACGTGTACCGGATCCGAAATATAGTATGAAAATTGGGAATGTGATTCTATGGTTAAAGGATAGAAAGAGGTATCAAGGATGGGATTAGATCTTTTTCTCACGAACGAAGTTTGTTCAGAAGGAGATATATTAGAACGTGTACCGTGTAATTTAAAAATTTTTCAATTCATATTACAAAAATTTCGTGAACTTAAAACAATAATTCCTTCGGTTCAGTGATTCTTTCGCCCTCCTTTATTTTCAAATTATGGGTTTCTTTTTTTGTTTGACAACGATTTCCTCTTCATTGTCCAGCAAAAGTCAGCCATTATATTGATGTTCCTTCTACCTTGATACCGTCGTTCCATTTCATTAATATCTTGTTGATATCGTTCGCCTTATATACTTCACTGAAGTCTCCTAAGTTTTCAGGGAAGTACTCAATGTGTGAATGAAAGGAATGTAATTTCAAATTCTTTGAACAGCCCATTTTTTGGTAATTCTGTATCATGTTGGCTACTATATTTTTGTACTTTTCACTTTTCTTGTTACCTAAAAATTGTTCTACAACTTCTTTGCAGCTTTTTCGATGTCAGTCATTTGAGTAGTGAAATTATCACCCTTCAACAATGTACGAATTTGTGGTCCATCAAATGTTCCTTTCTTTAATTTATCTTCTGGTATACGACTGAACTTACGTGTTAATAAACCGATGCAAATGAAATAATAGAATTGTCTATGAAACCATCGAAATCGTGTTTATCATAATACTATTTCCGAAAATATTGAGAATAAAATAGATCATGACAATGAAAGAACTTGAATTATCAAAAACGAGCATTCACATTTTTGGAAAAGTACAAAGTAGAAATTGATATGCAATCTGGGAACGTAAGTTCAATGACAGAGTCGCATCACATGCCTAGTAATGACGATGAAGATATACCATATCTAATGATGATAATGATGTTCATTTACACTATTACTACTTCCCTGAAAACTTAGGAGATTTCAATGAAGAACAAGGCGTACGATTTCATCAAGATATTCATGAAATGGAAAGATGATATCAAGGTAGATAGCACATCAATATGATGATGACTTTTACTGAGCAATGAAGAGCAAATCGTTGTCAGAGGAAAAAATACCCATTACGCAGGTCATTTGAAGATAAAAGAGTACGAAAGCATCGCCGAATGTAAGAAATTCTTGCTTTAAGTTTATGAACTTGGGTAATATGAATTGCTGATTTACTAGGACATTGATTTGTTGGGCCGTTGGGTTATTGTTGGTTTATGGGTTATTACGTATATCTGTTAAAGATAAAAGAAAGCATCACTGAACGAGGAATTTTTCTTTTAAATTTGCGAACTTTTGTAATGTGAATTGCTGATTTATTGGGCCGTTGGGTTATTGTTGGGTTAGGGTCTTATTGTTATCTGCTATATCATTATCACCTCCAAGTATGTATTAGAGCTCTCTTCAATTCACGCCAACGCTACTGAAAATAATCTTGAAATATGTAAGGTTAATAAACTCAAATAAACTCAAATAAACAAAATAACTCACAAAGTCTGTCTGCGGGTGAAATAGTTAATAAGATTTATTTATGATCATACACATTATATAAGTAGCCTCATAGAACCAAGTAATCATCAAAGTATAAGAACTTATACCAATTCATTTCCAGAAATCAATTAATTATCTATATGGGTATTTTGATATATATACATATAATAGACATACACACACATGCATACACATACACATAACTACATATTATGTAATATTTTTAAAAACTATATCATAATATGTTAAGATTAAATATAGCAATTAAAACAAGATTTAACTAATGTTCGTTCATGTCGATGAGCTTGTGCAATTCTATTCTATTCGTTTTTAAAATAAATTGTTTGACTTTTTTTTGAATAAATTAATATAATTTATGTTTTTTACCTCATCTGGAAGAAGATTGTAAAATCTGGGAGAGAAATACGCAAAATTTCTTTGTCGGATTGATTTTATAGAGAATGGAGTTCTGTAGGATGTTGCTTTACTTCTTGTCTGCTAAGTGTGATCAACAGGTTTTAATAAATATTTCCTCTAAATGTATTCATAACCACACTGTAATAAAATAACTGTCTTATATAAAGTACATTAGCGTCCTTATAAAGATTATCGGAAAGGTAGGTGTTAGGTTTATTGAGCATAATTTTTAGGAACCTCTTTTAGATTATTTCAAGTTTTTTTATATGAACCTGTACAGCACCTCCCCAGCCGACAATCCCATAGGAGAGTCTTGATTCTACTAGAGAGTAATATATTGTTTTTAATTCGGGAATGTCAAGAATAGTTTTTAGGTATTTAAATTTGTATAGTATACTTCTTAGAGTATTGCACACTTTGTAAAGGTGTTGGTCCCATTTCATATATTTATCTATAGTAATACCTAGGTACTTTACTGAATCGACTCCTTCTATTTTGGTGTCAGTGTCAATTTTAAGAGATCTAAAATGATTAATATTTCTCTCATAGCAGCTGAATGGTACGTATTTCGTTTTAGTAAAGTTTATGGTAAGCAATTTAGAGTCAAACCAGTTTTTAATTTTTTTAAAATCCTCCTCTGCGCGTATTTGTAGGTAATGCCAAGTTATGTCCTCGTAGAAAATTACTGTATCATCCGCAAAAGTGATCACAGTTCCTTTAGTTTTTAAGCTAAATAAGTTATTTAAATATAATATAAAAAGTATTGGACCTAATACTGTACCTTGTGGTACACCATATTCAACAACGCATTCCTTGCTCAGTACAGAATTTATTTTAACGACTTGTTTCCTATTACTTAAATAACTTTTTAATAATTTCAATATTGGGCCTCTAAATCCGAGCTCAGCTTCTAATAATTGTGGGTGGCTAACGGTGTCAAATGCCTTGACAAGATCTAGGAACACGTACAGATTTGGTTTGCTTTCATCCAACAATTTGCATATTTTTGATGTTAAGAATGCAATTGCGTCTTGCGTAGATTTTTTCTCTTGAAAGCCATATTGCCTGTCTGAAATTAATTTATTCTTTTTATTATAGTTATTAATTCTGGCTCTTAGAAATTTTTTCAAATATTTTTGCTATGCTATTAATAATGGATATAGGTCTATAATTAGACGGTTCACTTTTGTCTCCATTTTTAAATATGGGCTGTATTACTGCTGTCTTAAAAGCCGAGGGGCATATACCTGTATCAAATATTTTATTGATTAGAAATTATATGTGCTCGGATATATCTCCTACAATTTCTTTAAGTGTTTCTGCTTTAATCATATCATATCCTGGGGCTTTTCCATTTTTTAATGACTTTATTGTATTCTCGACCTCCTCTTTATTTGTAGGTGCCAAGAAAAATGAAAACGGTGTAGATTTTCTGAGAGGAGTACGACGAATTAATGAATTTCGAGCTTTTTTCTACCATAACTCATAAATTCGTCCAGGAACGTCCAATTCTGATGCCAGATTCGAGTTCAGCGAGTGAAAATACATGGGAATATGTGGGTCTGGTCACTAGCCCAGGGTACTTTTTTGTTTTGTGGGCCTGTGTTATCTGTATACACATTTTCACTTGCTAGCAACGGCAACATTAAAAGGGCGCAAAACAAGTGACGTAATTAAAATTGCAGAAATCTATAAAATTGCGAATTAAATACCGCTTTTGGTTTCTGGTAAGATGTCTTGCCGCCCGGGCTATAAGGCCCACAGATCAAACCCGACACATCATTGAATAAAAGGAACAAGCAGAAAAGAAGACAGACTTCTATTTTTGTTGTATGTACGTGGAACTGATTAATGAGGGTCGAGCAAACAATAGGATGTACAGTTATTAAAAAGTATTTAAATGCCGCAGCCTTTATTTAAGACGACAATTAAAGTGTCCGATGTCTGACGTAATTAATTAATTCTGATTAAAGTTCAAAATAATTAATATATTCACAACCGAGGTATTTCTCTGGATTTTTCGGTGAGGAAGATAGAGAGATCAATTGTGTCATAAAACCTGCTAGGGATACCAGCGGGCAATGATTTATGCTTCGATTAAAAATTTTATTTACTAATTATTAATATCATAATCATCTAACAATATTGTGTCCAAGCAAGATATGTCTTTATTAAATATGTTTGTCCACAACTTAAAGATAAAGTTTAAGGAATAATTTGAATTTTTTATTAACTTGAAGAACTAGTATTGGTTTACCGTCATTAAAATGACATTCAAATATTTTTTATTATATATTTTTTTGGTCATTACATAATTGAAGGAAGACTGAGTATGGTATTGAGCAATTTAGACATACAATAAAGTGTTAATACTAAAAATATGCCAATAAAAATTTCCAATCAGGAATATTTATTAACAAAATTTTCAAGGCTAGAAACAAAACATTTCTACGAAAGTGTGTCAAAAACACGTGGGAAATTTACAAGTGTTGAAAATATTATATTTCGATAATCCTTCAAATGAAGCAATAAAACAAATATAGTGCCATTTAAGAAAGTCCGATGACGTCATTATTCCAAGGGAAGCAGTGATAAAACGCGTATAACATAATGGAAGTTTAAAAAATAGGCGTCAAATCAAGATAAACTAACAAACTTAATGGTGAAGTTCAAATATACGTACTTAACAGTAGAGTAGGTAACTAGAGACTTCAATGAAGAAAGATTGTCATATGGATTAAACTTTATTTTATTAATAATTTAATAGTAAATGTATCACACAAAAGTTTCTATATTATGCAGGGGCTTGCCAATTTACATGGAGTGGATGCCACCTCTTTCCACCCAAAACGTAACGTGATTACAGCGCACGTATTACCGACGTTGTTAGCAGCTACCAATCTGTAGATCGACTGGTATGACGTCACATTTGGCAACGCCTCGATTCGCGGCGCATTACTTTTGATAATTAATTTGAGTGAGAAGCCGTTGGCAAAAAACTATGATTTTTTTGAGCATCTACCATTTAAAACACAAATTTTCATATTATGCGATAAAAAAAACTTAAATAAATCCACTCAGACTTGTTGCCGCTCTTGTTTTCTCCATCTTCCTTTACGCTTCTGAGACATGGGCCGTTAGGGAAGTATTGAGATGTGGGTCTGGAGACGTTTGTTAAAACTATACTTTCTGGGTCCTGATAGCTGTTCTCGCTGTTGAGGGGAATGGGAAATATGCTCAAAAACGGTTTCTTGATTGTGATTTATGAACGCTTAGAGGTATCAAAATGGAGGTTATTTTATTCAAAAAAATATCTTAGAGTTTTCTCGTAGAGCTTACAATTTTCTCCCAAGTGAGCTTAGAATGTCACCAAATTTTTATTTTCTAAAAGAAATCTGTAATTAATGCGATGCACATTGGAAATGAGTGAAAGATTCAATGATACAGTCCGGTAAACTCTAGGGTGGCGTATGTATGAGTTGGTAACACGACGTACGATTTGATATGCGATGCGCATAAAGCTATCGCAGTGACATAGAGAAGAACTAGTTGCGTATGTCTTATTCTCTTAGTTTATATGGTGAAGCGACCTTTGGACGCGCCAGCTTAGAATTTACTCGACTATATCATATAATTTACGATACTCGTAAAATTATTTTTAGCAAAAATAAATTTATTTTTTACATAATAATACATATACGGGGTTATTCCCTCATTAAGATTGCAGTAGGCGAAGCGGACTTTAAAATAAAAAAAAAAATGACGATTTCGAATGTGTTGGATCGATCTATCACGTACCCAAAAAATGTACTTAGTTATTTAATTTTTATATAACGAAATACTACATTTTGGATTGATTGATTGATTGATTGATTTACCAGCGTGCGGTAGGCATTGCTGCCACTCCCAGGCATACAGCTGGGCCTGCTACGTCCACGCTGGGTTGGACTGAGGTCATGCTTGTTGCCAGCAGCGAGAGCCACATGGCGGATGGTGAAGTAATGTGGGATGGGAGGTGTAGGTATTTGTGAGATGCGTTACCACATCGTGTCGTGAGGGAGCGTTTAAGCTCCCTTTTTCTGCCTCTTCTGAGTCTTCTTGTAAAATATATTGCCGCGTTGTGTCGTAATACGGAGTGTTTATGCTTCTCTTTTTGCATTTCTGCTGTTTCCGAGTATATATCGTTGCGATTTCATTTTTTGATCCTGATCCTCTCAGTTGTTGTTCTCCCTGTCTTTAGTTTCTTGATGATCGGTGCTAGCGTTTTCTTCAGTAGATGTGTTGGGTCCTTTCCTTGAGTATGTCCCTAGTATTTCATTGCGTGCATTTCAATCCTTTTTTTTTAATTATCTTTCCTCCTAATAGTATTGATGTGTTATGTCGCTGTTTTCGTCTTATTGTTTCTCCAAGGAGTTGTCCTTTTCTGCTCTTCTCAAAAAACTTCTTCTGTTGGCTTTTGTTGCCATATGTCATCGTTGGTCGTTTAATTGCTATGAACATATATTTGGTAAGGTCCCATGATAGTTTATTTTTCTCAGTGAACGGTGTGATTGCCCTCTGTATGCCGTTTTGATTTGCTCCTTTATCGTTTCTCTCCATTCCAGTTGGTTCGTCAGGTCTGTTCCTAGGTACTTCAGTTTGTTCGCTGTTCTTAGAGAGTATTATTCATCCATTTTGTGATCCTCTCCGCTGGTCCAACTCTCTTTTGTTGACGGATCTCGCTCCATTATTAGGCTTTTCTTGAGGTTTGTTTTTAGTCCAGATGTGTCCTGCGGCGATTTTTTAGCTGTTTGTACTTGTTATTTTGATTGATATCCAGTCTAATTCTTCTCGTCAGTTGTTTTGCGATTTCTTCGTGGTATTTCTTCTAGGGGTCTTCGTGATGTAGTAGAGAGCTATTTCAGTTACTCTGTGGGTATTATTTAAATATTAGCTATATCATTTAATTGTTGTTATGTTACTATGATAAAAAAAGATATATAGCTTTGCGGGTTTTCACAGGAATATCACGGCCACACTTTAATAATTTACTGCCCAACACAAGTTCATGGTGACAGCTGACGACATTTTCAAGGGCTAAAGTGTGTATAAACACTTCTCACACTATCTTCTAAGAAAGCTGTTTGAGTCAGATTTTCAACACTATATTATAACACCCACAATGCAAAAAAACATACCACAAAACACACTTCTATTAAAACAGACACAAACAAAAAGTCAAAGATCAACAACACTTATCTTCTTTTCCCTTCCATTCCCTTCCCTTTTTGACTTGTTCTATTGCATTATATCAAAACCACTGTACCTAGTTCTGGATTATGTACGAAACCAATCACTACTCACAAAATCACCAATCGCACGACCCGAGATATGTATTACCCTTCAAACAGCCATAACTCACCGGACAACTCAAAATTATCTCTTTTGCACCCTGTACCCAGCATGGCACATAAAAAGGGCTGGTAAAAAATGGGTTGTTATGTTTTCTCTTTCTAACTGATGCCTTAGTTCCCGTCGCCGTCAATTTTTTGTGCCAGTAGCTGATGTGTCTTCGTTCCTACGTTCTGTAGTGGATACATTATTTTTGTGTTTTCTAGAGAGTTATTATTTCTTGTTTACTGTTTGCTTGTTACTATTACCGTCCTAAACTTTTTAATAAACTTCCTTAGCCTTACCAGAGCAGTACCAGAAGTATAAACAGTCAATTTTTTTTATAGCATAAGGTTTTTTTTAAATTTTTAGTGGCATTGAAACCAAGCTAATGGGCACCACTTTTTATTATATTTTTAAATTTATTTAATTTGACACGGTATACTGTTACCCTAATGGTACGCCCCTAGCTAGGCCCATATGTAAAATTGCTAGACATAATTGTTTATTGACTTATTTTTAAGTTACCTATTACCTGATCTAGGTTTGTTTATGAAATTATTTAGTACATAAATCGTAAATAGTTTGAGTAGTAAAAATTGGGGACTTTATTTTTGTCCACTTGACTTTGATTTATTGCTTCCTGGTTGTTCGGTCGTTCGCTGGTTTTGCCAGCCTGTTTTCACTTTGCACGTATTAATTAAATATTGGCTATATCACTTAATTGTTGTTATGCTAATATGCACCACTCCACGCAGAATTTATCAATTAAGAACGAGCGTAATTTTCAGAAGAAGCCAAAATAGAAATATGTAGCATGTATGAAAAAGATTAAAATTTTCAAATTGGGCGAATCTTCTTGAAATATTGCGTAGGAGTTTAACTTTTCAATTCGAATAACTTTCCTAACTGATATTTTGTTGTACCTTTAACAGAAAAGGTACTTGATCTTACAAGAAAGTAATTTCTATTCTAACGTAATTAAAAAAATATATATTTCACATTATTTTTCAGATAAGCAAGAAGAATGTAAAATGAACATCTCCCTAAATTTTCAAAACTCTCTCTCCCAGTTATTTCCGCTAACTCGTCATGTAACGTCTAATTTTACTGAACTATAAAGTTCTTCAATATTTTTGGTGTCCGTTACCCAGGCTATTAAGCGTAATGCAGTAAATGACGTGAAATCAACGTGTCATTTTGAAGGAACGCGTAAATAAGTTTCTAAATGAAACAAACTATTGTGGGGAATAAATTAAGTCTGATGTGAGTTGCAGCTCTGGCTGATGAATGGAATTCGAGCACAATAACTGGGCCCAGGTGTCCACTGCTTTATAGTCTGTAATTAGTTGAAATAACTCGGGGATAAGGCCTAAACAGAACGTACATTTTCTTCTCGTTAAAATACGCTAAATAATTCATGTTGATGCTATAAAGAACACTGTTAGAAGTGTGATATACGCCTTTGTAAGTTTCAATAAATGCATTAACGAATACTTGGGAAATATTCAAGAAAAATCTTGCACATTTTTATATCATCGCAAAAATTGTGGTCTTTTGATATCGAACAATTTGCATAGCAACCAGCTTGTAGAAGACAATAAAATGGACAACATCTTATGCTACTATGTGAATTATGACATAACTAATTACCCAAAAACTTATATAGAAAAATAAACCATAAAACGAAAAACAAATAGTGAGACTAACAAATATTATAAAGTACAGAAATTCAAAAAATGGTACACATAATTTATCTTTTACACCAAAGGAAGAAACAAGTAGTTTCAGACTTCAAATTACCAGTCTCTTCTAGGTCCAGGGCCTTCGTAAAATTCTACAGTGGGTGCCACAAAAAGTTTTCTTGAAATCTCAAGTCCTTTCAAATTAAATCATCTTCATCTTCATAAGAAAATTAGCAATTGTACATACACATCTGATCAACATCTGACCCGATGTCAGCCAGATATCCATAGCCAAGCAGCGCTGTGGCAGTGAATGGGCAGTGGCAGTAATGGGACATTATAACAATAGCTTAAAATATAATCTGGCTATAATTCGAGATCACCAAAATCTTGCCAGACTCGTCTAAAAGTACAATAACTAGAGGTTGTTACTTCGGAATAATGTCATACGAATTCGATTTCGTTTATTTTTGGCAACATAATAATAAATGCATCATAGAAAAGTTTCTGTATTTTGCGGGGGCTTGCTAATTTATAGGGGGTGGCAACTAAAAAAAAATCATTGGAACTGAAAGAGAATAAAATTTTGAGAAGAAAAGGTTCTATGAAACTTTTCACATATATTGATAGTCTTTAAGTTATAACGACTAGAAGGTTTGGATTTTAGCTCGAAAAAGAATAGGTTTTTGTTTTGGATGAATTTCGTCTTAATTTTAATTTCTGTAGAATTAATGGTTTTGGAGATCTGCAACAATAAAGATGGCGTCCGAACGTTTATAAACTATGGCACTTACGTCAAAAATGCTAACGAGTAAAATGAAAGACTTTTAATTAGGATTTCAAATGATTTTTTGACAATTTCTAGAGCATGAAAAAAATTATGACAAACAGTGTACTTCTTCACATATTTTTAATAGAATCGTCGCCATTTTGTTACTGTAAGCCGTCAATAATTAAAAAAATATATTCTCATATATTATTTTTCGTTATCATATAGTATGACCTAGACGCTCAATTTTTTTTGTCCGTAACAGCACTTGCTTTACAAAAAAAACTGCATTTTAAACCATAAAGGGATTTTCTGAAAAACGTAAAATTTTTGTTTTTTTGCAATAAATATTAAATTTTGTGAAAAAATGGTGGATATCAAAAATTAAGCATAGACTGATAGTGAATTTGTTTTTATTTATATTTATGTAAGATTAATAGTTTCGGAGATATTTAAGTTTATACATGACATCTGAACGTTTTATAGGATGAAATATTAGTTTAAATGTTAAATATCTTAGAAACTATAAAACTTCCATACAAAAATTTAAAAAACCGTATTAAATATCATTCTTAAAAATGCCTTTTTGTCTGTTTCTATATCATAAAAAATAAACAAGTTATGGCCGAAGCAATGTGCGTTTTCACATTTTTTTAACAAAACCTCGAGAGAGTCTGGCGAATCTTTAGTGATTGTAAATAACAGCCAGATTTGTTTTTTTTAATGGAATTATAGTATAGACTATCATGGGAAACATTTTCAGGACTGTGAAAATAAGGGCAATAATTTTTATTTTTGTAATTTCGCCAGACTCATTTGGTAATATCAAAATCAGCCAGACTTGTTTTTAACTATATTCCATGATAATATCGATTTATATAATAAATTTCAAACCTGTAAAAATAAGGGTAACGTATCCGAGAAATCGATCTGATTTTCCGATCAGCAGATTTATTGAAACAGTTCAGCCAGACTTACTTTGTTCAACAGGAGATAAGCCAGATTGCTTTTTCAGTTTCCTGATCTACTTAAGCAAATCTAAAAGATTCATAACTGGAAAAAAATAAGTTCAACTCATTTGTATTTTCCCTCTATGAACCCACCAGAAAATTTTTACCAGACTCAGAATTTGTTGATTAGTATCACTAACAGAGTAAACCTATCAATGTTTGCTGACTAGAAAAATAAGTACCAAAAAAATTCACTGGCTCTTAGACTGTATGCTCTGACAAAAATATTCATAATATAGTAAGAGTTTAAAATAAACGGAGGGTAAATTTTTTGACAATGTTCACGGTGATTAAACTGAAATTAATCGAAAACAAAACTTGTTCTTTTCTGTTAAATGTTAATGTCACTGAACTTAGTAATATCTAGTTGACGTTTCATTGGTGTTATCTGCCTGCTTTTCAGCAAGTCCATGTTTGGTATTGTAGTCAGTTTTCAATTTGTCAATAATTGGAGTCCGTGTGCAACAGGTGAAGCAATATTCTGCCATACGTCAAAAGTTTCAGAAAAGGGTGTAGATTACGAAATTGTTTGGGCCGTTCCTTACAAATGCATCGGGGGAGAGAAAACCACCCCCATTCACCCTCATTGCAAATAAATCCAGTTTAATTCATTAAAATACCAGAATTATGTCTAAAATATTGAAAACATTTCAAGATAAATTTCTTTTACTTTTTGAAGCTTATTTAGTGTTGCTGTTATTGATGGCATGGCAGAAGTACAAACGCTGTCATTTAAAAATGCTGTTTTTGTCTTAGATCTAGCAGAGCAATTTTCAAGGAAAATATTGACAAAATATGCGGAATACTCGGAAATACACGTAGGTTTTGATACATATTTGAAAGGATCTCTTAAGTCACTAGAAAGAAATAGAAGAGTAAAAGGTGTCCTACCTGTATAATATCACATTGATGATACAACAAATATTACGGAATATTTTTCCAACAAACTGATAGTTTCTGGAAACAAATGCAATAAAAAGGTTGTTTGTGCTTTCAAAGACTCAATAAAGGCTACAACTGCATTCGGTGATGTGACACATCTAAAAAGCTCCCACGAAGAAGCTGACACCAAATTGATTTTCCATTCTGTGGCTGCGTCAAAAAGAGGTTCAAATTTAATAAGAATTTACTCGCCCGTTACTGATGTTTTTATATTAGCATTGAGAAGGTTTCCGCTATTACCATTAGATACCGAGTTCATAAGCATTGGCTCAAGCAATCGTAAGATCCCTTTGCAACCGATTTATTGTAGTCTTGGTACATTGAAGATTAATGCACTTCCAGGACTTCATGCACTATCAGGGGCAGATGTTACAGGAGCTTTCAAGGGGAAATCTAAAGTCAGCTTTTGGAAGAAATTCTTGGAATAACCTACATCAACTTTGGAGGCTTTAGCTTTGTTGGGAAAAGATGAAGATTTGAATGTTTCCGTTTTTGAGGAGATTGAATCTTTTATTTGTGCAATATACTCTACAAGTAACAAAAGCTTCAGAAACCTAGCAGAATTGAGATGGTGGCAGTTCACACAAAAGCAAAGCTCCTGTGAAAACCTGCCTCCGACACTGGGAGCTCTAAGGCCGGCAATTCAAAGGTGCCATTAACAGTGCATGGAATGATATCGAGACACCATTGCACACCCTAATTTACCATCAGCCACCAACTACGGGTGGAAACTAATTAGTGATGAGTACGAAGCTGTTCCTTGTGACCTTCCTTGTGCACCGGATCAGGTAGTTAACCTCGTGAAGTGCTCATGTAAGAAAAATAATTGTACTGTACGGTGCAAGTGCTCATCGCAAAATATATTTTGTACGGAGATGTGTGAATGTGAAGGTCGTCCAGAGATTTGCACCAACAGTAAAAGAGATGAAGAACAAGTTTGTGATGATTCTGATGGTTCTCTCAATGATGTGTCCGACACTGAGTAACACCAGAAAATATTATGAACCTACCAGCAAAATATCTTTAACCTTCTCTTTACTTTATCAAAATAGTATTGAAAACAGAAACAAAATATGACTCTTTATTACTTCCACGTCCAGTGGAAGTATAGTAACGACAAAAAATTTTTAAAAATTTTTATTGTCCAAATAGGCTTAAAATGTCATGAAACGTCGAGATTTTAAGTTTGAGCGAAAAAAAATTTCTGTCTGTCTGTCTGTCGGTCTGTCTGTCTGTCATTCTGTCGGTCTGTCTGTCTGTAACTTTTTTTTGTGCGCACGTTTACTCTGGAACCGTTTAAGATATTGACTTGAAATTTGGTACACATATGTACTTTAACGAGATCTAGAACTAGATTATATTTTCATCTTGTTCCGTCGAAGGGTTGGGGGGGTAAATTGGGGTAAATTTGGGGTAAATAGGTCAATCAAGCAGGTAAGAGTCCATAAAATTGCTATTTAGTATATACAAGAGAAGCTAAGGTCTCAAAAAAATTTTTGGCATTAGCCACCCCCATTACCACCCCCACCCCGTTATTAAAGGGAATGAAAAAATAAGTGATTTAGTGTATGTACAGGAACCAGAAACCTCAAAATATTTTTTTACTTCATCCACCCCCCATTATCACCCCCCCACCCCACCCCACTACCGATGTGGGGTATCGTTTTATGGGTTTTTGGGGTAGAGGATTTCAAATATTATATTATTAAAGTTCCATAAACAATTATTTTCACATACAAAGTTTTTTCATTGTGAGTGACTTGGATAGAGAATATGGATGTGGAAGTAGTGATTCCTTGGGCAGCGGTTTTTTACTTATAAATGTCCTTATTATCAGAATAATAAATATGAATAAACATTAATTTTTAGCATTATTTAATTTCTTGATCCCAAAAACCTCGAAAATGAAATACGACTCAAATATTTTAATCACCGTTACCTTTATAGTATTTTCACACCGCCACCCCTGTCGGCCAAGGGATGATTGTTACGTATATCAATTCCCAGTGTCAAAAACTAAAAAGAAACTTATTTAGAATTGTTTTCAGTGACTTATACACAGTCAAGGCATTCTATAGGATTAAATCGAGTTTATTTCCAATGGGAGTGAAAAGGGGTGTTTTCCTCCACGCAACAACTTATTTTTAATTATTCTCAGTAACTTATACACAATCAACACATTCCATTAAATTAAATCGAATTTATTTCCAATCGGAGTGAATTTCGGTGGTTTTCTCGACCCAAAGAATTTCGTAATCTACATATTTTTTCAAAAATTTTGATGTATAACACAATATTGCTTCACGAAGTTGCACGCGGATTACAAATTGAAAACTGACTATTGTTATCTCGAATGCTTTTTGAAATAATTACAATTTAATCATTTTAACCCATCTTATGTGGACAAAAATATTTCTATGTCTAACAAATCTACAGCAAAAACAGACATGGAACGAGCTGTATCTGTCTGTGAGCATTGAACTGTTTGGGCGCTTCCGGACATTGCAGGAACTTGACTACCGTCAAACCCGCAAGAAATATAATATAAAATAAAACTAGAGGAAGCATTATACTCTTCGCCGATTTACTGAGCTTTTTATATAATTGTTACACATTCTATAGGATACTCTTCGCATTTTTCTTGTAAATAATGTTAGTTTTTGGACATTCTAAATTTTGTGATACCAACTTTGTTGTGAAAAAAAAAATATATGAAAAAATCACGATGTGAGGGGTCGAACCCGGGACCCTTGCCGCTACACCACCATTTCTTATTACTAAAATTGTTAACGAGTGTAATATATACCATTAGAAAATTTATTGTGATTATTAGGAAGCACACAGTAAAATGTATTAAAAAAAAAATAGTGATAGGAAATAACATTTCGCAAGGTTTCTATTTATTACAAACCATAAAAAAATGTAAAAAATATTTTTTTAAATTTTAAATTACTAATAACTTTTTTATTTACCAATCTATCTTGTTAAAAAACAATAGGGTTCTTCCTCTAGCTAACACTAAGTTACTCTCCAAATTTCAATACAATCGGATTTTTCTTTCTTGAGTTATCGTGCTTACAAGAAACGTGACGGACGGACAGACGGACATTTTGAAAGAATTCGTTCACTAGCATATAAAAAAATTTTCTCTACGAGCGATATTTACTGATTTAGAAATGTGCCGATCAAATACAATATACTCTTTGTTTTTGCGAAGAGTATAATAAGGCGTTAAAGAAAAAAAAAATGAAAATTGAAAAATTTAAAATGGCGGCTCGAATATGGCGGCTTATAGTTCTTTGTCAGAGAGTATGCCGAGGACGAAACACTGGCGAAGCCGGGCCGAACAGCTGGTTGAGAAATAAAATACAATTGTCATATTGAATACAGCAAAACTGGTCTCATATTCCTGGGGTTGTGACGCTGCCTCTGAAGTAGTTTCCACAAACACTGAAACAAATGAACACTACACTACAGTACTATCATTCGACGCGCGTTTCACCTACCATCTTGGCGTCATCTGGAGATGACTAAAATTGAGTTTTAATCATCTGCAGATGATTGTTAAGAGAATCATTTAATTTATTTTCCAATACGTTTCTTTAGATCTCCGATATCATGATCAAGCAACACTTTACTTTTTGGGCAGTCCCACGGGAATAGTTTGTTCCTAACTTCTCATGCATATAGTTTCAAAGGACCCCGCACAAAACATATAGGAAAGTGGTCCCGGTGAAATTGGCTCATATTGTAGGCACCGCCCGTCCTGGAATAAGTTTCGCCCGACCTACGGTGATCGTAATGGGGGCAATTTTAACTGTCTTTTTAATATTTTGAAAGAGATTGGGTAAAATTTTTTTAATTTTTTCGGATTAAAATGTTTTTTTTGGATTTCTCCCCCTCCGCTCATCAAAAAATTTTTTCTGGATTTCTCCCCCCCCCCCCCGCTCATCAAAAAATTTTTCGGACTTTTTTACGGGCCCGCCCTGAAAGCACTTTCTAGCTACAGGCCTGAGTATAATGTAGTTTTCGTAGCAGCCCAGTCGTTGATGGTATTTACCTCTAAAAACTTGCAAAATAAATTATATATTTTTTTAACGAGTTCGTGAAAGTGTATAGAATAATATCCTGAAAAGTTTACATTTCGCTCGGATGCAGAACATAAAAAAAATTGAAAGAAATAAAAAATGTTTCATCAATTTTTTCAAGATTTTGACATTAAGACAAGGTAGGAAAAAATAAAAAATATAGATACGTGTTTATAAACAAATAATGTCCTAACACAATTTATCGCGAAAGCCACGGTATTCCCGGAAAAAAAAACGGCTGCCCAAGGAATCACTACTTCCACATCCAGATTTTCAATCCAAGTCTCACAACGAAAAAATTTTCTATGTGGAAATAATTGCTTATGGAACTTTAATATTATAATATTTGAAACCATCTACCCCAAAAACCCACAAAACGATATCCCACATCTGTAGTGAGGTGGCACTTCACCCGACCGCACACTTACCACGACGCTGCGCGCCGTGGTTGTGTGGTCGGCTCTGGACCGGGATCTGATTCAGGCGCATAACTACTAATTTAAAATAAATTTTATTTGATTGATTGATTGGTAGTGGGGTGGGGGTGATGATAGAGGGTGGTAGTGGGGGTGGATGAAGTAAAAAAATATTTTGAGGTTTTTGATTCTTGTACACACACTAAATCGCATTTTTTTTCCTCAAATAGTGGGGTGGGGGTGGGTAAATTTTTTGAGAAATTAGGCTTCCCTTGTATATACTAAATGCCAATTTTATGGACCCTTACCTGCTTGATTTACCTATTTACCCCCCATTTACCCCCCAATTTACCTCCCAACCCTTCTACGGAATAAGATGAAAATATAATCTAGATCCAGATCCCGTTAAAGTACATATGTGTACCAAATTTTAAGTCAATATCTTCAACGGTTCCAGAGTTATCGTGCGCACAAAAAAGTTACAGACAGAAAATTTTTTTCTCTCAAACTTAAAATCTCGACGTTTCATGACATTCTAAGCCTATTTGAACAATAAAAATGTTCAAAATTTTGTTTGTCGTTACTATACTTCCACTGGATGTGGAAGTAAGATAGAAAAAAATAAAAACCCTTCAAAAAAATTCTTTCTTCATTGAGAACTGTTAAAAAGTATCTCAAAATAATTTTAATTTTCTTGCTTGATAATTTTTTTGATAAATATATATATTGGAGGCTGTAACTTGCCGAGAATTTGACCCACTGGCAAAAATAAAATATCACTATTTCGGGAAAAAAATTATACTTTTCGAATGTTCAAACACAAATTCGTTTACTTGTATGTATTTTTTCGAAAATATGATCAATCCCATAATGATGAGAAATAGCGATTTTCACGATCTTATCCTTATAAATATTGTTTTGAATATTCTGGAACTCTTCCAATATATTAACAAATGTATAAGAAATCCATTGGATATAGTTGAAATGTGGATAAATACAATGCAGTAAAGCCAGGTAAAAATTCATGCGAGTAACGGCGCGACAGATCTGCTTCTACCCAGCGGCTATGTGTGGTGTCTGTGTATATAATAATAATTTATTTACAAAAAATATGATTTACATGTATGCGTTCATAATTATATATTTTCCCTTCATACTCACTATTTATCCTCCTATTCACTAGAAAAGTTCGCAGAGTTACAAACTTACTTCACTATTTTTTTTTCCAGGAATACCGTGGTTTTAGCGATAAATTTTATTAGGACATTTTTTTGTTCAGAAACACGTGGTCTATTCACCTGTATTCTTTTTTTTTCCTACCCTGACTTAATTTCAAAATTTTGAAAAAAATGCATGAAAAAATTTATTTTTCACTTTTTTTTATGTTCTGCATCCGAGCGGATGTAAACTTTTCAGGACTTTATTCTATACACTTTGACGAACTCATTAAATAAAAATTATTCATTTTTCAGGTTTTTTGAGATTTCACTATAAGATTTTCTCTGTCGTCTGGGCTATACTGCCCTGCTATGACAAGAAGTCGTATCTGAGAAAATGTACTTTTAGAGAAATCAACTATTTTCTGAATTATGTTATTCCTCCTACATTTCATAATTCATCATTTTCATGATAATTGATCATTATATGTTTTACTGAAGCCTCTAAAGGTATCGTAGTGGGTTTTTTACCTAATATGTATAAGAAATAATCCCCAAATGAAGTCCTTTTGTCAGTTGTTCACGTTCTTTGTTAATTTTCTATTTCAAAATTACGGATAATATGAACTGTAATCTATGATTTGAAAATTGACGGCAACGATGCACTGTTCTTGCACTAATTATTAGATTAGGGTAACAGAAAGGGATAAGAGGAATAATTTATATCTAACAATATAACACTACTAATCATCAATTTTCAAGTATATTTAATGTCGACTTAGTTTTGTATATAAGCGGTGTAACTATATTTTATATTTACGGCGTTTAAAACGTATTTATCTATATTCTATGTTCTTTCTCTTAACATAAGAACTACAATTAAGACAACTAACTTTAGATGCTTTCCATCGGAAGATGAGTAATTTTAATGTACAAATACTACATTTAAGGTCATCTATTAGTGGAAAGATTGACTACATTATAGATTCCGTTTTAAAACTATAATTTAATTAATATTCTTCATTCTGTTAATAATGAGTACTCGAATTTATAATAAATTTTTTAAATAATTAAAATTTAAAAGACAATTTTATTATTTTATATTTACGTTTATTTATTATTATTATTATAACATTTATAAGAATTATGGCGACTGGTTTAGCTAAGCAACAACACCAAACATTTATCATAAGCCTTAATTCTTCTCCATTGTGTCTAATTTAGAGAATTACATTTTAAATATTTATCAATTTTCATAGTGACTGGTTTCAGTAGATTATTTCTCGCTAATATATCTCCATTACCACATTTAAATTTACAAGATAATCTCGATTTGAATATAAATTATGTTAATTTTAATAAATAAGTTTTTATTTATAAATATTTATGAACAAATTTTCGAAATTCTTTTGTCAGTATAGTTTGTTCACCTAACACCCACAGCGACCGCCTCAGGGTAGGTCGAACTTTAATCCTAAATTTGAGTTCTGTGGTGAAAGGTGTAGCCCCAATACACGTGGTTAATTGAATAAATTGCACGAGTACTGTAAAGAGGCCTTTGCAAATGTCGCTAGATTATTACCCTCGTTATAAATCTAACCAATAGGAAACATCAAATGTGAACCACGTGACTTATTTAGATAAGTGATTATTTTGCGAAAATAATACAGGTCTACAAAAAAGATCTTGTCCTAAGGTTATGATCTAACTATTCTGTATTATTTTGACGCGCTGAAGCAAATTTTCAGTTGCAAATGTAAATAATGTAATGTAATGTAAATTTAAATTTACTTCTGGCATTACGCTTGGATTGTATCAGAAGTTAGTAATCTACATTTGCAATTTTTGTGATGACTTTAAATAGTCAAACTTTGTAAAACATTTACTTCTGACCAATCTTTATCATATTGCATAGACAGCGCCGTTAATACCTAGTTGTCACACTCCACAAGAAATGGAGTATTGGCTGAAGCATTTGTATTTTCATTCTTTGTCTACCGTGTGGCACTGATGAGCCTGGGAAGGCGAAACACATCTACCACCTTTGAGAAATGAATGGCTATGCAATGGGCTTCAACCAGCTCTTTTAAGACTTTTAGTTCTATGGTTTGTTGCACCGAAAAGTTTAGAGTATAACCAGACTGAAAAAAGTCAGAACCTCGGTCAGAACATTCTAGTGCGCCATCTATGATACGCTAGATTTACTATATATATATTGAGAACGCCAATCATGCCTCCTGCAATGTTTGACGATTTCTTTCTGCTCTCGAGGGGTTCTTATAAATCTTAAGAGACGACTTAGGACCGGAGTCATGTGATGACGAAAAAGATAATAATTTTATATTTACTGGTAATTTCCAGCTGCTGTCTCCAGTAGCTCTGCCTTCGATGATTCAGTACACTTTATCTGATATTTGTCTTAAAATCTAATCACCTTTCTTAATTTCTGTTCACTTTTATATTATCATCTCACAAGGTTCTATGATGTCATCGATGCCTTGAAACAGACTTGAGGAACTGGTGATGTCCCTATAAAATCAGCAGGCGATCCAACATAGAATCGCACATGATGTCAAACTTAAAGTTAATTAATTAATAAATAAAACGAGATTTCGATTATACTATATATATATTGAAATAAAAGTTAAATGTTAATACATTTATAAATTTCTGTAAAATGTCTGTCTAATTATATATAAAACAATTCAGATCTGCAAGCCAAACATGGCGAGAAGGGACGCATCCCGCATAATTACTGGATTTCACCATCATGGTAAAATACAAATAACTATGAATACAGTTATAAAATAACTAGAGAATATCCGATCAATATCCCTGATTCTAGTAAGTCTCGAATATTCTACAGTTACCCCAGAATTATTTATTTATTTATCAAAACTGAAAAAGAAAAGAGTTCTAGGTAATCAAATGCGACAATCAAATAGAACAAATATGTTACCAAAAACAAACGGTAGAGCAAGAAATATCGGGGTGTGCACAACAAAGCTGTTTTTCACTTAATAATTACACAGCCACACACAAAAAAAATTAAGTTTATTTTCCAAAGGTGAAAGCTACCTATGTTTTTTGAACCGCTGGTTCCAAATATCACGTAAAAAATATATGTTTCCTGCTCAGTTTTTCGCTAAATTCGGGAGTTAAATGGCTATTTGGTCATTCAGGGAGGGGATGGTTCCAACCCACAGGAGTTGTTTTGGCGTTTCCTGGTCAAAAGATACTCGGTTTTTCAACATTCCCTGTAATAACCCCGATCTGTCAAGCCTTCACAAGCGTAGTACGGGAAAATTAGAACAAGGGATCGTTTTTTTTTTCATTTAGAGGTAGTTTCAGAAGAGTGGAGGTAATTATTGCAATTATCATGTTACTCGCCCTCAAAAACTGGAGGAAACCATTCTTCAGCTCTTTCGTAGTATTTTCGGAATGTTTTGTCATTCAGGGGGGGTGGTTCCAACCCCCCACCCCCTGGGGGTTGTTTAGGCGTCTCCTGGTCAAAAGATACTCGACTTATCAATATTCTCTGTAATAACTCCGATTTGTCAAGCCCTCACAAGCGTAGTACGGAAAAATCAGAACAAGAAATATCGGGGTGTGGAAATATCAGGTCGTCTTTTTTCATTCAGAAGAGTAGGGGAAAGTATTGCAATTATTGTGTTACTCGTCCTCGAAAACTGGAGAAAACTGTTTCTCAGCCTTTTGCAGTATTTTCGGAATGTTTGGTCATTCAGGGAGGGGGTGGTAATAACCTCCGGGGGTTGTTTTTGGTGTCTCCTAGTCAAAAGATACTCGACTTGTCAATATTCCCTGTAATAACCCCGATCTGTCGAGCCCTCACAAGCGTACTATGGAAAAATCAGAACGGTAGTAGTAGTTTTTTTGGGGAAATAAGTACACCACCATCGTTTCCGTGGTACGGTAGAACCTTGGGAATATGTGACGAGAGCCATTTTAAAAGATTTAGAAGTTTCATTTCAAGGCGTGTCGTTTTATTAGATTTAATAGCCATTTAACCCCGAATTTAAGGATGAAATGTCAATTTGCGGAAAACTGAGCAGTGAAACATATATTTTTGACGTGATATTTGGAATTAGCGACCCATTAGTGACTATTATTAAATTTACAAAAGACATAATAAAATACACAAAACAATATCAAAATACCCACGAAACTAAAGTGTTGGCCAATCGATTTACTAAATATTAATTTTCAAACGACAAAACTTTACTGCATAATTTATTCAAAAATACATCTTAAACAGTAATACAAAAGCTTAAATCTCGATTACAAAATAACAGCCACCAGCCGTTAGCAAAGTTACAATGAACCAAAGTACTCCAGTCAACGAATAAGTTGTAGAAGACATGGATGGGCGCAGAATCTTCCTCTCCAGGAATGTGTTGGAGGTAGTTAGGAGGTAAACATACTAAAAGTCCACGCCCTGCCGCTTCAGGGGGGAGGGGGTGGGGTAGGAAAAAATCATGTTAGGCATTTTTTATGGGAAAATTTTGTTAATGAAACTTGTTCAGAATTGTCCAAAAATGGTAAATTCAAAATTTAATCAAAATAGAATTTTCTTGTTCAGGAATGTGTTCGGGGTATGTAATTTGAAATGAAAAATAAAATTACATCTTATAATCTTAAAAAATGCCTAATATGATTTTTTTCCGCATATTTTGGTATGCAGGTGGCTTTCCATTATTTGTAGCGGGAGAATGTTTTTTTTGTCATAAGTAGATCCTAATTTGTTCTATACTTGAGTAAAATTTGATTCAAATCGGAAACAAAATAAAAAAGTTATAAGGGTGTCTTCATTTTAAGTGATATTCAAGAAAACGTATAGATTTCGACAAAATATTACGTTAGTAAATACGTCGAGTCTTAACCGTTTTGATAGAAACATTTCAGATACCTAATTAAGTTATTTAATAATTATCGATGTTGGCTGATGGCGAATACCTCCGAAACTATAACACATAGGAAGAAAATGAATAAAGACATTCTTGTGGGAAATTTAATAAAATGTAATTTTGCATAGAAAAATTTTGTCCATACGACGACGCATCGTTTCCGAGTTGTTAGCGAAGAATCAAAAAATGGAACTTCCCCCCCCCCCTCCATGTCCTTTACATCTCATTCGTTGACTGGACTAAGTTAAATAAAAGCTTGTAACAAATAATATCATTTTTCAGATATACATATCCACATTTATTTATTTTTAACACGTAGTGACATGGTTTTTATTACCGTGGGGGATCCGTTTTAAAGACCGTCACCTTTCTTGCATGGATTCTACTTCTATTAAGATCCTTATCAAACGTTAATTAAAACAGCATTTACATAATAAACGAATTTAAATGTGCCGAATATATTTTTCATTAAAACTCGCACCACCATAAAAACATTTGTTGTATGAATTAAGTAAGATCCAGACTCGGGTTCCGTCCAAACAAAAACCGAATCTCGTGGTATTTTTATGGCGTTTAGCACACTAGTCTGGAGGCGGCTGGTTCAATTCTCCGCATGCTTTGATCGTTTCTAAAAACACTACGCCGGGCAGATTGTTTTGTCTTCCGAAGTTTAGTGGCACATATTGACGTTTGGCGATTCTTGTAAGCGTTACGTTTTTGTCCCTTTGTTAAGCCATCATAGCGTCGGCAATGAAAACTATGCTGTTGCCCACCTGACCAGATGTTTCCATTCAACGCCGGTGGAACGAGAGCGAGCGAAATCTATATCACCGGGGTTGCCAATTTTCAGCAGATTTTCATTACTAAAATGAAACAGAATAGATAAACATTATACTCTTCGCCCATTTGTGGAAGTTTTTATATAATTGTTGAACATTCTGAAGGTATTCTTCGCAATTTTTGAAAATAAGCACTTTTTTATATGTAATTGCTATATTTTCTAATTTTAATCATTTACTGATGATTTCGACTTTGTTAGCGAAACTGTAATCAATATTTTATTTTTGTACAATAATATCAGAGGCGAGCGTAGAGACGTCTTAACTGTGCTGTATTTCGATACTCCAGTGAAGCAACGTGCAGCGCGGTTAGTACTTGGATGGGTGAAATCCGTCTTGGGAAACACAGCGATCTCGTCCCACCTTCTAGCGGCTTGTATATCAGCGTATACGCGGAAGCTATGTAATTTCAAGACGAGGATTACGTAGTGGATATATCATCCTTCGGAGGGGATGTAAAGCAGGTGGTCTATTAAATGTTAGGCAAGTAAGCAGCTCTACTTCTGGCGTCGCGTCGGTGATAGGCCCTGGTAGCGGAAATAGGCCGACGTTAAATAAATAGTTTTAAAAAAAAAACAATAATATCAACATCACAACCCTCTTCAGACACACTTTTATTATTGCAATGTTTTATAACTTTTCTTTTTACCTGTTAATTTTCTTCAAAACATCAGCATTCCTTCTCCAACTGACACTAACTTATGGTATTTCTAAAGTCAGTTGGAAAACTATAAAAACATCCTATTATAATAAATGATATAATTTTAATAAACAGCCTCATAGAAGCCTCAAGAGAAGTCAGTCAGTCAATGACTTTTTCTTTTGTTTCGGAAGGCCTCCAAAAAGCCATACTAATAATTACATTGGTTTGGTCTACAGAAAAAAATGTCTTGCCCTATTCTCATCTAACTTTTCTGAGGTTTTTGTTGCGCTGAAGCAAATTTTGGACAAAAAGAAATTCTATCGTATCAGTTTCTCTCTACCACCCCTTTTTATCTCTTAAGGGTGGCAAAGGGAAACTGACAATAGATTTTTTTTACCAAAATTGGCTTCAGCGCATCAAAATACTTAAGAAAAGTTAGATCAGAACCTTAAAGCAAGACTTTTTTTTTACCCTTTTTAAGGGATAAAAGGTGGAGAAAAACTGACACGATAGAAAACCATTTTTTTGCCCAAATTTTGGTTTCAGCGCGTCAATATACTTCAGCAAAATTAGATCGGAACCTTAGAGCAAACCAGATCTTTTTTTGCCCTTTTTAGAGAATGGTAGATGAAAACTGCAAAATTGTTTTTCTCCAAAATTGGGTTCAGCGTGTCAAAATACTTCAGAAAAGTTGAATGAGAACCTTAAGACAAAACATTTTTTCTCCAGACCTGTGATATTATTAAAATAAAAGTTACTAGAACCACCTAAGAAAACTGAAATTATAATTTTGCAGAAAACAATTCTATCCACAAATATTACTACACTAGACGCACCACACTAACACCCGTAATTAACTGACTCAGAGCTCCAGATGTTATATCTGAACTCTACTCTAATGTGAAGGTTAAGTTAACTTAAGGACTCACCGTGTCGTTAAATTTAACACATCTGGTCGACTGTAGTCCTTACGGGGCCTACAGACAACCCAACCAACCAGCCAACCTTCTCGGTATACTTCGAAAATTGCCATGACATCTCATAAAAGTGAGCTGGTCTGCTGGAATTCCAGCGTCTTCAAAGCGTACCGACAATGTTGGCTTCAGCAGTTTTACGAGTTCGCATGGCAATCTTCAAAGTGCACCGAGAAAGTCGGTTGGTTGGTTGGACGCCTACTTTGTGCAAGTAATAGACATAGTATAAGTGAGAAAGCACTATACATTATTTGAGGGGATCAATGTACACACACAGTTCCACCAACACGACTCCAGTCAGCGTCAGCCCGTTCGCGCATTTTTTGGAACTTTTAGCACGTTAACACGACGCTGTAAAATCTAGCCCGCTTTAGCGATCGCCGCAGTGTCTCCCCCCTCCCTGCTCATCAAAAAGAAATCATCGCCCGTTTTTCTTCAATCTAGCCCCAATTTATGCTAGGATTTAGCCCGAAAAATAATATAATGCTGGCAGCACTGATCTTCCCTGAATATATACTTTACTATATACTATTACTATATGACTGTTTCTTACACAAAGTTGTCGAATAGAAAAGTGGATGTACTGTATGAGCTCCGTCCGTAATATTTAAGTTCGATTTTCGTATTATTCCATCGCAGACAGGATTTATAATGATATCCCTGGTAGCAACGCTTCGGAATGATCATTTCAACTGACATTAGAAATACTATACCATGAAAATACGATCGAATAGCTGATCTTGATTACTCGTGCTTACAAGAAACGTGACGGATGGGCGGACGGATAGATGGATGGCTATTTTGAAAGTTACTCAAAATTCGTTCACTAATACATTGACATAAAAATTTTTAGTCTACATGTGACATATAAGATAATAATAGCAAAGTATGAACCAAGTGTACCAGTATACCGCCAGTTTTCGAGAATTATTATAAAGGAACGAATGTTTTCTAGATGATAGTTTGATTTTTTTTGTAGGTTTTCAGGGTAATTTTAATGTAAAGTAGAAACCAAGAACACAATTGAGGTAAGGACAAGAAGGCCGTCGTTCTGCTTATAAAGAACAGAATAAGGCACAAAATAAGAGTGATAACAGAATAAAATGATACAATTTCCATTAATAATATTAAGAACCAGAGTTCAAGAATATATCAGGTTTATGGAAAGTATCAGTTCATAAATATCATCATAAATATCATTATATCAAGAAGTAGAGATATTTCTACGAGTATTTTTTCAATATATCCGGCTGTTCCCGAATTAAAAAATTTTTTAATTTTTTTTGTTGAGGTTTGACGCCAGTTAAGGTATGACGTTACTAACTAACTTTTTTCAATCGCTAGATGCCCTCGAAGAAAAACCAAATGTACACGGCTCTTTCAGAAAACATCTGCACACTGTAGGGGCGATAGACAACCGACTATCCACGAGGCCCGAGGCACAAACACTTCGGCATTGATTTTTCTGTGCTGGAGGAAATAAGGAATGCACCCCTTTGGGTTAGAATGTGGCCTGAATGGTGGAATTCACTAAATTCGTAACGGTAGTATAATAGTCCACATGGTCTGAGTGCGGCGGCCTTTCGTTGCCCCGCTAGAAGAAGGGGAAGAGACTAAAGGTGCGGGAACAGAAGGAACCCAAGGCAATGAATAACATCAAATTCTTTCGTCACCTCCTAGCCGAGCTGCTGAGATCTGTCTGCATCATCATCCAGTATGTCGTATATGATTGGATACTGACGACGACTACATTCGGCCATCCTGGTCTTCAGGATTGTCTCCGTTCCTGTGATCCTTATTCTGCGAAAAACAACACAAAATATTACGCAGAGAAACAGATGACAACAGTAATTAATTGTCTTTTGTCAGAGGCACCAAGACGTTGCTGTGACTTGCCCAAGACAACTGTTGTCCAATCAGGGTGCAAAACACAGCGGCGTGTTGGCACTTTTGACGAGAGACAACTGTTGTTATCCAATTAAGGTGCAAAACACAGCAAATGTCGGCATTTCTAACGGAAGACAAATGGTGTCATAGAATCAGGGTGTAAAACACAGCAACGACAACGTGTCAGCCCGTCTAACCCCACGAGTTACATAGTTGATATCATAAATAGCGTATTTTAATATATGTAAATATAGTTCAGGCTACTTTCTTAAGCTGGTCATGGGGTATTCGTAGATCAGTGCAGTGCATAGAAAATTTTGAACAATAATACCACTGTATTTTTTTTCATTTAATATGCCTGTTTTGAACTTTTATAAAAATAATTAAAACTGTTAAAAATTATTGAAAAGAAATGTCTCATGTTTTTAAAATGGAAGCCGCCACTTTTACACTGTCTATGCACTGTTCCACGATCACTTCGTGGCCGGCTTGTTAGAATTTTACAGCTTAAATATTTTTTCATGGCCTTTCTTTTGTTGAGAGAAAATTGGCCGTAGTTCTGTTTTTCTCGTCCGATATTAAACTTGAAAAAAGGTCTAAAAAAAAAGTTGAATTTTCCATCGGAATCAAGGAAAAAAATTACCTTTCCATTCAAAAAAATAAGAAAGTTGCTGATAAACCGGAAACCTGAACCTGAAAGTATCTTTGTTCGGAAATTAACACGAACTGTTCGATGAACTAAAGGCACATTTACACGTGGATAATAAAGGAAAAAATTAAAAACTTAAAATTTTAATCAGAGAGTGATGAAAAATGTTTTTCAACCTATTTGAAAAACATTTCTTTTACGGACAATGCTTGGCTGTTCATTTATTTTTTAATGAGTCCCATACATGTCCTATCCATGTATTTCGAGATATTTGCAAAAATCTATGGTCTGCGCCATTCTTTCAAGATGGAGGCGTGAGCTTAAGGATTAATGTGAGGAGGTTTACTACGTTCATCGTTGACAAGTTTTATTGGATTTTTTTTACTAGATCTAGTGAAATGTTGATTATAAAAATATATTTTTATTCGAAAACTCAATTGTGGCTTCCGACACCCGTTTCGCAAAAATAAAAAATAGCACCTCTTTTTCCTTATCCTCTTTCTAGTCCTATCAATGAATAGTTTCTGGAGGGAAATGCCGAGATCACAATTTTTGACTGTTTGGACTATTTAGGAAGTAAACATACCAAAAGTCCCCGAACGTAGGAGGTGGGGGAGGTGCAGAGGGGCACGAAGAAGATCCTGGTTTTTGGTTTTTCGCTCGTATTTCGAAAACGGATAGCCCTAATCAAAAAGTGGCTATATGCAAAACTAATGCTGATTAAATTTTCTACAATAATGTTTCTATTAATTTTTTTCGTATCTGTTATGGTTCAGTAATGAATTGTATATCTCGTGACTGTATTCTAACTTTATTATAAAATTATAAAATGAAAATTTAATAATCATCGTAGAAAAAAATTTCTTGTACAGATATCCGTTTCACAGCGGACTGAACTCAAATATCGAATAAAAAATGTCTTTGCGTCTTTAAGTGAGTATGTGCGTGTATATATATATATATATATGTATGCGTGAATACCGTTTCTTGTAAACACGATAATTTCTGTTAGACTTAAAATATTTAATTACAATTTGGAACATATGTAAAACAGCATATTATAATAATCCCTATTGAAATTGGGCCATATCTGTAATACATGGTGATAAACTTTCACTTCATAATAATCTTATTAAAAATACCATGTTCCATATTTTAGGATAACATTGATATATCATCTAGTTTATAACATACACCCGGTATATTGCGATTTATAAATCTTATACATCTTCATATTTTTGTATGCTTAATCAAAACCCTTATAACATTTTGGCCTGAAATCAAAATAAAACCTATTTTACGTAAGAGTTTGTTAGCCTCTGGTTATCACCTTGTATTATAGATATGGCCCAGTTTCAATATGGATTATTGTAATATGCTGCTTTACATATGTTCCAAATTGGAAAAAAATATTTTAAGTCTAACAGAAGTTATCGTGTTTACAAGAAACGGTACGCACACACACACTTACAGACGCAAAGACATTTTTTATTCGATATTTGAGTTCAGTCTGCTGTGAAACGGATATCTGTACAAGAAATTTTTTTCTACGATGATTATTAATTTTTTTTGTCAAGAGATATACAATTCATTACTGAACCAGAACAGATACGAAAAAAATTAATAGAAACATTATTGTAGAAAATTTAGTCATCTTTAATTTTGCATATAGCCACTTTTTGATTAGGGCTAACCGTTTTCGAGATATGAGCGAAAAACCAAAAACCGGGACCTTCTTCGTGCCCCCTGCACCACCTCTTACTTTCGGTAACTTTTGGTATGTTTACCTCGTAAATAATCTAAACACAGCTTTCAAGTCAAAAATTGTGATTTCGGCATTTCCCTCTAGATCCCCTTATTGAACGTTCATTGACAGAGCTATTCAGGTACCAGTGCATATGCTGCCTTGTTTTATTAAAACAAAACATTACAAAGAGCTTTAGTTTCAAACCTTTCTTAGGAATCGAAATAATTAACATAGGAGATATTATATGGCTTAACAGCCCTTGAGGCCCAGTCATATAAATGGCGAATACAAAGAGCTTTGAAAATATGTTATCTCTCATCAAAACTGGCAACGCTGCCAGCTCCACAATGAATAGAACTCACAAACTAATATTTCTTGTCAGCGCCTACTTGAGCTTTTGATGCTTACAAGAAGAGCTACCTCACTTTAATAGACATTAAACTTTTGTTTGGTACCAGCTCCTTTATTACTTCGGATTAGTATTAATATGGCTACGCACTGTTTCTCGGCCAGCTGTATAAATAATTCCATGATGAAATTTAAAGGAAGTCAGAAGAATATTGATTAAAGATATTTGTATTTGTAACTATTTAGTTGGTTTCAGGGTGTGACAAATGTTAACATATATGATATTAAGATTTTCCTAAAGGGTATGCATTGTAGTAAATACTAATAAAAATAGGTCAAAAAGCCCTATAGCCTAGTAAATGAAGACATTTCGTCTGGAAAAAAAATACGAGAAAGCTGGTTTTTTGTGGAGACCTTCATTGAGGTGCCCTTAGTACATCCTGAGAAGTTCGAGCAATTTGAGCCATGGGGGGGTCAAGGGGGAATTTTCAGTTTCTTGCCATTATCTCGAAAAGTATCACTTTTTCGACAAAAATAGTTATGAGCAAAAACATTTATTATAAAATTCTGCACAAAAAAGGTCATTACACTTTTTTTCGTAGGATTAATCGTTTTTGAGTAAAGGTTACGGAAAGATACAGTGTCTGTATTTTTTTATTTTAACAGTAACAAACACTAGGCCTAATCCACATCTGACACTCAAAACAACCCTTTGCATAAATCATTCGTTCTCTTCTAGTAGATCTAATTCCGTGTCAACTTCATCGTCCTTTCCATAAAGAACTTCGTCAATTGGCTGATCAGTTAATGGTATCGTATCTTCAAGTATATCTTCATCTAGCTCCGTTGTTACTATCTATTTCTTCCGTCGCGGCGTTCAAACAAGATTGCCCACGGCAATGCCCGCATACTGCAGAACAGCGGAGACCTAGTTTTCTACAGCTACAACTAGCGTTACTGCCTTTGGTACAATTGCAGAATATAGTATTGATCAACTGATTGGGAGCCGGTAAGGTTTTGAATAGGTTCCAATCTATTGTTGATGATCTTCCATCCCCAGTCTTCAGGATTTAAGTCATTCTACTGAGACTAGAACCGACGCGCCTCTGGTGGTTGTAAGAAAAAGCAAACGGTGCGCGGCGGTTGGCGGTTGACGGGAACGTTGAATAATTTTGATGGTAACATTTAAAATATATTAGAGTAGACGAAGGAAGGGCTGGAGTACATGGTGGAAAATTTTATCATTTTGGTTTGGCATAAATATGTTTTTAAATGTAAAAAATGTGCCGATCACAATGGTAATGTCCAAATTTTTCAAAAATGGGCCCCTGTGAAATAGTTTCGGAAAGCTGAAAAATTGCACATTATGTATAATGTTAATTGAAGACCTAAGTGGATAAAGGTGTTATGTCGCATTTTTAAAAAAAACTAATTTATGCAATTTTATATAGATTTAACACCCAATAAACGGTGAATTCGAAATTTGTAATATTTTATAGGAACTTTCTAATTATAAAGGCGCCTTGTCATACATACAACCAGTAATTTTAGTGGATGTACACAGTTTTGGACAGAAAAATCTAGTTTCATAACAGCTTGATATTGTTCTTTAATATTAGTGTAAACAAAAGAACATAACCCAAAATTATCTATTTTGTGAGGTATTATTCATTTGAATCGAAGACAAAATAAATAAGTTCCAACTCAAAACCGTTTTGTTTAATTTACTCAAAACTTTAAATGTGTGACATAACACCTTTATCCACTCAGGTCTTCAATTATTTCTTTTCCTTGCAATTTTCTGAAAAAAAAAATGGTAAGAATAAAAGTTGTTTGATATCATGTTTTCCATACGGAGAAAATATGAAAATCAATGTTTTACACTTTTCAGAAAATTTATATTGGAAAATCACTCTGGAGGGAGAGTATTTTAAAAGGATAGCACACACTGTAAAATTTGGACATCACCATCGTGATCACTCTGCATCTTTTTATAGATAATAACAAATTTCTCCCAAGGGCAAAATTTTATCAACTTAATCACCAGCTCTCCCTTCGTCTACTGTACTTTTGTTAGGGTGCTTTTGAAAGCAGGACTGTGCATGTCTGTAGCTAGAAAATGCTTTAAGGGTGGGCAAACAATCTTTCAGAGGGGGCCCGTGGGCCAAAAATTCGTTTTTTCCATTTAAAAATAGCTACCTCATTATTTTCTGAGGTCGCCGTAGGTCGAACGAAAATTATTCCAGGACGGGCTACGCCCGTCCTGGGCCACACATAGCTACAGGCCTGGGACTGTGCCACATTTGATAATAATTATATGTATTAAAATAGGTTTAGCACAGTTTCTGAAACTCCGGTATTATATTGTACATACTAATAGTTTACATAATAAAAATATTCAATTAATGCTTAATACTTACTCTATTTTAAACTATCGGATTATTTTGATACTAATGACAGCGTACCTACAATACATATCTACTTTTGTATCCATATTTCTTTCGTAACCTTAAGGATGGGATTTTACAGAGTGAGAGGGAAATATGCGTTTATTTTCGGTTTATTATAAATATATAAAAAATCATAATTGGTATAATCTTTAACATAGTTCAGATACTTCCCATTGCTCTAAGGAATACAACCATATACAGTTTTTATCATAAATTTTGTTTATAGTTAAATGCCTTAAACTCGAATAATGAAATTAGGAACTATTTTCATTGACAAACTACGATATTCAAATACAACAGAAATTTACAATCAAAAATATATATAGTTGTATTCGTTTCCAACTAGGAATAGGTCTGAGTGTCAGGCTCCAACTGACTAGGGCTCGTCTGTATGGAATACTCCGAATGCACTGCAGCCTCCTGGGCTTATTGTGCTTACCCTGTTTTTTAGTTTTTAGTTTTTAGTTTACACTTGTCCATTTTAGTATTCCTGTGTCACTGACAAGGTGATACAGGTCTGAAAATGGACGAGTCTTGATGGTTTCCGGGTCTGTTTGTGTTTGCCCGTAGATATTATACCTTCTGCGGACCAGTGCCTCGCAGTCATGTATAATATGTTCTACAGTTTCTGGTACCTTACCGCATAGTCTGCAGTTAAGGTCGCCAGCAAACTTTCCAATTAAATGCAGGTACTTCTTGACGGGAAAGTGTCCCGTCAGAAGACCTGTTATGATTCTCAGCTGAGTCCTGTTCCTTGTGAGCAGTTCTTCAGTTTGTTTTGAACATGGTCCATTGATAAGTGTTTTCCCATGTCGATTTCCTGGAATATTTCTCCAGTAGTGGTTGTGTTTGCTCTTGACCCAGTCTTTAATTACCTTTCTGGCTGAGCCTTTTGTGATACCCAGTGCAGGTTCTGGGCCATAGAATATATTCGCTGCTCCTTGTCTAGCAAGTTCGTCAGCTTTCTCGTTGCCCTCTATACTGGTATGTCCCGGCACCCAGAGTAGTCTTACTCTGTTCCGCTCACCTAGAATTTTGAGCTTAGTTGTATTCGTTAGAACAATAACAATTCTTTAAAACAGTTTTAAAGATTATACTATGTTTGGTTTTTTAATTACTTATAATAAATCGATAATAAACGCATATTTCCCTCTCACTCTGCAAAATTCTATCCTTAATGAAGTCCATCCATTAAGAGACAAATAAATTTAAAAAAAAAGTTGTCTAGTTTGTTTCTCTTTATTTTAAGAACAAATACAGTTTTTACATTTATTTTATTGCTTTTTTTATTATCGTGCAATATTTAAATGACTGAATGAAATTTAGTTGCAAAAAGTATATCTTCTATAAATTCCACCCCCTTATAACATAGAATATTGCTGTTTGGGGATTATCTACGAAGACAAATAGAATATTTATAAAGCAAAACAACAACAGTAGAAATTAGAACTAATTTATCTGCAACCGCATTTACTATTTGTTTTTCTACTACTTCTACTATTTGTTTATTACTCTTTTTGTACTGCTTGATGACTTCTAACCATTTTTTAAATCGATTAATGTCTTTATTGGATTTGGGAATGGGTGTCTTTGTGAAACTTTGTCCTCAAAATTAGACACACAACATTTTATGTACGTACTGTACTGTATATTTTTTAAACGATTGATCCTACGAAAAAAAGTGTAATGGTGTAATGACCTTTTTTGTGTAGAATTTTATAAGAAATATTTTTACTCATGACTATTTTTGTCGAAAAAGTGATACTTTTTTGGAGATAATGGCAAAAAACTGAAAATCGACCCCGGCTGCTAAAATCGAACACTTTTGTGGGAATTAGGAATCATCGACTTTATATGAGCACTTTTTACTTGTTCTTGAATCAACATCTTCTCAGAGGCTTTTGATTTGCTGTTCTATTCCAAAGCATCCTGCTGTTTCCTGTATACAGAACAACAATTTAATAAATTTAATTTTTATAAATTTTACTAGATATTAACAAAGTCCGCCCCTGAAATGTCCATAGAAAATCCGATATATGTTTATTACTAACCTTTTTGTAGGTTTCTGTGACTAAATTGTCCATTTCTGTATTCTTCCGTAAACTTATGCTATACTATTCTGTTTTTCTGTTATTTTTTGTTCTGTTTATTTTTTCCTGTTATGTTTCATTTAGTTGTGTTCTATTCCATTCTATTCTAGTTCTCTAAACGTTCTCACGAAAAGCCTCGACTCCAGAAATCAGTTTCCATTTTTGGCGTCATATTTTCGACGGATCATTGATTCATCAGATGGGTTGATCAGCTTACTAAATTTGTGTGGATTTTCTGACAGGGGGTCCACTGTTCGTTGAAAAAATGAAATAAATTAATTTAAAAGGAATTTGCGTGGGTTATAGAAATAAATGAGAAGTGTTTTTCCATACTGTCAAGAAAATTTCAGTACATGAAAACAAAATTTACGTTGGATACCAAAGGTTGTCAGTTATATTTTCGCCTCAAATACTAATATAAATTCCAATTTCATTCAGTAGAAGTGAAAAACTTTTTACATTTCTCATATTTCGGTGAGAAATGTAGGCCAAAACATCGACAGCCAAGTTTTATTATTCCAAGAATTCCAATAAATTAATAGAAAAGCCCCCTAACAAGCTGTATTGTTCAGAGCGTGTAGAGTTGAGGCAGACGCATCGAGAATTGTGTTCGGTGAATGTGTGTGTCGTGAATACATACACATTTGGACGGGCTGTCCCAATCGGTTGATAGAAAGAAATAAGAAGTTCGGAGAGTCGGCGGGCTGGAATTTGCATTTGGTTGATTGGACCGGGATGATGGAAGGCGACTCTTGGGGCCCATCCATCACTTACCTGCGCTAGCGAAACAGCCTGGCTCATGTGTGCATCGCCTCTTCGCAAAGTGACATTCCGTACACCACTTGCACCTATTAACGTCGAGTGTTGTTGCTACTTTCCATATGAAATATGCGAGGGAGGAGATATTATGGATCGAATTACAGGGTGATTACTTTAGCTGTACGGTATTGGAGGCTTGTAGTATTTACGGCCTTTTAAGCTTTGCGTATGTGAGGTCGTAAAGTTACTTTAATCTAATTTGTGCTAATAACGCAGGCGACTCTTTTTTCAAATATGTTGTGACGTTGCCATTCTAAATGGATTGACGTTATTGGCAGACGTGCGTTTGATACTATAAATCATGCCCTATTATTAAAAAACTCGAATCATATGGTATTCGCAATGTAGCATTATCGTGGGTTAAGTCATATCTAACAGGAAGGTCATAAAATGTAAAAATTATGGAAGACGGCAGAAAATATATTTCATATAGCTTAAGTATTAACACCGGATTCCCGCAGGGGAGTGTACTATGCCTATTATTATTTTTGATTTTTATCAATGATATAATAAAAAATATTGACAACACTTTCTTAACACTCTTTGCTAATGATACGCCTTCTATTATTTCTGCCAATAACATTGAAATCCTTAGCAAAAGTGCTACAAATTGCGTTAAACAAATGGCAGAGTGGTGTCAAATAAATGGCCTAGTCCTCAATACTCAAAAAACAAATCTTTTATTATTTTCCCCTATTGGAGTAAGCAATAATATCAGTTTAATGGTTAAAACAGGATCTCAGTTATTACATCAGGATGAACATGTAAAATTTTTAGGTACAGAAATGGACAAAAATTGTTCCTGGAATTTTCATGTTAAAAATCTAACCAGTAAAGCTACAAAAAATTATGCCATCCTGCAGCTAAGGGGCGTAGTAAATATTGATACAATTAAATCTTTTTACTATGGGCAAATAAACTCGATTCTCTCTTATGGTATTCTATGCTGGGGTAACTTCACTGGGATAGAGAAAGTGTTTCTGTTACAAAAGAGAATAATAGGGAGTATGTTTCAAATCAACTACATAACTTCCTGCAGGCCCTACTTCAAGCAATCCTTACGGTTTACTCATTATATATTTTAGAATGTGTGTGTTATGTCAGAGAAAATATTGATCAAATACCTAAATGTAGTGACATAAACAGATACACTACGCGTGCCGTAAATGACTTATATGATCCACCGAGTAGGTTGGCTCAGGTGGGCAGGGGACCATTTGCAACAATCACTTACCTCTGAAGGTTTCAAGAAGCTTCAAACAATCTAGAAACCATGTTAAAAACCTATTAAAAAATCAATGTTTTTATTCCCTATCCGAATTCTTTCGATTTCGAAATAGCCATTAATTAATGACGTGAAAAATCTGATTTTACTGATTGTTTTATTGTTAAATATATTAAGTGTCTTGGGACAAGTTTGTGATAATAGGCTAGGTTCTTTTGTACTTTTTATTAACTTTTCAGTTTTTGTATTGATACATATGTTTAAAGTGTGTATTTATATATATTTTAAAAATATGTTATATTGTACAGTATGTACTATTTGGCAATGCCAATACTGTTATTGCAGTCTATTTGTAAATAAAGTATATTATTATTATAATTATTTTTTTAAAAAGAAAAAATGTAATTAATTTATTGCACAATTTTTTATTCACAACGTCTTGGGAGACGTTTTGTGACCCATGCATTATTCTGGTGGGCTTCCCCTTATCGTATGGCGCGTCTCACAGCATCTGTCACAGTTGCCTGTTAAGCTTGCAAGCTCACCAAAACTCTTTCCCGTCAGTTAGCTTTGAAATTTAATAAGCGTAGAGTGGCACTTTAATCCCTCTAAGGCCGATTTAAAAGATAATAAAAGGACATCAGGTATGACAAAAAAATTAAAACCAACGGCAGTTTATCGTTAAAAGTACAAAAAGGAATGCCCAAAAAACAAAGGTGCCTCAGAAATAATAATGATTTTAACATTCATACAAAATTTGCATAGACATGTAATCAGCAAATTTGAAAAAGTAGGCTGCTTCTCGGTTCCCACGATAATTTTCAGTCGTTTCTTGTAATTTTACCTTAATTTGCTAAAGAAAAAGCGATAATTTGATTGATTGACCTTGAATATTTTTATATAACAAGAAAAACATGGCCGGCCAACTAAAAACCTAATTGTCACTTTACAGTCCTTTCATTAAACTATATATTCTAATAATGGTAATGACCTAGAACATTTACTCTAAATGAAGTCCTTTTAGTCTTTTTGTATACTATCACAAATAATCCCTTCCTTACATAAATTCAAATGCACTTGGCGAAGATCACATGGACTTGATAAAAGCTGTAATAAAACGTTTGGGATTTAAAAGAACCGCCTCCAAGACGAGCCGCGTTGACATTTAATACAAAAAACTTAAAACTTAACCTCAAAATAATTTGACAGTGTGACGCGCGCGTATGTGTTCTAAATATACGTGTACACATGCATCAACGACACTTCAGGCAGACATATTGTTTATTATTGTTTATAATGTTTTATTGAGGTTTTAGAAAGTGTTTTATAGAATTAAAATTTGCCTTTTAGATTTATAGAGGCCTTTTTTTCTTAATGGTTTCATCACAATATTTGTCAAGGATGTTTTAAGAGTCTAGTTTTGTAATGGCCTTTAATACGTAACAGGCATTGAAAATGTCTAGTTTTAAAAAGGATTTAAAATGCATTTATTGCAAATATGTTAAAACCATAAATGGAATTTAAGACGTTAAATTAGCTTATGCGGATAACTCCATAGCTGTAGCTCGGGAGCGGAGCAGAGATAAGCTACCATTATTGAGTTATATGTCGCCAGTACATTTGCAAGAACTTGAAAGCCGTGTATAATTTATATATTGTCGCTTTCAATTGACAAGTTCTTATAAATGATATAATCACTATTAGGAACTATAACGCTAGGCATTAGCGAATTAAAATTTTTTATAGAAAATGTTTACCGTCAGTTCAAATCAAATTGTACTTGTACTGTTCTAGAAAGTTGTGAATTTTTGTGCCAATCAATTGCTACTATTACTCGTCATTCTATGTTGGTTGAGATAAACGTCCTCCAAAGGAGGCGCCCGCCCTTGCCATGTCTGGTAGGCAGATTCTTACATATTAGCAGTTAGGTTCTGTAGACACACATTTACATAATAAATGGTATTATTTTAGCTCTTGCATTTTCTTGATTGAATGAATAACTTTAATTTTAACCTCTCGGGAGGAGCTGTTGTGTGTTGACAGTTGAATGTATAGGATCCTCATCAGGTCCTCAGGTCTGTCATTTTGGACATCGATCAGATCACAGAAGCCAAAGGGAGGAATTTAAAAAATTAAGAAACAGTAGATCCATAAAAATTGATTATAGATAAGACTAGTGTATCATAAGAAGGCGGACGCTTTGTAGGGAGCAGTAAGCAAGCAACCGTAGGTACGAATTTACCTGTCTCGTCTGTTACAGTACGCCAGTCCTGGGTCGTCTCTTAGAACTTAACCGAGAGTAGAAATAAGCTGTCACACGTTGAAGTAGGTGCGACTGCCGCTGTTAGTAAATAAATATTATCACGTCCTCCAGACGGACGGTGGTGGGTTCTTCTACAGTCTTCCCTCAACAATTAATCGACCTATATTGTCCTCTGCCTTTTTATTGGATGTGACCAAAATTGATAAGATAGGGAGAGTGGGGCGTCGTTTTGGGGGAATACTTCTTGAAAAATCGAGATGTTGGTGCACTGCGCTATCCAAGGGATTCGCAACTAATCAAACGTCTCCAAACCCACATCTCAAAACCTCAATACGCCGCCTGTCTGCTATCCTAACAACCTGCAGATACCTGGAATATGAACTTGTTTAAAAAAGTCAGGTAATTTGGACATTTTTTATCAATAAATACAATACTATGAATTTTAAATCCCAACCATTCGTACACCTACGTATTTCTGCCAGTCGCATCGCGAATTGGATTCAATTTTATGCGATTAAAGGTGAGTTTTAGCTTTGAGCATTGCGATTACAACCGATTGATTGGTTTATTTGGTCAAAAATTATAAACTTTGCATCGCAGAATTGAACAAAGATGTCATTATTTAAGTACAATTATGTTACGTTACATAGTACGTGTCTTCTTAATAAACCTAAAAAAATTGAAAAAGTAATTGAAGATTCAGGAAATTTAATTTTGAAAAATTGAGAATGAACCATATAACACCATATCTCAGAAACATAAAGATGGAGAGAACGAGGGCGTTAACAAGCCTGTCCTTTCCATTTCTTGATATTTTTATAGTGCCATTTACGGTAAATTTTGCTCAATATAAAATCAATAGTTTGTCTTTAAATATAAATATCCATTTCGATATAATCAAGTAAACCATGATTGTTCAACTAGATTCAAGAATACACTTAATCCTGATCAAGGCGCCGGAGCTTTTTAACTTGACTCAATAAGTGTATGACTATGCACGTGCCTTTGACTGTGTAGATTATGTTTTACCTATTACTAAACTGTTTAGATATATTAGGGGCACCTGCCTTAATTTTTTGATCAAGATATATTAAAAACCGTTCGCAAGCAGTCTGTGTGAATGGAACAAAGGACAGTAATTACAAGTGTACCACGGGGGTTCATGCTAGGACTTCTGTTTACCTTGTTTTCGCCAATATCTCGCAATTCTAACGTTTTTAATTGTTGAGAAGAGTTCTACATATGAAAAGATATACAAAGATATTATGATTTGGTCAGAGAAAAAAGGAAAAAACAGTTACTGTGTCATTTAGGTAAAACATCGTGCCGAATCCTAATTATAAATTTTAAAAAATAGGTTTTGTTAAAATATTACGAATTATGTTCGACCACAATTTAACGTAAGTTGCACACACAGACAGTTTCTGTGTGAAGTTGAGTAAAGGTTGTTAAGGCATGCGCCACTTAATATTCTTTATTACTTATTTATTTAAAGTTGGTCGATTTCTTCTACCAAGGCCAATCACCGACGCTAGGACACGAGCTATCCCCAACCTCGAAATTTTGCCGAACCTCTTCTCTATCGAAGAGTAGGCTTTTTTTACTTGCCCAGCAGTTAATAGACAAGGGATGGTATATCCACTATGTAATCCTCGTCTTAAATTGCATAACTTCTACGTATACGCTGATGTATCGAAATACATGTTTAGCCATTTAAAGAATCACTGTAATAAAAATGCTTTACTGTCATTTTGCTACTCTAATATACGTAGGGTATAAATAGAGTACAAATGCAGTCTACTATACTCTTCCGATTCCAAAGGAATATTGAGACCTACAACCTTTAAGCCTTTCCTGGTATTTACTTCGATTAGACTGTAGAATTTAAAAGTTCAATTATAAGATAACTGAAAACTATGTATGAATCGTGCTGTTAATTCTTAACTTAAATAGAAAATAGAGCCGTAAGCAAAATTGCAAAAGAAGAAATCCAAGATGTTGAGATCGGGTAATCAGTGAGGCCGTCCAATGTTTTCCAATTGTTGTTTAAGCAATTTCTAACTTTTGTATAAAAAATGTAGATAACCACTATTTAGTACTTTTAAAGTAGAACCTATCCTAGACGATGGATTGGTCAATGATGTCAAATAGAATAGCACGCGCACTCTCCAGACTTAACGCCTGTTTTTCATATAGTGTACTTTCAATCAATGGCATAAGTATAAAAAATTCGTCTAAGTAATAAAAAAGTAATCAAAAAGACTCATCCTCACATAAAACATACGCAAAAGATCTAGAAAACTTTGTTAACAGATTCTTTTAATGCTAAGATCAGCGGGTGAGAGATTTTACGAGTGTTTCTAAATAAATGAAGAAATAAAATAGTAAATAAATTATCCAAATTGAAAGAGAGGTGATTAAGATATGCGTATAAATTTAGTTACAAAAAACACATTAATACAATGGAGACGTATTAATAAACGGGAAGATAAAATTCCCTATGAATGTAACAACAAACTCCGAAAGATTTAAAAACATATTTTAGTGTTATAATATTCACGGAAACGTTAACGACACGAAAACAGACTTCATACATCCCTAACCAAACGACAAGCGTTTTAGGACCCCAAACCGAGAGAACACATTTTTAGATCTTATACAAGATGTAAAACTGATTTTAAAGCAGTCGAATTTGAATATTAAATAAATAAATCGACAGTCGGCAGGTATGTAAACATACGGTCTATCTGATGCCGTCCTGCCCGGCCCAGCCCGCCAGATTCCGAGTCTTTTAATTACGGACGGTGATTAGTGGCGAGATCTCGGCCAAATTAATGGCATTCTTCATCGTTTATTGTACTACTTGCTACTGTTCGAGTTATGATTGTTATTAACCAATCCCTATCTGGTCGCTCTGATCAACATAAATAATGAAAACTTAATTAAAACCATATCTTTTACTCTAAATGGGAGGACACGGCGTTAACACCCGATATATTCTTCAGGAGCAAACGCAAAAAGATGGTCATTTTTTATTTAGCTATACGGGATGTTTCCGTGACTATGTTATAAACTTCGGGAAACTCATTTCCCAGAATAAACTTAGTGTTATAAAACAGAATGTCGTGAAACGCTTGTTAATGAGCGGAACTCGTATCTCTCAGGTTGCAATCCGAGAGACGTATTTTATGTACAACGTGAATAATTATTTAGATTTACTTTTCTTATAGTAGGCAGCCCGCTACCAAGATTTTCGAGTTACTATAGCGAAGATAATTCCAACGTTTCTCATCAGTTCTGGGAGAGCTGAGAAGAAAAGTTCAGGGTGACGAAACGTTTTACCTGTGCTAAAGGGTTCAAATCGAGCTTTGAACATGTAAAGAATGACCGGTCATCTCGGTCTTCGCAGCGAGGCAGTGATGAGGAAAAATTGAGAACTTTCCTTTTGACTCTTACAAAGACCGAAATAATGACAAATAGCCACCGGTCAAAATTCTGGTCACCGCGGCGAGGCAGTTCTGCTCATTATCGAGTAGTTTCGATGTCTCTTGACCACAAGAAAGTTCTAACGGAACTTTTTGCTAGTTCAGTTACGAGTGATTACATTCGCATGTTGCTTAATTATGAGGGCTTATCAAGTTTCTGCAGAGTGTAAAGGGAGAGATTGCGAAAACGATGAGAACACTTTAACCACTCAAGACTTTGCTGATGAAGGTGAAGATTTTGATGAAAATTGGGATATGCAAATTGAGCTTGGAAATTTCTTTTCAAGAAGGAGAAGCGGATGAATTGAATCTTAGATATGATTGGTATGAATCGGGAATCAATGCATCAACCGAAGTATGAAGATGAGCCAATTGATTCTAGCGATAATGAAGAGGGGCTCATTTCCTCCCATAAGAGACCAAAACTGGAGAAAACTTAGTACATAATGTTTATATTTTGATAAAAAAATTTAGTTATTTTAATTTTGCACCATATTTATATTTTTTTATTAAAAATATAGCAAACAATATGAAGTGTTCATTTATCAAGAATATTTCTATCTTCTCTTTCTATTCCCTGCCAACTTTCACCTCTAAAGTGAACAAATTTTGTAGTATTTTTTCGACAGAAGTTTATCAGAAATAACCAGCAAACTAAAAAGTACCTACACAAATCTACTTATTTTCTAAGCGTTAGTTCAATTTAAAGGCGATATAGGGGTAGTTTTACCTCTGAAGGGTTGGAAAAAAATTTTCTTCACAATCCCCATTCATCTAAACCCAAATCAAAAAATGAAAAAAAAAAATGTCATCATTTTTCCATTTTCGGTAGTTTTCAGCATAAAATTTGTCCTTATTTTAGATGAACATACTGAGCTGGCAAAATATCATCACAATTAGCACATTCATGACATTATTTTACACTATTATTCACATTACTGCGAAAAATCCCCAAGGGGGATTGGCATTTTTAGGGGGTGGTTTTACTAGTTTTAGAGCCGCGGGACTCCAATTTTCGTGATCAGCTACCCAAAAAACATATAATACAAGTGGTCCCGATGAGGCATGAGGTAGGGTGGAGCGTAAATTATTTTTTTTAAAATTTTGTTAGCGGCTTGTCTGGAAAAGTTGTCTCTTGGTACAAAAACTCTGTGGTATTTTTTAAAAAACTTTCAAAAAATGTTTTAGGGCTCCCCTGGGACCCTAAAATTCGAAAATATATATTTTTATAATTTTCAAAATGGCTACTGTTAAAAAGTTCTTTCTAGATTAACCACATTTTTTTTGAATTTTTAAAAAAATATTTAATGGTTCCCCTCGAGTCCTCAAAAATTTAAATTTTCACTTTTTTTAAATTTTTAAAACGACTAATGTGGAAAAGCTTTCTAACGAGTGTATAGTAACTAGAATTTTTTTCAAAATGCAAAAGAAATGTTTAAGGGTTCCTCCTAACCCTTAAAATTTGCCACTTTTATGTCATATAAATTTTACTTACATTTTACTACATTTACTTAAGTTTATAGTCCTTTTTGGTTTTAAAGGTAGGTATTAGTTGTCGTGAGTCAATCCTTCCTCTAATAAAGCCATCTCTATTTACCATCCCACATACCGACTTTGATGCTTCCGTTACCAGACGAACACACCTCTCAACACCTTGTGTATGACACGAGAACTTTGGCACTGTAGGTATTTTTAGACCATCACGTACCATTTCTGTTAAATCTGCTGTTGAAATGTGAGCCAAAATAGGTGGTTCAGTAATGGTGGTAGTTTGCCAGTCAATATGATCCATGTAATCTGCTGAATTAAAGTTGAGGGCAGGTATTGCAAAAGTACGAATACCGTCTGTTACTTTCATTCTTGTGCGCAATATACGTCTAAGGCCTAAGTGAAGACATTAAAACTGTTATTGATCCTGTTATACAAAGAAATCGTTACTTCGGGTACCCTGAGTATATTCTTCTTGCGATGGTTACGGACGAACGTAATCACATAAGGGAATTAGGCCTTAGACGTATATTGCGCGCAAGAATGAAAGCAACAGACGGTGTTCGTACTTTTGCAGTACCTGCCCTCAACTTTAATTCAACTGATTACACGAACCTGATTGACTGGCAAACTACCATCATTACTGAACCACCTATTTTGGCTCACATTTCAACAGCAGATCTAACAGAAATGGTACGTGGTGGTCTAAAAATTCCTACACTGCCAAAGTTCCCGTGTCGTACACAAGGTGTTAAGAGGTGTGTTCGTCTGGTAATGGAAGCATCAAAGTCGGTATGTGGGATGGTAAATACAGATGGCTTTATTAGAGGAAGGATTGACTCACGGCAACTAATGCCTACCTTTAAAACCAAAAAGGACTATAAATTTAAGTAAATGTAGTAAAATGTAAGTAAAATTTATACGATAATAAAAGTGGCAAATTTTAAGGGTTGGGAGGAACCCTTAAACATTTCTTTTGCATTTTGAAAGTAATTGTAGTTACTATACAACTCGTTAGAAATCTTTTCCACATTAGCCATTTCAAAAATTTTAAAAAAGTGAAAATATACATTTTTGAGGGAGAACCATTAAACATTTTTTTAAAAATAAAAAAAAAGTGGTTAACCTAAGGCTTGACAGAAAACTTTTTAACAGTAGCCATTTTGAAAATTTTAAAAATAGATGTTTTCGAATTTTAGGGGCTCGGGGGAACCCTAAAACGTTTTTTGAAAATTTAAAAAAAAATAGAGTTTTTGTACCAAGAAACAACTTTTCCAGACTAGCCGCTAATAAAATTCAAAAAAAAATTTTGCGCTCCACCCTAAATTAAGGGGGGCATTCCGAGCGTCAAACCCCGCATTTTACATGGACTAATACGTTAATGCTGGGTGAGCTGAAATCACCAGTGTCCTATGTCCATAGGTGACGTATGTAGATTTAACTATAAGACCATCGTCATATTAGTCAGTTATTCGTTCATGATATAATGATGTTGCTGCAGTTATCATTTCATTTGTTCAGATATTTTGCATAATGACTAATTAAAAAGTAATAAATTACCAACCACACTATTATACAGGCATTAGATTCAAAGATGAAGGATGTCTTGAACGGTCACTAGTTGAGGAAAGAAACTATCAAACGAACAGTGAACTCGTACAAACTAACTGGCAAGTATTGGCGCAGAATCTCGCCTTTATGATCAAATAATACAAATATAACAACTTACAGTCACACCAAATTAAAAACTGACGGACATATAACTAAATTTATTCATTTAAAAAATGCGTAAATAAAAGAAAAAAGTTAATTTTTTCCAGCATCCGAAGATTGACAATGGCTGAAATGTAATTTGTGCATTTGTAAGCGACGCCATGGAATAAGTAATTTGAATTAAAACTGCTCGTCATCTCGCTGCTAATTAAACCAGGACCAGTCGACCAGGCCAGTGTTAATGAGGAAAATTTGATTAGATCTGCATTCTACGACTGATCGTATATAGTAGTATTTTATGGCTCACTTTGAATAATCAAATTTGATACATTTTTTCTTCTCTTTGGAAAATATCCTTATTTATATTACCTTGGAATTCAAATAATAATCAATCCGTATAGTAAATAATATTTAAATTATTATTTAAAAGGAGTTTATATTTTTTTTCTTTCAGTTATTGTTAATTTGTTCTAACATAATTAATCTCATTATTAGTAATGTATAATATTTGAGGAGTCCAACTGGTTAAAAAATTACGTAATAAGTTTCGTCCTAACCCAACAACTACCCTTACAATAGCTAAGGTAGTAAACGGTAGTTGTTGTGATATACTAATATTCCATAATAAATATTCAAACGAGTGGAAGTTGTAGTCGGGCGCGGCAGACAGCGACTACCTATTTTATTAAAATTGTACTCGAATACTGCGGAATTCACTTTTACGTGTAGCCAGAGATTATGTACCCAGTCAAAATTTTAAATTTTTTATTATTCAAATAGGCTTAGAATGTCATGAAACGTCGAGATTTTAAGTTTGAGTAAATACAAAATCTGTCTGTCTGTCTGTAACGTTTTTTTGTGTACACGTATGTATTTTAACGATTATATTTTCATCTTATTCTGTTAAAGGTCGTTAATAGGTAAATCAAGTGGGTAAGAGTCCATAAAATTGGTATTTAGTATATAAATATGTTTCACGTCTCGTGAAGACACCATTGTATCTTTTTTATTTGTGACCCAATTCATTTCAAATTTTTATCAACCATACAACTCCATAAGACGACTTTATTCAACACATCAATGTCGCCTAGATCTAAAACGCCGCGCCGGCCTACTGCGATAAAATGAAAATCGCAATTTTCGAGAAAGCATAGTAGGCTTAGAGATAGACAAAAATTTTGTTAATAAAAGTTGTTCGGAATCAATTGATACGCCCTCCTGTAAAATTTAGTAAAAATCGGAATATTTCAAAAAAAAAATTGTTTCACTTCTCTGTATCTTTTTTATTTGTGACCGAATTCATTTCAAATTTTTATCAGCCACACAACTCCATATGACCACTTTACTCAACACATAAGTGCCACCTAGATCTAAAATGCCGGCCTACTGTATCTTTTTTATTTGTGGCCGAATTCTTTTCAAATTTTTATCAGCTATAGAACTCCATAAGACGATTCTATCTAATACATAAAGAGAACTGTTTACCGCAAATGAAAGTCATACACAATTATTATGGATATTATTTATTATTTAATTACACGTGGATGCAAAATTTCAGCTCGATTGGATAACGGGAGGTGGGAAAATTTGATTCATTCATACATAATACATACATATACTTTGTACCACCCCGATAATCCAGCGATATAAAAAAGCTCGCAAAAAAACGTAAAGGGTACCGACCGTGTATCAATTTCAGTCTATTTATTATCATCACAAAAAAATGATCAGTGGTATTTCCTAACAACAATGTAGGCCACTCCCACTGAATATAATTGGTTGAAATTTTCTCTACCGGAATTATGATAGGTTGGAATAAAGTATGTGATCAACGTGGACCGACGGGCGGCACTAACGTACACGTACACGGGCGTCCTTTATGCTTTTTTGCGAGCTTTTTTATATCGCTGAATTATATGTGGAATACAATATACATACAGATTTCCAAGTATTATAAAATCATTGAAAAAAAGAAAACGATATTGCATTTAAGTTGATGTGTAATAATAAAAAGTGTCCCCTTTTAGCGTTTTATTTGAATGCCGATTTTTTGTTCACAACTGTCATTTATTGGAAAAAGTTCTCTTTAGGTGTTAGATAAAATCGCCCTATGGAGTTGTATGGCTGATAAAAATTTGAAATTAATTCGGCCACAAGATACAGGGTCTCCACGAGAAGTGAAACAAATTTTTTTTTTGAAAATATTCCGATTTTCACAAAATTTTACAGGAGGGGCATATCAAGTGATTCCGAACAACTTTTATTAACAAAATTTTCTCTAAGCCTATGATTTCTCGAAAATTGCTATTTTCTCTTTATCGCAGTAGGTCGGCGTTTTAGATCTAGGCGGCATTTATATGTTGAATAAAGACGTCTTATGGAGTTGTATGGCTGACAGAAATTTGAAATGAATTCGGTCACAAATAAAAAAGATACAGGGGTGTCTTCACGAGAAGTGAAACAAAAATTTTTTTTGAAAATATTCCGATTTTCACAAAATTTTACAGGGGGGGCATATCAAGTGATTCCGAACAACTTTTATTAACAAAATTTTTGTCTATGTCTAAGCCTACTATGATTTCTCGACAATTGCTATTTTCTTTTTATCGCAGTAGGCCAGCGTTTTAGATCTATGCGGCATTTATGTGTTGAATAAAGTCGCCTTATGGAGTTGCATGGCTGATAAAAATTTGAAATGAATTCGGCCACAAATAAAAAAGATACAGGGGTGTCTTCACGAGAAGTGAAGCACACTGTACAAGAGAAGCTAATGTCTCAAAAAAAATGTTGGCATTAGCTACCCCAATTACTGCCCCCACCCCATTATAAAAGGGTGAAAAAAAATTGTGATTTACTGTGTGTACTACAAGAACCAAAGGCCTCAAAATATTTTCGTTTACTTCATCGATCCCCACTCCCCTCCCCCCTATCACTGGGATCTCGTTTTATGGGTTTTTGGGGTAGACGATTTCAAATATTATATTATTGAAACAATAAACAATTAATAAAAATAAACAATTATTTTCACATACAAAATTTTTTCGTTGTGAGAGACTTGACTAGCAAATCTGAATGTGGAAGTAGTGATTCCTTAGGCAGCAATTTTTTATCCTCACCGACACCCGAGCTGATAAAGGAACCACGATTTGTCAAAAATTGCATAATGCTCCAAAGCAGAGAAATACAAGACGATACTATTTTAAATTATCCATTAAATATCTTACACCACAAAGAATACTATATGTAGACATATAATTATTAATTAATTTCTCTGCTGTTCGAATTACGTCCCACAATTAACATCTCGTTGTGCACTATGGTCGGTCCCACGACAGCTTCTCATCTATTCCCAAGTAAATACGAGTACGTCACAGTCGGATATAACGACTCCTCAATTAAATTCCATGTTTTCTTCGCTGGAATTCGCTACAAAGCGACAAATGAAGCTTATTTATCCAATAATTTCATTCAAATATGCACCTTAACTGATCGATTATATTCACGAACAATATTTAAGATATTTCATAAATGTTGTGACAGTTCGTTTTGAAGGGGAGTATTATAACATTTTACTGGTTGGTGTTGAATAATCAAATAATTTATGTACCTAGTTAATATTTAAGTATTTAGTGATTGGTGGTATTGAATTATGCCAAAATTATTCTACATTTATATTGAACAAATATGCTTTTATCTACTCTTATTAGGTTATATACTACTTAATAAATTACTTTTGAACAATTAATAGTATCCATAAACAAATAGCATAAGTTATAATGACTGAGTTATTATAAATCACTAAGTACAGAGCCAGTCACCTTTATCTTCGTGCCTAGCCTGGCCAATCGACGTAACGCGCGACACATGAAGGTGGCTCTGTCCGAGAGAAATTCTTTTCCGATACGGTGAAGTAGAACGGTCCATTATTATTGAGGGGAGGAAGGTGATTTATCATGTTTGAATAGTTTCGACGTTTTCAAATCAAGTTAAACAATAATTGTGACAAAAATGATGAATTCGGTTAGTGAAGATGAACTAATATGTACACCACCAGAATGAAGACAAGTAGCTAATGATACAATACATATTTTGTTACCCGAAAAATCGCAGAACAAATATAAAAAAAGTGTGTACAAAAATTAAATTTTACAGTTAATTTTATTAATAAACAAACTGAGTAATTTAAACAAAATTTTCTCAGTTTAATATTTATTGTTATAATCGTAGATAAAGTATAGTATTCAACTTGCGGTAATGGTAATAACTCACTTGATGAATTACAGCACTCGCCTGCGGCTCGTGTCGTGTAAACTTCATATGCGTGAGTTATTACCTACATTACCGCTCGTTGAATAATTTACTATTAAATTACTATATAATACCATGTCCCGGACAGTTATTTTTGACCAAATATTTTCCTTTTCAGTGGTACCAATGCGACTTAAATGAAATACCTCAATCTTTGGCCTCAAAATTTGTACAACTAGGACCTGACCAGGACACAATAAATTTTTTAGAGCAGTCCGAACGAAAATCTGACTGGATTCTGACGCAAATTTGGCACTCTCTAGTCAAAGCTTTTTTGGGATGGTTCATGACACAGACGTCAATTAACGGGTAAGTGAGTGTTGTTTCTTAATGACATTATTTGGCGGGTCATTCTCAAATCTCTATTAGTAATAGTCGCACACGGCTTTGGGAAAATGTTTACCGGAATTTGCACGACTCTAAAAAATCTGCATTATCTAGTGTCGCATTCTACAATTTTCAGTAGAACGTTCAACGAGTGGGTAAAGGCCACATGACATTATATTCTCGCATGCGACTTAATAGCAGTAGCAAAGTTAAAAATGGCTAACTTGAACGAAGTAAATATGCTTGCTGCAATTGAAAACTTAAAATTTCAAAAGATACAGATCAATATTGACAAAGGTATTACAAGAAATATAATCCATTCAAAATTAATGATGTACAGTTTATAAAAGATTTAGTAATAGATCTAATAGAATTTATACAAATAAGGCAAACGCGAGTTTCCGTGCTAAATGTGAAAACGAAAGTATGGCTATGCTATACTTATGTATCTTGTATGAAAATTGTTAAATACAAGTTTTATAAAAGTAAATGCCTTTATTTAGTAAATAGGGCATTAATGAATAATTCCGAGAAATACAACATAAATAGGTAAACTTAACAGAAAACTTAACAGCAAAATGTCTGGGTCTTCTTTACTCCACTATACAATTTTTCTGCTGTTGGCTGCAGTATTTTTTTTTGTTTCCATTAAAACACTATTATTATAGCCACTAACGTGTAAAAACCAACGTTTTTGCACGATCACGTCTTTTGTTTATTTACAATTTCTGTTGCCAAGACGGTAGGTTATGTTTACAGATAGCTAGGCCTAACACGTCGGTAAGTAATTTACCCATGTCTGAACGGTAAGTAAAATTAATATAATGATATACCTATGTTATTTCACAAAAATAAGGACAAAAACTAAGGAAATTTCTGTTAATTTAAAGAAGAACAACAATATTTTCTGCACGATCGTATTAAACTGCAGTTCAATTAAAATCATTTAATTTCTACTAAATAAACGAAAAGTTAAAATACAAATATCATTTTTGACAAGTTGAACTTGCCGCGAAATGTACTCGTTATTTTTGACTTCGTTTATTTAGTAGGAAATAAATTATTTTAATCGAAGTGTAATGTAACACGATCGTGCAAAAAACAGTAGAAGCATCGCGAACGTTAAGGATTGTACCAGTCTTCGGCGAAATTTCTGTCTGCTGGTAAAATTGCCGTCTACCGATAAACGTTCCTTGCCATTCTCAATACTTCAATTCAGTTCAGTTCAAACATTTTTTATCCAAAGTTAATAAAAATATACATGCGCCTAGCCGAAACCTGGCCCGAAACCAACCAACCACGGTGCGCAGCGTCGTGGTCAATTTAAGGTTCGACGGGAGAGGTCCGGTTCGGCTAAGAACGATAATGGGGTGGTAAGTTGGTACTCCCATTAGCCTGGGGTGAATTTAAAAACAACAATATCCTTAACTATATTGCCCACAAGGGCCTAAAACTAATTCGAATTACACTTGAAATTGTCGCACTGTGCGCGCACAGATCACTGAAAAATTTTGCTTACTGTCACGGGAAAACAGAACACAACGAAAAAGCCCGCTTGAAGTCATCCCTGATGATCTTCCTGCTTCCAGAAAAATAGTGTAATTTTGGACAAAAAGAGGACAAAGGGAACAAAATAAGGTAAAGCAATGAACAAACAGAAAAGGAATAGAAGATGGTTAAAATTGTAAAGTTGATAGGTAAAGATAAAGATATAGTAAAGATAAGTTATAGTAGGGAAGCAATGGGGTATTTTCATGTTTTTTTTTATTGAATAATATTTTTTGAGAAAACAGAAGTTGAAATAATTGGAACAACAGGTGTTTTAAATTGGTGACGTAGGTAATTTGCCGATGACGTAGGTAGTTTGTATAGATTTGTTGATAGAATGGTTTTATACAAAACAATGTGGTGTTGCCAAGTTGAAATTCCTTCTCTAGTTCTACTAGAGATAATTGAAGAAAACAGGAGTATAAAGCTTATTTATTAAATCAATTTTAATATATTTATCCATGAAATTTAATTTTGTGATGTAAATAATAATAATAAGCGTGAATTATTAAATATTTTAAATATTTTTTAATGCAGATAACTAAAAACATATTTAGCAATATATGGCAACAATGTCAACGGCTAGTCAAATGACAGATGTGTTCTAACGTCGTGTTGATTTTTCCCGTTCGCTCACATAAAATCCAAATTTTATTTTAGAAATAATCTATCATGTCATAATCAACTTTGGACTTTGATGAATCCCCTTTCACAAAATTCAACTCTATCATAATAGTATATTGATAAAATATAAAATAACAAAATCAAACGCCACATAAACAAACAACAAATAAATCTAACCAATATGTCCCTTTCACTTGTATTTTGACAAGAAGTGGAAACTGACAGCGGGCAAGCAAAGCTGAAAGAGTGGAGAGCTGTTTTTATATAATGTTGCCACATAATCCTCGCCGTAAGTTTTGTTTACATTCTTGAGATAACTTCTAAATAATAACAAACATAAATACCTTTTAATTCCTTCTAAATACATGTACATTGTACATAATATTTATTGATTTTCAAGATATTGAACAAAATAGATGTTATAGGTAAAATAATTTAAAGTATACACAATTTGGCATTCATGTAAGATAGTTACAGTCTAAGCGAACATTGTCTATTATTGGTTAAATTATTTCCCGCCAAATAAAATCATTTGAAATCTGTGTCTAGACGGGCGTATTCTTATTTCTTATTTTTATTTAAGAAATTATCGTTTTGGTTTGAATTGATTATGAATGATGATGAATTGATTATGTTAAAATAATAACATTACCTGATACATATATCACCAAAACTGTATTTTAAAAAAATGGAAAATACCCCATTGGCTAAGTTGCCTGAACATAGGCAACGCCTGGTATGGTAATGGGTGTTTCGGATTAAATAGAATTGCATTTTACTGTCTGTTGTGTGTTATTGTTGCGGGTTAACGGCCTAACGCCCAGTTTGAATTCGTAGAATTTTTGCGAAATCTCTTCCTATAAGAAAAAGGAATTCATATTTGCGTCCACGATGCAAAAAACAACAACCGAACACCATCATACCCAACAGATTCAATGCACAGTATATTTGATCAAAATAGAGCGTCCATATTGCTTTCTACAGAAAAATAGAAACCGTATTCGTATTCGCCAGATATAATTTAACCAGAGATGATATCCCAAACGTATGTTTTGCGCCAATATGTGATTGTAATTAAATTTTTTTTTTTTAAATTGCCGCCATTTTGGTTCCTATGGGAAAATGTTGACGCGTCCTAATCGAAAATAAATTTCTTTGGTGTAAGGACCAACCATGCTAAACCGTACCCCGTGGAGTGCAGTATTCGCCCTATTTATGCGGCGTACCGCACCCACTATATATTAGTGGGTGGAATAAGCGTAATAATATTTCACTTCCGGATACCAGCACCAAAATTTGGGGGTGAGATGTAGAGATATATTGCTTTGTAGATATGTCGGGAGACACTCTCAGAAGTGACTAAGACAGCTGTGATGACGTCATCAAAATTTCCGCCGTACTAATTTCTTTAGGTTCAAATCTCTCAAGAATTAATCAATGGATTCGGATGCACAAAGTATCATTTTAAAGATAAAGAAACATTATACAAAAAAGGCAATATACAGTTATTACGTAAATACATTAGTTTTAGTTTTATTTGCAGATTAATACAAAATATTTAAATTTTTGTCAATTTTTTTACAAAATTTAAAAAGAACTGTAGATATGCTGTAACCTAAACAAAATAACTTGGGGTATTCAATCGACATCGACATTTCGTGAGAAATGGCCTTCACATGCACACAAAGGAGTACATCAGAGACGACTTTTAATGCAACGACCCCTTGTACACCGTTCCTTGCACTTGCAGGACACTAATTCTTAGCAGTGTTTGTTCACATCCGGAAGTGTTGCCAATAGAGCTTTTTATATTAAATCAACTTTTTTTTCATCCCCTCTGACAAGGATCATATTCCTGAGGTTTACTACTCAGGCAATTTCTCCAAATGTTACATTGAAAAATAGCCCATTTCTGGTGATGCAATAATGTATCCAATAGTTGGAGGAATATTTTTAATATTTCTACTTCGTTGGGTAAGACTGCTGTATTAGAATAGTATGATACATAAATACAACAAATCGATCCAGTATAGAAGATATCAGGTGTTGGTACTGTTAACAGGCTAGAATATTCTTGAAAAGTCGAATCAGCATCACAAAATGACATCCATTTTTCCACGCACTTCTTTCTAATACCAGAAAACGATGAAACTGTATCGCATCCTGTGAATGCCTGGAAAAATGAAATCAGATCTGGTACACCACGTGGAAGATTAGAATATAATTCATGAATGGGAAGATACTGCAAATTGTTCCCAGTTCCGTACTTAAAGTTCTTTGATTTCTGCAATACGTGGAAATGCAAACAGTGCTATAGCAATGACATTTGAATTAACCGTCTTAATGTTTATTTTCTTGTGAACGTTCCTAGCTGGATCCAGGATGTGCAAAAGAAGACGTGCATCTGCTTCCTCGAGCGATGAAGGTGACATGGAGGCCACGCTCTCTTCGTCACCTGATGAAATTACTCTGTCCTTGTATGTGCAGTATACTTGTTTTTCGTGGCTTTGTATTATAACTAAATCCCTTGCTAAAAACATACTCTTCGTCAATTTACTGAACTTTTATATAATTGTTACACATCCTATAGGGATACTCTTGGCAGTTTTCTTGTAAATAATTTTAGTTTTTGGACATTCTAAATTTTGTGATACCAAAGAGCATAGCCGGGTAAGCATGGTGTGACTGCCCCCAAGAGTCTGGCGCTTATATTTGTGCAGTAGGAAGCAATCTTGGAAAGTAGCAATTTCACAAAATATTAGCCCGAAAAAGGGACCGGTTTGGGGTGAGTAAGGGAGGGTTGATTTTAGCAAAACTATTTTTTTTCTAAGAAACGGCGCATTCAATCGTTTTGTAAAAAATATATGTTAAAGACCTACTGAGAAAGTACTAAATTAAAATCATGCTCAAATTCTGAAAACAGATACAGTAAAAAAAACATATATATTATTTTCAAATTTTTTTTTAGGGTAACTTATCCCTGGGGTACCAGCCTGAATTTTTTTCTGTAGCATGTCTGGGGACTCACTTATGTTATGTTTTTTTCCCAGTCTTGTGCGAAGATTACGCCATACTTAAAAAAAATGCCGAAGTGTGCAGTGTCGTATGCATACTTTGTCAACAATTAACCCCTTGCACGTAAAGAAGGCCAAAATGCAAAGTAAATATGGATACCTGAGTAGTGTATACATACTAGTGATTAGTGATTATGGAAATGGTGAACGTTGTAAGAGAAACCAATATAACGCTGCAACGCTGACAGTTAATTAGGTGATCAATAGAGTTTAACTCTCTTGCGCCGCAAAAATCAGTTTATGGCCGGAATGTTAAATATCATTAAGGGTAAAAACTAAAGTCAGCGATACTATCGATATTACCGTCGGCGGGGATAAGAGATTGGTCTTAACAGTCATGTGTTGTTAATAATTTGCAGCACTAAATCGTAGCATTACTAACCTGTGATGGATATGGATGTTAATCTTCCTCACTGTCATCTGCAATCACTGCACTCATGCTATCCTTCTGAAACAATAGAGAAAGAACTTCCGCCGGTTTAGGTATGCTTGATAGATATCGTCCTTGCGAAAGATAATGCACGACAGCAGCTACATGGGAACAACATCCAACAGTTCGATTCCCACTGGCACATTCAAAGAAATTGCAAAACTGCCTTTTGTAGATATTTCCAGCAAAGATGTACTGGACTTCCCAGAAATGACGGATTTAAAACTGTTCTTTACCGGATCGTATCAATATAAACAAACGATTTCGTACCTCGAAGTCATAAATGAAAACGGAACACTTAATCTTCAGTACGCTAAGGACCAGTCCAATGTACTCAAAATACAAGTTTGTTCACGTCACATCAAAACGAAGGTTTACCGATGTTTCCTCGACTATATTCCCCACAGTGTCGGCGTTAGAAGACATTTCTGTGAATGTGCCAATGGGTATCAAACTGTTGGATGTTGTTCCCATGTAGCTGCTGTCGTGTATTACCTTTCGTACGGATGACATCTAGCAAGCATACCTAAACCGGCAGAAGTTCTTTCCCTATTGTTGCAGAAGGATAGCATGAGTACAGTGATTGCAGATGACAGTGAGGAAGATTAACATCTATATCCTTCTCAGGTTAGTAATGCTACGATTTAGTGCTGCAAATTGTTAACAACCAAGCTCTTATCCCCGCCGACGGTAATATGTGAATAATGACAGTCTTTGACAAGGTACTCCATAGTACCGCTGACTTTAGGTTTTACCCTTAATGATATTTAACATTACGGCTATAAACTGATTTTTGCGGCGCAAGAGTCAACTCTATTGAGCACCTAATTAACTGTCAGCGTTGCAGCTTTATGTTGGTTTCTCTTACAACGTTCACCATCTCCATAATCACTAGTCACTAATATGTATACACTACTCAGATATCCATATTTACTTTGCAGTTTGGCCTTTTTTACTTACAAGGAGTTAATTGTCCACAAAATATGCATACGGCACTGCACACTTCGGCATTTTTTTTAAGTATGGCGTAATCTTCGGACAAGACTGGGAAAAAAATATAACATAAGTGAGCCCATAGATATGCTACAGAAAAAAATTCAGGCTGGTACCCCAGGGATAAGTTACCCTAAAAAAAATTTGAAAATAATATATATGTTTTTTTTACTGTATCTGTTTTCAGAATTTGAGCATGATTTTTTATTTAATACTTTCTCAGTAGGTCTTTAACATATATTTTTTTACAAAACGATTGAATGCGCCGTTTCTTAGAAAAAAAATAGTTTTGCTAAAATCAACCCTCCCTTACTCACCCCAAACCGGTCCCTTTTTCGGGCTAATATTTTGTGAAATTGCTACTTTCCAAGATTGCTTCCTACTGCACAAATATAAGCGCCAGACGCTTGGGGGCAGTCACACCATGCTTACCCGGCTATGCCCTTTGTTGATGAAACACTCGTTGGTAAAAAAAAATATAACAAAAAAGTTTAAAAAAATACATCCAACCTATCTTATCTGGCACATACGACCTTGAATTTCAAAAATCGAATCGAACAGTATTTTATTGTAAATTAAACATTTAACATGTGCTTCCCCGGAATCTGGCCCAGACCTGACTAACACGGCGCGCAGCGGTTGGGCAGGGGAAGTCTGGTTTGGTTTGAATGACAATGGATGTAAGAACTAGAGTTGGATTGCAAGACAAAACCTTTGGCACTGGACCATTATACATTAATACAAAAATTAAATGTCTGTAATACATATATCATTCGAGAACCATATTTCAAAGATTAGATATACTATTCTGAATTATATATTAGTAAAATATATAAACAAAGAAAAAAATAATGAGAGGAAATAACATTTCACAAGATTTCTAGTACAAGCGACAAAAATTAAGAAAACATGTTTTTTTTAAATGATCAATAACTTTCTTATTTAATAATTGATTTTCTTAAAAAATAAAAGGGTTCTTCCTCTAGCTAACACTAACTTCCTTTCCGAATTTCAATATAATCGGACTTTTCTTTATTAAGTTATCGTGATTAAAATAAACGTGACGGACGGGCGGACAGATAGACGGATATTTTGAAAATTGTTCAGAATTCGTTTACTAACGCAGTGATATAAAAGTTTTTGTCTGCGAGCGATATTTACAGTTTTAGAAATATGCCGATCAAATGCAATATAGGTACTCTTTGTTTTCGTATTTGCGAAGATCATATCCCTAAATTAAATTTGGGGCAAAGAAGGAAACAATTAGTGTGTAGTGTAGTTTGTAGTGTAGTGTGTAGTGTAGCGAATGCATAGTTGTAAAATTAAATTAATAATAACAGGATAGCACAGAGTTGCGGTGATTCTTACTGATCGAACATAACCTCTGACTTCTCTATTAATTTGCAAATAAAACAAAAACTATTGTTTTTACGAAATAATTGCGTATTACCTTTTTTGTAGAATATTCAATTATCTTTAAAATGAGACTTTGCGCATTCAAATCAGTTGATTAGTTCTTGAGATATTTGAACCTAAAGAAATTAGTGCGGCGGTCATTTTGATGACGTCATCACGGCTAACTTAATCATTTCTGAGAGTGTCTTCCGACGGATTTACATACTAAAATATGTCTACAACTCACCGCTAAATTTTGGCGCTGGTATCCAGGAGTGAAAAATTTTCACACAATTTGCTGCTTATAGTCCAATTAAATAAGTCGGCAAATCAAAATTTTGAGGTAAATACTTGAAATTTTGATATAACTTACTTTGATGTATTAGAACACGATTAATGAAAGAATTTTTTTTCTGAACCCCCGGGGAGGGGTGAAAAAAAATAAAATAAAGTGTTTTTTCAAAATTACTCAAAATGTGTTAAAGCTGATAAAAAAAGTTTCAAACAAAAATTGTAAAGCATGAAATTATATATAAAAATGGTCTCTAGACTTTTTTTAGTATTACTAAAATTAACGGAGTTAGGCTGAATAGAAATTAAGGGCTGATATGTACCACTTTAAAAAATCATAGCGTTCTGAAAAGTTAATGAATTTAAAAAAATTTTTTTTCCATTTACTCAGAAAAATATAAACAATCGTTTCAGAGAAAGGGATTTTTTTTTAAATTGTTAATAAAAAAGTTATAAAAATTTTAATTTTTTTATTTTCAATTAAAACCACTTTGAACGGTGAAACGACTTTTTCTTTATACCATTCTGTTCATTATTCAATATATTGAACATTTGCTTTTGAAATTTTTTTTTACCCATCATTTTCGAGCAGGTATGAATTTATTTACCTGTTTAATTTTTTTCCAAACGTAAGACACTGGTCTTGTGACGTCACGATAACTGAAAAGAAATAAAGAATGCATACGACAAAGATAAAATTGTTTCGTTGCTGCTGCGTTGCCTACAAGACGCGCATGCGTCACATCTATAGGGCATCTGCACGTGACGTCACAGCTAACCTCAAAAATATGTGTTTCTTAAGATTTAAGAGTATTTCGCAGCTATTATTAAAATTTCTGCCTGGTTCCCGTATTTTCAACTAAAATCTAGTTCAATGTAATGTTTATGAAGTTCTAAACACTTTGTCCTAATAAAATAGGTCTCTTTTTGTAGGTTGGAAATCTAACCTGTAATTAGCAGTCTATTTCTATTAATCAACAATATTGAAAAATTATTTACGTGAATTTTTAAATATTTGCTTGGAGCCAGTACCGGCTCCAAGCTAAAAATGCGTACACAAACATTAAAAATGAGAATAAACTTGAAAAACTTAAAATTTAAGGTTATGTTAGGTACATGATGCAGATGCAGACTAGTTTACAAGTTCATGGCCGTGTTAATGCTTGGTAAAGCTCGTAAACATATTAGTGAAGGCTCATTGAATTCCGAATGACGTCTAGAAAAAGTGTAAAAGTTTCAGACCCGCACATAAACAGTTGCAAAAGTTATAAACAAATGAAGATTGAAAATATAATGAGTTTCGTCTTTTGCAAATAACTCGAAAACTATTAATATTTAAGAAAATTGAAAGAACGATTCTTAAAGAGGAATGAATTTCCAATAAAGAAGCCGAACTCCCGAAACTCTGTCTCTCAGCGCTCTGCGCGATGAACACTAAGCCGTTACGATGCTCTGAAATCGGCCGTAATAAGTAAAAATATTTTTTTATGTTATTAAATATTAATTTAAAAATTTTAAAAAATTATGGTATTATTTAGACACTTAACGGAACAATATTGCGTTGAAAAAAAATTGTTTCACCGATTTTTCATAAAATGAGCCTATTGTTAATTAACAAATTTTTTTACGTTTATATTTCAAGTCGGATAATTGTTAAACAAAAGCCACTAAAATTATTTCGCTTCATGGAGACCTTATAAAAATTCTTTTGCCATTTTATTATAAAATATTATGATTAAAAGTTTAAAAAATTTCTTAAATTTTTTTTTAATTGTTTATAATAATGTTTTTCTTTTTTTTATTATTTAAACAAATTATTAAGAAAAAATGTATTCTTAAAATTTATTATTTGCAATTCTCTACAAGACGAAAAACAGAAAAATTTTTGTTGTTAATTTATTTGTTCATTTAATAAACAATTTGTTATTAACAATCGCCGAATGTTTTTAGATAGAAAAAAAAACAAAAACAACCGTATACATAAACATGTAAAAAGAAAAATAAATTTAACATTTTTATGTATACGGTTGTTTTTGTAATTTTTTTTTCTATCTAAAAAGAATATAAACACATTCGGCGATTGTTAATAACAAATTGTTTATTAAATAAAAAAAAAAGAATTACCAACAAATTTTTTTTTCTTTCTTCCATCTTGTAGAGAATTGCAAATAATAAAGTTTAAGAATAAATTTTTTTCTTAATAATTTGTTTAAATAATGAAACAAAGGAACAAAATATTATAAACAATTAAAAAAAATTTTTAAAGATTTTTTAATTTTTAATCACAATATTTTTAGTCTATGTCCAAAAAAAGGAACTAAAACGTTAAAGGGTTTTTATTGTTTCTTATGTTCAATTGACCCCAAAATATGAGAAAACCGCTGAGTGCTACCATTTAAATTATAAATTATTGTTTGTTTTGAGATCGAAGTAAAAAGGTCCACTTTTCACATTTTTGAGTTTTACTGGAAAAATATGCATTTTTCCTATAAACACGTCAATAGAAAAGTTGTAGAGAATTAAATTTCCAATCGAAATGATACCTTCAGAAGTCAATTTTTTTTTACAAAAATACGCTCAGAAAACAAAACAAAAAAAACGGAAAAAATGCATTTTTTTTTAATTTAAGCCTGTAACTTTTTTTCGGGTACATTTAGGCATAGATATTCTGCATAAAAAAAGCTGACGTTTTACCCGTTAATAATCATTTTAACGGTAAAACGCCAGCTTTTTTTATGCAGCAATGTATATGCCTAAATGTACCCGAAAAAAGTTACAGGCTAAAATTTAAAAAAATAAAAAATTGCAGTTTTTCGGTTTTTTTGTTGTTTTCTGGGTGTATTTTTGTAAAAAAAAATTATGACTTCTGAAGGTGCCATTTCGATTGGAAATTTAATTCTCAACAACTTTTCTATTGACGTGTTTATAGGAGAAAATGCATATTTTTCGAGCAAAACTCAAAACAATAATAGGCTCATTTTATGAAAAATAGGTGAAACAATTTTTTTCTAACGGGATATTGTTCCTTTAAGTGTCTAAATAATACCATAATTTTTTAAAAAATTTTAAATTAATATTTAATAACATAAAAAATATTTTTACTTATTACGGCCGATTTCAGAGCATCGTAACGGCTTAGTGTTCGCTGCGAAGAGCTCCATTTTCAACATTAAATTGAAATTATTAATAATAGACATAGAGTTTCGAGAGTTCGGACTTTTTTATTTGAAATTCATTCCTCTTTAAAAATCTTCCTTTGAATTTTCTTAAATGTTAATAGTTTTCGAGTTATTTGCAAAAAACGAAACTCGTTATTTTTCAATCTTCATTTGTTTATAACTTTTGCAATTGTTTATATGCGGGTTTGAAACTTTTGCACATTTTTCTAGGTGTCATTCCGAATCCAATGAGCCCTCACTCATATTTTCACGAGCTTTATTAAGCATTAACACGGCTTTGAACTTGTGAACTAGTCTATATATCTCAATGCAGCGGTGGTGTATGTTTTGGTGAACAAATGCTCCTAAAAATTGTTAACAAATTTGTTTTTAATAATTCTTATTTTAACTTTTCATAAGATTAATTTAATATAGAATGGATCATACATTTTGTTTTAAGAATGAATTATTTTCTTCTAATTATTATTATCGATCCATCCAAAAAATGGTTCAATTATTTATTATTTAATTTATCCAATTTTATTTTTTAAACTGTTTATTTTTATTTAGATTAGGAATAGAATAATATCAATGATCTATTTTAATGGAAATGTATCGATCATTTTTTTTTAAATGTCATTTTTTTTTTTCATTCAAAATTGAAATTAATGATCCAAAAAAAAATGTTGATTAATATATTTCTGTGTACACAATTTTTAAAATATGTATACAATTATAATAATTTTTATAATAATTTCTTATGGTCTTAAAAAATAATAAATTAAAATAATTGAAATTTTGTAATTTAAAAAAATAAGTAATGTAAATATTTGTAATTGTCAATTTTTTTGAAATTAAGAAGAAAAATTATTTCAATTGTTAATGTGGAAAAAAAATAATTTTCACTATTGTAAATATTCATTTTTGCAAATAATTTTTTACTTCTACATTACGGACTAGTTTATTAATTTAATCGAAAATGCATAAAGAAAACCATTTTTTGCAACCTTGGTTAAAATACGCGAATTTCGACTAATTTAAAACGATGTTTCAAACAATTATTTCCAATACTCCAATAATTCGTCTGCAAAATTTTCTCGCAAGGAAAAATTATATTGTGTACTTTATTTTTAATTTATATCAATAATGTCAAAGAAATAATTCTAAAAGTAGAAATAAGCAAGTATTGGCAGTAATAATAATTTCTTTCATTACAATTCAAAAATTAATTTTAAAAATATTTAGATCATGAAAACAAAATTCCACGTGTCTAATACCTATAACCAAAATGTACATAAAACGAAGCGTGTATAAGTATGTAGATTTTGCAAAACAATCTTATTATACTTGACCACAATTAAAAATTTTGTTAACAATTTGTAGGAGCATTTATTCATCAAAACATTCACAACCGCTGCATTGAGATATAGAGCATCTGCATCATGTAACCAACATAACCTTAAATTTTAAGTTTTTCAAGTTTATTCTCATTTTTAATGTTTGTATACGCATTTTTAGCTTGGAGCCGGTATTGGCTCTAAGCAAATATTTAAAAATTCGCGTAAATAATTTTTCAATATTGTTGATTAATAGAAATAGACTGCTAATTACAGGTTAGATTTCCAACCTACAAAAAGAGTCCTATTTTATTGGGACAAAGTATTTAGAACTTCATAAACATTACACTGAACTAGATTTTAGTTGAAAATACGGGAACCAGGCAGAAATTTTAATAATAGTTGCGTAATACTCTTAAATCTTATTAATTAAAGACATATTTTTGAGGTTAGTTGTGACATCACGCGCGGATGCCCTTACTGCCGTCATAAGGTGAAAAGCCGCATCTAGATATTTGTCATAAATGAGATTCTAATGATATATGAGCACCCAAGAGTTCTGCATTTAAAAATATTATTAAAAAATTATAAAGTACAAAAACATAAGTGGATAAAAAGCAGCTATATGATTTTCTTAATTAATATTTACTAGTTGGGAAAAAAACAAACGCCTTTGTTACTTTCCTCGCCAACCGACAATTTACAGATGGGCTATTCTCCTTATGACTTATGACGGCAGTAGATGTGACGTATGCGTCTTGTAGGCAACGCAGCAGCTACGAAACCATTTTATCTTTGTCGTACGCATTCTTTATTTCTTTTCAGTTATCGTGACGTCACACGAACAGTGTCTTACGTTTGGAAAAAAATTAAACAGGTAAATAAATTCATACCTGCTCGAAAATGATGGGTAAAAAAAAATTTCAAAAGCAAATGTTCAATATATTGAATAATGAACAGAATGGTATAAAGAAAAAGTCGTTTCACCGTTCAAAGTGGTTTTAATTGAAAATAAAAAATTAAAATTTTTATAACTTTTTTATTAACAATTTAAAAAAAATCCCTTTCTCTGAAACGATTGTTCATATTTTTCTGAGTAAATAGAAAAAAAAAATTTTTAAATTCATTAACTTTTCAGAACGCTATGATTTTTTAAAGTGGTACATATCAGCCCTTAATTTCTATTCAGCCTAACTCCGTAAATTTTAGTAATACCAAAAAAAGTCTAGAGATCATTTTTATATATAATTTCATGCTTTACAATTTTTGTTTGAAACTTTTTTTACCAGTTTTAACACATTTTGAGTAATTTTGAAAAAACACTTTATTTTTTTTTTTCACCCCTCCCCGGGGGTTCAGAAAAAAAATTCTTTCATTAATCGTGTTCTAATACATCAAAGTAAGTTATATCAAAAACTCAAGTATTTACCTCAAAATTTTGATTTGGCGACTTATTTAATTGGACTATTATTCCACGCACTATATACTCTTTTTGATATTATGTTCTTATGCACGTCAGGAAACAAAAAATCTTATTGAAACTAATTCTTTTACTTTTGTCTTATTACTACTATACACGTTGATCGGTTATTACTTACTCTTTCTATTTAAATAAGAAACTTAATACAGCAGCACTTAGACGGGTATTTATTTTCCGATTTTTTACTATTTAAAATGCATATAATGCTCAAATAACTTTCATCAGTTGAGCTTCAAGTCCTCTGACGGTTATTAATTATCTTTCACTTGACCGTTTGTTTATTTAAGACGTATAAAAGGTAAATTTGTTTTGCGTCAGCAATTAATTATTACACCTAACAGGTAATTAACTTATGGGAATTCCTTCACGTGCGAAAAACAAATTTTAATTATAATATGGTAAATAAATAATATATTATGGTTTAATAATAATTAAATTCATTTTATGTCCCTTTATAATTACTTTTCAGTTGACAGTTACTAATCAAATTAAGGACTATTTAATTGCAGAGTTAATATTTTATAATTGTAATGGTAATTATTGTTTACGTTAAATATAATTGTGAATTGGCAGTATTATAGCCTTCTGGAAGACATTTTTGAAACGACACGGGAAAGTTTGCTAATAAGCAAAAGCGGTATTGAAACTAGAAATAACGTAATTATGAGTCGACCGTTTTTGTAAATGAAAACTAATAAACTCTACTTTGCTCTTTTCCTGCACATTTTTTTATTACTAATTTCTAATCGAGATTACAGCGTCTGAATTGCGAACTGAATAAAACTCTAAGAAAGGAGATTAAAGAAGACGTCAGAAAAAACCCAGAAGATCTAATAGAAAAAACGATTGAAGAAAATAAGAGCTTGAAAATCCTACGAAGAAAACTAAATACAAACATAAATGTTATAAACCAACTGAAGAAAGAAGACGGCACAACAACTCATGATAGGGCAGACCGATTACAATACATAACAGACAAATAACAAACGTTGGATCGGAAGAAATACCCGAAACCGATATAGAAGAAATAATGAAAGCCATAAATGAAATGAAATTAAATCGAGCTCCAGGAGAATATGGAATAATCCCAGAATTAATAAAATAAGGGGGGAGAGTATTTAATAAAAAGCCTTAAGATATTTCTGAATAAATGTTTGGAAGAAAGGAAAATACTACAGGGTTGGAATAATGCAGTGCAAATCATTTAAGTACTTTGAATGGTTTAAATTTTCTGATGTAGCTTTTATTGCCAATCAAAAAGGTCTAGAATCCTCTTGTAGTCGAATAAAATTAAGTTTTTTTCGAAGATTATGGGGGGGTCAATTTTTTTAAGGAAATGCAATTTGTATGTTATCAGGATGCTACAGTAAAGTTTTGTCCAATTTGGGAGGGGAGCGTTTTTTGGAAATTAAATTTTAATTTTGAACAATGTGTTTTTGTCTCGTTTTTCTTTAATATGTCGGGTTCTATTCATTGGATCAGACTAAGCAAAAAAAATGATTGTCAATAAATTATGAATAAAACTGTATGTGTCCAAATCCGATGTACCGTTTTGTTTTTGTTTTTTTTTGTAAAAAAATAAAAATATTTATTATTTTCCTTAAAAAACGAAATATTTTTAAAATTTTTGAAGATTCATAAAAAACTGTAATTTGGTCACACTAAGAATTTTTTTCCATTAAATTGTAATTTTTTGAACGAGCTTTGCAATGGTGATAAAAATTAATTTTTTATATTATTTTAAAGTTTCATTTCGTGCATTTAAAAAAAAATCTTTTTTTTCTAACGCATTTTTGTACCGAAAAAATGTATCCTGCCAAATACTTTGTCATCTGTGAAAAGGGCTTCAAAAAACGAACAATTAAAAAAAATTGACCCTTCTACATAAATCAGAACATATATTTATTCCCATGCGAAAATCCGCAGTTCAAATCCTGAACATATAGATTTTTTTTTTATTTCTAAAATAATATAAAAAAATAATTTTTATCACCATTGCAAAGCTCGTTAAAAGAAACTACAGTTTAAGATCAAATAATCTTAGCGTGACCAAATGGCAGTTTTTTATGAAGCTTCAAGAATTTTCAAAAAATCTCGTTTAGAAAAAATAATAAATACTTTTATTTGTAATTTTCCATAACAGATTGCACCTACAACATCAAATACCCAGTCTGGGTTTAGAACAGATCACAGTTGTACAACTGCTCATTTAAATGTTATTGATAATATTTTAACTGCGACCGATGCTGGTAAATGTACACTATGTACAGTGTTGGTGTTGCTGGATTATTCTAAGGCATTTGATACTCTGGAACACAGCGTATTATTAATTATATTAAAACACATTGGATTAGATGAAAAATCAGTATCTTTTTTTAAGTTATTTACATGCCAGCAAAAAGTTGTGCTGAATGGTCAGTCTTCTGATTTTTTAGATGTGTCACGGGGCGTGCCACAAGAGTTGGTGTTATGTCCCATTTTATATACAGTGTACACGTCATCACTACCCAGATTCATACAAAGATGTAATATGCAAATGTATGCAGATGATATACAGGTGTTATATATTTTTCCAGTGAAATACAAAATAGCTATGATATTGTACATTCGGATTTAGAAATTATTTACAAGTTATCATTAGAACATTCTTTACATCTAAATGCAAATAAGTGTATTGCTGTGTTTTTTGGTAGAGCTGTTGATAGAGAGAAACTATCTCAACATGTCCATTTAGCAATTAATGAAACTCACTTGCCTCTCATAGAAGAAGGAAAATATTCAGGTTTAATAATTGACACAGCACTTAGGTTTGAGAAACACATTTCACTTTCTATTAAAAGAGCTATTTTTAGGTTAAAAATGTTGTACAGCTTCCGCCATGTTTTAAATGTCGAAGTAAAAACTATGCTATGCGATATTCTTATTTTGTGAATTTTTAATTATTGTGATTCTGTGTATGGACCCTGCTTATCTGCTGCTACTACACAGCGGATACAGAAAATTCAAAATTATTGCCTTAGATTCATTTATGGGATCAGAAGACACAATTCTGTTTAAGTCACAAGCTTTTGGTAACTAACTGGCTGAACATGAAACAGCGACGAATTTTACACTATTGTATCATAAAATCATAATTTATAACAGTCCCTCTTATTTGTTTAAAAAGATTACATTTCGTACTGACGTGCACAATTTTAATTTAAGACATAAGGGTATACTGACATCTCCAATTAATAAAACGGCACTTTTTGAAAGGTCTTTTACATTTAGTATAATATATAAATTATAAAACTCACTTTCCCCTCTACTGAAATCGTGCACAGGTTTCACTTTTGCCAAACATTTTAAAAAGCATCTTCTGATTCGGCCGTATACATAAAAAAAATAGTAATTTATTTTTACTTCCACATCCAGTGGAAGTATAGTAACGACAAAAAAAATTTTAAAAATTTTTATTGTTCAAATAGGCTTAGAATGTCACGAAACGTCGAATTTTAAGTTTGAGCGAAAAAAAAATTCTGTCTGTTGGTCTGTCGGTCTGTCTGTCTGTCGGTCTGTCCGTCTGTAACTTTTTTTGTGCTCACGTTTACGCTGGAACCGTTTGAGATATTGACTTGAAATTTGGTACACATATGTACTTTAACGAGATCTAGAACTAGATTGTATTTTCATCTTGTTCCGTCGAAGGGTTGGGGGGTAAATTTGGGGAAAATAGGTAAATCAAGCAGGTAAGAGTCCATAAAATTGGTATTTAGTATATACAAGAGAAGCTAAGGTCTCAAAAAAAATTTTGGCATTAGCCACCCCCCTTACCACCCCCCCCATTATTAAAGGGGATGAAAAAAAATTGTGATTTAGTGTGTGTACAAGAACCAGAAACCTCAAAATGTTTTTTTACTTCATCCACCCCCACTACCACCCCTTATCACCACCCCCACCCCGCTACCGATGTGGGGTATCGTTTTATGGGTTTTTGGGGTAGAGGATTTCAAATATTATATTATTAGTTCCATAAACAATTATTTCCACATACAAAAATTTTTTCGTTGTGAGTGACTTGGAAAAGAATGGATGTGGAAGTAGTGATTCCTTGGGCAGCGGTTTTTTCTTTTTCCTTTTCTTCTAAATAATTCATGGACAAAGGTATTTTTTTTTACTCATATTAAGCATTGTACAAACAATGCAAATATGTCTGATGTTGCCATCTATCTATTAGCAGGTTGAGTGTAAGACCAGCTGATCTGACATTTCTGTTTTTTCACTAGAACTCCACCTTTTCAATAACTAAAATATTATCCTTCATATGTACACTAATTTGATATGTGAATAAAGAATGTTATTATCCAAAATAGATTAATTATTTTCTTAGTAATCTCGATGTATGTAAAATTGTAAATTTTCGTGATTTTTATTTTTCTACAAAAATACAAAATGGTAGATTAGATTTGGCCCACACTTTTATTCATAAATTATTTACAAACATTTTGTTTGGCCTGATCCGATGAAGAGAACCAGAGATATTAAAAAAAAAGCATTTTTCAAAATTAAAATTTAATTTAGAAAAAACGCTCCACTCCCAGATTGGACAAAAATTTATTGTAACATCCTGATAACATACAAATTGCATTTCCAGAAAGAATGGATAATTTAAGAACTCTAATGTAATAATGCATCAATTTTCACAAAAATTAGTGAAATTATGCCTTTTATTGAACTAAACTTTCCTGCCAAACTTCTAAAAATAAAAAATGATTTCGAAATAATTTCAATTGCTTATTGTCTAAGTGCATCGACTCGTAGGAGAATAATTTAATGTAGGTTTTTACATGTATTTTACAATGATTTTAAGAAAAAAAATGTTTCTTCATTTAAACATTTTTTTTAAAATTTATTCATAATTTTCAAAATTATACTTATAAACGAAATCAAATAATTAGAGTAGCTCGTCTCCTGACATCGGTGATAGGCCTAGACAGCGGAAATAGGCCGACGTTAAATAAATAAATAGGTTTTTTTTACCTACATTATGAACAAAACAAAACATTATGTTTCAAAACATTATGAATTTTTTGTTCTAAACTGTCTAATTATCACACACTATTGACATTTGTACAAGATTCTCCTCTGTTCTGTATAGTAATAAATAACTAACTTATAATGATTGTAGAGATAATCAAAGCAATCAACCAGCTGTTACGTTTAATTTTAATGTATTAAAAATTCCAGGGCATATTTTGGGAATAATATTAGGTTTTTTCTTCATAATTAACATGGCTACACGTAGTAGACCTATATTTAAAGCTATTAAATAAAACACAGTATAAACTGAAACCCAAATTCCTCTTGGATAATTGTATGGAAATAATTTTTATTCGTTACCAAATTAGCCAATAAATTATGAAGAAATAACTTATTGAAGTTAATTATAATTAAATTCAGAAACAGTAATTTCAATTAACAACAGCCGTGTACCAATTTCAAGATTGTGAAACATCTGGGTGTTGGTAAAAAACGAAAACGAAACAACTAAGAACGAACGCTAATAATCTGAAAAAGTGATTAAATATAATTTTTCATAATTACAGTTTCCCGACACTGTTGTGTGGGGCAGTTGCGTACTATGGATTTTTTAACACGGGCTTAACGAATATTTTGATTCACGACATTTTTACAACATTGCTTTTATATGTATGTTAGTTAGTATATTTGGGTCAAATCTTGCAAGTCAATTTTAAACCACTTAACGACGTCCAATTGAGCTTAAATTTTGCATGCACGTGTAGTCCTGGTCACAATACAATAATATGGTACTAAAGAGTGTGTTTTTTAAACTATAATTTGATTGGATAATGTATTCACTCAAACGTTGCATTCTAATAAATGCCGGGGGATCCTGTACTTTTATAAGTAAGGACGAATATAAAATAATAGTAACTAAAATGTAACTAAAAATTTAAACATTAAATTAAATCTGAAAAGAACTGTATAAAAACAATTTTTTATTGTTATTTAGGAATAAAATTAATTGTCTTAAAGCTTGTCACTTAGGTACTTAGTAGGAGGCTCTAGGACATTTGGCTTGTACCAAAATGCCGATGGTTAGCAACCCATATGGTGTTAATAAGGGTGACTTCATGTTCACAAAAATCCTTCTTGCCACCCCCATCCCCGCGTCGTTCTCCCCCCACCCTCTCTTAAATGGTTAAAATTTTGATCATCTATACCTCAAGAACGGAATGACCTAGGATGAAAATTCTTTTACCGTTACATAGAGAGTATTACAGAGAATTAAACACCTCTCCTCGACAAAATCTTGGCAGCTCTTACTGCTCTGGGAGACATTCACACTGATATAAAAGAAGTATTGAAAGGTTCAAAACCAGGGTTGGCATGTTTAAAACAAAATGTTTTAAACAAAGTGTTTAAAACATGTTTAAAACATCGCACTGTGTTTTAAACAAATGTTTAAAACATATTTAATACAAAATACTATGTTTTAAACAACTGTTTAAAACATAGTTTAAAACACAGTGCGATGTTTTAAATAAATGTATTATTTTGGAGTTTGTGGAAAAGCAGGAAAAGTGCCGATGATGGTCCATTCCGATAAATAATTCCGATATAGTGGTCACGTGCACTAAACTGATCATTTTATTTGCAGAATCCTGTAAAATCTGTTTAAGAGCGCCATCTGACACCAACTAGTAGTAGCAGACATAGTGTGCCTGACACCATTTAATTTTAGTTGAATATAGTTTTAAACATTTTAAACCTGTAAACATGTTTTAAACATACCATTAAAACTTTAAAAAAACCTATTTTAAACAAAAAAAACTGTTCAAAACAAAAAAAACTGTTTTTTTGTTTAGCCACCCCAACCCCATTATTAAAGGGGATGAAAAAAAATGTGATTTAGTGTGTGTACAAGAACCAGACACCTCAAAACGTTTTTTTACTTCATCCACCCCCACTACCACCCCCTATCACCACCCCCACCCCGCTACCGATGTGGGGTATCGTTTTATGGGTTTTTGGGGTAAGGAGGATTTCAAATATTATATTATTAAAGTTCCATAAACAATTATTTCCACATACAAAATTTTTTCGTTTTGAGTGACTTAGATAAAAAATGTGGATGTGGAAGTAGTGATTCCTTGGGCAGCGGTTTTTACATTGAGTTTTTTGCAACTGCAAGAAATCAGTTCGACAAAAACTGTTTTTTTGTTTAAAATGAAAAAAAAACTGTTTTTTTTCCAACCCTGCTCAAAACAGCAAATGAAGAGTGAGCAGCTCCCTCTAACTGAAGCTGTTTTGACTTCAGCGTTGCTCAGAGCACGACTCCAGACATACATTTGGATAAACTCGCATACAAATATTGTTGAGGAACTATATCCAGAAAGTTACAGTTGGAGAAAATCTGAAACATGTTACGTTCCCATATTATCATCCTGGGAAAATGTCGCACCCGAAAAAATTGTCAAACTGATTTCTTGCAGTTGCAAAAAACTCAATGTAAAAACCGCTGCCCAAGGTATCACTACTTCCACATCCACATTTTTTATCTAAGTCACTCAAAACGAAAAAATTTTGTATGTGGAAATAATTGTTTATGGAACTTTAATAATATAATATTTGAAATCCTCTACCCCAAAAACCCATAAAACGATACTCCACATCAGTAGCGGGGGTGGTGATAGGGGGTGGATGAAGTAAAAAAACGTTTTGAGGTGTCTGGTTCTTGTACACACACTAAATCACATTTTTTTTTCATCCCCTTTAATAATGGAGTTGGGGTGGCTAATGCCAAATTTTTTTTTGGGACCTTAGCTTCTCTTGTATATACTAAATACCAATTTTATGGACTCTTACCTGCTTGATTTACCTATTTTCCCCAAATTTACCCCAATTTACCCCCCAACTCTTCGACGGAACAAGATGAAAATATAATCTAGTTCTAGATCTCGTTAAAGTACATATGTGTACCAAATTTCAAGTCAATATCTCAAACGGTTCCAGAGTAAACGTGCGCACAAAAAAAGTTACAGACAGATCGACAGACAGACAGACCGACAGACAGAAAATTTTTTTCGCTCAAACTTAAAATCTCGACGTTTCGTGACATTCTAAGCCTATTTGAACAATAAAAATTTTTTAAAATTTTTTTGTCGTTACTATACTTCCACTGGATGTGGAAGTAAAATTAGCAGTGCAAGTGTAAGTTAAATAATTTGCAATGTACAGATGCGTGATCTTGTGCTGACGATTTATGTCAAAATCATTACAATATAGATGACACGTCAGACGTGGAAGAAGAAGATGATTAATACTTAATATTTACTAGTTTTTGTCATTACTCATTTAGTTTAAAAGAATGTTGCAATGTTACCTACATTTTTGTTTGACGTTCATAAAGTTGCATGTGTTTGGAGGGGGGGGGACATGCAGTGGTGGGTGCAATCAATAAAAGCTATTACTTACTATATGTGACAGTACATTTCTAATAGTTTATACAATTATATATTCAATAGTTGAATAGGGGAAATGTGGAGAGGAGTGAAGCAAATAGGAAAATTTTAACGACAGGGAATGATATGTAATATAGTGATATACCTTTTTGGAAAGCTAAAAAAAAATGCAAAAAGTTTTTTTATTTTTTGCTTTTTTGCCAAAATAATCAAAAAAATATTAAAAAAAAACCTAATATTATCTTCAGGTAAAGATATCTCGTTTAGTTTTTGAGATATTATAAGGTGTTTAATTCTCTGTGATACTCTCTATGTAACGGTAAAAGAATTTTGATCCTGGGTCATTCTGTTCCTGAGATATAGATGATCAAAATTTTAACCATTTAAGGCAGGGTGGGGGGGAGAACGACGAGGGGGGTGGGGGTGGCAAGATGGATTGTTGTGAACAGGAAGTCACTCCTATTAACCCCATATAGGTTTCCAATCATCGGCACTTTGGTGCAAGCGAACCTATTTTTTTCGCCCTAGGGCCTCCTACTAACTTACAATCTCTGTATGAACTTCTCGCGCACAACAAGCTTTTAAGACAATTAATTTTATTTTTTTAGTTTTAAATAATAATAACAAAAGCTTGTTTTTATAAACTATTTTTTACATTTAATTTTTTTCAATAGAGCCAAGAAATAAATAATTTTGTTGCCACTATTAATACAATACAGATAAATATTTAAAATAATAATCTCTTTATTTGGCGTATAAGCTATTAAAAACATAAAATATTGAGTACATAGCCGGGAAAGGATGGTAATAATAAATGCACGTAATCAGTGTGTGCAACAGATCCTAGTGGTGGGGCGAGCGTAGAGGCGACTTCAATGTGAATATCAGTCGATATTCCGTTGAAGCAACGTCGAGCGCGGTTAGTACTTGGATGGGGTCCCATCTTGGGAAATACAGCGTTCTCGTCCCACCTTCTAGCGGCTTGTATATCAGTGTATACGCGGAAGTTACGTAATTTCAGACGAGGGTTACGTAGTGGATATACCTTCGGAAGGGATGTAAAGCAGGCGGTCCCTTGTCTATTAAATGTTAGGCAAGTAACAGATCCCTACTCTTCTTAAGGGAAGAGGTTCGGCAAAATTTCCAGGTTGGGGGTAGCTCGTCTCCTGGCGTCGGTGATAGGCCCTGGTAGCGGAAATAGGCCGACGTTAAATAGTTAAAAAAAAAAATCCTATTGGTGCTTAAATTTTATGAGGGTGTAATTCAAAATAATTTTTATAAATGCTTATAAAATCAATGTCGCTCAATGACACTATTGACAATTTGTAACGATAAATTTCATTTTATAGTTAACAGAGGCACACACACAAAAAAAAAAAGGTCATGTACTGTTTGACTATCATATCTATATGTATTTCCAACTATAGATCCATCAGTTTGATGTCCTGTCTAGCTAAAATTCTAGATTTATTATTACTAAGTCGAGTTCAGGAGCACCTAAACAATAATAACGTCCTTAATAAGCATCAGTTTGGCTTTCGCACTAACTACTCTACCATACAGCAGCTATTCCATGTTGGTGAAACTGCCACCACCAACTTCAACCGAGGTCTTCTCACAGGGTCTGTCGCCTTAGTCCTCGAGAAAGCCTTCGACAAAGTTTGACACCCTGGACTCTTTTATAAGCTCCATATCGCGGGTTTTTCGATTCGCATGATAAAAACAGTTATACATCAATAATCGCCGATTTCGAGTTGTAGTCAATCAGGAGGGCTCTCCCGAACGACGTATCCTATCCGGTATCCCACAATGCTCTGTCCTCGGACCAATCTTATTTAAGTTATACATTAACGTCATCCCGACACCAATATATCACCAGCCTGTATGCAGATGATACGGCAGTAATAACAACATCAAAAAATCCGGAAATCACTACGAACCTGCTACAAAGACAGACAAACGTAACAGTGAAATTTTATTCAGACTGGAGCTGAAAACTAATATCAATAAAACCCAAGCTGTTTGTAGCAGTATTGCCAGACTTACTAGCACACCATCACTATAGAAAGGCACAGCCTTCAGTGGCTGGAACAAATTAATTACCTGGGAGTTACCTTGGATAGGCGACTTAAATTAAATACATAGCCAGTTCTTTTGCTGCAAGCATCTTTTCGATGCCTTTAACTAGGCCATGTAGAGCATTTATTGTTGATTTGCCAAATTGATATGCAAATTTGTCTGTGTGATGCAGGTCCCCCGCACTTAATGATTTCGCTTGTAATATGCTGATCTAACATTTTCTCCATCTTTTCTAGGAGAAATGAGGTTAAGCTGATGGGGCGCTAAGATTTAGGCTCGTCTGGTAGACGGCTGCCTATTTTTGGGATAAACGCCACCTTAACTTCCCTCCAAGCTCGGGGAATATACCCAAGGGTGTAACTTGCAATGAATATGCTTCTCAGGCATGGGACAAATTCCTCAATTCCATGTTGAAGCAGGGCAGGAAAAATACCATCCCTGCCCGGTGATTTAAAGGGCTTGAAGGTCGATACCGCCCATTTAATTCTGCTAGGGGGAATATTTTTAACACACTTGACCTGTAATATTGTAAGCAAATCTTACAACTCACTTTTTACCCACCTCCAATTGCCGTATCGATTTGAAACCTTGCAAACTTATGCAATTCTGGTGACAATATAATAACATGGTACCATTGACCTTGTATGGTGACGTAGTGTTAGGGATTCCTCATGGACGTATCACCGGCGACTTCGCTATAAACTCGAATTTTCTGCGACAAAGAGAGAAAATAAATTATAGTTTAAAAAAACAAAAACACGCTTTTATGAGTAGCGCACTAAAAAGTTTTAAATAATTATTAAATTAATTTTAGGTAATTAAATTTAGAAGCGTGGGGGAAGGTAGGTAACTACATTACATTTTGTTCATTATGCTTAGGCCACTATGTAAGTGCGCCCCACGTTTTTAAATTTAATTACCTAATAACCATTTTTAACTTTTTAGTGCGGCATCCATAAAAGTGTGTCTTTTAAACTAGCTAGCCTTTTTTCTTCCCCGGTAGGACGGTGTCATGCTTCTCCAGATAGGCCTGTGGAAATTCACCTTCGATTACATGGGAGCCAGGGAAGTGAGTACCTAAAAGTACTCTTAAATTTTCCTGCTGACTCTCTGCATATTGAGTAGCCCTATAGAGTGGTCTTTTGCAAGGATTTTTTATAGACGGACTGCTGGGGCTAATTAGAATAGAATAGAATAGAATAGAATAAGTTTTATTTGTGCAAAAATGTATAGAAATTGTACAAAAATAAACAGTTAAGTCACAGAAACCTAGTAAAAGGTTTGTTCGTGACTCCTGTAATATTTACAATTTGTTGATATGGCAGTAATAATATTACATATAAAAAGTTTCTAAAAAACAATAAAATAGTACTTACAACTAAAGTAAATCTAAATGAAATAACACAAGATACATTCTTACAATAAAATAATATAAAGTGTTAAGTTACTAATTTTACAAGTTTCTTAAATACAATTAAATAGTACTTTTTACTAAAGTAAAATTGAAAATAAAATTCTTACACTAAAATAATATAAGGTTTTAAGTAATTTACTAATTATACAAGTTAGGGTATTCTATAATTACAAAAATGTAGGACGCTAGATAAATATGTGATCAAGATTTATATTTGAATTTTTAATCCACATTTTAATTTTTTTACTGTATAAAATGATGCTGCCATTAAATAGTCTAAGTTCATTCGGTAGTATATTGTAAATTTTAGATAGGTAATACAGGAAATATTTTTGAGTTGTCGTTTTGTGTGAGATAGGAAGTATACATTTATGATTTTTTATGGCTCTGGTGTTATATTCATGTTCAAAACGGGTTACGGAATTTTTATGCTTATAATAATATTTCAGTATATCAAATACATACAGTTCTCTTAAAGTGAAAACATTAAAATTCGAGAACAAGATTCTAGTTGGGTAACGCATTGGTTTCCTAAGGATGGTTTTAATAATTATTTTCTGACAGACAAATACTTTTTCTAGATTATTTTTATAAGTTCCACCCCAGGACAGAATGCCATACGTTAACAACGACTGTACAAGAGCATAGTAACAATTCCTAATCAATTTATTACTAAGAATGCCGCTTAAACTTTTAAATATGAACATGCATTTTTTTAATCTTTTTGTTAAACAGTTAATGTGTTCATGCCATTTAAGAGACTGATCAGTGATTACGCCAAGGTATTTGATGTTATTAGTTTGTTCAATATACGAGGGACAATTACATGCATTTCGATTGCATATATCCTGGTGTAGAATTAATTGATTTAAATTGACTTTGTCACGAAGTGAAAAACATATAAATTTTGATTTTGATGTATTCAGTTTTAGCAAACTGCTATTCAACCATATTGTTATAACTTGTAATATGTGTTCAGATTTTGAGCGAACGTCCTCCCAAGAATCACCGCTAACGTGAATAACTGTATCGTCGGCATAAGCAAAAATGCTCACACTATCCGTATCAGTATTTATAAACAAATCATTAACGTAAATTATGAAAAGTACAGGGCCAAGAACTGTACCTTGTGGTACACCACACGTTAGTGTTGATTCGCTACTCCTTTCATTATTTGTTACAACATATTGTTGTCTGTTGCTGAGATAAGTTTTTATTAAATTATAGGAACAGCCTCGGACCCCGTACATTTCTAATTTTTCCAGAAGCTTTACATGGCTGATAGTATCAAATGCCTTTGCTAGATCTAGAAAGATAGCAGCTGTCGGTATGCTTTTATTTACATCATTATATATTTTTGTTGTCAATGCCGTAATTGCATCCTGGGTGCATTTATTTTGTCTGAATCCGAATTGATTATTTGAAAGGATGTTGTATTTTTCGAAATAATTATACAATCGTGCGGTTATTGCTTTTTCAAAAATTTTTGCTATATTTGATATGAGAGAGATTGGACGATAGTTTGCCATCTGATTACGATCGCCACCTTTATGTAATGGTTTAACAATAGCGCACTTTAATATTTGAGGAAATATTCCCGACGTCATTGACATATTTATTAACTGAGTTAGTGGTTTCACTATATATAATAATATTATTTTTATGGTGGGTGATTGTATGCCATCTATTCCTGGAGAGACATTATTACCTAGACTGTTAATGTAATTGGTAGTTTCTTGTTCAAGAATCGGCTCTAAAAACAGTGAATGAACAACTCGTTTAATCTTGCTTTTAGTATTATTATTAGTTTTTGGTATACTTTTTGTGATGTTTGAGCCAACATTTAGAAAATGATTGTTGAAACTTTCGGCAATTTCTTTATTTTGTGTTATAGTATGATTATCTTTTATAATTTCTTCAATTTTGTTATTATTATTATTTTTATTATGTATTACTTCATTTGTGATTTCCCAGATTTTTTTAGGATTATTTAAATTATTTTTTATTAGATTTGAAAAGTATTCTTTCTTGGTTTTTTTTAATAAACAATTTAAGTGATTTTTGTATAATTTATAGTGCTCTTTTAATTGCAGATTATTGGGTTCTTTCATTGTTTTTAGGTACATATTGTTTTTGTTGTTGATTGATGTTATTAACCCTTGCGTTACCCACTGTTTTCTTTTAATATGTTTTCTGGTCAATGTTCTAGTTTCAGTTGCTGCGTTTAGAATATCTTTTATTTTGTTTATAAACTTTTCTGTGTTAATATTTATGTCATTTGTGTTTAATACATCTACCCAGTTTACTTTAGCTATATTTTCTAGTACTTCTTTATGATTAACGTTTCGTATTATATTATGTGAGTTAGCTTTGTTGGATTCAAAATTTTTTATTTGTAATATACAGGGTAAGTGATCTGTTATTTGGAAGCTTGATACTATGACATTGAAAAATGGATCAGTTAAGTTTGATTTAATAAACATATGATCAAGACATGTTTTTGTTTGTTCTTGAATTCTAGTTGGAGTATTAATATATGATTTAAATCCGTTTAAGGCTAACGTATTTAAATAGGTTTCAGTACTATGTGAAATTGGGGCAGTTTCTATTATATTGATATTCATATCACCAACCAAGATTTCAGTATCCAGTTTGCAATATTCCGATAAGTAAGTGTCCAGATGGGTATTAAAGTCATTTACATCGCAGCTATGAGATCTGTAAATACCGGTTATTCCAATATTTTTATTTGTCTTGTCTTTAAATATTAGACGCATAAAGCTGAAATTTTCAATTTTAACAATTTTTACAGAGTGTGACAGATTACTTTTGACGTATATTATGACACCATCATTTTTATTTAATTTACTTTCATTATAATACATATTAAAATCATTTAAATGGTATAATTGTTCATTTTCTATTATAAATGTCTCCGTGAGTACAATAATCTCAAATCTATTTTCCAGATTATATAAATATGTTTCAAGTTCCTCAATATTCTTGTTTATACTTCTTATGTTTGTGTGAATGAGATTTAAATAGTTATTATCACAAATTAGGTAATTTCTTAGGTCTTGTGTAGTGCTACAGATTTTCGTTTCATAGTGTTTATCAAGTACGTTAATTAATGAGTCTGTCATAAGGAGAAAAAATGTTTATATAGCATACCACTTTAGGACTAAACTGCAGGGATGTACTTAGGACGATCGCAACTTACACAAATCAGCTTCAGTTTGGACACTATTCATCTATCTCTTCACAGAACCGTCTCCATGATCTTCTTTTTGACCTTTTCAATTCTTTGTTGTACTCCGTAAGGGCTTTTTTATATTCCTCCTAGTTTCCAAAGTTTTTAGCTCTATTGAAAGTTTTCCTGGTTTCAGCCCCAAGGCGGTTGAGATCCCTATTCCACCAAGGCACGTCTCTTTGGGCTGCCTTTTGCTTAATAGGGCAACTTTTTTCATAACACAATGTCATGAGGTTTTGTATTTAAAATGAGGCTATAGGTATCTAATTCCTCTATTGTGTCGATTGGGTGTGTGATATCTTCGACCTCCGACTTTAAGTGTTCCTTGTAAACACTCCAGTCAGTCAGTCTAGGTATTCTACACTACTCGAAACTTGATACAGATGTCTCCAAGTCGAATCGAATATGCCTGTGATCCGACATTGAGGGCTTATCTGTAACATGCCAGTTTTTAATGGAATCGGTTATATTCACTCCGCAAGTGTTACGTCTTAAACCTGTTTTCTAACCGCATATATAAAGGTGGGTTCATTACTTACGTTATTGATAATGTCGATATTATTTGCAGACAAATATTCAAAAAGATACTCACCTCTGATATTGTTATTAGTGCTGCCCCCTATATGATGCTGCCCATTAGCGTCGTTACCTATGATGTAGTGTTTGTTTCTGAAGGTTTAGTTTAAACATTGTCCTGTTCGAAAGGTTTCTATGTTTTTGAATAATGCATTTAATTTTTTGCCTCCTTTCTTTTTCTTCCAACGTTTTTTAATTCTTTCGTTTATGTTCCATGTTCCATGTTATTTGTATATTGTCTTCATCTGTTGTACCTGTTCATATTTATTGTTGATCTCATAAGTAACTTTCCCCTTTTTAACATTATTCTTGTTACAATATTGATTTTTTTCATAAATATGAAAGTCGGATACTGATTGCCAGAGTGCGACAATATTAATAATCCCAATGCAAACAACTATATTTTAACAAAAAAACTGTGATGAGTGGTTCCATTTTTTATTAACTGTAGCTGTGCGTATCTGGATATTTGGGTGAATAATAGTATATTATACAACGATGTTATAATGAAGACTATTATTATTGAGGATGGAGATTACAACTCGAGCGAGCACAGCGAGCGAGTGTTGTAAACATCCGAGGTAATAATAACCATTATAGTGAGTTGTATACTATACTTTATATACGACTAACCTGTATATAAAATATAGTGATACATACATAATATATAAACGCATAAAAAATGTTAATTTTTAAATTATTTATTTATTTTCAACAAAATGTAAGTTAATGTTACTACAGTTAATAAACTGAACTGATGAGGTCATATTTTGTGTTATAGAATGATTAGCACTATTTTCAACGGTAGTAATACTATCAGCATCCTTCAGCTACGAGTGAGGACTTCCAGCCCCCGTGACCGGTGTAAAGTTCAGGATTTAGCAAATTCAAATAAGTTGTTATTTATTTCCAAGTACAGTAAACTTATTTTTTTCCAGTTCGTTGAATGGTGCATTTAGTTGAGGAGCATAATGCGCATTTATCTACTCCGTGGGATTTTTTTGTGAAGGGAAGGTGCGAGTATGTGGAATCTCTTTATTATATGCTAGATAATGGTGTAGTACCGGGTGTTTACCTTAGAATTGCGCTGTTTGGTTTTTATGGCGTTATACATCCAAGATGGCCGCCATGCGAGACATTTATTCTTTACATCAAGAATAACTCCTTCCAGAGTGCTTATACGCAAATTTGCATATGACATTTTGTGTTCTACATGAGCCAAAGAAGAAATTTAGTTCTTATCAATTTTTTCATATCTTTTGCCAATTAAGAGTTATGATTCATTATACATGTCACTATCGGTTTAAAACATAATTTAGCCATTGGTTATTTATTCAGGGAAGAAAAATAATTATTCTGCTGCTATTTACTCACAAAAACTTTAATAATGACTAATATTAATACATACAATTTGTAGTAGGTAGCAGGACGTAGTAGTTGTATTATAAAATTGGTTCTTAAAATAAATTATGTATTGACAGAAAACAATATTTAATGATACTATATTCTCTTCTATATTATTATTCTCTTCAAAACAATCATCATCACCATCTAAGCCATCCGATGAATCTTCATGCCTTGTATGCTCATCACAGTTGTCACACATATCTTCGTCTCCTTCGCGCACACACATAGCTCTGTGCACTTCAGATCGTGAGAAATACATTTACATGGTGGAGCTCATTTTCTCTTAACACAAGAGAAAATGTGTTGAAGAACTCTCTCTGGAGCACATGGTAGCATACACATAACAGGAGCATAATGGTCGTTTTTCAGTTCCCAGCCGAAGTTTAATGGCGAAGGCAGATTAGGGTAGGGCTGATCAGCATGGCTCGATTCTATGGTTTGATAACGAACTCTATCAACATATGGTATCAGTGATGCTTTTGTTGGTGGCAAGTTTTCTCCTTGAGAATATAGACTTGACATATGAACTTTTCTATTGATAGTCTATCTGTATCAAGAAAATTTTCCAAGCTTCCAAGTTTGCTTACAGCTTCGAGAATGTCATCATCTGCTTTACTGAAGACTTTCCAAAAAGAGGTTTTCGCTTTCTTTGCCAAAGTCCCTGTGGTGTCACTTCCGGATAATGCATGCAGACCTAATAATGCTGAAGTTTTCTTTGACCCCAGGGAATCGGTTACTTTGCTGAGATTGATCATTCTTTGATTTTGGCTAACTCCAGTTACAAACATAGTGTTCAGTGGAAGGAACTTATAGCACCATAAAGTAAGTATGAAGACATCTGTATCGTGTGAGTAAATATGAAGCTGTATATCACCGCGACGACAGGCGAACATGGAATGCAAAATTATTTTTGTATCTGCCTCCTCATGATTGCTTTTCAGTTCATCTGTTTCAATCCCCATTGAACACTTTGCTGTTTCCCTCCAAGATACAAATAAACACTTGTTTCTTCCAGTTGCATATTGTATTGCTTTCTCGGACAAGTAAGCTGTTAACTCATCTTTAGTCTTGACATGAGATAACAATAACTTCCTAGATGTGTTTCCAATGTACGTATCACTGATCTTGTAGTGGACTGGTTGTGTGTTGCCAGTCTTTTCTTACGCATAGAAGATTTTAGTGAATTTTGGCTAAGTGGGTTTCATCATAACGTGATAGTGTATGTATGTCTCTTGCATGGGCATCTCCAGGATCTGTGCAGTCACTCAAGCGCACTTTCAATATTTCACTATTAGAGCATTGGACAGCTAACTTAAGACCCTCGCCACTATGGTCTGTTGCTATACAATACAGTCTCTCTTTGCTTTTCTCTCCTTCATCACAAAAAAACCGTTTTTTTTTTGTTATATGCGGGTATTTTAGATCGTAATGTGTATGTTGCCTTGTCAATGCTGGTACTCGCTTCTAAATCATCCGTAGGCTCACAATGCTTTCCTTTTTCGAAATGTTTTTTGCTTCTGTCCATGTTTGTCGTATGAGTCAGTTTTTTGTAACATTCTTTATGCCATTTTGCATTGGAGTCTTGTAGCTGTTGTACACTTAAATTTCCGATTCTACTACTAATATACATATACTCTGGATCCAACCATTCTTCTCTTTGTTTCAAACACTGTAGAAGTTTTTCAACCTTCAATGGACTAACAAGAGGTAATTTACTTTTACTTTGACACAAAATACACAGTTTATAATCTATTGAAAGTTGGATAGGCTAGGCAATAAGTATATACTAATAAATCTGTGTTATGGTAAAACTGGCGTGTAACTCTTAAATGGTAAAAGATACGAAAAAATTGATAAGAACTAAATTTGTTATTTGACTCATGTAGAATAGAAAATGTTTTATGCAGATTTTGCGTATGACCACTCTGGAAGGAGTTATTCTTGATGTAAAGAATAAATGTCTCGCATGGCGGCCATCTTGGATGTATAACGCCATAAAAACCAAACAGCGCAATTCTAAGGTAAACATCCGGTACTACACCATTATCTAGCATATAATAAAGAGATTCCACATAGTCGCACCTTCCCTTCACAAAAAATCCCACGGAATACATTATGCCCCAAGACTAATTTACCTCTTTGCTAATTTAAGAAGAATGAGCTTATTGTCACGTGCGATGGCCAAAGATCCATGTACTTTTTTACAATCCCATAAAATTGACCAGTAATGACTTCTTACCACTTTGGTTTTCGTTTTAGGTACAGATATTAATCTTGCACGTCATCAATTTTCATTTCATAGAGCTCATTAGAGCGATATGCATCCATAATTCCCACGATTAACACTACCTTAAATAAATTAGTGTTAGATTTGAGACATTTAGTATCTGGCAATCTTGCCTTATGCAAAAGAAAACTCTATCAGGTGCTTCCTTTATAAATTTATTTTCTTCTGGTGTCAAAGTTTTGGCCTTTTTCGCTTTATATCCCTTAGATTTTCTTTCCAGAAATGAACGTAATTTTCCATACTTTTCCAAATCTATGTCGTGTTTTATTTTCAAAATTGCTTTTAACATGGAATAAAATAACCATAATGAAGAAGATTTGTATCTGATTCGTGCATAATTTTCTGACTGATACACGAGGGGGTATAATGACCAGAATTCCCTCATCATAACTCCCTGTGGGATTAATTGATGGCATTATATACCAAATATCACCCATTTAATGTTCATATTATTTGTTAGTCTTATATTATTATCATCTGTTATTACGCTGTGCACGGATTGATCTAAAACACATTCTTACGCTGTAATTTCTTGCTCCACGCGCAGAATTAAAAAATAATTAAGAAGAAGCAAATGTAATTACGCCCTCCCTCGTCACACGCCACTGTTACAGAAGAGCGGACACGTCGTCACAACGTTACGATAATAATTATCGAATAATAAGTTTTTTCGGTAAGCTTCTACCGCCTAATGACTGTCGACTAGCCAACAGAAAACGTAATTATATAATTAGTTATGCTCAAAATGACAGTCAGGTAAAAGTTAGACAAGCCTTCTATTATAGTTGCTAATGAACAGGCATTTTTCAATGGACTTCTGCGCCATATTTTATCCCGAGCTGCCCATGGATCTACATGCCTTTTGATTCGTACTTAATTATTCCAAACATATGTTAATTGAGTTAATCTGGTGCGTGTTCGAGTTGATTCAACGTGTTCTCATTAACATAGAACAGTGATATAAAATCGTGTATTTGAATGTTTTTGATGTGGCAGACTCTGTTTCTTAAATATCTCACAATTTATTTACGAGTGTCTTTCTCAAAAGGAATGATAAACGACAAACATCTTGTAGAATTAAATGAGACAGATAAACCCAGTAATTGGTGGATTATAATGTAACGAAATTAAATAAATATCATATTCAGAAAGACTACTGAATTTCATTGAGAATGGCTTGAGTTCCAAGACGACTGAATCTTAAACTTTAGTGAGTTTGAAAGGGGACGCTAGAAGCAGTGTCTTTCCTACTATTTATTAGTAGCCCAGACGACAGAAAATTTTATAGTGAAATCTCCAAAAACTTGCGAAATTAATATATTTTAATTACTTCGTAAAAGTGTATAGAATAATATCCTGAAAAGTTTACATTCCGCTCGAATGCAGAATATAAAAAAAAGTGAAAATAAAATTTGTTTTCGTCATTTTTTTTTAAATTTTGATATTAAGTCAGGGTAGGAAATAGTAAAAAATACAGGTTCATAGACCACGTGTTTCTGAACAAATAATGTCGTAATAAAAGTTATCGTTAAGGCCACGGTATTCTTGAAAAAAAAATAGTGAAGTAACTTTGTCACTCTGCGCGGTCAAGCGCACGGTTAAATGCATACTACGGAACCTCTAAAAATTCTTAGCAGTTCTAACGAATAAAATAAATTTTTTTCTCTTTCTGATTACACATTTTTAACATTTTTTTAGTGAATAGGAGGATAAATAGTGAGTATGGAGGGAAAGTATTATGATCGTATACACAGACACCACACATAGCCGCTGGATCGAAGCAGATCTGCCGCGCCACCGTCACTCGTATGAATTTTTACCTGCCCTACTGTATTGTATTTATCCACATTTCAACTATTGTGGATGGATTCCTTATACATTTGTTAATGTATTGGAAAAGCGCCAGAATTTATATGCAAAACTATAGCGAGTTATAAGGATAAGATCGTGAAAATCGGTATCATGATGGGATTGATCATATTTTCAAAAAATGCATACAAGTAAACGAATTTGTGTTTAAACATTCGAAAAGTATACATTTTTTCCGAAATGGTGATATTTTATTTTTCCTGTGGGTCAAGTTCTCCGCAAGTTACAGCCTCCAATATATATATTTATCAAAAGAATCATCATAGTGGAGTCAAATTAGGATTTTAATGTGAATTGTCTGGTCAGGGCGGTTTTTTTGTTTTAACGTGTTTAGTGGGTCAACTACAATTCACAGTTCAGTTTTGCAGTTTCTGCGGCTTATTGTTTATTTTAAACAATTTAATTTTTTAGACCGTGTTTTTCATCGGTTTTTTTTGAATATCTCGAAATCTATAATACTATGGAAATCAACAAAAAGAAGTTGTGTTCGCTATGAGTTGCGGAACAAAAGTACATAAACTATAATTCTTTCCAATTGTTATTATTATTTAAAAAAAATTGGACATTGCACAATTATGCATCTTTAAACGAATTGCTGTTGTTTCAAAAATAAAGGATAATTTTCAATGAAATTTTGGAAAAATATAGCTCTTACAAAGTAGAATCATCGCTTAAAATTTCAAATCTAAATTATTATTAAAACGGCTCAAATATACAATTATTGCTAAAACTTTGCACCCTTGTGAAATCCTGCCATCAAGACCAAGAAATCTATACGATGGCTCAAATTGTAGCATTCTATAAGTACTTTAAGATCACGGAGAAAAACATTTTTTTTTTCAAAATTTAAACCCATTTAGTTTTCGAAATTTTAGTTATAAACAAATTCAAGTAACTCTCTGGTTTTTTTTTATGAAATCAAAAACGGTAAACGAGTAATGAAAGTAGGTTAAAAAACACAACTTTGGAAAAAAAAATAAATTAATGCTCTACTTGCATTTGGAGCTGAGATACGTTAGTTTTTACGTTTACGTCACTTATAAATAAACAAATCCATATTTCTTCTTGAAATTTGGGCTGGTTATTCTCCAATTCCTATTATTTTGTTTCTGCTATTTGAAGATAATCCAAAGCTACAATTGCTAAAATAACATCGAATAACATGATGCACATTTTCAATTTTTTTATAACTTTTTTAATTTTTGTCACGAAAACGGTAAACCAACCTAATTTGAACAACTACACTTATGTTCATGTATACAGACAGCTTTGTAAACGTTTAAAATTACTGATGCAATAAAAGAAAATATTTCGCGAGCAGGATTAAAACCCGAGACGTCCGCGCCCTGAATAAAAAGTTCCAGTCGCAAAAATAAAAAAATCAAATACTTTATTTACATTAATGTGCCAGTCGCCTTATCCAATCGGACACAATCAGCCACTTGAGTCCGGTTTGTAAGAACATAATATAACTTGGAAGCATATTTGGTGATATTCAGATCTCTGACAAAATCACTAAAGATCCCACTTTCGGGTCTCTATGCAGTATCAAATATGTGGCAGTATCTTTTAACAATTATAGGTTTGGATTATTTTCAAGTAGCAGAGACAAAAGAATAGACATTAGAGAATTACCAGTCCAAATTTCCATAAGAAATATGGATTTGTTTATTTGTAAGTGACCTAAACGTAAAAACTAACGTATCTCAGGTCCAAATGCAAGTAGAGCATTAATTTTTTTTTAAAGTTGCCATTTTTAATCTACTCTCATTACTCCTTTACCGTTTTTTAATTAATAAAAAAACCAGAGAGTTTCTTTAATTTGATTATAACTACAATTTCGAAAACTGCAATAAAACTGGTTTAAATTTTGCAAAAAAAAAAATCCTCTCCGTGCTCTTAAAGTACTTATAAAAAGCTACAATTTGAGCCATCGTACACATTTATCGGTTTTGATGGCAGGATTTCACAAGGGTGCAAAGTTTTAGCAAAAATTGTATATTCGAGCCGTTTTAATAACTATATTGATTTGAAATTTTAAGTGGTGATTGTGCTTTATAAGAGGTATATTTCTCCAAAATTTCATTGAATATTATCAATTATTTTTGAAAGAACAGTGATTTGTTTAATAACGCATAATTTTACAATTTTTTTTAATAATAATAACAATTTTAATGAATTATAATGTATGTGCTTTTATTGTACAGCTCATAACGAACACTTTTCTTTTTTTTGTTGTTTTCCATAGGACTTATAGATTTCGAGATATTCAAAGAAAACCGATGGAAAACAAGGTCTGAAAAATTAAATTGTTTAAATAAATTATATGCCGACCTCGCAGAAACTGCAAAACTGAACTGTGAACTTAAGTTGATCCCCTGAACACGTTAGAATAAAAAAACTGCCCAGACAGACCAGACCAGACAATTCACATTGCGTATTTTTTAGTCCTAATTTGACTCTCAAGAGTGTTCATTATTCAGAAACGTATAATACGTTAATATTTGGAATGACACAAACACAGTCCTGTAGGGAAATTTTTATTAACAAAAAAATATTAACTCTTGCTTGTATTTACATTTTGAAACTAATGGTATATATTCATCAAAACATTAACAACTATAAAAAAAAACATAAATATTCATACGTACTCAACACGAAATAAAAATAATATATACATTGATAAATTCAACCACACATATTACAAAAAATCTCCATACTATGCTGGTCGCAAGTACTATAACTTGCTTCCACACGAAATTAAAGATAGCAAATCGGCTAATATATTTAAAACCAAAATAAAGAATTTACTGTTAGAGAAATGCTTTTATAGCCTTAAAGAATTCGAAGAATACTGTAACTCAGTTAGACATTCTTAATACTAATGATGTTTTGGTACTTGTCTTTTTACTTGTCTCCAAGCTTTTATATATATATATAATGTTGTTATGTGCTAATGTTAGTAGTTGCAAATTCTTAACTACTTTTTATTCCGTATATGCTTTTTTTTTGTCAACTTTCTGTACAACCTAGTCATATATATTATACGTTTTCTTTTACAGTTTTTTTTTTTAATTCTCTTTTCTCTATTATATAGGAAAGAAATTTTATTCATTTATTTTTTTTACATAGACTTGTAATTCTTAATATTGTATCCTCACAATTACTATGACGAAGCTAATCCACAACTGTAGTTTGTAGCAACAAAGCGAATAAAGAATTTGAATTTGAATTTGAATTTGACTCCACTATCACGCAAGGAAATTAAAATGATTTGAGATGTACTTTTTTTTTGAATCCACGTTACAACTTAATAAACCATAATAATCATGAAGTGTACATATTTTTTAACAGTTCTCAATTAATAAAGAATTTTTTGAAGGGCTTTTATTTTTTTCTATATTTTTTATTGCGACGATTGAGTTCGATCGTGATAATATATATAAGAATATTTTTCCCGTTCATCCTTTGTTTGTATTGTTTAAAACAAAGAAGCATCGGAGAGCTACAATTTCCGTCTTTTAAATGAACCAACACTCATATGGACTGAACAAATTCTGATTTAGTGACATGTAATTCAGTGCGTCACGTCGGTGTCACAGTCATGCGTATTCAAGCGCGCGCACGAAAGGATCTCCTCCGAGTAATAACATTAATTGACTATTTTTTTTTTCGGGAAAACCGTGGCTTTAGCGATAAATTTTGTTAGGACATTTTTTGTTCATAAACACGTGATCTATCCATCTGTATTTTTTTCTACCTTGACTTAATTTCAATATTTTGAAAAAATCAATGAATACAAAGTTTTTTTCCACTTTTTTTTATGTTCTGCATCCGAGCGAAATGTAAATTTTTAGCATTTAATGAAATAAACTCAAATGAATCAGATAGAAGTTGGATTTTTGAACCGTCGCGTCGTGATTACTACAAATGTCTCGCACTTAAAAATTTATAAACTGAAATAAAATGGTTAAATAAATTATTATACAGGGTGTCTAGAAATGCCGATTACAAACTTCTGGTGCATATTTTACCTGCAAACATATGAAAAAAGTTCATATAAACTTATGTGTGCAAATGCTTCCTAAGGGAGCTAGGGCTCTTCGAAAGAGGAGCTCTAGTGTAAGTTTTTATTTAATATTTCAGAAGTCCTTTATGCTACAGCGATGAGATTCAGTGCCTTATTTAGTATCAGTAAGAGCTATTATTTCATGGTATTGGTGAAATTGAAATTCATTCAGGGGCGTACTAAAATTTTTGAAAACAAGAACAGAATGCATTTTCTTTCATAACCCCTGGAATTTCAGCAATAAAACAATTATTTTTTCGTTTAGCTCACTCTAGCTTAAAAACGTAACAACGAATTGGTGTCAAATTTTTACTCTGTTATTGTAGAAGAGCTATCGCTCGTCTGAAGGACGTGGCAGTATTTATTTTATTAAGGGCGCCAGTCACCTCTTCTTCAGCGTAGATGACTTTTTGTACTCTCAGCGGGGTTCGGTTAATTTTTAAGAGACGACCTAGGACCGGAGTCCTCTAATAGACTAGAAAGGTTTAAGTTTGTACCTACCGTGGATAGCTTACTGCTTTTTTCAATCACTTCTTAATTTTCTAATTACTGTTACAAAATTCCTCCCATTAGTTTCTGACAACTAATTGATGTCCCGAATAACTGACTTAAGGACCTTATGAGGACAGTTATCGACTTACACACAAAAACGCCGGAGAGATTAAACTTAAAATTATCATGCAATCAAGCATAAACATAAACATAAACATAAACACACCACAACCTCCAAATCCAAAGCGAAGGCTGTGCGGAAGGGAGTTACACATTTGGAAAAACGCAGACATACATCCACACCCACCGGTGTTGTCAATACCGGACCTGGGGGTCGAACCCAGAGCAAATGAAAGAATCCAAATAATACCATATATTTTATAAAGTTAGGTGGTAACGCACGAATAGATGCTCTGGTCAGAGGGGGCTCTCAAGGGCCCCTACTGGGTCCGGAGCAGGCTCTTGACCACCCTAAATCAAATGCCAGGAAGTCAATAGAAAACTGATCTCGTTCTCAGTTCGTTGACTTTTGGGCCACCGACCCAGGACTCCGGCAAGCGAATCTCCTTATCCGAAGTAAGCAGAACACATCCTGCGACTAAGCAGGAAATAGGTCAGAATCATGACAGGACTTTTGACTGGGCACGGTTCCTTTAGAAAACACCTGCACACTATGGGGATGGTGAACAACCTCGACTGCAAGTTCTGCGGGAATGAGGAGGAAACATCCATGTCCAAACTTCCTATCTCTAGTCTTATAAACTTGAGTCACAAACACTTCGGCATTGGTTTTCCTGGAGGAAATATGGAATGCCCCCATAGGAAGGATTTTGGCTTTTGGGTTAGAATCCTGCCTGAATGGGGAATTCACTAATTTCGTAGCGGTAGCGCAATGGCCTAAGTGCGGCGACCTTTCGTCGCCCTTCTAAAAGAAGAAGAGAAAAAGAAATATAAAGTTTAAAAACGTACAAATATATGTATGAATCTACCTACAAGACATGGCAAGGTCGGACGCCTCCCGTTTATCTTAACTACATATAATGGAGTGCAATAGTTTCAATCGATTGGCACAAAAAGATTCACAACTTCTTAGGAGTTTATGTTTGGTTATTTAATAATATTAATAATAATAATAAAAATAATTACCTTATTTTCCACAACTTACGTACAAAAATTAATTTATAAAATAATAAAATTTCAACGTGACGTAAATGGCGATGTTAAACGCTTTGCGCAATTGCTTAACGTTATCTTTTCAGACTATAAAGACTATACTGAAGTTAATAAGTATAGCCTTCCAGATATACAGTCAGGTTTTCGTCAAAAGCATGGGACACAAATGGCACTGTTGAAAGTCGTAAATGACATTAGCACTGCAATGGACAAATCATTGCCATCAATATTAGTTTTACTGGATCAGAGTAAAGCCTTTGACCTAGTAAATTTTGATTTACTTCTTGCAAAATTAAAATACATTGGGTTTGAAAAAGTGCTATAAATTGGTTAAGTAGCTATGTCAGAGGTCGATCACAAAGAGTTTTAATTGATGATAGTTTATATTCGTCCATAACAGAAACATCATCAGGTGTACCACAGGGTAGCATTCTGGGACCAATATTGTTCTCTATATTCATTTTTGACTTCCCTTTTACTCTGTCTCATTATCAAGTACATCTGATGATTTCGAATTATATATGTCAATAAGTAATCTCGAAAATGATATAGAAAACATAAACATAGACTTATACAATACAACAAAATATTCTGAAGATCGTGGCTTGCATATTAACCCGAATAAAACAGTGGCTCTATGTATAGGGCCTGAGAGGCAGATAAATAACATTACGAGAAATCATTCAATAAATATTAATGGAACAAATATAAACTGGGTACAATCTACGAAAAATTCAGGAGTAATTTTAGATAACCATCTATCTTTTGAGAAGCATGTCGATCATATCTTTCAAATTACATTTTTAAAACTAAAGTCAATGTACAAATTTAAATATCAACTAAGCCAAGACGTAAAATTAAAATTAGTCAAAACATTGATTTATCCGCATACAGAATATTGTTGCGTAGTGTATTACAATTTTCTTACTCAGCATAATCGATTAAGACTTCAGCGCATACAAAACGCCTGTATGCGATTTGTTTGCTGCATATCGTTTCGGGAGCATACAGTATCGGAAAGTGTACGTATTGGGTTGGCAATAAGAGCAAGCGAGAGCGCGGCAAGCGAAGCATGCAATCGTGTACATGCCTCTTGATGTGTGTGTCCACTCTTTACCTCTGCTAGAGTACTGGTAGACGTCTTTATTGTGGGCAATCGGTTAATAGCGCAATGCCAAACGAAGGACTCTCTGATACTGTATAACACCTTATCTCGTGGCTCTAAATGAATTAAATATCAAAAATAGAATTTATTACTTATTTTCCATCTTTTTATATAAATTATAAAAAAGTAAAACGCCTTTTTATTTGTTTAAACTTCTTGTTAAGAGATCAGATATGCATGCAGTAAATATAAGAGCAAATACCTTTACAATTCCACAACATTCGACTAGAAAATATGAAGGTAATTTTTCTTATTTGGCACCTGTTCTGTTAAATAACGTTATAGATCACTTAGATTTATCTCTTAATAAATTTAAGAAATATGCAAAAAGTTCGTTTTCAGATGCAAATTAAATACACATACATATATATTTTTTCTTTATATATATTAACGCAGGTAAAAATTTAAAAAAATGTTTTTATTTCTTTCTTTAAGTGAACCATTCCTTTTCTCTCTCTTTTTTTAATTATTATTAATATTATAACTGTTTGAAAGGGCATAGCCGGGTAAGCATGGTGTGACTGCCCCCAAGCGTCTGGCGCTTATATTTGTGCAGTAGGAAGCAATCTTGGAAAGTAGCAATTTCACAAAATATTAGCCCGAAAAAGGGACCGGTTTGGGGTGAGTAAGAAACGGCGCATTCAATCGTTTTGTAAAAAATATATGTTAAAGACCTACTGAGAAAGTACTAAATAAAAAAATCATGCTCAAATTCTGAAAACAGATACAGTAAAAAAAACATATATATTATTTTCAAATTTTTTTTAGGGTAACTTATCCCTGGGGTACCAGCCTGAATTTTTTTCTGTAGCATATCTATGGGCTCACTTATGTTATATTTTTTTCCCAGTCTTGTCCGAAGATTACGCCATACTTAAAAAAAATGCCGAAGTGTGCAGTGCCGTATGCATATTTTGTGGACAATTAACTCCTTGTAAGTAAAAAAGGCCAAACTGCAAAGTAAATATGGATATCTGAGTAGTGTATACATATTAGTGACTAGTGATTATGGAGATGGTGAACGTTGTAAGAGAAACCAACATAAAGCTGCAACGCTGACAGTTAATTAGGTGCTCAATAGAGTTGACTCTTGCGCCGCAAAAATCAGTTTATAGCCGTAATGTTAAATATCATTAAGGGTAAAACCTAAAGTCAGCGGTACTATGGAGTACCTTGTCAAAGACTGTCATTATTCACATATTACCGTCGGCGGGGATAAGAGCTTGGTTGTTAACAATTTGCAGCACTAAATCGTAGCATTACTAACCTGAGAAGGATATAGATGTTAATCTTCCTCACTGTCATCTGCAATCACTGTACTCATGCTATCCTTCTGCAAGAATAGGGAAAGAACTTCTGCCGGTTTAGGTATGCTTGCTAGATGTCATCCGTACGAAAGGTAATACACGACAGCAGCTACATGGGAACAACATCCAACAGTTTGATACCCATTGGCACATTCACAGAAATGTTTTCTAACGCCGACACTGTGGGGAATATAGTCGAGGAAACATCGGTAAACCTTCGTTTTGATGTGACGTGAACAAACTTGTATTTTGAGTACATTGGACTGGTCCTTAGCGTACTGAAGATTAAGTGTTCCGTTTTCATTTATGACTTCGAGGTACGAAATCGTTTGTTTATATTGATACGATCCGGTAAAGAACAGTTTTAAATCCGTCATTTCTGGGAAGTCCAGTACATCTTTGCTGGAAATATCTACAAAAGGCAGTTTTGCAATTTCTTTGAATGTGCCAGTGGGAATCGAACTGTTGGATGTTGTTCCCATGTAGCTGCTGTCGTGCATTATCTTTCGCAAGGACGATATCTATCAAGCATACCTAAACCGGCGGAAGTTCTTTCTCTATTGTTTCAGAAGGATAGCATGAGTGCAGTGATTGCAGATGACAGTGAGGAAGATTAACATCCATATCCATCACAGGTTAGTAATGCTACGATTTAGTGCTGCAAATTATTAACAACACATGACTGTTAAGACCAAGCTCTTATCCCCGCCGACGGTAATATCGATAGTATCGCTGACTTTAGTTTTTACCCTTAATGATATTTAACATTCCGGCCATAAACTGATTTTTGCGGCGCAAGAGAGTTAAACTCTATTGATCACCTAATTAACTGTCAGCGTTGCAGCGTTATATTGGTTTCTCTTACAACGTTCACCATTTCCATAATCACTAATCACTAGTATGTATACACTACTCAGGTATCCATATTTACTTTGCATTTTGGCCTTCTTTACGTGCAAGGGGTTAATTGTTGACAAAATATGCATACGACACTGCACACTTCGGCATTTTTTTTAAGTATGGCGTAATCTTCGCACAAGACTGGGAAAAAAACATAACATAAGTGAGTCCCCAGACATGCTACAGAAAAAAATTCAGGCTGGTACCCCAGGGATAAGTTACCCTAAAAAAAAATTTGAAAATAATATATATATTTTTTTTACTGTATCTGTTTTCAGAATTTGAGCATGATTTTAATTTAGTACTTTCTCAGTAGGTCTTTAACATATATTTTTTACAAAACGATTGAATGCGCCGTTTCTTAGAAAAAAAATAGTTTTGCTAAAATCAACCCTCCCTTACTCACCCCAAACCGGTCCCTTTTTCGGGCTAATATTTTGTGAAATTGCTACTTTCCAAGATTGCTTCCTACTGCACAAATATAAGCGCCAGACGCTTGGGGGCAGTCACATCATGCTTACCCGGCTATGCTCTTTACTATCGCTTGTAAATTTTCTTGAATTATAATACTTTAGGGTACCTATTTGTAATGTACCTATTTATAATATGTAGTTATATTATTGTAAAATGTAGGCACCATATTTTGCAATATTTTTGGTAAAGAATTTGTTCATTTGGACTACTTAAATCTTACTGCAAACGTGGTAATATACCATTTCACTTTTGGTAATTGATAGTCTTATTTTTGTTTTTTTTTTTAACAGTTTTTATTTATAAGAAATGTAATATAAATAATTATATAAAAAGTTAGTTTGGTAGGTTTTCTCGGTGTAATAATGTAATACTACATACAGTTTTTTTTCTAATGTATATGTGAAGGTGGAAGATACCTTAGCCAAACCTCTTCCTTTTGTGTAAACTATTTTGTGCACAATAAACGTTTATTTATTTATTTATTGTTGCAGCAATAATGCAGCAAAGCACTTTCATTCGAAATTTATTTTAACTCCACTATAGTATTGTTATTATGTTTCATAATCATTTTTAAGTCTATTACAATATTTTTGACTTTCTCCATAGCCTCGCTGCTTGGTCAATTAATCAGGTAGCATGTGAAAAATAGCGAGAACAAACTAGACGAGATGAGTGGAGTGACTTGTGCTAAACGAAACATAATGACGTTGAGCAACAACTTAACGTTGTGATAGCGCTAGACAGCCTTTGTAGTTGGTAAATGGGAATTACTGAAGTGACCGGCCGGCGATCTACAATGCGCGTAACACAGGTAGCTCGAACGCTAGAAGCTCGTTTCTAACGTTCCCCGAACGAAAACCACATCAGCTGTCAAGGGCTTGTAAACAAAGTTTAAATTGTTGGGAATTTTTTGCTTATTGCCTTAAACCACTGGGGCCGTTTTCGTGTTCAAGTCACGCTAAGAAAATCACGTCATATTCTGTCGAGGCTCGTGGCGGATTACTCATGGTAAAAAACTCCCAGCGGCTTTTTAACAGAAAACTCACTTATTGTTGAGTAATTAGTTTTACAGGATGAAAGTCGAATTCGTGTGCATCAGCCGGTTACTGACATACGAAACATTCAATGGTAATACATTATATTTTTTCATAAATGGAATTATGTATTTATTGAAAAAAAATCGGCAGCTACTGGAAGCGGCTGGAACCTCCCCACCCGGTGAATCTTTGAAACCGAAAAGAGCACTAAACAATATGAACGATCTCATTTAATTATATTTATTAAGTTGAAATATTTCTTTCGTATTAAATCAGAAAAAAGCCTTGCGTTCGGTGGGATTTGGACCTAAGAACTTGAGTGTTAAATTTATAGTCTGCACAACATTAATATTTTATTCAATGTTTTTAATACAAATATATGCTTCATCGGATCCTAGCCCGGGGCCAGCCAGACAACCACGGTGAACACCGCCGTGGCGAGTGTGAGGCTGGATGGGGTAGGTCCGGTTTGGCTTGGAGAAAAATAGAAAAGTAGCTCCTGTCTTCTGTAGGCAGGCTTAAAGACTAAGTTAAAATTATAATGTGTCCACATGGACCTAAAATTAATATAAAAATAAACACAATTCTATAAAAACGTTCGTAGGCAAGAGCACTTAATAATTTTGATTATTGATACGGGAAACAACTAAACGAAAAAACCTGTTCGTTGGTAATGGTAATGAATGGCAGGGATGGTCATCTTTGGAAAAAACCATATAACTCTTGGGGGACAGCTTCCCTGCCAGATGTAGCCAGGGTAGTGTTCATGGTGGATCGTTTAAGTTTGAGTTGGTATATTTTGTTTTATCTTTTGGCCTCGACCAATTTTTCACTAAATCGGTCGGGGAAGTGATAGCTGTCAAATTTTTGGTTCCAATGTTTCTCTGGGGAATTTGGTTTTTGAAAAATGTTTAGGTTGGTACCAATGTCTTAAATTGTTTTTAGGTTATGTAGTACTATTTTTAGGTCATGTTGCCGGAAGAATTTCTGGCGGGATGCCGGAAGTAGCGGAAATAGTTTTTAAAATATAATGTCACTGTCACTTTTAAAGTTTTATTGCAAAAAACTCACCGAAAGCGTTCCGGTGGGGTTGCTTACACTTGTAGGGCTTGTAAGCGGTTCAGGATGGCCTCTCACACCATCCGTGGGCTTTATAAACGTCAAAAAAACTTGTAATCTCTCGATGCACCTGACACGTCAAAAATACTCAGCATACAGTCTACAGGCTTTAACACACTAGCAGAGAACTTATACCACAAATGGACCCGTAGTATTTTCTGGGAATTTTCCTTTGAGTCCATTTAATAAAATTTGACATTTTTCTGAAAATTTGACATTTTTCTGAAGTGACATTACTCCGAAAATTTGACAATTTTCAAACATTTGGCATTTTTCTGAAAGGTGACATTTCTTCGAAAATTTGACGTTGTTTCGAAAATTTGACATTTTTCTGAAAAGTGACATTTTTCTGAAAATTTGACATATTTCTGAAAAGTGACATTTCCCTGAAAATTTAACATTTTTTCGAAAATTTGACATTTTTCTGAAAAGTGACATGTCTCCGAAAATTTGACGTTTTCCTGAAAATTTGACGTTTTCCTGAAATTTACTTACAGCCTTACAATTTTCAAACATTTGACATTTTTCTGAAAAGTGACATTTTTCTGAAAATTTGACATATTTCTGAAAAGTGACATTTACCTGAAAATTTAACATTTTTTCGAAAATTTGACATTTTTCCGAAAATTTGTCGTTTTCCTGAAAATTTGACGTTTTCCTGAAAATTTGACGTTTTCCTGAAAATTTGACATTTTTTAAAAATCTGACATTTTTCTGAAAAGTGACATTTCTCCGAAAATTTGATATTTCTTGGAAATTAAAAAAAAAAAGTTCGCCTGTTATAAGAATTTTATGCTTTTACGACGTCATCAGAACGTAGGTGTATTTTTAATTCACTCGTATTCCATCCATCTACAATATTTCCATCTACGTTTCAAACTTTAATTGGATGTTTCCAATAGTTAAGTCGATATCTGCACCAGTTTCTAAGAATTTTCTTATTTGTGACGTCATGTGACATAGGTGTATTATTAATTCACTCGTAATCCGTCCGTCTACAATATTTATACCTACGTTTCAAATTTCAGTTCGATATCTTCAACCGTTCCCGAGTTATCAGCCGAAATCACTGAACACCTCTGTCATTATTAGAATATCACCCTGTACATTGCACTGCTTTGAGGACAAAACAAGTGAAATTTTTGTTTTTTAATTTTTTTCACGGAAACCAAATCGAAAAAGTGCAAGTGTGATATATCGTTGAAATCGGAATTTTTACTGCTTTTCAATGGTTCAATTACAAATTGTAAGTAATCATAAAATAAACAACTTGTTGTGCCAAAACGGCACTAAACGTAATCCGATCTCAACCAAAACCTTTTCAGATCTTCTGGAGCACTAAAGAAACCCTCATGCAAAGTTTCATCCAAATCCGTTTAGTAGCTTCGCCGCTATCGTGCTAACATACATACACACACACACAGACATTTTTCAAAAACAACTTTTTTGGGTTCCTGGAACCTCAAAACGTAAAGATTTGATGTTATCTCAATTTTCGATTTTGGACTAATTGTAGTAACCTCCCACAATTTTATTGTGGGGAGGTTAATAATATTGTTTTCTATGTGATAACCAAATTTATATTCAGTTTAATGTAAGAATATATAATTACATGTATAAACATAAGATGTATTATATTTGTTTTAAATTAGTAAGTATTGTAAATATAATATAATGTACATAGACTTAGGTCGGTAGCCAATTGGAATTTCCAATAAAGCTTTGTACTACTACTACTGCTATAATTACATGTAAAAGAATATAGAAAATGTAATTGTCATCCCATGTCTCTAGCCATGTTTTTCAGGACGATCTGGTAAATTAAAAAAAAAATTAAATTACTAAACATTTTAGGATAATTGTAAAATATACACTGCTTTAATGTAACTGTGAAAGTTTGTTTGAATTGTAATTATTAGTGCTACCTTGTTTTTAAAGGATAACGTTCCCAAGGGAGTACAGTATTATTTTATATTTTGGCTAGTTAGTTTTTTAGTGGGGGCGTGGGTAAGTAAATTATAGTGTTGTATTTTCTTTGTCTTCAAGAGAATTAGATATTAGAAGAACAATTACATACGATGACTAAAAGGGCACCAAATGATTTTTTCTGCTCAACATATGCCCCATAGCCAAAGTTAAGTGGTAATAATGACAAAAACTATTAAATATTCACTACAAATTTAATAAATACTGATAAACCCAATATACATAAACAAGGATATGTGTTACATACAATAAAATTCAGTTTAGTACCTTACTGGTTAATAAAACGTGTAGTTATTATTACGAGTGCACTCAAAAGAATTCGCTTTTGCAAGAGATACAATAAATTTCTAGAGACTTAGATATATAGGAACACCAAATAATATATGTTAGATCACGGTTTACATGAGTGACTTTTTAAAAAGATTTATTTACTTAAATGGAGCCAACGTTGGCTCTTGGGGAAGGAATATAATAATAATTAGAAGTGTTTCATTCTAAGTGAGTTTAATAACTGATTCAACAAAGCGTGTTTAGTCATATTTATAACATACAGAACCTGAGTAAGCAAAATATATAACAAAGGAATTGCAGTTCTGCAGTCTGCACAAGTTATGAGAAACAAAGGTGTAATATGATATCTTGAAGATAAGCAATTAATAAGAGAAGTCGTTATCATGTAATATGATATGCCTGTGAAGGTTTGTTACGACTGAGTCTTGGTAATAAGCGTATAATTTTATATAACAACTTCCCCCTTAATAAAATAGTTGATGTTATGCAGCAACTTTTGAAAATTGTTAAAACGTTAAATGAATATAATGCAAAAAATAAATTGAAACAATGTTGAATGAATACAAAGCAAAATAATAAAATAATGTAAAAGTTAAAATTGGTAAGCGATAATAAAACATTACATAACGTAATAAGGATAAAATACAATAGTCTAAATTAATAGACAAGGGTAAAACTCCACATGAAAGTCTATGTTAACTCGATGTCCTCTTCTTCTTGAGGTCTAATACCGGGTCGCTTTCTTGGAGGGATCAGTCTAGGAAATTTGGTAAATACTCTGCTTCGCTCTGAAGGAGGGTTGGATTCGCAATGCTCCACATCTTCTTCTTCTGCATTTACACGTTATGTAAAGTAGAACTAATAGGATGATGAGAGTGATTATGAAGTATGTGAACCAAGATACATGTTTGGTCACAAAAGGTTCGTTTATGAGGTCATCTAGGTCTTTGGAATATTGCTCTAATTTGTTTTTAGCAATATCTAAATCTTCTACGTCGAGACTGTTTAATTTGAGTGGTTTTAATTTTGGAATTTCGATTTTGTCGGGCATGTGATTACAGCATTCAAAAGGAATTTGGATAGGATGTGAATTGTCGTTAATTTCGGAAAAGTCTTTAGCACTGGCTTGTATTCGAGTAATGCCTGCATAGGCGTAACATCCTGGTTGTAGTTTTATGATGGAATTTTTGTTAATTAGCTCTGTTATGGATTCTCTCTTCGGGCAGTTGATGGTAATGTGAAGTGGTTCGGAATTAATTACTAGCCATGTGTTGTCTTCAAGTTCTTGGACGTTGTATCCTTGACTAATGATGAAGGAAGTTTGACAATTTTCTGGGAGTTTCGGCAATTTAATATTCTAGCTTCACAAATGGCATTTTGGTCGATAGGATATGCAAACAGGTTCGAACATAGTTTGGTTCCAAAATAGAGTCGTTTGCATTCTTTCAAATTTTGTATAGGTATGTACATTAAAGAATCATCGTCTCTCGCGATAAACTTTTGTGAAATAGATAAAAAGTGATGTAGACCAGTTCTGTTATCAAGTATAGGTATAGGGTACAGACGAAAGGTGTTGTAATTTTGAGGTTCAATGAGAGGTATTGTTAAAACAAATATTAAGTTAGAATCTAGTTGAAAAGCTTTTAGTTCAATAATATCCAGATATTGAGCAACTGCTGATAGTTTAATTGGAAGAGGTAAATTGTTCCTTCGCAAACTCTGTGAAATCTCTTGTAACGCCGTTACTAAGTGATCAGGTGTTATGATTGATGAATGAATAATTTCTAATCTGGCGAATGTTATTGAATTTAAAATATCGTTTAGATTGTCTTCGATATACAAATATCTGGCCATTAGTTGTTCGGAAATGTATAGAAATTTTAATTTTATTTCGGCAGCTTGGATCGTTTGAGTCATGGTTTGAATTGTGTGCTCGATTTCTTTGATATCTTTGTTAAATGTTTCCTCATCAATTTGTAATTTTTGTATAGTTGAGTTGAAATTTTTGATAACAGAAGTTGTAACTGAGATTTGATTTTTGATTAAGTTTTCTAATTGATGTTCGTCATTATTTAATTTATTTATACAGTTAGTGTAGTACTCGCCATCTTCGGCGTCTAAGTTTCCGGTAATTGATTTGAATATTGTTCCGAAACCGTTAAGTATTCCGCGTTTATATCTCTTTGTGTCTGAAAAGACTTCGTCAAATTTTGTTTTTATCGAACTAGCTATTTGCATTAAAAGGTTAAACTCTGTTTTGACTTCGCTTCTAAACAGGATTGATTTTTGGTCAGCACCTTCGAGGGTGTTCAAGATTCTGTCTAAATTATTTTGGTTTTTGTCAAAAGCTAGTTTGAGGGATGAAATATTTTTATGCACTAGCAGAGTCCACTTGTCATTTGTCACCACGATGTCCGTGTCTTGGTGATAGTATACACCAACAGTGTTATTGATCGGGGTAATTTTGTATTGACAGAGTGCTGATCCGAACAGCAGGAGAAACCTGAAAATAAATTTAATTTTCAGTATATGGTTTCATTCTATCAAAATTTACTTTAGTTTCTTGTTTTGTTTCGAGATTTAATAGGGTAGCAGAATTTTGAAAAATTTCTTTTATTTTAAAGGGACCGTTAAATTTGTTTTGTAGTTTGTTCTTAATTTGTGATTCTTTTACATAAACTAAGTCACCTATTTTGTATTCAGGTCGTTTTTGGGGAATATTTCTGTCGAAGCGAACTTTTGCTTTCTCTTTTTGAGATTGTGTTCGACTACGGGCTATTTTATAGTAGTGGGATATTCTATTGTTTAAATCTCTAACGTATTTAGTTATTAATTCTTTTTGGTTGTACAAAGTTTCGGGTGGTCTGTTAGATGTATGACCAAAGATAAGTTCATATGGGGTAAAACCATGTGTCTTATTGACCGAATTATTGTAGCATATTACCGCATATGGTAAAATCGTGAAAGGATGTTCGTTTGGGTTTTCAGTTTTGTGGATTCTTATCATTTCGGCTAAAGTAGCATGAAATCTTTCTATGGATCCGTTCGATTGGGGATGTCCTACGCTTGAATAAGTTAATTTTATGTCGTAGAGGGTGCAGAGATCTTTGAGCAAGCGGTTGTCAAATTCGCCACCGTAATCGCAATGGATTCTTAATGGGGTACCATAATGTTGAAAGTATAACAACAAAGTATTTACGACAGATTTTGCGGATTTGTCTGGGACTGCATAGGCTTGCGTGAATTTAGTTAATTCGTCGCGAATGGTTAAATCGTAATTTCGAGTGGGGAATTCAAATAAATCGATATTGATTCTTTCGAATGGTGTTCTCGGGGTTTCTGTGACTACTAGAGGGTTATTAAGGTTTTTCCGGCATACTTTAGTCTTTTGGCAAGTTTCGCAATTTTTTAAAAAATTTTCAACGTCTTTAGTTAGACCTTGCCAAGTGTATTTTTCTCTAATTCTTCGAATCGTTTCATTTATTCCGCGGTGTAGATTATTTTTACCAAAATGATTTTGCTCCAATATAATTGGAATTTCATCTTCGTCGGCAGTTCTGACGATATCTTGACAAATTACTACTTTTAAGTCTTTTTCCGCAAAAATGAATGATAGGACTTCAAGAATGGGGAGGTCTAAGTTATTTTCAACAAAGTATGTCTTAGAGAGATCTAGGACATCTTGATTTTTAAATAATACCGAAAATAGATGTTCAATTACAGATTCGATATCAAAAGATAGAGGGATGATAAAATATCTCCTATGTCTGACTGTTTTGCTCGATACAATATTGATTTTATCGTTATGAAATTCGGGGTTTTCTTCGAATATGTCCTCGATAATTTTATGATGGAGGTCTTGTAGGTTATTTTGTTGGAAGAAAGTTATAATATCTTTGTGTTCTCGATACAAAAGTTGTTTGTTCGAGGCTTTGATTTTCGAATAGTCAATTAAAGATGTTGTCTTATATAAATTGGCGAAAGTTTCAAATTCTTGGGAAATTTGTTCGTTAGTGATTTCGTTATTATCGTCTGGGTTTTCGTCGTCGTCTGACTCTTCGTCATTCGCGGCTAGAACCTTTGAATAGAATTTGGAACATTCGGAAAAATGATTAATTTTGATTCTGGAAAGTGCGTCCGCATTCTTATTGATTTTGCCGGGTTTATAAATTATTTCGTAATCGTACTCTTCTAATTTGAGTCGCCAACGGGCAAGTCTACTTCCTGGGTCTTTTATAGAGAATAACCAGGTGAGTGGTCTGTGGTCGGTTACAAGCTTGAACTTTCTACCGTACAGATAGGGTCTAAAGTGCTTTACACTCCATACTATCGATAAAAGCTCGCGTTCAATCGCTGAATACTTAGTTTCTGCACTGCACAATGTTCTAGAAGCATAGGCAATGGGTAAATCTTTGCCAATAGGCCCCTGGCTCAGCACTGAGCCGACGGCAAATGCGCTCGCATCAGTGGTTTGAACGAAAGGTTCATCAAAATTAGGGTAGATTAATATCGGAGTTGTCGTTAATGTTTGTTTCAAATCTTGAAAAGATTTTATACAATCATTGTCGAAGAGAAATGGTATGTCTTTCTGTAAGAGTTTTGTTAAAGGCTTGGTAATCTTGGAGAAATTAGGGATAAAGCGCCTATAATATCCGGCTAAGTCTAGAAATGATTTAATTTCTTTTTGATTTTTTGGTTGAAGGAAATTTAGAATAGCGTCAACTTTCGAAGGATTCGGTTTTACGCCGTCTTTTGTAATGAGATGTCCTAAATAAGCGACTTCTTTGCGGAGAAACTCGCATTTGTCGGGTTGAATTTTGAGATTGGCTTTCTGTAATCGTTTGAAAACTTCCGTTAATCGAGAAATATGCTCGTGAATAGTAGGGGAGTAAACAATAATATCGTCCATATAGACGAGACATCGTTCATTTTGGATACCTAATAAAATGTTATCCATCACTCTTTGAAATGTTGATGGAGCATTCTTAAGTCCAAAAGGCATTCTTACGAATTCAAAATGACCATTTTCAACTGTGAAAGCAGTTTTTTGAATATCTTTCGCATCAATCTCGATTTGGTGAAATCCGGAGGCTAAGTCCAAAGTTGTAAAATATTGACATTTGCCTAATTGATCGAGGAGGTCGGAAATATTAGGTAGCGGGTATTTATCGTCAATAGTCAGTTCGTTGAGTTTTCTGTAGTCCACTACAACTCGCCATTTTTGTTTACCGGAGGCGTCGAGTTTTTTAGGTACAACCCAAACCGGGGAGGACCAGGGAGAAATCGAAGGTCTAATGATGCCTTGATCGAGCATATTAGAGACTTGTGTTTTGACCTCTTTATGGATATGAGGGTAGCGATATGACTTTGTGAAGACCGGTTTTGAATCGTTCGTGTCAATGGAATGCTTAATTTCGTTGGTAAAGGTCAAATTGTCTCCTTCTAAATAGAATATATCTTGAAAGTCTAAACAAAGCTGCGTTACTATTTCGGCCTCTTCTTCGTGTAGACGATCCAAGCGCAATTCGTTCCTAATTTCGAAGGATCTGTCCGTCTGTAGGTGTGAGTCAGAATTTTGAGAGTTTAAATTGAAAATTGATTTGAATTTTTGTACTGGCTCTAGTTTTATGTTAGAAAAATTTACCGTTTTTGGTATTGCATTCGCGTTTATAATTGAGGTTAAAAATTCTCCATTGTTATCGATTTTGACAATAGCATTTGGTAAGCGTACTTTCTCGTTTTCCTGGGCTAACAGTATAGCCTCGGTATTTCGCAGGTTACATTTTAGTTTACAGATTTTTTCCATGCGAGGTTCGATAGAAATTAAATTTTTGATGTTGCCTAAATTTGGATTTTGGTTTTTGATGTTAGAGTTACCAGTTGGTTGTACAAGTAAATTTACTGTAGTTTCTTCCGTGACTTTAAATAGTGGTACGGTTTTAAAATTTGTGACTAGTTGTTTGTTTTTGAAATCTACTCGGCATTCGTAATGTTCTAAAAAGTCTGCGCCTAGTAGTCCATCAAAATCTATATCTAGATTATAGATATAAACCTTGTGTGACTCGTCTGAGAATGGGATTAGAACAGATTCGTTGATATAGTAATACCCTGTATAATTACATTTTCAGGAGATCTACGTCTATAATTTTCAGCTGTTTTAGGTTTAAAAATTGATATACCTGCGCCTGTATCAATAAGAATTTTAAATGTGCCGGTTGCATATTTGATGTAATAAAGATTTTTTGAATTTACGGTTAATAAGGTGTGAGAAAGCGTATTTACATGAACGTTTGTTCTGGGAAGTTCAGCATTGGATCGAAACTGTCGTTGAGATTCATTGTTTGTATTTGGTTCGATATTTGGTCGAATTGGTCTATTTGTTGGGTTGGAGTATCCGTGGGGTACTCCGGATCTAAACAAAAATCCTGAGGATTAGCAGTATAATCCTCGTATTGCTCGTTCCGAGAATTAGCAGTATAATTCTCCTGGAAATTTTGGTTGGTTTCAAAATTGTAATTTTCGTACGATTCATTTTGACTTTGGTAATTTTGGTAATCGTCGAAAGAGTAGTCATTGTATTGGTTAAATTGATCGGCATAATTATCGTAAGGTTCGTAATTTAAATGATGAGCTTTTTGCTGATTAAAGCGGTTAAAATTCGGGTTAGGCTGAATAGCGGATGGTCGTTGTTGCGTAAAGTTAGGGTTCGGCCTTATGGCTGAGGGCCTGTTTTGCTGTGATTGATTTGGCTGATTATTTTGAGGGAATGTCCTCTGACTAAATTGATTATTACTCGGTTGTGCGAAGTTTTGATGAGAAAAATTTTGTGAGTTTGGGTTTCCTTGGAAACTTGGTCTCTGGAAGTTTTGAGACTGTTGCCTTGTGCGGCATTCGCTTATTACATGTCCATTCCGTTTACAGAAGGAACAAAACTTTTGTTGCAAATTGGGACCTTGTGGTCGCTTTTGTTGAATTACTGGATTTTTGACCGGACTATTTTTGGGGAATTTTTGTTGTTCAAAATACGAAAGTTGTAGTTCTCTCCGAATTCTAATAATTGCGTTCATTATAGTCGGAGGGTTACTGGCACGTATTATTCTCCCTAGATTTGGTTCTAGACCCGTTAACAAATTATTTAATGTCATAGTTTCAATCAGGTTTGTTTGCGCGGTTCTTTGCTCTGAAGATAGATTTTGTTTTTGCACTGCAGCGTGCATTTTCGCATTGTGCGTTTGTAAACGCGAAACGAATGTTAAGGCGGATTCACTGGGTAATTGGTGAATTCGTTGTAGGTCCTGAATTAGGGACGTTAAATCTCGGGAGTCTCCGAAATGAGTTTCTAGTAGTGCCTTTATTTCTGGCCATGTGCTAGGGTTGCGTGAATTTATAAGTTCGGCGGCTCTGCCTTTTAATTTATTTTTGATGTGCATGGTTAATAGAATTTTTTGGTCATGAATTGCCATACTTTGTGCACAGGAACACGAGTTTAGGAATGTCTGTAAATTTATGGCGTTGCCATCGAATTCTGGTATTAGTGAAAAAATTTCAGAGAGCTTGTAAGGCTCAATTTGTTGTGGTTGTTGTTGTTGTTGTTGTTGTTGTTCGGTTGGTGCCGGTGGCACTGGTTGAACTGTCTCTGGTTGAGCTCTATCAGGCATTTTGCTTTTTTATTTAGAGATTTTTGAACTAAAATTGGTTACGTATCAGCAGTATGATACGGAAATTAAAATTAGCTTGTTTTGTTGCGTACGTAAATGAATTGTGTATTAACTGTATAATACACAGTCGTTTCGTGAATACGAAAATAAATAACTTAAAATTAAAATTGTTGCGTTGTAGCTTGTATAGGATTTGTTTGATAACAGAATTGGCTTTGTCTGCCGAGTGTATTAGCGGTATAATACACGTAAATAATTGTGATAAATAATATTTGTAAAAATGAAATAAAATAACGAGATGATTCTTAAAATGACTTACGTTAATTTCATCTCCATAGGTAGGTTCTTCGTCCGTCAAGGGATTGGGATCCGCCACCACCAGTGAGGAAGGTCTCCTTGTTCTCGTAGATGTACACGCACTAGTTAGGCACCTTCTGCAGATGTTCTCCTTGTTTTCTTACGCTTCACTACCAGTTAGGCTTCTTGTTCTGATGATGTTTACGGATCCTACCGACTGCGCCAATGTTAGATCACGGTTTACATGAGTGACTTTTTAAAAAGATTTATTTACTTAAATGGAGCCAACGTTGGCTCTTGGAGAAGGAATATAATAATAATTAGAAGTGTTTCATTCTAAGTGAGTTTAATAACTGATTCAACAAAGCGTGTTTAGTCATATTTATAACATACAGAACCTGAGTAAGCAAAATATATAACAAAGGAATTGCAGTTCTGCAGTCTGCACAAGTTATGAGAAACAAAGGTGTAATATGATATCTTAAAGATAAGCAATTAATAAGAGAAGTCGTTATCATGTAATATGATATGCCTGTGAAGGTTTGTTACGACTAAGTCTTGGTAATAAGCGTATAATTTTATATAACATATATACTAGATGGTTTTATGTACCATATAATAATTTGTTAATACTGAATCAAATTATCGCTAATATTGATCATTCAAAAACTATGTTAATGCTACTATATGCCGAATAAATACAACGAAATACTGCTATATGGCAAATACATAAAACCAGAAGAGAAAATAATGACCTTTCCACTAAGTGGTACTTACCACTTGTCTTCACGACTCTCGTAGTAGAATAAGGCGGGCAATTCACCGGTACGGCACCTCGCTTCTTACAGCACACACTCTTACGTGCTCCCTCAGTTTCCCAGCGAAACATGTGATTTTATTCTACTCTATAGAAAGATTTGGGGGCCCTCCGCGTTGAACGTAGGCGACAGCATAGATCGAGATCCAGTACTTTTCTTTAAATCTATGGTCCAGCACTTCCAAACTCTTACATCACATCGACGTTAGTATGTCATAACAATAATAGCAAAAAAGGGGGCAAATCAAAAAAAAACGTCGCCGAAATGCTAACGATTTGGAGACGTGTCTCAGATGGCTATCCAAATTTTGATCAATACGGCGTCGTAAGGTACCATGTATCCAACATCCAACAATAGAAGACGTCTCGTTAAGCTAAACGTGTGCAACTATCCATATAAATACGCAAATTATCCACGATAATCTTCCCAAATGCACGCATTGCTGGCCATCTCCAACCATCTGCATGTCGTTTTCCCCCACTTAGCCTTAAACGTTCTACCGCGAAACCTTATTTATGTTGCTAACTACTTAATTCTTAGCCTAGTGAAATCAACCTGTGACCTTCACCAATAGGAGCCTCCGATGGTCCTAAACTTGAATCTTTAAAAATAACATATAATAGGGTGCACGTGACGTCACACCCTGGAGGTAAATTATTAGCACAGTTGATAACAATACAACATTATTATCATTTATTGATTATATTTGACCCACAATATAAACTGTTCACTAGTTTTAAAATAGAAATGTTTTACACAGTTTGAACTCTAACGGTTAACCTTAAAATACCGTCCGTTTCCTTGGAAACAATGTCAAAAGTGTCAAAAGTGTCAAAAATAAGTTGTTGTACCTCCAGAGTGCACGTCACCTATAAAATTTTACGAAAGCGTATTAGGTTTTTTTTACTAATTTATACAAATTTGTTTTGAAAAGTGTTATTCCATTGATGCCCTGGGAATATTCAATTTTCGAATGAAAGACCTGGTTAAAGAATTTATTGCCTGCCAATTTATGACCTGCTTGTGAGATGACAAATTTACGATCTAGCTGACCATACCTAAAGTTAATATAAACATGTCGAAGTTTGTTTATTATCCTTGCCATGACTGGTAGGCAATCGAGGGGTAAACCGCAGAAAAAATATCTGTATACTAATACCAACTTTGCATAGTAGTATCCAATAATACCTGAGTATTTTGTGATAATACCTAGTAATACCTGGGTAAAATACCTACCCAGATTACAAAATGTAACAATACCTAATAGTACCTAGAGATACCTAAAAATACATAATAATACTGAATAATACCTAATAATAATACAACGGTATTAAATTTTATAGTAATACCTGGGTATTTCTTCGTAGTACAAAGTAATACCAATTAATTTCCACTAATAAATAGATAATACTGAAAAATACCTGGTATTACCAGCATAGTACCTAGTATTACCGAATAATCTTTTAATAATACAATACCTAGTAATACCTATGAAATGTCCAATCATACTTAAAAATGCCCAAGAATACCTAAGAATATCCAATAATGCTAGTAATACCTGGAAGCTGTACACCAAAATACTCCAGCGGTTTACCCCTCGTAGGCAATCTTACATGATAATTAGATAGGCACTGTACCAACATTAGTTTGTGTACCTTGAACTTTGAACTTTATACGGTAAATGGTATTAGTTGAAGTCTTCCATTGTCTTAGAAATTTGTTACGCACTCTTTCTGTCGGAATTTTATATTTTATTTAAAATTATAAAACAAAAAAATATTACATGTAATATTCAAAATATGCGTCTTTAAGAAGAACTTATCCTCTGATGTTTTGCTTCTTGCCATCTGATTTTCTCTGAACTATCAACCGTTGTATCGTCGGCTTACTATCAAAACCTCCTAAGTCGATTTGTAAGAATTTTACAGGAAAGAAGAAAAACGAAAACTCCTAACTCTTATATGGTTCTACAAGAATAATACATACAAAACCTTCTAAGTCTATTGCTAAAATCAAATTGAAGATAAGTAATACAATTTAATGGGAGGTGTAAAAATTGTATACATTACAGAAAAATACACTTATTCTTACCTTATTTCTTTTGTCCATTTTTATTTTCTAACTAATTCGAAATAAACCAAGAGCACAACACTAGATCAATTAGGTTATACCTGACATAGAAGGTTTTGAGTTTTAAATGCGATCGTAGCGACATAGAAGGTTTTAAAAAACGCCGATAGAGGTGGACATATTCGTGCGAAACTTCGGAGATTTTGCAAGTTTGTGTGTCAGCCTTTTAAGAATATGAATAATCCAAAACCCCCAAAGTCTCAAATAAGAGACTTAGGAGGTTTCGATAGTAAGCCGACGATATATTATCCTCTCTCCGGTTGATGTAGTCAAAAAATGAGAGAATTCGAGAAAATACGACGTTGGAGAGTTGCTGTTGGGATGTATTTCTTGGATAATCGAAATGTTAGTGCTATAAGCTGTCCAAGTAATTTATAGCAAACGTCACATAGTGGTCAATTTTTAAGTTCTAGGTGGACAAAATTCTACAAACTTTCAGATAAACAGAAAATGTTCATTAGAAAAAAAAATTAAGGACTAAGGGGGTGGTTTTTGAGGGGGTCGAAAATTACAAAACTTTTTGAATAAGATTTGTGAATCTACAAAAAAAAATGCAAAGTAAATGTAGTGAAATAAATGTTAGCTCTTAATGGATGGTTTTTGAGGAGGTGCAGCGGACAATTTTATATTTCTAGGGGGACGAAATTATTTCAATTAAGGGAAGGGATAAATACGGTAACATTTTCAGAACTATTTAGTTTAGAGTATTTATTATTATTAACATATTTTAAAAATGTAATAAGTACGGTAAAATGCTCAGAACCATTCGAGAATTGTAATTTTCTGAATATTTACAAATTGTTATAGCTGTACAGTTTTATTCATGTTGATTCATGTCTTGTTGTTTTATAGTTATTTATGCACCAAGGTCGTAAGTGCTCTTTTTTTGGTCGAGAATATAGTTTGCAATCCGAAGCCCGTAGGGTCGAGGTTTGCAAGTATTCGAGACCAAGAAATCTCACTGTACGACCCGCGGTGCATATTATATTTTTCGTCATACCCAAGAATCATTAAACTAGAAAAAAACTTGAGAAAAACTAGTGGAAAACTATAATTATTTGAGTAAGATTTCATATTTGCTAATAGTAAAGGTAGCGATGCTTGGAATATCCAAACAACCGTCAGTGAAATAAATTTAGGACTCGGCTTCTATTCAAATGACAACTACTGTCAAGATAAATTAAATCATATTATTATAATAGCTCTGAACATTATTGAAAATATAGAAGATATAGCAAGTAAGGGTTTACTTCCAATAAAGTTAAAACATTAATACTTGTTATATAAAAGAGAAAATTCTCCCAAATTTACTTTATTTCCCTAGGGACGTTAGGAAAAATAACGACCCGTTGCCAATGGCAACAAGTATTTGGTACACAAAGCGCCACTTACTCTAGACAAAACAATGGAATTAGAGTATACTTTCGAGGGAGGTATGACGAAAAGTACTATAATTACCTATTATCACTTCATCAATTTATGAAAAAAATAGCTGCTGCCATCTGCTACTTTAATCGTAATTTTACTTTTTAGTTACTTATACTATACCACGGAGTTAAGTTACAACATATCTTAATATTATTTCAAAAACAACCTAAAATTATAAAGTAAACTATTTTGCAACAAAAACAAAAAAGTTAATTGAAATAATTTCGTTCCCCTAGAAACATAAAATTGTTCGCTGCACCCCCTCAAAAACCATCCCTTAAGAGCCTACATTTATTTCACTACGTTTACTTTACATTTTTTTTTTGTAGATTCGCAAATCTTATTAAAAAAGTTTTGTAATTTTCTAATATTTAATTTTCAACCTCAAAAACCACCCCTTGGTCCTTAGAATTTTTTTACTATTTTTGGTATGGGTATTCACGGGCACAATATTATCGTATCTACAATGTTTCAGAATTTTAAACTAAATTAAATTTATTTTTTCAACCCTCTCAAAAACTACCCCGTTGGCCCTTTGATTTTTTTTTACTATTTTTTGTGTATTCACGGGCGCAATATTATCGTATCTAGAAAATTTCAGAATTTTAAAACTAAATTTATTTTTTCAACCCTCTCAAAAACTACCCCCTTGGCCGTTAGAATTTTTTTGACTATTTTTGGTGTATTCACGGGTACAATATTATCGTATCTACAAGGTTTCAGAAATTGAAAACTAAATGTATCTTTTCAACCCCCTTAAAAACTACTCCCTTGCCTAAAATTTTTTCAATATTTTTCCGCTTTTTTAATGAACATTTTCTGTTTATTTGCAAATTTGTAGAATTTTGTCCACCTAGAACTTGAAAATTGACCACTGTGGTCACCAGGCCCACATCTCGAAAGCATCAATACGCCATCTCTCAACTTCCCTGTCAAAGTCGTAAAAATTTGCAATTGTTTAAATCTGTAACCTATTAGTTGCTCTTTGTAGGATGATGACTACAATATAGAATTGACATGTTTCAGCACACGCGAAGAAGTGCCATCATCCATTTGAAAAATAAAATTCTTATTACGAATTTAAATAGGACCTGGCAGAGGAAGTGTACGTTATGAATGTGAAAAGCGCCCCATTTTAGATGTAATTTCATCTAAACACAAAAGAAAACATAAAAGAAGGGACACCCTTGCGTAATATTCTGAAATCCGCGGGTTATAAAAATAAATTGTTTTTAATAAAATCCCGTAAGACGCCTGTTATGATAATAAAATTATAAATTTCCGGATACTTTTAATACAAATTTTGTTGCGCCGAATAAAATAAGGATACACAAAATTATAAATTTTCTTGTACCTAGTTTTGCTGAATAACATTATTTCTGCTCTTCCCCGTAAAGTTTTATTATTTAATATAGTAAATAAGTTTCTCAAATGTCTCTGCGATCTTGATTATGGAAATATATTTTTCATTATATATTCGACTGCGTAGAGTAAAAGATGCATTGTTTGAAAAGTTATTTTACTTCCATTTCGATTCTGTCGGTCTATTTGTATACTAAATGACAGAATATTGAACACGTAGTACTAATTACTCAATTTGAATAATTTTTGGCTTATGTTGTGATGAAACAAAATAGAACGGTTAACGGTTTAGGAAGAACCCCCCCGAAATTGTCGTTAAAAATTGATTGAGATGTCTTTCTCAACATGTTAGCTACAAAAAGTAAGAGGCGACTGACATTTACAGTGTATAGTGTGTGTGTACATAGTGTATAGTTTGATTATTTTTATTAAGTCTTAGAATTTTGGATGGTGGGCAAGCTTCAACAGGTAATGTATTGAAACCATCTAGAACACGTTCATTGAATCGTTTGGGCATGGATCTGACGAGATGATCAATGAGGTTTTAGAGCATGTCGTTCCATGCCAAGGAGCTTCTATAGAAGAAAGCTTCGGAGATCTCTGTGACCCTGGTAGAAGATTGACCCTTACAGTTTGTCCGCATGCCTTTCCACCGAAAACTGAAGATGACATTTTTCTCCACGACGCACAGTGTGAAATTAATGAGTTTTTATTTTCAAAATTCCACTTCACGCTCAATTTTTGATCAATTTGGATGAAACTAGGTGCAAAATGTTTGTGAAAGCTGGCTTTTTATCAGATAACTGCGGGTTTTACAATTAAGGTATTATGTGCCAACTGTCAGGTGCCAAAAAAAAATTTAAAATTTTTATAATTTGTATACTCTAAGCTTTTTTAAACGGATTTTTTTTGACTTATATGAATGTCTTTTGGGTCGCTGATTACGAGTGTCGGTCGAATAGCCTGGAAATGTGCGCAGCACACTTAAATTAGCGAAAAGCAACCCTTTTAAACACCTATTTTCGCAATATTCTTACTGCGAGTTTTAAATTATCACATAAACACATTTTTTGACTAGTAGTTTGAAAATTCATTAGGTTTGATTATAATTTAGCAAAATTTTAATATAAGGGATAATTTTCAAGCGGTAAAAACTATCCCTAAATAAAAAAAATAAAAATTACATGATATAATTTTCTTTTAAGTTTTTGCCCTTAAACCAATTAACGGATGAAATTTTGAGGCATTATCACTGAAAAAACATTATTCACCTTCCTTAGGATGAAACTACCCTTAAATAACAATTAACTTGAAAAATAAGTTGCAGAATGGGTTTTCAGTATTATTTTATGATCTTGGATGAGTCAGCTTACAAAAGCTTTAGAAACAAAATTTCATCCTACCAAGGGTTGAAACCACCCTTAGTTGAGCGTAAACATTTATAGGAAGAATAAATTAAACTACCTCTAAATAAAAAATAAAATAATGAAAAAAAAAATAATATAATTTTTTTTTAACTATTTGTTTTTGAATTGAGTAACGAATGACATTTTTATTTAAAAAAATTATTTTCACATCCTTAGGGATAATAATTATTATTATCTAAGATTTTTTTTAATCTCTGAAAATAATGCAAATCAGCCCCTTGTTCTTTGTAACATTGAGTACTACAGTACCTAGAGTACTACTCTCAAAGTTACCTATTCCAAAGAAAAAGAACAAATATTTTTGTCCCAATTGTCATATGAATATTTTGTATTAAAAGTAAATCCATTAAAACCACTAAAAGGGCCAACAATGGCCAAGAATGGCCAATATCTTGAACTTGGACAACTCTAGATCAAAGCGACCATTACATTAGTAATTTGCGACCAAAGAAAGATAAAATTATTTACATTTTATAGATATAAATACATTTTATTTGAATGAATTAATTCAATTAAAACCACTAAAAGTGGCAATACCTTGATGTTGGACCACTTTAGATCAAAATTACCAAACTTCGATCCCCTTTGGCTAAAATAAATATTGGATTCGTAAAAAAAAATTCACATAAGTCATAAAAATTCGTTTAAAAAAAGCTTAGAGTACACAAATTATAAACATTTTAAAATTTTCATCATTTTCGCGGGGTTTTGACAGCTGACAGTTGGCACATAATACCTTAATTGTAAAACCCGCAGTTATCTGATAAAAACACTTTCACTGATAAAAACACTTTCACAAACATTTTGCACCTAGTTTCATCCAAATTGATCAAAAATTGAGCGTGAAGTGGAATTTTGAAAATAAAAACTCATTAATTTCACACTGTGCGACGTGTTCTTGTAGAACTCACTAGAATTAATCATAATAATGCTTACTTACAAAAATTGTTCATATCAAAGCACGTTTTATGGCAAGACAAAGCAAATTTTACTTTAAAATCATTAGGTACCAAAAAGAGGAAAGTGCTGTTAGGGCGTACCCTCAATAATGAATGTTTGGGCAAAAATTCTAAAATTTCCAATGGCGGTTTTTCAAATAATTAGAAATTATTTCCATCTAACGACTTGACAAGAGCACCGGATAGCCATTAGAAAAATGTGATTTAATGCCTGAAGGCAAATTCAGAACGAAATTACTAAATATGCCTAAAATCCATGAAAATCCTCATGCGGACATCTCCACGGGGGTCGCTCCAGAGTGGAGCCGAAATACATTACCCTTATTGGGTTATATGCCGCTGGTACGTTTTACAAAAAGCTGGAAAGCTTCATATAACCTCTATATTGCTGTAAAAGCTTTTTCAAGTGACCAGTTGTAGTGAATGATATAATCACTATTAGAAACTTTAAAGCTAGCCCCGAGCGAACCAAAATTTTAAGTGAAAAATTATTACCGTCAGTACAAGTCAAATTGCAAAACATATTCTTCTAGGAAATTTTTTGTGCCAGTCAATTGATATTATTACTTTCCATTCCATGTAGTTGCGATTAACATCCTTTAAGGGAATAGTCCATCCTTGCCATGTTTGGTAAGCATATTCTTACACTTGTAAGTAGATGGGTGATCTACCAAAATTTATTTGTATACCTTTGAACTTTGTGCAATAAATGCTATCATTTGAACTGCAGAAAGCACTAAATGGTGTCGGTACGAAAATTGTCCAAAAAATCTTATCTGCTATTATCATTATTTATATTATCCTCCTGGCGGAGTTTAGAGGACACGCACACCCAGACAACAATACAACAACCATTCCCTGCCACATTTCCATCTACAAAAATTGAGACTCTAACTCAAAAGAGATAACAGCGACTAGCCATGTTATCTCAATCAGCAGCGGACTAGATCGCTGCTACTGTCTCGGTAATACATTAAAACCATACCCTAGCCAGGATTCGAATTCGGGACTCAAGCCTAATGGGTAATCACTGAGCCACTTAGACATTTCTCTCTTGGGTATGAAAAGTATGGAAAATATAAGTGATTAGTACTGGGCGGTTTGTTCTTTTCGCCTAGTATGTATTATTTATCTGAAACATATTTACATAAATTCTTTTACAAATGATTTCTTTACAGAGACTTTACTATGACTGTCGAAATATTACCGTATTAAAGAGAATTATCTAGCAATACTTTGAAATCCAATCCTGCCATTATTATTATCACAATGATCACTTTCCTATTACCTTTAACTTTTTTGAATATAATTAAGAGATATTAATTATTACATCTATAAAATTTGGTAACTTATTATAATTTCATGTTGTGGAGTCATATTGTTGTAAAAATGATAGGTATTTATTGTGAAATTTCATTTAACCAATTTTCCTCTTGATTGCCGAATATTAATTAATATTTCGTTAATTACATATTTTCTTGTACCTATAAATATTTACTAATAATTACATTTCTTTCAAAAAGTAATTAAAATATTTAAAATAATTCAAGGAAGTTATTGATATCTAAAAATGTACGGCACTTTTTATCAATTTTCTATATAACCTTAAAGAAATGAGTCATCATAATCAAAATACAAAGTAGCTTGGTGCGTTTTCAATAATAACTATAGATTTATAATCAATTTTATATTAGCACAGAGTTACAAGCTTGATAAGGCTAACCACCAAAAAAAAAAAAACAAACAAACATCAGCGAAATATCACAGAAAAACTCAAGGAACAATTATTAAATACTTTGAAATTCATATTAAAGATAAATCACAATATATTTTATTATTCTTGAAAGAAGAGTGTTTCTCCCAGATTCATAGAAGTAAATACTATGGCATCAAGTAGTTACTATATCTGTCGTTATAAAGGACTCTATAAGGTCTTGATATCTTTTTTATTGAAATCTCCTAGAATCTACAGCAGCAAATATTTTGGTTTAATTTGACGTCAGAATCGATATAAGTGAAGAATAAGACGGCGGCGTCTTGTGACCGAAATGGGTAAAATTATTCATAAATCTGCCTTATAGTTGCACAGTATGCGTGGTTATTAATACCTGTTCAGGTAAAGGACCCCGCACACAATACATGGGTTTTGCGGCTCCGGTCAAATTTCGTGAAACTCTGGGAAATGGTAGTTCTCAGTGAGGAGAAAAAAAGTCTAAATGGGCGCGAAGCTCCAAACCCCATTGGTTCCGAGATAAGACCAGCTGAAGTTCTAGAAACAACCCCCACCAAACTACAAGTGAGCTAATCCACCTAACCCTGGGAACAGAGAGTTTAGTCGCTTATTTTTCTTAAAATTATTGAATTTCATACCACAAGCGGCATATCCCACCTAACCACCAACCCCCTAACCCACCTAATCTCTAGAAACCACCCCTTCTAAACCACAAGAAGGCTAACTTACCTGACCCTGGGAACAGCGAGTTTAATCGCTTATTTTTCTTGAAAGAATTAAATTCCACGCCACAAGCGAGCTAAACCACCTAACCATCAACCCTCTAACCCACCTAACCCCTAGAAACCACCCCTACCAAACCACGAGTAAGCTAATCCACATGACACTCGGAATAGTAGTACAAAAGTCTGAATGGGCGCCAAGCTCAAAAATATACTGGTTTTGAGCTAGAGCTGCTTGAACGCAATATTGACCAGCAAATATTCTGTTCGCTAAAAATCGCGAATATTCAAATATTGTTTTCATGGTTCAAAATCCGCCTATACTCGTACCAAGAATTTTCGAAGACGCTGATCACGAATCTGGGGTCAGATTATCGATATGGTGACCCATAATTGGTCATTTGTTTCCTAGGGTTTCCCAGAGGGTTTTCGAATTATAGTGATCATAAATCTGGAGTCAGATCCCACCCTCCGGACACCCTGGCAGTGGGGTAGTTCGATTGCTCTTGTTATTTACAATCATTTGTTATCAAAAAACCAATCTACCCCAACCCCACCCCCTATTGTGTCATAATACTTTGGAATATTATAAAAATATTTTACGGACGTTCGCATAATAACAGAAATGTCTACATAACCTACACTTCATGTGTTCAAGTGTCTGCATATACTACGTTTCATATAATAGTATATTTACGCCCGAGAGCAATAAAGAGAAAGACTGCCTTGCCTCTCTTTATTCTCGAGGGTTGTATACTATTTTTTTTCACAGTAGCCTTTAAAATAGCAACTTTCTATACCCGCCCCGGGCATAAAGTTGGTCTTATCTCGGAACCAATGGGGTTTGGAGCTTCGCGCCCATTTAGACTTTTTTTCTACTCACTGAGAACTACTATTTCCCAGAGTTTCAGGAAATTTGACCGGAGCCGCAAAACCCATGTATTGTGTGCGGGGTCCTTTCAGTTTAATTCGACATCGAATTAACTAATTTTAGGTAGTGCTACATGGCCTAGGCCCACTTATAAAAGGGAGCCCCAAAGGCTGCTAAACAGCGAACGCAGGGTGTGCCCTGAACAAAATTTTAATGTCTAACGTACAGTACCCTCTGCAATACACTGGTGAGGAAAGGGTTTCACACGGCCGACTAGTCAGGTCCTTGGGGGTATTTTCGATAATTGGTAGTTAAATATAAAAGACAACGTCGTTCTAATCAAACATTTAATAAAACTAGCAGGGTACGTAGTACAATATATCACAATATTAATGTCAAAAAGTGTACTAAGAAGTGGGGCCCACACGTTTAACCTAATATACACAAAATATCTTACAAACAAATAAATATACGGAATGGTTATATACAAGAAGCCTGCCAAAAAAATAACTGTATGTGACCCAAGGTACGGTAAAACATAAATGGCTTAAAATTATTGAAATCTATTTCTAAAATTAGGCAAAACTATTCAGTTAGTGAAGTAACGATAATAATAATAATAATACACAAAATATACCAAATATTACTGAAATCTAAAATGTTACTGAGATTTACGTTACGAGCAAAATATTACAAATAGTACTTGAAACTTATTTTACTGTCCTTTGGACGCTGTGTTGATGTACCGGATCCCTCGTTAAGAGAATATAATTCCGCTTACCTTTGGTAGTGTCTGAATACCTTTTCCCGTCCTACCAGGGTAGCGTAATTCTAGGTGACAAGAGCCGCAAGTGGTAGACAATCTACGTGTAGTCTAAGGTAACGGGACGAGTCCCCATACCATACAAGCACAAGATGACAGGCAATAATCCAAAATCTAGACACCAAAATCTGGACTAGAAGTTGAAAGCAGAATCAGGCTGGAAGTCCCTCGTAAAATGTAGAGCGTGTCATAAAAGTTACAAGTAAAACGTAGAGTAACAGATCCAAATAAACTATATCTGAGATGTGATATGGACTGAAAGCTTGCTATTAAATGGCACTCCGAAGTCTTGCATTCGAAAATTGATTTAATCCGGAAATTCGTAGTTGTATCTCCCCAAAAACGATACTCAAATACCAAAATGGAAATACGACTAATTTTGTCCTGATGAATACTAAATCCCATAAATGGAGCAAAACTTACGCTATTGCTAAAACGTGTACTCGCACGACTCAATTTTCAAACCAGCAAAAAGGAAATGAAATAACCAAAAAAATGTCCCTGTATCAAATATCAGATTCTCGCAACTTCCGTTGGTACGTTCAGAATTTCCGCTTCACGGCATACCCCAGAACCCAGAATAGATTTTCCTAACTTCGTTTACATCCATAAATATTATCATAATATACTCCGAATGCCGTCCTTTCATAAGCTTACCCATTAAAAGAAAGTTTAAGTAACAATACTGGGCTTGTGGAAGATTTACCAAGGCGATTTTGCAACGCTCTCTCTTAAAGAACACCGAACGCACCTTGTTTAGCTGGCTTCCTGTACCAGCAGCGACAGAATGGCATGAAATAAAACATCAGGTAGCGCTATTAGGCAACCAATTATACTCGTTTTGGAGCTCAAGGAAATATCTATTTTGCTCAAATGCACAATAAAATTTGGGCAAATACGAAATTAGCACATAAAATTCCGACAATTACTAAATGTAAAAATAGACTGTAACACTAGAATCTACAACTGTCTGCAAACGGCAAATAGTTCCAAGTGGAAAGAAAGTTTATACTCATTCTTTTCTATAAGTAATAGAAATATTGTTGACAGTCACCTACTAATTTGAACGGCTTTCACAATAAAGACACAAATTGAATTAATGCATAATATAGGTGATAAAAACAAATCAAATAAAATTGAAAAATACTTACAGTTCCCGCTTGATGTGCAATTCCTGAAAGATCAACTACTGATCATAGAACTTGGTAAATATATGTGATAATTTAGCTAATTATGGATGTTTAAACAAATTCAAAACGCTAACAAGAAAAATATCTACAGAAGATGAAAACAGCGATAATATTAAAAACAATAGAAAACAATTCCCTTACGTCACCACGCTAGTTAAATATACAAACTAATGTTTCTGTAACCTCATTTAAAACAATTCTAAGAAACAATTAATATTTTCTATATACATTTTATTTGGTGTATGACATAAGATCAGGAGATAATAAACGCAAGCTAAATTTTTTGGCACAATTTTTCATTCTTTTAAAAGAAAATTATTATTTGCTGGATCAAATAATGTGTGCATGGATGAATCTTGGTTGCATAATAATGGAATCATAATTAGATATAACTACAGATAAACTAGATTCTAAACAAGATTTGGGATAAATGTTTGGTGTGGCATTGTAAATGGATAGCCGGACCATATCTGATATCTGATCATGAAAATTTAAATGGCTACCGCTACTTATAACCATTACCAAACGATTTACTTTTACTATTGCCAATTCAATTACGCACTGAGTAGTTTCATCAAGATGGCATAGGCCCACGTAGTAATAACAATGTTATAAATTATCTTAACCAAACTTATATAGGAAGATGGATTAGTACAAATCGAGTACTCAGGTGGCCTACTGGATCTCCTGATATCATTTCGTTAAATTTTTATTTGTGGGGATACTTAAAAATGGGATTTATAAAGAAGCAGTAGAAGATATGACCGATCTCTATAATAAAATTTATGGTACTGTACCATACACAGGAATACACTACTTACCGTATGTAGGGTTGAACTGTCGGAGAGATTTTTTATGTACGTAAATGATAATTATTTTGAACATCTTTTCCCATAAGTTAATTTTTAAGTTAATTTGATTTTCGTTTATATAAAAAAAATATTGTTTTATAGTACCTATTACTTAATTAATATTTCCATTATTACTAATACACTAGTGAAGTTTAACAAAAATTATTTGAATGTTAATAATTTCTGCAATATTTTATAATAAAATACACGATGTTTCACTTAAAAATCGAAAGTAAAGGTGACTTCCTGTTTAACCGGACGTTGTAAGCAAATGTTTTTTTATAATATGATTTCCTACAAAAAAAGGTTTCAAAGGACCTCTAGTCTAAAATTTAACTTAAAAAAGTTGTCAAAAAATTACACCATTTAGACTTAAATATCTCGAACACCGTTTAGTTGGATTTTCGCAAATTTTTCATGTTTCTCTCATCGAAACATATCTTTGTAGCATATCGCCATCTACAACTTAATATTTTAAAAAATGAATTGTATTTAGAACTTAAACCTTTTACACTTCCTAATAATTAGCTTGTACAGAATTAAAATGTCTAATAATTCCCAAAATATTTCGCCAGGGAGTTTTTATTGGTACACTCTGTATACACTTGTATGCAAAAAAATGTAGTCTTGAGCCTGATTTTAAGTTTTTTAAAACTATTTAAATAGTTTTACAGATTTGATTAAATAAACAGAAAAGGCCAAAACATGAAATTTTATAACGATCAGATCTTCATAAATACATAATCGGGAAGGCCGTACGATATCGAAATCGAGAGAAGAACGGAATTTTATGCGCTTACTCTGTGTCTTTTTATGTTGATTGTTTTTTGTCAATTCCATTCGTTGTTTGGGCAGTAAATGTAAATCTACCTATTTATCTTTAATTTAAGAATGTATATATTTTGTGTATCTTATAACCCGGGAGCCAGCGATAGAAATTTTGTCCAATTTAATTAACATTGTTCTACTATTTGTGTGCCACAAGTAGTGACAATGGTTGTCAACCAGGGTACATGCGAGACAAGATTCGTTAGGAATGTTTCAACTATGTTGTGACGTACTTTCCGGTGAAGCCTGAAAGCGTCATGTTTGGCACCTTAGCAACGGAGGTCTTTACGGTTCGGTTGCTCGGGCGCCAGTTTCCTATATTACGTGGGGAAACGCTACGTCCCTAAAACCTCCTGTACAGTAGAGCTGGAGTATCTACAGTGGAGAAACAGTAAATTCCAGTGGGTCAATAAGGAAAATTAGACTTTCACATACACAGCAGTAAAACACACAGTTCGGAATATTTATTACAAATATCCAGGAGTCCCAATTACTATGTACACAGTAAAAGTTATCGTAGTATTATATATACATGAAAAACCCCAGGCTATGAGTACGCTACGATGCTGCACTGATTCAAGCTACGGTTTAGTTACTGCAGGTGACAGTACAGAATGACGTAAACCATGGTCAGGTAGTTCTAGTATACGATAAAATGGAGCGGTATGGTGGGTTAGCGGAGCAGGCGGTAAAGTCAATGAAATTACGAATACCGTGCGGATACCAGGAATAAGCAAGCAAAACAACAGAATATTATTCAGCAAAACACTAACTCTAGGTGTCAGACTTGGCTCATATGCAGTACCTTTAAGCTGAAAAGAGGTATGACTAGTTAAACGCTTTCTGCAACTCCTGGCCTGAATGATTAATGCGGCGCGCCCTGATTTCTCCAATGGAACACCTTCACCAGAGATCCCAGGTGCGCTAATTTTAGGCCCCAACGTACCCGACGGAACACCTTCGCCGGATAACCTAAAAACACTAAATTCGCCGCGGAAACAATATTGCTGAAAAACGGGGAGATTATTCACGTTCGCCTGGCCTGAAACAGTGTATGTTAGTGCGGTTCACTCTGATTTCTGCAATGGAACCCTTCACCAGAGATCCCAGAAACGCTAACTTTATGCCTCAGCGTACCCGATGGAACACCTTCGCCAGATACTTGAAAACACTAAATTTGATGAGAAACAGTAAAAGCAACAAGAATAAATATATAAACATTGCTAATATTAGCCAAGTCGCTACCTATTATTATTATTCTTACTACTCACTTTCTCCCTGGCACGTTGCACAGTGGGAAAAATATGCCCTTTTTTGGACAAAAATCTGCCGACAGTAGAGATTTCAATCAAATTGAATTTAAAAAATGGCAAATACCCTTAAGACATTGTACTTTAGAGTAGTGCTGCGGCAAAGTGGCTTTGGGTTAACTTAACCTAGAAATCGCAGATATTACTTCCACATCCAGTGGAAGCATAAAAACGACAAACATTTTTTTAAATTTTTTATTGTTCAAATAGGCTTAGAATGTCATGAAAGGCCGAGATTTTAAGTTTGAGCAAAAAAAAATGTCTGCCTGTCTGTCGGTCTATCTGTAACTTTTTTTTGTGCGCACGATTACTCGGGAACCTTTTAAGATATTGACTTGAAATTTGGTACACGTATGTATTATATGTATGTATATTTTCATGTAATTCCGTTGAGAGTAAATTGAGGTAAATGGTGGTAAATAGGTAAATCAAGCAGGTAAGTGTAAAATTGATATTTAGTATATACAAGAGAAGCTAATGTCTCAAAAAAAAAATTTGGTATTAGGCACCCCCCATTACTACTCCCATCCTACTATAAATAAGAGTGGAAAAAATTGTGACACTTAGTATGTGTACAAGAACCAATGGTTTCAATTTTTTTTTACTTCATCCACACAGGTAAAAATAAGGATAGTTTTTTACCCATATGGTTTTATTCCTATGCATTCAGACTAACCTAATTAACACCTTTAAACCTAATATAACCTATAAGTGAAAAAGTGTATGTATTAAATAACAGTCATAAACCTACAAATTTTAACCGAATAAAGGGTTGTTATTGGGCAGCTGAGGGAAATTTTTCGCACGGAATCCGAATCTGGCCTCAGAATTGGCCCATCATGTCAACAATAAAAGCGTGTTTTTTTAGTTTTTGAAACTATTAATTTTATTTTGTAACTTTTTAGTCTTAAAAAAACTTAGAGTAGGTTATAAAGAAAAAAGTAGTCCGCCATCTTGGTGACAGACGCCATTTTGAATTTTTGATGACGTAATATAGCCTATGTTGCATTGTCACCTGACTTATAGGCATATGCAAAATTTCAAACCTTTAACTTACCAAGAAGTGGGTATGTGCATTTTAGATGAAACACCCTGTATACATAGCAACGCTACATAGCTTATTGTATTTTACTCGACAAGCCCTTTCATCTGATACCCATATTAAGGAGGTTATAAAGAAAAAAGTAGTCCGCCATTTTGGCGACAGGCGCCATTTTGAATTTTTGATGATGTAATAAAGCCTATGTTGCATTTTCACCTGACTTATAGGCGTATGCAAAATTTCAAACGTCTAACTTACCAAGAAGTGGGTATGTGCATTTTAGATGAAACACCCTATATATATAGCAACGCTACATAGCTTTTGGTATTTTACTCGCCAAGCCCTTTCATCTGATACCCATATCAAGGAGGTTATAAAGAAAAAAGTAGTCCGCCATCTTGGCGACAGCCACCATTTTGAATTTTTGATGATGTAATATGGCTTATGATGCATTGTCAATTAACTTATGATCCCATAAAAATGAATTTGGTACCCAATATACATGAACACTACTTCGTTTGTTTGTGACTCTCGACCAAGGAGGAAAACCAGGAATAATTTTTAAGTTAGGTTAACCCAAAGCCACTTTGCCGCAGCACTACTCTAAAGTACAATGTCTAAGGGTACTTGCCATTTTTTTAATTTAATTTGATTAAAATCTCTACTGTCGGCAGATTTTTGTCCAAAAAAGGGCATATTTTTCCCACTTTGCGTTGGGGCACGGCGGCCGGTTAGCGTAGACTGCAAGTTCCTGCTAGCGGCTTGGATGGGCTTCTCTGGGCCAGCTGGAGCACGTCTTCCTCGGTGGATCGGTCAAACGGAACTAGTACCCTGTCTTGTCTCCAACTGCTAGTCTTCCTAGACTCTGTAATTATTTTCGGTTTTCGGTGTTAGAATAATTCGCTGTCAGACTTACTTGGTTCTGGATCCTGCTCAGGCACGTCTAATCGGTAGCGAAGCTCGTGAGGATCTTAATGCTTGTTCTCTTCCCAATTGGTATCCCTCCGGGGCGGAAAGGTAGTAGAGATGATCAGTATAATTTTTTTGTAGTACAAACGGTTTTCCAGAAAAACGCAAAAAACTACCGAATTGCACTTTAAGGGTGGGTTTTAGGGATGAAGCTCCCACTTGTTGCTTGAGGACTTTTTTTATTTTGAAAGTACATCCCTTGACAAGTTTAATCCCCAAGTGGCAAATCTTTATAATTTTTTTTCTATTGGGCTATTTTTGAGCTAATATGAATGGCCTACTTGCCCACCGCAATCGAATGTCAGTGTTAGTATTATAGTACAGTACCTAGAGGTAAAAAATATGCAAAATATCTAAATATACTCATAAGCTAGGCATATTAGGAAAAAATGGGGCTTCAGAGGAAAGTTTTGCTATAGTCTTGATTTTCTCACCCTCTATGTTTTTTGGGTCACTGAACATGAATTTGAAGTCTGCAGGCAAAAATTTGGACCGGAACTTTGTTTTTCTGGTACTTTTTGCCCAAATTTTGGCACTTTTTTCAGTTTCAGAAAGGAAGCGTTTTTTGACAAGCCCATTCTATACAAAATTAAAATAGACAAAATTTCCTACATTTTTTGTATATAACGTTTTTTTTTGGAAGAGTAACCGTTCTGTCGCTAGAGCGCGCCAAAAAGGGCCATATTCCCATATCTAGTGAAATTCATTTGACATGATTGCTGAATATAAAGTTCTAGATTTCCAAAATTTGCGTGAGACTCCTGGTCAACAGCACCTTACAACCAAGGGAAATTGAAGTTTGTGAAAACTCTCACCAAAAACCCCCCACCTTGCCGATGTTGTAAGTGTGTTCAAAAACCCTGAGGCAGCTCCAGAAAGCATTGCAGCAGCAGGGGAGAGATTCCTGGTCAACGTGTACGGCTTCACAGGAAGGACTGAACCGTCGATAAACCGTCTGAGATACATTAATTATAAGAAGGCAGCTTTCAAGACCTCATCAAAAATAGCTGCACTACCACCATCAGCTGCGGCAGCCACACAGGTCAGTTTTAGGGTGTATCACCAAGTGCAGCAATGGCTGGGGGTTGGGAAAAATGCCGAAGATTAGGGTTAGAAACGAGAAACAAATTGCCTGAAACCGATCACCTCTCTACAAGCCCCTGCTCCTCCTGAACTGCTGCATCTGGTGTCATGCGCAAAAAATTAGCTGCAAGAAAGCAGATCTCGATTGCACCAATCTATGCAACAACGTGACAATCGAGACAGATCTCACAAATACCCTTGAGGACGGACCATTGGACGTCGAAGTACAGGACGAACTGGGGTTGTTGAGACCATCGAAGAAAGTGTAGACAAGGAGGACGAAGGTATGTAACATTTCCTTCCCCAAAAACGACAATCACACACTTGGAGCATAAATGTACCTGTCTGAAGTAGTTAATATGAATATACAAGCTCTTCTGTTCATTACAGACCCCCCGACCCACCTGAAAAAATAAAGAGAATAGATGAACGGACTGAAGAGGATGTGACAGTTGCTTGAAAAACGAAGGTATGTACAACAGTATCTTCAACAGTAAACATGTGCAGATTACTACTCACCTCATCTATCAATAAATCCATAGAATAACATCTCCTGTTTGTTCCAGATGATTAAGACAGTCCAATTTATGACGGCAGCGACATTCATCATTCGCAACATTTATCATTATAATGATATGAGTATATATTATACTATTGACTATAATAAACTGTACAAAACTGTATTTCATTCGTTTGTCTCCATTTTTTCAATTACTTTCCCTATATTCATTATTCATGTAAAGTATACTGGGTCCGGGAATATGTTTTTTTTTGGCGTGCTCTAGCGGTGGAATGGTTAGTCTTACAAAAAAAGTGATATATGAAAAATGCAGGAAATTTTGTCTATTTTAATTTTGTACGGAGTGGGCTTGTCGAAAAAACGCTTCCTTTCTGAGATATAGACCAAAAACTGAGAAAAGTGCCAAAATTTGGGCAAAAAGTGTCAAAAAAAACACAAGTTCTGGGACAAATTTTTGCCTGCAAACTTCAAATTCGTGTTCAGCGATCCAAAAAACATAAAGGGTGAGAAAATAAAAACTATAGCAAAACTTTCCTCTGAGAATCCTAATATGCCTAGCCTATCATATTATCAAAAATACGATACCGCGACGCCCGTACCGTGTCGATACGGAAAGAGAAAGACTTGTAGTTGATCCGCATCGTAAATCGCACGCCGAAATTCGAAATTCGGCTCCACACGAACGAATCAAAATTGACATTTTTGGCATTTTTCGTTTGACGTTTCTCGATCGCGATTTTGTGTTAGAAGAGTGTCTTTCGCCCATCTCTTTCCGTTGCAAAAAAGAGATAGTCGACCTTCCCCTGTTAATAACTAATCAACCATAAATAATACAACGAAAGATAACCTAACAGACGTAGAATTTAATTCTAAATCGACCTGCACCTGTCTCGATCCAGTCAGATATGTTTAAAAAAAGCCTTTGTTAATGCAAATTCGCAAAGAGTAAGAGGTATAGATGTGTAGGATTAATGGTTTCGCTGCTATATACATTTAAAGATAAAATTTCGATTTCGCCTGGAAACAATTTTCAAATTAAATGCCATTGGGTCAAGATATGGCTAGGCAACCTAGTCGCGATCTATTAACCTACATGTTATCTTTTATATAAACTATTTCTTATCTGAATAACAGATGAAGGTATTAATTTATTATGCCGGATCTTGGACTAATTGGCAAGCGGGTCAGCTACGTCTACGTCTCCCGATGCGATAGAGACATTGACGTCACACAGCTATAACATGAAAGCGCCACGTGTTGATATGTTCTTGATTAATTTTGAAGCCTATAGAGACTCTAGAAAATTCTTTTTTTTTGCATTTCGCTCTAAAATTAATAGATCTTTCAGAAAATGTAATCAAAAAAATGCTAAATGAGCCCACTGTCCCGTTACTCGCATGGCAGACTTGCCGTTCCTCAATTAACAGGACATGTACACTACGAAAAAGGGTCTTTCCGTATAAGCCATGGAAAAGTGCCCCCATACATTTTACCTTTAGATTATTGTCCTCTGTTTGAAACATGCACATACGCGCTAATATTAAGGGAGTTACGGTGGTGACAACCCTTAACGTTAAAATCGAATTTCTTCGAAACTACTTGAGATATCTCAATAAAATTTATACTGTTAGTAGTTAGTAATAAGCTTCATATTACATATTTTCTTCAGATTTTTTGCTCGATTACAAATATTGACATACAGAAAATATATTTTTTAGGGTGGGTTTTTTTACTAACCCCTGCAGTGACAACTGAAGTCTAAAATCGGTTGTGTGCATGTTTCAGACAGAACAAAAAACTAAAGGTAAAATGTATTAAATCAGACACTGAGGCACTTTTCAATGGCTTATACGGAAAAACCCTTTACAATGCAAATAAAATGAGTCAACCAAAACTGTCGCCAGCTCCCGGACCATTAATCTCAGTTTTACGATCCGCGAGTAAATCAGGTCCTAGTGTAAAAGGTCGCTTAATCGGTATTTACTTATAATTACAAATTAATTTAAATGGTTCCTGTAAGAGAAACGATCTCAATTAATTTTTTCAGGAGAACTATTAATTAGAACATTTTAAAATAAAGCGTCCCCCCCAGTCGCTGTATAGAATTGCATATCTTAAGTTTAAATTAATTCCCCTGAACTTCACCTCCGACTCATCAATTAAAACGATAAATTATTCAATTTCTTTTCCAATTAAATACCCAAACGACCACACAATCTACATTAATTTATACAATTCTAATTGCATAACGACATATTTCATCTGGAATAATTGAAACGGTACCCGAGAACACCTATAAATAATATCTTTTAATTTATTAGGCACAACTTTACTATTGTATTTTGTGAATGAATGCGAGGAATAACCAGGTAGCATGAGAAGAAATAAATTAGGGGCCTCTTAGGTCAGAGACGTGCGAAGGGGGAAATGTTTGGAACAACACGTGCAGATGGTTAATTTCAGAATAATAATAAATCCCCAAAAAAACATTAAAAATGTTAAATTTCGGTGTTGGGAGAAACGCTGATCATAGAACTAAAGAAGTGATATCAATCAGTCAAGGTTAGTCGAGAGAGCTACACAGTTATCAAATCGTGGCATATAAATATCTGATGCGCTTCGCGGTTCTCAACATCTCTCTTGATAATACAATTTTTTTTTTATTTATTAATCACCACTCTATAGGAACGATGTTCCCAATTACAGAGCAGTAAGTGGAAGTATATGCAAATAAAAATAAAAATACATAGTGACCGGTAATGCAGCGGACACAGCACCGCACGACAAGCAAAGAGCGCCAGCCTCGAACCACAAAGTGTCCGTTTGACGCTCCCCACCCAGCGCTGTGCCACCCCATCCATGGTCAACGTGTACATATATATAGTGTGCCCCAGGATAGATGTAACAAGAGGTGTAATGGACCAAAAATTTTGGAATTTTGGAATGGTATTTGGGGATTGAGTCCTGCTTATTGTAAAACTAAAGTATACCAAAAATGACTTGATTTGGTGTTCTACAGGGTGTTTTATAAGGAACGTTGTAAAAATCACCACTAATAAAGTACCTTTATTTTTCAAAATATGAAAAAATTCCACTAAGAAAAGTTATTTAGAATGCAATTTTATACCTCTATACCAAATTTCAGGAATATAAAATTATTTTTTTTAAACTTCCCATTTTTTCAATAAATTAGTATTTTATTTTGAACCATTCAATTAAAACTGCATAGAAATTATTTTTTGTGAATTAATCTTTGTTTCAAATTAACGAACCAAGCATAAAAAATTAAGTGAAAATGGTACTCACAGTGCGTGAAAAAATTTATATTTTGCAATGCTACGGAATTGGCGGTGAAAACTCGCTAAGAGAAGTGGTAAGCCAATTTAATTTGAAATTTCCAAACACTGCTTTGTCACGTACTCAGGCTATGAGAATAATTAAAAAGTTTCTGGCTACTGGTAGTGTTCTTAACATGAAAAGAAAAATAAAAGCATATGATGAAGACAATGTTGGGACTATTATAGCTCATGCCTCTGTTATAGAAAATCCTAGGATGCCACTAAGAGAGAGATCAGCTCTTATTAATATTAGCAAGTCTGAACTCCAAAGAATTTACAAGGCAAAGAAAATTAGGGCATATAAAGCAAATTATAAACATACGCTTGAAGAGGGAGATGACGGCCGTAGGTTGGATTTTTGTTTGACCATTGGAGAATAAATCATGGAAGAGGGATTTTTTCATCATTTCATAATTTTCTCAGATGAATCCACATTCACAACCAATGGTGTTGCTTCATCTCAGAATTGTCGGTTTTGGGCTTCTGAAAATCCAAATTTTAAAATTCATTGTAGAAGACAATATTATAAAAAAGTGAATGTGTGATGTGCCGTTTCTTATCACGTTGGAGTTATTGGACCTTATTTCATTGAGGGAAGGTTAAAGCAGCACACTTATTTACAGCTTCTTGAAAGATTTTCTGAACAACATTTAAATATTTTAAGAGATATGCCTTTAGTTCATTTTCATCATGATAGTTGCCCTGGCCACTCCACAGAAGTGGTTAATCGGTGGTTGAATTCAAATTTTGGGGAAAATTGGATTGCCAGGAATGGACCAATCAAGTGACCGGCGAGATCCCCAGACCTATCAATATTGGATTTCTTTTTATGGGGTCGCCTCAAGCAGTTGGTTTACGCTGAACCACTTCCTAACGATGTAGCAGTATTGAAGCAGAGGATTACAAACGCCGTAAACTCCATACCGTTAAATCATATTCGAAACAGTTTTAAGGACTTCAGGCGAAGGATCGAAATACCATTCCAAAATTCCAAAATTTTTGGTCCATTACACCTCTTGTTACATCTATCCTGGGACACACTGTATAATGCAGTAACGAGAAAATACTCTTAATTATAACTAATTATTAATTCAGAACTTAAATTACTCTATTTCATAGAGAAATATTACAAACAATTGAAATTAAATACAATATAATATACAATATATATAATAAGTACAATATTTCAATGTTATATAAATTCAAACCAAAAACATATTACTTATAACCATGACATGCATATTCAAGCTTAGGCCGTATTAAAACGTTACAAGGTGTAACATAAGTTTTAAATTTTCTTAAATCTTTGTAGTTTCTGATCAGGAACCCATTTTTTTGTAGCATTCTTTTGTTAGATTTTCGATGTGTTTGTCGAATTTTCGTTTAGGATCCATATATATATACCTAGATCTTTTACAATTTGCACTCTTTTTAATGGGCCATTATTTATCGTATAATTATAATTAATATTATTTTCTGCATTTCTAAATGAATAAGTCATTATACTACATTTGGAAATATTCAGGGGTAACATATTAGCTTCAGATCATTTGTAAATATTGTGAACATCCATTTGTAATTTTTAACAGTCACTAATATTCTTTATTTTTAAAAATAGTTTAGCATCGTTGGCAAAGAGTTGAATTTCCGAATGTTTAATAATCGTTGTTATATCATTTAAAAATGGAATAAATAAGAGAGGGCCTAAATTAGAACCTTGCAGCTCACCTGATGTAGGAACATAGATCGATGAACTATAACCATTGTAAAATACTGTTTTAACCATAAAAGCGATGCAGAAACTTATAGTCCGGGGAATTCCCCATATTTTGAGTAGGTATAATAACATCCAAAAAATAAAATCAAAGATATGGTAATATACAACGACACCTGGTTAGGTTCTGGCGTCAACCTAAACAAGATATACGCTACCTTAGCTCCATACTAGCTCTGTCGTAGGGGGTAGATTACCTATGTGAATTTAATTATTTAAGTTGCTATAAGCCAAAAGAGCGCCAGCGTATTTTCAATTTTAGCTGTCAAGTTAGATAAACAGAACTATTAAGTACGGTAATTATTATTTTGGGATATACACTCTTGTAAACTTTCTTATTTTACTTCCACATCCAGTGGAAGTATAGTAACGACAAAAAAATTTTTAAAAATTTTTATTGTTCAAATAGGCTTAAAATGTCATGAAACGTCAAGATTTTAAGTTTGAGCGAAAAAAAATTTCTGTCTGTCTGTCGATCTGTCTGTCTGTCTGTCGGTCTGTCTGTCTGTCTGTCTTTTTTTTTGTGCGCACGTTTACTCTGGAACCGTTTGAGATAATGACTTGAAATTTGGTACACATATGTACTTTAACGAGATCTAGAACTAGATCGAAGGGTGGGGGGTAAATTGGGATAAATTTGTGGTGAATGGGTGAATCAAGCAGGTAAGAGTCCATAAAATTGGTATTTAGTATATACAAGAAAAGCTAAGGTCTCAAAAAAATTTTTGGCATTAGCCACCCCCCATTACCAACCCCCACCCCCTTATTAAAGGGTATGAAAAAAAATGTGATTTAGTGTATGTACAAGAACCAGAAACCTCAAAACATTTTTTTACTTCATCCACCCCCCCACTACCACCCCCCCTATCACAACCCCCACCCCACTACCAATGTGGGGTATCGTTTTATGGGTTTTTGGGGTAGAGGATTTCAAATATTATATTATTAAAGTTCCATAAACAATTATTTCCACATATAAAGTTTTTTCGTTGTGAGTGACTTGAATAGAGAATTGGATGTGGAAGTAGTTATTCCTTGGGCAGCGGTTTTTGATTTGCCGAGAAAAAGTCATTCTTTACAAAAAGTTTTGCTTGTCTTAGGAAGTCATCAACAGTTGTCAAACTTAAGATAAATTATACAGGGTATTCTAAAAATTAGAAAATATGGAATCGACTTTAAGCAAACTACCTTTTTTACATTTTTATTTAAAATTTTATTTAACAAAGTTTTTCAATTATGAAGAAAAGCTTAAATGCGGAGAATTTTCAAAAAAAAAACGTTGAAAACTATTCCACACGTGGACCTAATGGTACAGGTTTTTCTAATCCTTTTTCTAAATCTTCATAGGAAGATGAGATCTCATCTTGATTTATGGTTGCAGCAGCATCCACAATTTAGGCTTTAATAAATCTACGTCGCCTTTTAAATCGTTTACGTATACTTTTTGCTTTAAATACCCCCATCAGAAATAATTCAACGGGGTTAGATCTGGCGAACGAGCTCGCTATGCTGTTAGTCCGCAGCAGCCAAACCATCTGTCGTGGAAGTGATTGTCTAACCATTGTCTAACTATAATTGTAGAACGTGTTGGGCATCCATCTTGCTGAAAAATTATTTTTCTTCTTTTTCATTTTTCAGTTCGCCCAAAACAGAATTATTAAAAATTTCTAAATAAGTATTTTGATTCAAATTTTCGTCCATAAAATAAAACCGATTATTCTGTGGTGCATTATGACGCACCAAACATTTACTTTTTTAAACTTTTGACTATTAGTGATGATTCGGAAATAATGATTTTCCTGAGTCCAGTATCTACAATTTTGAGAAGAGACTACCCCATTAGTCGTAAAAATAGATTCGTGAATAAAATGTTTCGATGAAATAATCTAAAATTTTCTCACCTATAGTTAAACAAAAGTCCAAACGACGAGTATCATCTCCAACTTGAAGTTTGTGAATAAATTTAGGTTTGAATGCATAAAATTTATTGATCTCCTTAATGACCATCTTTTCTTGTAGTCTAAAATCACAAGGGTAGCAGCGCCATCTTCATTAAATCGGCCGATGCATCCTGTGTTGATCTGGCTTCCCTAAATCCATACTGTTTGCCAGACAATAAGTTAAATTTGTCCAAAAAACTTGCAATTCTCTGTTTCAGGATTTTTTCGAAGATTTTTGATGCAGTTGAAAAAAAAATATTGGTCTGTAATTTGACACATCAACTTTATTACCAGATACTCCGGTCAAAAATAAATTCCCAAGAAGCTGAAAATTTACATGAACGTTAGAGGTATCATTATAATGAAGTTGTGAAAAGTCCCCATTTATCCCGTGTGTGCAAAAAATTTTATGCGAGGTCAAAGTTCGCAAAAATGGGTTTTTTGGATTTTTTAGCGAAACGGTTAGTTTTATGATAAAAATAGCTTAGAGAAAAATTGTAGATCTTTCAATTCTCTGCAAAACTGGCCCTTACACTTTTTTCCCTAAAATTCACCTGTTTTGAGAAAAAGCCATTCTAAAGTTATATTCTCCATAATATGCATGACTACGCTGCCTATGTACATTATGGAGTAATAGCAATTTATGGTTACGAAATACCATTTATTTTTAAAACCAGGCAAGGCTCAACAACTATCGGAAATATATTCAAATATGAGTTTATTGGCTTATCCTAAATGTAAAAATCATATTCTATTTTTACATGCTATGACTGGCTGTGATACAACATCAGCAATGTTCCGAGAGGTAAAACAACAGTATTCAAATTGTTTGAAAAACAAGATTTAATTACATGTGCAAAAGCTTTTGAAGATATGAACTCTGCTCCAGAAACTCCAATCACCAACGGAATTCGCTTTCTTCTTTCTGTATATGGAGCTCCAAAAAAAATTACTTCCATAGATAAGTTACGTTACGTATCTTTTGCAAAACATACACGTAATAAAAGAAGGGTTCAATTAGCTTGTCTTCCTCCAAACTCGGCTTCTGCTCATCAACATTTTTATCGAGTATATTACCAGGTTCAAGTGTGGCTTGGTAATCAACTGGACCCAGAAGAATGGGGTTGGAAGCTAATTAATAATGTATTGGAACCAATCCACACTCTACTTCCACCGGCACCAGAAAAGCTCCTTAATACTATTTTTTGCAACTGCAAAAAGGAGTGTAATTCGAAATGCGGCTACAAAAAAGTAGGCTTACTTTGTTCACCAGCATGCACCAGCTGTCAAGACCAGTCGTGTTCAAATACTGAATCTTCAACAGAAGATGATCCTTACATCAACGACGAAACAACTGATGTATCGCTGTTTGAATAATTTACGTCAACTCAGGAAGATGAAGATGAAGAAGAAGAAGAAGAAGGTGGATTAAGAGAAGAAGAAGAAGAAGAAGTTGAATAAGAAGACCTAATATTATATTAAACTTCAATAAAAAGACCGTGGAGTAGGCCTACCGGGGAAACCACAAAAAAAAAAACGCGCCAAGTACACTACCTCATAGGTGGCGTGGAAACGTGTGCATATTATGGAGAATATAACTTTAGAATGGCTTTTCCTCAAAAAAGGTGAATTTTAGGGAAAAAAGTGTAAGGGCCATTTTTGTAGAGAATTGAAAGATTTACAATTTTTGTCTAAGCTATTTTTATCATAAAACTAACCGTTTCGCAAAAAATCGAAAAAACCCATTTTTGTGAACTTTGACCTCGCATAAAATTTTTTGCACACACGGGATCAATGGGAACTTTTCAAACTTCATTATAATAGTATCCCTAACGTTCATGTAAATTTTCAGCTTCTTGGGAATTTGACCGGACTAAGACTTGTGCAACGGTTTAATGATAGCTATTTTTTATGCTTTTGGAAATGTACTAGAATCAATTATGATATAAACCATGGGTTGTACAAGGTAATCAATACATTTTCTCACCGGTTCTGCCAGAATGATCAATATCAGGTGCTTTTTTTGGGTTTAAGTTCCCCTATTATCTTACTAACTTTCTCCTCACATGTAAGTGTTAGACATATCGAATTATTTATTAGTTTTTGGAAAATTTGTTTTGATTTTAATTTTTTTTGTTAAAGTACTTCCAATGGCGCTGAAAAAATTGTTGAAAGAATTTTATAATTCCTGAGGATCTGAACTAACATTTCCATTTATTTTAATTTCTTTATTGAATCAGTATTTTTACGGTTTACAATATTTTTTATGCAGTTCCACATATTTTTAGAATAATTTTTTTTTAATAATTTGTGTTTTATAATAGTTACTTTTTGCCGATTTTATAAGTTCCGAAAAAATAATTCTATATATTTCAAATTAGGTTTGTATATTTATTTTTCTGGATATCTTTTTGCTTTCTTATAAAGTTCATCTTTTTTTATGCATTGAATATACCAATCCTTTACTAATCCATGTGCCGTGGTTGTCTGGTTGGCTCCGGACCAGATTCCGGTAAGGCACATATTGGGCACGTTTAGGGAATGCAACTGCTGAGAATAATCACTCAAATTGATTATTTTTTATTTCTAGTCAGTTGTTGTGAATTCGCTAAATGGTGTAAAGGATGTTGCTAAATGTCACTACAGTTGAGGTTATGTAAAAAAACATCTTTATGCTATCTAGTGAATATCGTAATGTTAAAACAGCTAAATAAATTTGTGTTTGGTGCAGGCGATTTTGATTTAATCATTTATTTTGAAATACTTTTTGGAAGATGAAATTAATCTGCTTGATGAAATAGTGAGGTTAAGTTTTACCGCTGACTACACTCACCGTGAATTTTGCCGCTGACTAAAACATACAACTGTTGCCAACCGTTGCATTCCCTAAATGCACCCAATGTAAAGCTTAAAGTAAAATAAATAAAATTAAATTTAATCTCTTTTCACTTACACGGGTTTCTTTTAATTTGATTTTGTTTAAGTGTAATTGTTTTACTACCTACTATTTTTTATATGTTCTAGAGAATATAAATCTAAATCTAACCATTGTTCATTGCTTAATTTTTGTGTTAATTTATTATAATTAATGTATTTTTTGCCTGTTGACATTAGGTATCGCTATTTTAGATGGAGATACGTATTTTAATATGACAGAGTGATGATCAGTCAATGGCATTTGCAATAATATGGGGGCAAAAAAATCTAATGACTATTTAAATTTTAGGAAGATATGATCCAAGCATGTACTACTGCTCCCCTGAATTCTAGTGGGCTTTTTAATTGTAGAATATTCTTGGCATTATAATTATTCACCGCCTAGAATATCTATGTTGATATCGCCTACAATTACTTGCATATCATACTTTTACTTCCACATCCAGTAGAAGTATAGTAACGACAAAAATTTTTTTTTTAATTTTTATTGTTCAAATAGGCTTAGAATGTCACGAAACGTCGAGATTTTAAGTTTGAGCAAAAAAAAATTTCTGTCTGTCGATCTTTTTGTATGCACGTTTACTCTGGAACCGTTTGAGATATTGACTTGAAATTTGGTACACATATGTACTTTAATGAGATCTGGAACTAGATTATATTTTCATCTTGTTCCGCTTAAGGGTTGGGGGGTAAATTGGGGTAAATTTGGGGTAAATAGGTAAATCAAGCAGGTAAGAGTCCATAAAATTGGTATTTAGTATATTCAAGAGATGCTAAGGGCTCAAAAAAATTTTTGGCATTAGCCACCCTCATAACTACCCCACCCCATTTTTAAAGGGGATGAAAAGAAAATGTGATTTAGTGTGTGTACAAGAACCAGAAACCTCAAAATATTTTTTTACTTCATCCACCCCCACTACCACCCCCACTACTACCCCCCTATCACCACCCTCATCCCACTACCAATGTGGGGTATCGTTTTATGGGTTTTTGGGGTAGAGGATTTAAAATATTATATTATTAAAGTTCCATAAACAATTATTTCCACATACAAAATTTTTTCATTGTGAGTGACTTGGATAGAAAATCTGGATGTGGAAATAGTCATTCCTTGGGTAGCGAGCGGTTTTTATGATTGTTACAATTCAGGTACTTATTTAGGAAACAATTAAAATTCAAAGGGCATAATGACGGTAATCTGTATATGACTAGAACTTAAATAAAATATTTAATAGACTTGATTTAAGAACACTGACTATTTCGTAAGTATAATTTAAGTTTTTTTTTTTAATTTACAATACCGTCACATTTATTTATATCTCCTTCGTTATATATAATATCGTATACTGGTATATTTAGTGTCTAAATTATATAATCGCCATGATTCTGTAAGTACTATGCAGTCAAATAAATAATTAAAATTATGTAGAAATACTTGTAATTGTTCAATGTTTTGTGACAAGCTTCTTATGTTTGTGTGGTGAAGAGTAAATTTTGAAGAATTTATTATTCAGTACATTGTTGCACCCACTTATAGTGTCTACAGTCAATATACAAATTTTTGCAGATTTAGTCTTTAATATAATTATGCATACATAATTATTTATTTGATTTAATAAATGATGTGCTTGTGATTGTATATTTCTAATGGAAATTTTATATAAATGAGCAATGCGCCATATATCATACAGCTTACACCAAGAAAATTTATAACAGAAGTTTTTCATACTTTATGCGGCCCCGGTATAAACAATTCAGAAGAATAAGAATTCATTTGAAAGAATCAACAAAGTCGCCAACGGAGGTGTTTCATTCCAGGCGTTAATGAAGGACTTCACGTTCGTTCCCTCCTAGCAGAAGTCGTTGCGCCTCTGATATATATGGTCATCTTATAAACTAGCAGGATGTGTGCTTATTAAGAATTATCAAATTTTCAACGCATACTTTGACTTGGTGAGTGCTTCTGGCGAACAAATGAATACAGGCAACTTTAATCAACGTCGATGAAGTTTTTAACGTGTATTATTTTTGTCTTTTTTGACTACATCGTTCGGGCTATTAACACTATCTATTTAACCGTGAAGGTTGTTTCGTGTTTCTAAATTAAAAATTACCAATTGTCCGGCTACTTCACAGAATACGTGCCCATTTTAATTATTCATTATACTAAACACGTCTATCATCTAGAGGAGAAAAAACCCTACCTATTCTTTGTGTTCTGTGGTTTTAATTTTCTTAAATTGCCTGTACAACAATTACCTTAGCCGTGATCGAAAATTTCAATTAAAAATTCATGTTTTTCATCCCAATTATTATATGGTACCGGTAGAGCCAGCATGGTATTAATTTCATAATGTTACTGAAAAAAGTAATGGGACTACAGTTTACGTGGTAAACAAAAAACAGCGCATTTTTTTGGGAATTATAATTTAAAAATTAACTACAGTTTAACTCTGTTACTCATAAATATAATCCATTGTTATACATGATATTGTTTTTCGTCTTATTATATTATAGCACGGTCACCTTAGACGAACTGGGCACTCCACCTGAAATTTTCCACTGATTTATCTACCGGTGTGAATAAAAAGCGCCACACGAAGAATCCGTTGAGAAATTATGTAGAAATTTTTCTTTCACTATTACTAAGAGGCAATTAAAACTTTTAAAAATACTACTTTTGGCCTTTTTTGTACTTTTCTATTTAGAGCTGATTATTATTTGACTACCTTCAAGTTCAAAAAGGGGGATAGACCTGCAAGTGTTTGTATTATACGTTGCCAAGAAAGTAGTCAGTATTACATAACACGTTGCCGTGATTGGTATGGGATTTTTTCATTTTTTTTTTGTTTTTAGACCTTATCTAGAACATAGAGAATATTTGCGCTTTTACCAAAGCCTGGAATTCCCTCAGATATTGATGAATCAGACGATGAATCTCAAATTGTCAACGAAAATGTAATCGAAGAACAGTTCAGAATTTTTTTTCATGTTGAGAATAACAGTCAAGAACTTTCAGACCAGGAAGAAGTGTTACCTGAACTGGACTGGCGATAATTTGAGAGAAGAACAAGATGAAATTTCCAAGGACTCGAAGGCAAATAGTAAGAACTCTGTAACGAAACGCCATCGACAAGCCAAGACAAAACCGGCTAACGCAATGCAATCTTTTGAGTATGAAGTACTGAGTCGATTTCAGTAACAGTAATTAGTAAAATTCCCAAGGAACAATTTAAAAGTCATTTGGACTTGAGGAGGTTTTAAGAAAGGTTTGTCAGGGTTAGGAAATAGTCATGTGCTTTATTGATGTTGTAGTTAAGGCCTTTTAGGCTTCAAGTGTACTTGCTCTTAATAGTAAGTTTTAAAGCATTCTGTAAGACTTTACTTCTAGGATAATATGTATTTGTAAAGGATTTATCATAACCTACATAAAACTCTCTTTAAAGCTAATTAGTTTTATGAACGTCTTAAATTCCATTTAGATTTAAAGAGGCTTTAAATTATTCTTTATGGTTTTAACATATGTGCAATAAATGCATTTTAAATCCTTTTTAAAACTAGACATTTTCAATGCCTATTAGTACTTATTAAAGACCATTACAAAACTAGACTCTTAAAACATCCTTGATACATGTTGTGATGAAACCGTTATGAAGAAAAAATATTATAAAAATTATAAATCTAAAAGGCAAATTTTAATTCCATAAAACACTTTCCAAAACCTCAATAAAACATTTATTATAAAAATAATAAACAATATGTCTGCCTGAAGTGTCGTTGATGCATGTGTGTGGGTGTGTTAATTAAAAGCATTTCACGACTTACTGATGTGTAATTAAGTCTTTTTTGGAAAGGTGGAAGAAAATAAAAAAGAGTGGCCATTTTAAAAGGACTGTTAAAACACACACACATACAAATTATTTTGAGGTTAAATTTTAAGTTTTTTGTATCAAATGTCAACGTCCCAAATTTATTACAGCTTTTATCAAGTCCATGTGATCTTCGCCAAGTGCATTTGCATTTTTGTAAGGAAGGGATTATTTGTGATAGTATACAAAAAGACTAAAAGGGCTTCATTCAGAGTAAATGTTCTAGGTCATTACCATTATTAGAATATATAGTTTAATGAGAGGACCAGTGTTGCCAGATCAAAATTTTAAAAGTTATCAGACGACGCTTTAGAAAGTTACTAAATCTTACTAAAATTTCACTAGATTTGAAATTAATTTTCAAAAGTTGCAGTGTCTGTAGGACACGTAATTTTCTTGAGCTCTCTGAGCACAGCATAGCTTTGAGCGTCCTCTATCTGATTATTTCGTTGCCAGACTTCGTACTCTGTATTGTATTAAATGGTTTGTAACTAGAAAGTACTGTTTGTCTACGAGACGGTAGAGGGCAACGAGCCTAGGCTATTCGATTGTAGCAATTCACGGTCAATAAACTATACGGTTACCTCAATTAGCAGCTTTTAGACGAGAGGGACGCTCGGAGCGGGGAATCGAATGAAAGATTTCTATTAGGGTCTACAGCCTACGTCAGCTGTAGACACTACAGGCATCTTTGTCTGTGTCTTTTGCACGGAAATCAGATATGTCTGTCTCTTTCATTCGATTTCCCACTCCGCGCGTCTCTCTCGTCTATGAGCTGCTGATCGAGGTAACCGTAGAGTTTACTGACCGTGGTAGCGATTAACGTGAACAGTTCTGTATTAAATGGATCGCAACTCGAATTTAATGTTTGTCTGCCTACCAGTAGAGGGCAATACATTGGATGATTCAAAAATCATTAAAAATGGGCATTTTCATAAAAGTTTTCACTAAATCACCAGATCTAGTGAAATTTCACTAGACCTGGCAACACTGGAGAGGACTGTAAAATGAGGTTTTTAGTTGGCCGGCCATGTTTTTCTTGTTATATAAAAATATTCAAGGTCAATCTCACAATTATAATTATCAACAATTATCACTTTTTCGTTAGCAAATTAAGGTAGAATTACAAGAAACGACTGAAAATTACCGTGGGAACCGAGAAGCAGCCCACTTTTTTAAATTTGCTGATTACGTGTGTCTGCAAATTTTGTATGGATATTAAAATCATTATTATTTCTGAGGGGCTCTTGGGCTCTTGTTTTTTGGGCCTTTCTTATGTAGTTTTAACGATAAACTGCCGTTGGTTTTAATTTTTTTGTCATACCTGATGGCTTTTTATTACCTTTTAAATCGGCCTTAGAGAGGTTATAGTGCTCTACGCTTTATACATTTCAAATTCCATTTTATCTTCAATAAGTCTGATGGTGTGTTTGCTTAAATCAGTTTAGAAAAAATAAATGCAATAATAAAATTATTTGGATTCCTTCGTGGACATTCTTATAGCTTCTCAGTTCTAAATTGGTTTTAAAAACCAGTTTTAAGGTAGCCTTCTAGGTGTTTTCTAGAAATGCAGGAAGCTAATAGAAAAGCTTCTGACAGCTTTAAAATAGGTTTTAAGAAAGGTTTTAAAACGGCCCGAACAAGGTTTTCAAGAGCAGCACTATGCCTCACTAAGGAGTTTTATTATGGAATTTAAAAAGGCCTTAACAACCTTCATAAGGGTGGGCCCTTTTAGTCTACAAGTCGCTTTATGATGGTATTAAGGATATTGTTACAGCAAAATAGATTTTTCAAGGTATTTTATAAATAGTTTTATAGCACCCTTGTATACATTTAAGAAACTAAAGTTATGTATTATTCTCAGACGGAGTAGTGATGCCACTTTAGATACTAAAGAAAATTTTACATTTTCCAAACAAATACTGTCGCCGTTTCAATATTTCAAAAGATTTTTTGATGATGCGTTAGTCGAACTAGTTGTAGAAAATACAAACTTATATTCTACTTAAAAAAAATTAATAAATGTATAAATACTAACATATGCAAAATTCACGATTTCATAACGATTGAGCTAATGATGGGCCTAGTCAGCATGAATGCTTACACAGATTTATTGGTCTCAAGAACTTAGATACGAAAAAGTGGCTATTGTAATGCCTCTAAAACATTATGAGACTATTAGGAGATACATATATACATTTCGTGAACAACGAAAATGAATGCAATGACCGATTTTTCAAAATTCGACATGAAGAATTCTTAGAAACTGAACACGAATAGCGACATTCTGTGGATGAAATGATGGTCCCTTATAAAGGGAAAAAGCGGGGTCTAGACGTCAGTATATGAAGAATAAGTCAAACAATGGAGGTTTTAAATTTTTTACCAGATCTGAAGTTCCGAATTTATTTATGACTTTTATGCATATGGTGGCGACAACACCTTTAGGTGAATTTCTCTGAAGAGGAAAACAGTTTTGGAATATCAGGGAAAACTGTCACTGCGCTTTGCAAATCAATTCCAAACCCAGCTTGTTTTATTGTGTAGTTTGGCAATTTCTTTGCAACTTTCGAACTGATTGGGCATTTACGGAATAAACTTAGTCTAGGAACTATGAGGACAAATAAACTAAGATGATGTGATTTGATGTCACATAAAGAATTGAAAAGAAAGGACCGTGGTTCCGTTGATCACAGAACTGACAATAGTAAGAAAATAATTGTGATAAAGTGGTTAGAGCCAAAGCCAGTTTTTCTGGCTAGCTCATATATAGATGCTAGTTCAGTTACCACAATAAAAATCTATGTAAAAGAAGAGAAGAAAAAAGTGGATATTCCCTGTCCAGCGATTGTAAAAGAATATAATTTGCATATGGGAGGTTGTCGACTTTTCAGATAGGCTAGTGGCATTATTTAGGACGAAACTAAGGACACGCCGGTGGTATTTGACCATATTCACACAAGTAATAGACATGTGCGTCAATAACTCTTGGTTGTTGTATAGGAGAGATGTATCATTATTGCCTAATACCGAGAGACTTATCCGCCTAAAACAATTTCGATATCGAATATTTCAATCTCTAACACAAAAAGATCGAGTCAAGCGTGGACGTCCTTCTTCAGAAAATTCCAGTTCAAGAAATAATTCTCCAATGTTTATACCAAGAAAAATTATAAACGCCAAAGCTGAACGATCTTCAGATGATGTTCGATATGACAACATAGACCATTTTCCCTATTTTGGAACTAGAGCTCGCTGCAATTTTTGTACCCAAGACCAAACAAATATTACTTGCCAAAAATGTAACTTGTGTCTGTGTTTTGTGGAGAATAGAAACTGCTTTTTGAACTTTCACAAAAAATAAATGCGTTACATTGAGTTATTTGTATTTTTTTTGCATTCTCGGCAATGTATCAAATATGATACAATTCAATTTTTTTTGTTGTGTTTTTTGGAAACTATAAAATTGGAACCTAGTGGAACCATAACAATTGCCAATACACTAAAAATATTTTTTTTTGATTTTTTTTTGTCATTTCTTGCCAGAGTGAGGGTTAAACTAATATATTTTTTTTGTTAATAAATGAATACTACGGGATTTCCGAAGAAAATTTGTAGCTAATATTAGCTTAGGAAAATATCTTCATTTAGCATATTGTTGTCTCTGATACGATTATCACGTCATGCCAAACTTTGCCCGTGTAAGTGTCGTCGAATACTTAATTCCACAAACACAAGGACTACGTTTGCAATGGTTTAATGGTGTATAAGAAAGGTACAATTGTGGATTGCAAGTGTTTGTGCAAACTGCTTATACCTACGTAAACCTGTGGCATTCACTTTTTTAGTACACCACTACGATGGTTCATTTGGAGAGAAAAGCAAGAAAATAGGATCTTTTCGAGAGGACTTAAATACCGTCTGGCAAGCGATAGAGCATCTTTTTTCTCATTTAAAAATAAACTGATTTTTTTCATTTCTTTGAAAATTTTGATCAATTTTTCTCTTGGTTTAAAAAAAATACAATTTGTGTGCTTATCACAGTTGATTACTACCATAATTAATATTTAAAAATTCCAAACCCGGACTTTTTTAATTCTATTTTTCTTATTTCTCTCAAAAATATCTTCCTGTGTATATTTTTTTCAACATTCAGTGGGAAATTATAGAAGTTCATACATCATTGAACAAAAATATATGAATATGAATTTTTTATCGCGCCTTTATTGATTTTTATAAAGCGATTGAATTTGTCAAAATGGGAAAATGAAGATAAAAAATTATAATACTCCGTTTAAATAAATTTTCTAAGTAGGAAATAATAACGCAGGCACACACAAAAAAAGTGCCACATATTAACGACCAGACCACTATACCTTTATCTATTTTGTCACAGTTTTTTTATTACCTCAAGAAATAGCTAAAAATCCATAAAAAATCCGCTATTTTAGTTTAAAATAAGAGTATGTTGATCTGGTCCTTAGTGCATAGCAATTTTTTTGTGTGTGTCTGTGTAATATTAGTAATTTTGGCAATATTAGTAGTCTTAGTACTCTTAGTGATATTAGTTCTCTTAGTACTTTAAATAATTCTAGTACTCTTAGAATTATTTGTACCTTTGGCAATATAAATAACCCTAGTGTTCATAGTAATATTTGTTGTATTCAGAGAAATATTAGTGCTCTTAATATTTGAGTAACAATCCTATTTATACATTTAGGTTCGTAAATAATAGTTTTATTTGCTTATTAAATTCTTAGTATAGAATTCTTAGTATTTTTGCGATATTTAAAGTACCTTTATATTTAAATAAAGTATCGTTGTCTTCATTAAAGTGTATTTTATACTTTTAACCCTCGTATGAACTGAACCCATATATAGATGGCCAAAGAACCTGGAACTGAGAAATCTCCTGAAAATTCGTAGTAACAGCCAGCCACTCCCGTGTGTCCATTCTTTGTATAAAATAAAATTCTATTTTGAAAACCTTTGCCTAAGGAATGAGTACTTTCATATCCAGATTTCCTACCCAATTCCCCCTCCCTACCATCACCACCCCATTATTAAAATGGATGGTAATTAAATTAAGGCCTTTGGCCCCAATATAGGGGTGTTTGACGCGTATGTTTGTATGTTTGTTTGTCTGTCTGTATGTCTGTCTGTCTGTGGCTTCATATCTCTTCAACGGGTGATCCGATTTTGATGTAGTTTTTTTATTTGAAAAATTATTTTGTCGAGAAGGTTATAGGCCATATTAGATTTTGATGCTTGGTCGCCATCTTGAATTCGCCATGTTGAACTTCTCTAGAAATTGTCCGATTGAAGTAAAATTGAAAATGTGCAGACAATTATGGTAGCGGAACATGATTTAGGCCTCATTTTGATTCGGTCATATGAAACTGGTACGATTAGATACATTGATCGGGGGTTTTTAAAAATTTTCAATTTTACTTGTGTTTTGTCCCCTTTAATAATGGGCTGGGGTGGTAATGAGAGTGATAGTGGGGTGGCTGATCCAAAAAAAAATGTTGAGGCCTTGGCTTCCGGTACATACACTAAATCCCAATTTTATGAACTCTCACTTGAATGTTTTAATTTGCCCCCATTTACTCTCAACCCTTCACCGGAATAAGACTAAAGTATAATCTAGTTCCAGTTCCTCATTATAATACATAGAGGTGTACCAAATTTCAACTTAATATCATAAACCGTTCCAGAGTAATCGTGCGCACAAACAAAGTTACATACAGACAGACAGACAAACCGACAGACAGAAATATTTTTTGCTGAAACTTAAAATTTCGACGTTTCGTAACATTCTAAGCCTATTACTATTACTATTAGTGTACTTCCACGATTGGAAGTAATATACAATTTTACATAAATTGTGTTTCATTGTATATATCGAAATTTGTGATTTATCTATAGAGACCTGCCTCGAAACGGCAGAAAGGGTGACACTCTAGGTTTAGCTGTAGATCACGCCCTTCTAAAGTATTTCTGAATTTTTGTTTCATTTACCGCCTTGTGAGATAAGTTGTTTAAACCAATGTATTTGACCAGAGTGGGAAGATTATTTTTCTTACTCTCGACCAATAGCTCCTGTACTAATACAGCTACACATATTGGTCATTGTCTCAGAAAGGTATAAAATAGGTATTTTTGAGATGTACCCTACCATTTTCATCAATCTATTTTAAGACTACATCAAAGCCAGCCTAAACTGACAAGAGTTTCTCTACACACTGTATAACACGCAAGTTGCTTCGACAATCTTCCTGTTATATCCTATATGGTGAAGTAAATTGTTCTCCTTAATATTTATTTTTTCAGCATCAAAATTAAATTAAGGGCTTCACATCATGATCGTTTCAAACCGAAAGTAATAAACTCTGCTTAATACCGAGAAGGCCTAATCTAAAATGATCTTTAATCTACTGAAAAGAGATATCCTCAGCATCCACTTGGGTAATCTCCATAGCAGATCAGTATAGCTTCCCATTTAGGATCCTAGTTGCAGCGAGTTTAGTCCAGGAATCCACAAGTGACAGTAGAAGTCTTCTAATCACATGATTGAATGATAGCTGCATTATAAAGAGAGAAATTCTCAACTTCACTTATACAGGGGACTTGTAACATGTTTGATATCAAATTTTAGAAGAGCAGTTTGTATTAGGCTAATAGACTATTTAAACAAGCTAAACACATAGGTACTCTTCGCCAATTTACTGAGCTTTTTATATAATTGTTACACATTCTATAGGATACTCTTCTCAGATTTTTGTAAATAATGTTAGTTTTTGGACATCCTAAATTTTGTGATACCAACTTTGTTGTGAAAAAAATATATGAAAAAAAATTGAAAAAAAAAAACATCCAACCTGACTAGGATTCGAACACGGGATCTTTGGATTGCAAAGCAAGCAAGCAAGCAGATAAAATTTATTAATATTTATATATACATATGCGCCTCCCCGAAACCTGGCCCGGGGCCAGCCAGACAACCAGTGCCGTGGTGATTGTAGGGCTAGGTGGGTCAGGTTCGGTTCGGTTTGGCGACAATGGTAAAAAGAACAATTAAAATTCCTACCCATCTAGCGTGGGTTTAAAATTAATAATAATGCTGCCCACATAGGCTTAAAACTAATACATATAAAACTTAGAACTAGTAACTGGTTATAACACTAAATAAATTCTGGCTGCTGACTCGGGTGAAAAGCTAAACGAAAAATCCGTACGAGAACTGCCGACCTGGTGGTCTCTCTGACTCCAAGAAAATGTGGTGGAAAAGGGATAAGGTTTAAAATGTTTGAATTTTTTAGAGATTTATCGGCCAAAATGGAATTTTTAATGACAAAAAGAACAAACAGAATAAAAAAAGGAACAAAAATAGAACATACAGAAAGAAAATAGAAAGGATTGGAAAGATCAAAGATGGGGAAATGGTAGGGTGTTGTGGTATAGGAAAGTATGGCTAGGGAAGAGGTTGCCGGAAGATAGGCAACGCTTGGTATGGTAGGGGGTGTTTGATCTGGAATGGGGCATTATGCATTCTGATTTGAGTTATGTTGCTGGTTAGCGGACTATGGCTAAGTTTGAAGGTGTAAAATTTTTGGGAGATTTCTTGAACGTAGTCCGCTAGTGGGGTTATGTCGTGACAACGTGCGTATAGATCTCTGAGGGACCTGCCAGAATCAGAAATAAGGCGCATGAATTTGTGTTCAAGAAATTTGAGTTTTCGCATTGTCGTAGTCGGAATGCTACACCACACCGGCGCCGCGTATGTGATGGCCGGCCTGATAACCATCGTGTACAACAGTTTCTTCTTTGTCCTGTTGAGTCCGCTACCCCTAGCCAGGAGCGGGTACAGATTCCTGGACATGGAGTAGACCTTGCGTATTGTTTCGTTAATATGTATGTTAAACATCAGCCGTTTGTCTAAGTTAACTCCCAGATACTTACGCACCGTTTGATTGGAATTTGCTGTCCCCCGATCGAAATTGGCGTCAATATGCGGTTCTCTGTGAACCGGCGCGTGAAGAGGATCGACTCGGACTCCTCGGCGTTGATCCGAATCTTCCCCTTGTCGTAATACGCCGTGGCACGGACTATGTGCGCTTTCAGCAGCATATTAGCCGCTTGAGCGTTGTGTGAATGTGCGTATATGGCCGTGTCGTTGGCGTACTTGGCAATGTTGGTATTCGGGAACTCCGGAAAGTCAGAGACGTATAAGTTGTACAGCTTTGGTGACAGGCACGACACCTGGGGGACGCCCGCATGAATGTCCCACCGTGATGATAGTTTGTTATTCACTCTGACTTGCAGTGATCTACCTGTCAGGAAAGAGTGAATAAGTTTCGTTATGTGCATGGGAAAGTCCAGTGCGTTCATTTTGTGAAGAAGCCCCGGGATCCATACGGTATCGAAGGCCTTCTCAACATCGAGGAGCACCATAACGGTGCTCTTTCCGAGGTTGCATTGCACCTTGACGTCGTTCACGATTCTGACGACCTGCTGCACAGTGCCCCTGCCCGCCTGAAGCCGAACTGGCACTCGTCGTTGATGTGGAGTTCATCCTGAGCAGAGTCTAATCTGATCAGGATGACCTTCTCTATCAACTTGGAGATCGCCGACAGTAACGAGATTGGTCGATAACTACCGACGAGCTTCGCGTTCTTATTCGGCTTGAGAATTGGCACGACCACTGCGCATTTCCACTGGCTGAGCTAATGTTGCAGTCGCAGAATCTCGTTGACAATGTACGTCAACTGTACAATACCTTTCCTAGGGAGATATTTGAGTAGTCTATATTCGATACCGTCTTTCCCCGGAGCTTTGTTGTTCGGTAAAATCTGGACAATGCCCGCAATTTCCGAGGGCTTGGCCATGACCTTTAAAAATTCTCGTCTTGTCAATTGGACGTCATGGCCAATCAGTTCCTTGATGTTGTTTTCTATGCGGTCGTGCTCAACGTTGTTCGGTACTTGTACGTTGTGTATGTCTGCAAAGTGATTAGCTAAGTCGTTCGCCTTCTGCGAGTCCGTCATAGCGTCTGTCCGTTTGGTTTTGTCAAGGCGAGTATGGCCTCCCGCGTATTTTTCATGGCCCTCGACAGCTTCCACAGCGAGTTGTCTTGAGGATTCAGCGCTTTCAGCCTATCCCTCCATTTCCGGTTTTTTGCGGTGTTGATGGCGGTCCTGATCTGCCGTTGCAGCCTGCCCATCTCGGCCTTAGCGTCGATATCGACATCGCGATTTCGCTGCCAAAGCCGTCTCAGTCTATTATTTTCCCGAATGTCTCGTTTGGCCGCTTGGATTGCAAAGCAAAATTTTAGCCTCTGGACCATCAGAGATCACTACAAAAATTGAATGTCTATTATATATATCTTTCGAGAATCATATTTCAACGCATTAAACATATTATTATAAAATATATATTAGTAAAATGCATAAACAAAAAAATATATAATATAGAGACAACATTTCGCAAGATTTCTATTTAAGTGCAAGCGACAAAAATTAAGAACATATTTTTTTAAATTAAATGATTAATAACTTTCTTATTTACTGATTGATTTTCCTTAAAAACAATAGGGTTCTTCCTCTAGATAACACTAACTTACTTTCCAAATTTCAATAGAATCGGACTTTTCTTTCTTAAGTTATCGTGCTTACAAGAAACGTGACGGACGGTTAGACAGACGGACGGTTAGACGAACAGAGAGACGGACATTTTGAAAGTTGTTCAGAATTCATTCACTAACACAATGGTATGAAATTTTTTTCTCTACAAGCGATATTTCCGGTTTTAGAAATGTGCCATGCCGACCAAATGCAATATACTCTTCGTTTTTGCGAAGAGTATAATAGGAATGATATTGTAACAAGTAACCGACATAGCTGCTGCACATAGTCTTGCTACTACAGAACTAACCTAATTTATAAACATCAAATAAGATAATGTTGGAATAGAGATAGTAGGAAACTTCTTTGATTTAACTTCTGCCTTCGATACATTGGATGCCACCTTCATATACAAAAAATTAGATGTGTGTACGAGGCCAAATTGATAACGGTTGATAACGCATATATTTCAGATAGATCCTCACAGTTAAAATCAAAAATATACACTTAGACGATTACGATTCTGAAATTGGCACTCCTCAAGGCGGTGTACTCGGGCCACTGTTATTTTTGCTATACATGAACGACTTTAGAGTGGCAAATTCTGTATACGAGATGGCAGGGTGTTCATGTACGCAGATTATACAACCATTCCAATGTATGCAAAGTTCAACCAAAAGTGAACACAATAAAACAATTCACTGAATGGTGTGCACGAAATTGTTTATCGTATTTCCGAACCCTAGTCAAAACTTTCGTTATCGTCTCTATATACCCTAAATAAATAATTAGCCTATTTATTCTTTCTTTTTGTATGCCTGTATAATATATGAATGTCACCGGATCCTCCGCCTTTTTCTAGAATACCGCGAATGCAAATATGTTACGACACAAAAAGAAAGTGAAAAGTGGTCCGTTTCTGGTACTCCATTGGGTAACCCATATGTATTTCTACGTGCTGAATACGAATCAGGTGTCCGTTTAGCCTCATCACCCACCAATTTTAGTAAATTATGAGGGTTTTTTTAGGTTATTTTGCGACTTACAAATAAATGGTGGGTGACAAAGCAGTTCTGACTCCGGATTCGAATTCAGCGCGTCAAACTATATAAAGATAAGTTGGTCTAGTCAGAAGAAGAAACTAGTTTTGTGTACCTGTGTTATTAATGGGCTGTGTATAAGATAGGTCACAAACAATAAAACACCTTCATAATGTTAATAAATTAACAAATAAACAATTGCCCCCACCTAAAATAGAAATAACATGTCGTTCCATGATGAATACTGACTGATTTACTCGGATCTCTTGAGCCAACTGCGGTCTCTACATGCTCAGTTTGATGTAGTAGGGGCCATCGTTACGTTATAGTTCGAGCGCCGAGGTTCATTTATTTATTTCAACTTCTATTTCATTTTTATATATAAAACTAACAATTTAAGCAAATAAAAATTAGTGATGACACATATGTGGATCAAGAGCTTTATTTTAAAAAAGGAATAATTAAAATCGGTCCAGTGGGTGCTGCTGGCGAAGCCGAAAAAGAAAACAGCTTATATTTTAAATATATAGATTATATAACCCAGTCGATGAAGGTATTTACCTACAAAAACTTGCAAAATGAATAATTTTTTTTTAATGAGTTGTGTATCGAATAATATCCTGAAAAGTTTACATTTCCCTCGGATGCAGAACATAAAAAAAAAGTGAAAAACAAAATTTTTCATGTGCGTGCGCACGCTTGAATTATGCATGACTGTGACACCGACCCACTAAATTACATGTCACTAAATCAGAATTTGTTCAATTTATATGAGTGTTGGTTCATTTAAAAGATGGAAATTGTAGCTTTCTGATGCTTTTTCGTTTTAGACAATACAAGCAAAGGATATATTATCACGCCCGAACTCAAGCGTCGAAATAAAAATATAGAAAAAAATAAAAATTCTTCAAGAAAATTCTTTCCTCATTGAGAACTGTTAAAAAGTATGTGTACTTCATGAATATTCATTAAGTTGAAGTAACGTGGAATCACAAAAAAGTACATCTCAAATCATTTTAATTTCCTTGCTTCATAATTTTCTTGATAAATATATATATATATATATATATATATATATATATATATATATATATATATATATATATATATATATATATATATATAAATATATATATATATATATATATATATATATATATATATATATATATATATATAATATATATATATATATATATATATATATATATATATATATATATATATATATATATATATATATATATATATATATATATATATATATATATATATATATATATATATATATATATATATTGGAGACTTGCCGAGAACTTGACCCATTGGGAAAAATAAAATATCACTATTTCGAAAAAAATTTATACTTTTGAAACACAAATTCGTTTACTTGTATGCATTTTTTCGAAAATATGATCAATCAGACCATGATAAGAAATTGCGATTTTCACGATCTTATCCTCATAACTATGGAAATATCTTTAATTTTGAATATAAATTCTGGAATTTTTCCAATACATTAACAAATGTATAAGGAATCCATTGGATATAGCTAAAGTGTAGATAGGTGTACCTGTAATAGATACAATGCAGTAAAGGCACGTAAAAATGCATGCGAGCGATTCAGCGGCTATGTGTGGTGTCTGTGTATGCGTTCATAATTTTATATTTTCCCTCCATACTCACTATTTATCCCCCTATTCACTAAGAAATATTATAAAAATGTGTAATCAGGAAGAGAAAAAAGATTTATATTACTCGTTAGAACTGCTAAGAATTTTTGGAGGTTCCATAGTATGCATTTAACCGTGCGCTTGACCGCGCAGAGTGACAAAGTTACTTCACTATTTTTTTCCAGGAATACCGTGGCTTTAGCGATAAATTTGATTAGGGCATTTTTTGTTCAGAAACATGTGCTCTATCCATCTCTATTTTTTATTTTTTCCTACTCTGACTTAATTTCAAATTTTTGGAAAAATGGATGAAAAAAAATATTTTTTTCACTTTTTTTTGTTCTTCATCCGAGTGGAATGTAAACTTTTTAGGATATTATTCTATACACTTTCACGAACTCATTAAAAACAAATTATTCATTTTGCAAGTTTTTGTAAGTTTCACTATAGAATGTTCTCTGTCGTCTGGGCTAATAATGCAGGTATAATGAAAAGTATGTTCGATGTTATTATTAAAAATGAAATCGTAATATTATTTTAGCGATCCAAGTATTAGATTAATCTCATTTAATACAATAAAAACAATTGAGCGAAGTTAAGATGTGATTTAATCTCTAAACTTTTACCCCCGTACATGTCAGCCGGATGGTTATTACTCGGTTTAGCATAAAGCTCGGTGGTCGGATAATGATGCAGAATCGTGTGATTTTCATACGAGTACTGAGGAGCTCGTTACCGAGGCGGCTGCGGCTGTGGCTGAGCAAGGCTAGCTTTCTCTGGATGGGCCGGCCACGTCGTGATATCATCAATATCATAATTCCTTGCGTAAGACAGTAGCTGCGCGGCATAATAACCGGGGAACTCTCCTCTCTCCTGAAACGGACCAGTACGTACTGAATTAATTCAAATTTAAAGCAACCTCGCCACGGCCACAGATGTAGTACAAGCTGAATCGGAGATCGGAATTTAAATTAAACACCATTATATTGATAAAGAAGAAAAACTGGCGTGGCTTAAAGGAGAATGTTGAATACACTTGATGGTCGATTGTTATTTTGATATTGTGTTATTCCACAGCACTCTTGTTTTTAATGCGATCTATTTTTAAATGTAGATGGCGGTTAAGCGAAATGTGATTTAATTAATACATACCTATTTAATTTTATATTTTAGTGTTTTTAGTTTTTATAATCATCTTTTAATACAGTTTGTATAGCAAAGAAACGAGGTATCCGTGAATAATTCCTATAAGGAATTTTTTTTTGTTTAATATAGGGGGGTGCCACAATTATTAATTAATATTTTCCACAAAGATATCGCCGCCATGTCGAAAAAATGACTATCAAAATAGGTTTTCCCGTTAGTTCTACCCTAAAATTAGGTATTACTAATATCACAAAACAAAAAAAGTGGACCAAACCAGTGTATCCTTACCATACATAAAGATACACTGATCTGATCCGCAGGCCAAACCACTTTTTTTTGGGGGGTGATTTTTGGGGTTAGATGTGAAAAACGAGCGAATCTGACAATTCTTCGGATTCGGTTTCAAAAGGTCAAAATACATAAGGATACACTAGTATGGTCCGCAGGCCAGACCAATCAGAACCTCAGCACAAGACATTTTTTTCCCCCTTTTTAGGGGATAAAAGAGGTGGTAGAGAAAAAATGAGACGGTAGAAAAAAAATGTTTTCCCAAAATTGGCTTCAGCGTGTCAAGGTACCTCTGAAGACTCTTTTTCTCTATTGCTAATATTTTCGATTTACAGCCGACAGAATACTGAAAATATGTGCTTCGCTGCAGATTTTTCCAATTATCTCTGTTCCCGTGGTTCCTATAGTCACTGAGGGAATATTACTTTGCAGCTCCTCACTGCGAAAAATGTAACACTTTTGGTGGGAGCCAGCTGTTACACTGTCCAATTTTAATAAAAAATTTAACCTAACAATAATTATTTTAATGAGCTTTGACGCTAAATTATGTACAAGTATTTGACATTGGACTCCCACTAAAACTTCAGATAGTCGTAGATTTTGACGGTAGTTGCAAAAGTTCCTATAATAATAGCAAATCAGTATTCTAGATTAAATTTCTCAAAACTTCTGTTTAAACAATTTTCTTCCACGGTGATCTGTTTTAATAAAAAAAGGGCTCGAAGTTTAAAAAAGAATGAAATTTTCGAGCTGTTGTATATTGTAAACAATTGATACTGGAAAAAAATTGCATAAAGCAAAGTATTTAGGGAATTTTTTAATCTACAATGTCAATAATAACTAATTATTACGCAGGAGCAATGAGAACAGAGATAATTGCAAAAATCTACAGTGAAACATAAATTTTCGCAATCGTAAAGCATTAGCAATAGGAACAAGTTGTGTTGACAGATTGGTGAAAACTCGAAAAATTCGTATAAAATTAATTCTTTTAAAGAAATAACATTAAATTATTTTTATTGATTATGTAAAATTAATGAGCATTAATAAAGTCGGAATAACGCAACGGGGCAAACATTTTCCCGGAGTTCAAGAAACTTTTTCAAAGGGTATAGCCGGAAAAGTTAGGGAAATGTGCCCCCGCACTTACTTAGTTAAAAATCCAGATGATGCAGTTTATAGAGTATATTACACGGTAAAAATTTTAACCCGCTACTACCCCTACGAAGGTGGAAAAAAAATAATATGTCTTTAAATATTATATTTTTTTTTCGGTTTCTATGCAACCGATCGATTCGAAATTTGGCACGAGTATTGCTTGCGTGGAGATAACTTACTCCAAAAAATAAGGTCATTTTATGACCATTTTAACCATCGGAAAAAAAATATAAATTTTTTTTAGAGGACAAAAGGGTGGCTACCCTTCGTGGTACAATCACCATTCTATGATATATTATGTCTTGACACTTCGTGATTATCATACTAAATTGTCAGATTTTTTGCTGTGGTGGAACAATATGGAAAAAAATAAAATTGGGTAAAATAAAATATTTACACATGCCTCTTAGTTGTAACAGTTAATACTTATAGCCTTACAAGGTATTGTTGGATACCTACAACCGACCGCGGGTGCCAGTGCGATGTTGCCAAGTCTACTTTTCCCCCAGACGTACGGAAATTCGGCACAATCTGGCAATACCACTTCTGGAGGTCCCAGGGGCGAAGTATTAACTCTCTAGGACCTTGGGGAAAAGTTTAGCAACGAATGATGTTCATTGTAATTACTGTCGCATTACGACATCTAAAAAACGACGTACTGAACCAGATGAAGAAAGTGAGGGAACGATCGAAGAAGACCAGCGTTTTGTGCCTTCGACATCTTCTAGCACTACGACTAGTGACTCTGACGAAATAATGGAACTACCATTGCAAAGACTCGTTGCTACACATAAATACTGTTGCATATATGGTGATGATAAATAACTGACCGTAATATCCACTAATGTGAGACTACAGTGCTATTGAAACAAACAAATATACATCCCCGAGGCAATCGTTGCTTTAAAATACAGTTGATTAAACATCGCTTTTATGAAGACGATATTACACATCTGGAACCATATGCCAATTGTAGCTCGATTCCTAGATCGGATTTATGCATTCTATTAAATTCCTTAACCCCAATAACAAATCTAGAAAGCTCTACTAGACTACTGCGGTTTATCAGAGAAGCAATTATTAACGTTTACAGGCTTAACGGTAGATGCCATTTACGAATTAAAGTCACTGTTGGAAAATTCCAGTTCAAGAACTTCTTCTGTCCTTGTTTTTCTATTAAAACTGAAAACAGGTAGTAATAATGATAACAGAATGACCTATTACTATATTGTTCGATATGGTGCCAACGTGCAGCGCACTTGCTAGGATACTGAACAAATTGACCATCCTCAGAATGGTATCATTGGTATATTATTAAGGTTGTAATTAATAACCATAACCCTAATAAGATAGTCTGATAAACCGCGGTGGTTTGTAGAGCCTTTTAGAGTTATTATGTTATTGGGGTTAAGGAATTTAATAGAATGCATAAATCCGATTTAGGAATCGAGCTACAATTGGCATATGGTTCCAGATGTGCAACGTCTTCATATAAACGATGTTTAATCAAATGTAGACACATTTCGCTCCCAGGAATCCATCAGGGCGACTTAAGTTTACACATAGACTGGACCACGGATAGTGGGTTAAACCACAAAGGTTATAAAAACAAAGGCATATTAGGAATCAATATCACAAGTCAGGATAAGTATTGACAAACGACAACTAATGTTAAACAACTGTACCATACTGAGATAAAAAAATTATCCATCTGCGTAGCTGGCTGATGGAACCCATCCGAGGCCAAAAATGAGGGAAAAAAAATCAAATGTATTTTACAGCAACGATTGCCTCGGGGGATGTATATTTGTATGTTTCGATAGCACTGTAGTCTCGCAGTAGTGGGTATTACGGTCAGTTCTTTACCATCACCACATATGCAACAGTATTTATGTGTAGCAACGAGTCTTTGCAATGGTAGTTCCATTATTTCATCAGTCACTAATCGTAGTGCTAGAAGATCTCGAAGGCACAAAAGGCAGGTCTTCTTCGATCGTTCCCTCACTTTCTTCATCTGGTTCAGTACGTCGTTTTTCAGATGTCGTAATGCGACAGTAATTACAAAAAATCATTCGTTGCTAAACATTTTTCCAAGCTCCTAGAGAGTTAATACTTCGCCCCAGGGGGTGAACCTTGGAACCTCCAGAAGTGGTATTGACAGATTGTGCCGAATTTCCGTACGTCTGGGAAAAAAATAGACTTGGCAACATCGCACTGGCACCCGCGGCCGGTTGTAGATATGCAATAATACCGTGTAAGGCTATAAATATTAACTGTTACAACTAAGAGGCATGTGTAAATATTTTATTTTACCCAATTTTATTTTTTTCCATATTGTTCCACCACAGCAAAAAAACTGACAATTTAGTATGATAATCACGAAGTGTCAAGACATAATATATCATAGAATGGTGATTGTACCACGAAGGGAAGCCACCCTTTTGTCCTCTAAAAAAAAATTATTTTTTTTTTCCGATGGTTAAAATGGTCATAAAATGACCTTATTTTTTGAAGTAAGTTATCTCCACGCAAGCAATACTCGTGCCAAATTTCGAATCGATCGGTTGCATAGAAACCGAAAAAAAAAATACAATATTTAAAGACATATTATTTTTTTTCCACCTTCGTAGTAGCGGGTTAAAATTTTTACCGTGTAATATACTCTATAAACTGCATCATCTGGAAGGCATTTTAACTAAGTAAGTGCGGGGGCACATTTCCCTAACTTTTCCGGCTATACCCTTTCCAGTTGCTGTAATTTTTAAACAATTGAGCTGTAAGAAAATTTTTTGAATACAAGTTTTGGGAAATTTTGTTATCTACAATATCGATAATAACTAATTATTACCCAGGAGCAATAGTCCATACCAAAGTTGCAAAAAAGTGCAAGAGTAGCTACCAAACATGGTTACCCCCCGTTTTCGAGGGAGGCCATGATGGTAATAGTTGCGCGGTTCCTGACACCCTCAAATTACCCCTTAACGCAAAAAACCAGCCCCTTTTCCCATTTTTCGTTGTCAGGCATGTAAGGACTTGTTGGATCGTTTTTTTTTTGAGGAAACTCAATATGTTCTGTAATATTTCGCAACCAGATATCCTAACGACCCTCGGAGTTTGAAACCATCCCCTCCCTCAATACCGAAACATGCAAAAAACATCCAAACGAGCTGAAAATTATTTTCTACACGTTTTCAAGGGCGGGGAGCACGATGCTGATATTATTTAGCCTCCCACCCCTGACCAACTTGCAACTTTGGCATGGACTATAACTAAGGCATAGATAATTGCAAAAATCTGCAGCGAAGCACAAATTTTCACAATTCTGAGGGCTGTATTTCGTAAAATATTAACAATAGGGAAAAATAGTATAAATAAAAATTGTAGCTTTTTTCATTTCCTACAATATTGGTAATACCTGATTTTAGGGTGGAACCAACAGGAAAGGGAATAATTGAGAAAAACCTATTTTGTATCATTTTTTCACAATGGCGGCTGTAGCGGCAACGAAATTTTTGTGGAAAGTATTAATTAATGACATTATACAAATAAAAAACTCCTTATATGAATTATTTCACGGGTAAAATAACAGATTGACTGTAGTATTAATCTCCAGAAAGAAACATGCAATTTTTATTTATTAGGAAGAAAATGGGATTGAAATTTTCTCCTTCATTATTCATATATTAATTCCAATGTTGAAAAGTTTAAGAATTACCACAACTTCCAAAATCAAAATATAGTACGGGTCACAGAAGTCAAATTACACAGGCCCACAAAAAAAATCATGGGCGAGAATCAAGACCCACTTTTCCTTATGTTTGTGGTGATCTTAAAATTACTTCCATGATTTTAGGTCAACAGTCAGGATTTACAAAATATCCTTGCTTCCTTTGTGAATGGGATAGTAGAGATCGAAACAGTCACTACAAAAAGAAAGATCTGGCCCACGCAATCGTGCCTCTTACCGGGCGATAAGAATATAATAAAGCAACAACTGGTTGAACCATCGAGAATCTTCCTTCCTCTCCTGCACTATAAAATTAGGCTTGATGAAGCAGTTTGTAAAAGCGCTTGGTAAACAGGGTGACTGCTTTGATTATTTGAGTCGAACATTCAGTCAGTTGTCGGAAGCTAAACTTAAGGAAGGAATTTTTGATGGACCTCAGATTCCAAAGATTTTGAAGGATGATATATACATTACAACGATGACTCCAAAAGAGGAAAGGTTTAAGGCAGTAGTCCATCAGTTCCTATGGAATCATAGAAGTGATGACTACGAAAGCATTGTAGCTGAGATGATCAAGAATTACCAAACATTAGGTTTTTTAATGAATTTAAAATTACATTTCCTTGACTCGCATCTAAGTTATTTCCTGACAATCAGATGACTTTAGTGAAGAGCAAGGGGAGCGATTCCATCAAGATATCAAGAAAATGGAGAAACGGTATCAAGGAAAATGGGATATCAATATGATGGTCATTAAAGATAGAAAGAGTCCAAAAGGCACATGAACGAAAAAGAAATCCATTGCGTAGATCATTCGATTATAAAAGAGTCAGGAAACGAGCAAAAATAACTGATCTCCAAAAGAGGAATGCATTTTGATAAACGAATTAAATTACTACTGCACTGAAAATAGAGGGATAAATTCAGACCGATAAATGTTGAAACGCTCAAATAAAAACGGGGTGCAAGGTCTTCCGAAGGTAAGCGTTAAAAGGTTTCATCACAAGTCGATGCCGGTGAGGGTTCAATCTCACAGGCTGAGTGTTTCATACAATCCCGAGATATAATTCCCACCTCTTCTCATTGTTCTCTCCGCGTGTGCTGTTCTGCTCACCACCGCGAACACAAGAACAATCCCGAATCAAGTTACATGAATATGTTTATAAACCACCATTAGGAGCAATATCCTAGAAAATTTTATATAATAATGCGGCCCAAAGTGAACTCACTGTACATGAGGTTTTCTTGTACTGTATTTTTTCTTCCAAAGGTGATATTTCTATGTCTCCCAAATTTTTTTTATTCATTTCGAACCTGGAAATATCACAAATCCCAAGTTTTCACGATTTTCGTCCAATTTTGACCTCTAGCTCGATAATTCGTCCACAAACATGCTATTCTGACTTCAGATTCGTGTTCAGCGCCCCGAAAAACATAAGAAAAAGTGCGTCTTAAATCTCGATCACGAAATTTTTTTTGTGGTCCTGTGTTATCATTTTAATTACTTTTAGTCTATTTCCCTCGGGCAAAATATCAAGGAAAAATGCCATATTGTGATACAAGTATGAAACTTGACATAGTTGTAAAAAAATAATTTATAAGGTATTTGACCTGATAAGCCACCCTCTGCGACCCGCATGACGCTCGTTACCGCCATTTTTTCAAAATGGCGGACAATAATTTCTCAATCTAGGCAATATTATACTCCATCCTATATAATTCGAGGATGAGAAATGCAAAAAAAATATATATCACGTTGATATGACCTCAACTAACCTTGAAAATCTGTATTAAACCAAAAAAAAAGACTTTTAGGGTTTTCTCTTAAAATTTTCATACGACTTAATTTAGTTTTTAAAATTTTGATTCATAGTTTTCTGTAACAAATGTTCAAGAGAATCTGATGTCATCTGGTGGTAAGTTGTTAGTAGGTTTGTGATCATACAACTTAGGCTTCATTGACCCCTTTTTTTTTTAGAAAACATCAGAACAAACCTGAATGACATCCCTTGTGGAAATATAGAGGAGCCAGATGGTAGAATTTTTCTCCATGTGAAAGATATGGTCCAGAATGGAGCAACATCCATACTAGATAGATGCTCCGATACACATGTTCTAATAATCGGAATCTCTTTTTGACACGAATTTAAAGACTTAGGTCTCCATGAATTATGGTTTTTATAGGGTGTTGGAAAAAATCAAAGATACATTCCAGCTCACATTATTGCGTATAATTTTGGGCCTCAGAAGTTACAAACTCTTCGTAGATTCCACGCGTTCACAGGGTGTGACACTACATCCTTTTTTGCCCTAAAGTCAAAAGAACACATGGGAAGAGTACCAGGAGTCAACTTCAGCTTTCCAATATTTATCATCAAAAGATAGTGTAAAAGAAATACCGGATGATATATTTGCACAAATGGAAGCATTCACGGTGAAGTTATAGACCCCAAGAGCGAATTATTAAAGGTCAACGAATTAAGAAAAGTGCAATTTTGTAGTGGTGATAGACAAATCTCAATGTGTGCACCAACAAAAGGAAGCCTTATTGAGCAGAGTCGAAGAGCTGCTTGCCAAGCCGGCCAAATATGGGGTCGGTCCTTAATCCATGATGAACCACCTCCGTCACCTGAAGGATGGGGCTGGACATTAAAAGCAAATCGCTGGGAGCCCAAATGGAGCCAACAACCCCAAATTTGGTCTGCTCTAAGGAGGCTTGAAAAGTGTGGGTGTAGAGGGCAGTGCGACAGCATAAGATATTCCTGTCGTAAAGCGGGTCTTCCTTGTACTCCTGCATGTACCATTTGTCAAGGAGCATGTGAAAATAAACAAGTCACCTAAATTAAAAAATTATCATTTTAGCTGGATTTTTTTCATTATTTTGGGCTCGAATAGAGATTTTCAAGATCAATAACGGTCATATCAACTAGAAAACATGTTTTTCTATTTCTCTGTAGTAGAATCATGGAAGACAATATAATCTCACTTTGTTGATTTTCGCAAACTTTTAGGAATTCTAACCATTATTTCAAAAAATCAATGATCGTCGTAGACATAGGATTTTTATCATTTTTTTAAGAATGTTACTCTCTTTTAGTTATAAAAACTGAAACGCTAGCTATTTACAATTTTATTAATGCAAAGTCTGCAAACATGCCTATTTTTTAAGCCATATCCCAATTTTCGAGGTCATTGAAGGTCATATCGACCTATTATTTTTTTTTTGGATTCTCCATCCTCGAATTATATAGGATAGAGTATAATTTTGCCTATATTGAAAAAATCTTAAATTTAAGAATTATTTGTCCGCCATTTTGGAAAAATGGCGGTATCGGGTGTCCTACGGGTCCAGAAGGGTGGCTTAGCGGGTCAAATCTCTTAAAATGTCTTTTATAACTGTGCCAAATTTCATGCTTGTATCACAATTTGGCGTTTTTTTTTCTCGAGGGAAATGGATTATTTCAAAAATATGAATCTATCGATTGCATCAGCAATAGTACTTTTTATTTCACAAATATTCCTCGAAATGCAACAATATGAAAAGATCTTCGAAATATCAGAAGCGCCACAGTCCTTTAAAGCTCTTTAAAATGTATTTATCTTTAAATATATTTGAAATGAATCACGGATAGGAGGTTTAATTTGGTACACTAATATTACTTTTGAGGACTTGTCTTAAATTATTTGAATGTTTTCTAACTTTTTGTTACCCACTATTTGTCCTTTGGGGGAAGAAGGCTTGCATTCATAAAATCGCTTTGCATTTTGTATTGGCTCATTTCTTATACTCAGTTGACCTATCTGTAGAATCACGAAATTACATAGAAGCCATTAAATTTAGTTAGTTTAGCATAGATTGAAAATAAAAAAACTTTCTTTTCCTTTGACGGTTAATAAATTCTTGGGAAAAGTATTTTATGTTTAGAAAAGTTTAGGTAATCAATTCAGGCCCTAGATTTTACTGTCGTTTTGTTTTTGTTCAATTTTATTTCAGGCATTATTAAAGAAAACTCCATTAGTCCAGCATGTTAACGTTACCGTCTATTGTGTTTTAAATATAATGTATTATAAAATATTGTACTACCTATATAGATTGGTGCCAAAGCGGATTTTGAAGACTAAAAAAAAATTATTAACAGGCAAGAACCAGTTAAGGTAATAACTAAGAGAAAAAACAAAAATTAAACACGAGATAAAGTGAAATTGTGAAATTTTAGAGGATGAAAGTGGTTTTCTGCGATTTTAGGCGAAACGTGACCTCCCGGCAGAAAATGTCCTTCACAAAAGTTGTAGATAATAAATAAATCTAAAACTTCCGACGAAGCGAATCAAAATTTGTAAAAAAAAATATCAGTAAATTAATTGTTCTATTTAATAATTATGTATTCAAATTATTTTATTCAAATATACCTAAAACAGATTACTTACTCATCGTTATACTATTTATTTAGTGAAAAAATAGTACGTTAATAAAAATGCATACTGGGCCAGCGAGTCTTAACTGTAGCTTACCACTTTCAGTACGGTACGGTGCATTGCCATGAAAACTTAAGTTTCAGAATGTTTTTCCCCAATTTCTTCAATTAAATTCATTCAACTTTAGTAATATTACATTGAAGTAAATTCTGTCATTGAAATTTAATCCATTGTTTATATGAATAATAAAAAAATATTGAAAATAATATACAGGGTGATTCTTTTAAGGCGGCCATTAGAATATTTCCCACTTGCAGATGAGATAGACATCTGAGATTTGGTACCCTACCATAGTCGATCATTGCGAGTCCGAAAATAATAATTTCAAAATGACGGCATTTCTGGAAATACCGGAAGTCGATACCAACTTGCTTATTTTAAATGGAACACCCTATATATTTTCGACTTTTCGAAATTACCATAAAATTCTGAGTCAAAACATGTAGCACACCCTATACCTAAACAGAGCAGTTTCGGATATATTTGACATTTTATCTCAAAGTTGACAATGGTTTGCAAGAAACGTTATAACTTTCTTCGTGTAGGAGACTCTTTTTGCTCTTTGTTACGTAGAAAGAACACAAGATGAGCTACTCTCTACGAAAAAAATAGATTCCATAATGGTATACCAAGTGTGTTATTTTTCACGTTATATTTTGTCAAATTCAAACCTCAAAAACTTTTTTATTTCAAATGGAACACCCTGTATTTTTTTACATCAAATTATGTTAAATTAAATTCACTTTTTTCAAGTATCAGCATTGTTGGCGTTAATGTTGATTTTCTTAAATGTCCAAAATTTTGTAATAAAAATTACCATCAACTCCTACTATTTCTTCCCTTCATTTATATTTTCGAGCTAAATTTTTTGAAAAGGGTGCGAAAATCGACGCCATTTTTTAAATATCGAGCTTAGAGTGGAAAATTTGATGTAACTCCCATTATTTTCATATTTAACAGGGTGAAAATAAGCGGAAAATGCCAGATAACGATAACCAATTGTTATTTCATTTGCTTTTTGATACATTTAAGGGCTACATTTACAAGAGTGCTACTAGTCTATCATTAAATTGATGGCGTGCAGTTAGGTCTCGTTTAAAAGCTTTTCTAGTAGATAACCAAATTATCAAATCATATTGTCAAGCTTGTGGATCATATGGTTTGTTATGAAAGAATATGCAATATAAATATCTGAAAATTTTGTTGTTTATTCAAATATTAACACTTCAACTGATAAAATTTGAAGCGCTGTTTCTCCATAATAAAAATTAAGAACAGGTTACTTATAAATCACAAAGCAAAATAATTTTAAATAAATAAAGCAATCGGAGCAATAATTACACACAACCTTGTAATTTATTCCGATTCCGTTTATTGTGTGCGCCAAAACATACCGCTGAGTGTTTTTAAGGTTGAGTAATTTTCAGTGGGAATTTTTAATTAAAATTGTATTTGCTACAGCTTTTTCTTCAGCTCGGTAAATATTTTTGAGATTCTTAAGAGAGATGGGAATGCTGATTTTAATCAGTAGCGGACGATGCCGATATATTTACAGTCAGGAAATAAAAGTAAAAAGTTAATAAATGGTTTTAATTGTCATGTCAAGAATGGGTGCCATTATGTTGATTATTATAAGAGCTCCTTTGTTAAAAGGATAATGTACTTATATTTATATACAGGGTGAAGCATGTAAGTTATATGCAAATAAAACCAACACAAGAAAAGTAACTGCATGGGTATAATTTCACTCGTATTTTTGAACTTTTACGATTAATCAAGTAAAATTAAGTTTTATATCCGGAAAGATTCATAGAATTTTGAAACTGTGCAGAAATATTAGGAAATGTATCAGAATCGCAATGAAGAAAAGTTTCTGCCTCTACTGTGGTTGCATCATCCTTTAAAATTGCCAAAACCACTCGCATAATCAATGTAGCTTGCTTATCTGCTATACCGTTCACTTTTTGGTAAATATACCTTTTTACAAAACTGTTCCTCATAAAGTTTTCCACAAAAAATGTTTTATTAATTGTATCCGTGGAATGAATAATGCTCTCGCAAATGCGACGCGAAGATAAGGGTAGTCTAGAGCGCACTGCTTAATGCATTCTTCTGTTTCTTCTTTCTGTGCCGTATTCTACCGAAGATTGGCGACCATTACGTGATAGGCTTCTCTGTTCTGCGCCGCATGAATTATAGTTGAAGCTTCTGGTATTTGGAACCATTCACGTAAGTTTTTTATCCAGGATTGTTTCCTTCTGCCCAATCCTCTCCTACCTTCTATCTTTCCCTTCACGATAAATTGTAATAGACCATACTTATCATTCCGAAACACATGGCCTAGGTAGGATGCTTTTATTTTCTTAATAGTTGTAAGTAATTCCAGATCTTTATCCATTCTTCTCAATACCTATTGGTCACTCTTTCAGCACAAGGTATTCTTAGTATGCGTCTATACAGCCACATTTCAAAAGCTTCTAGTTTTTTCATTGTTGTTGTTTTTAATGACCACCCTTCCACGTCATAAAGCAACGTAGAGAGCACATAGCATTTCCTGGCTCTCCATCGGGTACCAATGCTTAGGTTGCGGTTGCTCAGGAGCTTTCTTATTTTTATGATTGTTGATTGCTATCTCTATTCTGATCTTAATCTCTAAATCAGGGCCCCGTCCCATTCATCATTTACTGTGTATCCTGAATATTTGTAGCGGTGTACTCTTTCGATGGATTCGGCTCCTGTTTGTAGATCGATATTTGGATGTTCCTTTTACTAATTACCATAAATCTAGTTTTCTTTCTGTTGATATTATCCGTCAGCAAAACAGTATCATCTGCATAGCGGAGATTACTGATTGGTACCCCATTAATTTTGATGCCTTTATTGTGTTCTTCCAGTGCCTCTATAAAGATTTCTTCAGAGTATAAATTGAACAGCAGTGGCGAAAGAATGCAACCCTTGCTGAGGGAGTTAGCAATTACAATGTCCTGACCCGTCATGCCTCCATGCTTGATGTGTGCTGTTTGATTCCAATAAAGATTTTTTATAATCTGAATGTCTTTGGTATCAATTCCCGAAAGTTATAATCGTTCTATAAGTCTGTCGTGTTTGACGGTGTCAAACGCTTTTTCATAGTCATTAAAGCAGGCATAAACATCTTCTTGTCGATCCACACATTTATGGACCAAGACCTGCATCGCATCGCGTTCCATACCCACATCTAAATCCGAATTGCTAGACGCTGTTCTAATTTTATTCTTATTCTGGCATGAATAATATTCTCAAGAACAACTAGAGCTCGTTAAGCTTATTAGGCGATATTCACTGCACTTTTTGGAGTGTTATAAACGTAGACTTTACCCAGTCCGATGGAATTTGGCCAGTATCATAGATTTTATTAGAGATTTATTAGAGACCTAACATGGTGTTCAGGTTTTTCTCTCAATAACGTTCAGAAATTCGACTGGTACTTCATCACATCCTATTGCTTTTCCTTCCTTTGTTTGTTATGGGGCTTTTATTATCTCACTTTTCGATATCTTTGGTCCTTCCAAGTCAAGAGTATTCGTTGTTTGACGATAGTCAATTAACAAATTTTTGATATGAGTTTCTCATATCTCTAACTGTTCTTTCTTGTCTACAATAAGTTTGTTGTTTTCATCTACTAGCTTTCCAAACTGTCCTTTTTTGTAGATGTTATGTAAACTCTTTTACCTTTTTATGCATGTTGAAGTTGTCGTGTCTCTGTTTTAGTTCTTCTATCTCTTGACATTTTTCGCTTAATCATTTCTCTTTAGCCTCATTTATCTTTTGTAAGTTGATCCCTCCTCTTTCAACGTCATTGATAATGTCTATTGTTGTCAGGCTATTATTAATACTTTACTTTCTGTAAGCTTGGCTTTTATTTCGAGGTTTCTAAGCTTGTCCATATCTAATTTTTTGTTAGTCGCTTTCTTGATTGGGGTTTTTAGTCGGACTCGCAATTTAGTTACAAGTGGAGTGTGGTCAGACTTTATATCAGCTCCTGGATATATTCTGGTCACGATTATTGCATTACGCAATCGTTTATTTATTGTTATGAAATCTATCTGGTTTTTAATTATGTTTTCCGGTCTGTCCTGTGGCGCCTCCTAGGTGTAAGGGAGTTAAATTAAATCAAGTATTTGTTATAGTTAAATCTTTTTCCTGGCAAAACTGTATTAATCGATCACTCCGTTCATTTCTTGTTCCCAAGCCAAATTTGCCAACTATACTTCCTACTTCACCCCTTCCTATTTTATTTCCGATCCATTTTAGAGTTGAAATCCCCCATTATGATAGTTACTTCTTGCCTTTTCAGGCTTCTTGTTACATTGTCTACTTGTTGGTAGAATTTGTTAACTTCTTCATCAGTACTTTCAGCTATAAGGGGCATATACCTGGATAATATTTAAATCTACAGGACGCGCATTTATTTATCTACTCCATGTCTATGAGTGGCATCTTCTCCTCTACTTCCGAAATAAAACATTGTTGCGTCCTCCTGGCATTTGCCACTACCCTGTCATCTTATTTCGCTCATTTCTAGTATGTCTATTTTAAGTCTTTGCATTTCGTTGCTTGCATTATTCAGTTTTCCAGATCGGTAGAGTGTTCTGACGTTCCATGTAGCTATCTTAACATACCTTAGAACTAATTTCGTAAATCTCGAATATTTGCAATTTTATCCTTTGGGTTGCCTAAGAGTTGCTCCAAACCGAGATTCATATGAAATTCATAGGAATTTTGAATTTTGTTCGATTTCAAAAGTCGAGGAATTTCGGAGGGTCACCTTATTAGTTTATCAAGTGAACTTACAGGGTATCCAGTACTGTTGGCTATATCCTTACTTAATGATTTATCTTTTGCAAATCTTCGTTTATTCAGAGAGAAACCTAACGATGAATAAAAAAATTGAGACCAGCCATTCTGTGCTGGAGACAATGATATGAGTCTTTATAGTGGGTGCGGTACGCTACATAAATAAGGCGAATATTCCACAGGGTGCCATTTGGCACGGTTAGTCCTTACACCAAAGAGATTTATTTTCGATTAGGACGCGTCAACATTTCACCTTAGGAACCAAAATGGCGGCGGTTTTTTAATATCATTCACCCATATTGGCGTAAAACATACGTTTAGAGTATGATCTCTGGATAAATTATATCTGGCGAATACGAATCCAAATCAAATCAAATTTATTTCGCTTTTAAAAGATACATAATATATTATGTATGTCTTATGATGTACTCTTAATTGTAACACCTGTGTGAGTACATGTGATTGTGAGCGTTGTTTTTCTAACTGTCTAGCGCATACAAAAAAAAAATTATATAAAAAATATCAACGGTATAACATTTTGAGAAAGAAGAAAACTTAAAATATGATTCTCAGATATGATAATAAATCTTCACCCTTTCACTACGCACTACTGTTTCAAAGCTGTCCATCATATTGAGCATTTTTTACCGCTTGCGTACATATCTGTCAAGAACTGCGTGAACCATTCTATGTAACGGAAAAGTACTCATCGTTTTGCATGCGTGTTTTTTTATTGTTTTTATCATTATGTAATATCTCAAAATATCATGCGAACGAGTGAACCATTCTATCTAACGGAAAAATACCCATCGTTTTGCATGTTTAGCGTTTTTTTTCAATGGTCCTTATCATAGTGTAATATCTCAAAATATCATGCGAGCGAGTTTGTTCGGGTAGAGCAGCTTGATCCTATTACTTCCACGTCCAGTGGAAGTATAGTAACGACACAAAAATTTTTAAAAATTTTTATTGTCCAAATAGGCTTAAAATGTCATGAAACGTCGAGATTTTAAGTTTGAGCGAAAAAAAAATTTCTGTCTGTCTGTCGGTCTGTCTGTCTGTCGGTCTGTCTGTCGGTCTGTCTGTCTGTCTGTAACTTTTTTTGTGCGCACGTTTACTCTGGAACCGTTTAAGATATTGACTTGAAATTTGGTACACATATGTACTTTAACGAGATCTAGAACTAGATTATATTTTCATCTTGTTACGTCGAAGGGTTGGGGGGTAAATTGGGGTAAATTTGGGGTAAAGGGGTAAATCAAGCAGGTAAGAGTCCATGAAATTGGTATTTAGTATATACAAGAGAAGCTGAGGTCTCAAAAAAATTTTTGGCATTAACCACCCCCATTACCACCCCCACCTCCTAAATAAAGGGGATGAAAAAAAATGTGATTTAGTGCATGTACGGGAACCAGAAACCTCAAAATATTTTTTTTACTTGATCCACCCCCCACTACCAACCCCCATCACCACCCCCACCCCACTACCGATGTGGGGTATCGTTTTATGGGTTTTTGGGGTAGAGGATTTCAAATATTATATTATTAAAGTTCCATAAACAATTATTTCCACATACAAAGTTTTTTCGTTGTGAGTGACTTGGAAGAGAATCTGGATGTGGAAGTAGTGATTCCTTGGGCAGCGGTTTTTTTATTAAGAATGCGAGTATACTCGTTTAGAGCAGTTAACCGTCGGCGAATATATAGATCAAGAACAGTGAGGGTTTTAAATACGTACATAAAAATAAAATAAAAATAGTTTGTGATTTCAGCTTGCTAAAATGTTTAAAAATTTGGGTGCATTTTCTGTTATGCATTTTGTATTTTTTTTTTTTTTTTCGAAAATTCGATTATTTGTTTGCTTATGTTATTGGTAAAAGGTTATAAAACTTTGAGCCATGATAACCAACAAACCCTCATGTTGTGGAATGGGCATGTTGAGGAATATTGATATTTATATTTATTTTGTGCCTTGTAACGTGTTTTTGTTGGACCCTGTTCTTAGTAAAGATTTATGTTAAAGGTGAATATAAGTACAGATTTAGTGTATAGTAAATCAATATTGAGAACATTAAAATCTTGAAAGAGTAAGTCAGTTGAGAATCGGTTTTTGTGCAATATAATTTAATGAGATATTTTTGTGCTATTCTCAAAGGTTGTAAATTTGTGCAATATGCACCTGTCCATATTGATGTACCTTAAGTTTGGAACGTTCACTTGAACGAATTTTAGAAAAATTAATACAAACCACACATCGATTTAGGCGTAAACACTTCATTGCCACATTTGCTGACAATAATATCCACAATACTTAAGTTTCTACACCTAATTCACAGTATGTTTTTTACGAGGGTTTTTATTAATTTTTCTTTTTCATGTGAAATTCGTTCAAGTGAACGTTCGAAACTTCAGGTACATCCATATTGAAATACCGTATCTTAATATAGATTCAGCCAAGGCATGATTCAGTGTCTTAAGAATGGTTTAAGGAATAATAGTTCGAAGGTGGTAGAATTTCAGTATAAGTTTCCTTATTTTATTGTTAAGAAATTCGATGTATTCAGTCCATTTTAGATTTTGATCGATAATTATTCCCGAATATTTTATTCTTTTTGTGCGATGGAGTACGTCTGTACATTTCCATTCAAGTTTGTTCTTCAATATACATGTGTGTCTGTGTATGGATGTTTAAAGTGTTTATTTGTTTATTTGTCGTATAAACTGAAATACATGGATTACATGAAAGAAGTACTTATTCAGTTCACACTCAATAAATTTAATATTTGCTGATTTATCAAATTCTATTTATCATATTGTTTTCGCCATTTAAAATTTGTCAGTTTGTAAATTTCGCTCACGTACATTTTAGTGGAAAAAAACTAAATTTTATTCAAAGAAATTCATTAAATTATCATCACAATCTTTTAGAAAATATGAATACCAAAACGCGACTTAGCTATAATATTCGTTTTAATTTAAAACAGCACTAATTATTATTTAAATACCCAAATAGTATTACAAAGGATCTGATTTCGAAGACGTGGACTTAAATAATTCATCACATTCATATATTCCGGTGTGTGGAATTTGGAAAACGTCCAGTTTTCACCTCCATAAAATCGGCTTGACGTATGTGGCAAAGCCGGGAGGCGAACATTTTCTTTTATTTAACTTTATACTGGCCTTTGTCGATTTAATAATCTTCTCGTACTTATAGAATTATGCATGGGCATTTTTTGCTGCGGCCGGTAACTATTTGGACGTTTAATGAGAATCAAGCTGGTTCAGACACAAATGAAACCGGCAGATTCTGCATTAATTCATCGCATTAATCTTCCACATCGCAATAACTAACGTACACAAAAGGCACTGTCGGAATTGTACACACTCGAACCGCATTAATGCTAATTCGCGAACACTTTGCTATCAGTTGTTAGACAACGGAATGCGATCGGACTACTAAGATCAGTGGAAACGAGGAAAAAATATAACAATGCAATCTTTAGTTCCCAAAATCGTCAGCGGCGATGAATTATTTAACGGCTAGTTGGTAGTCGATTTTAGGCAAACGTTTAAGGAAATAATGAGCGTCTTTAGGATGTCTTTTGGAATAGAATACTAAAAATGTAAAACGCCTTCAAAAAGTTACTAAAATTTATGAAACAAAATTTCATGATGTTTTTACTTTGTTTTTATCACTACTTTATCCCTTTCAGTCACGAACCAAAATAATTTTCAGGAAAATCTGAAACTTGGGTTCATTTTAATACAATTATTTTATGATTTTTAGTGGCACAAGAATTACTCTAGGTCCTTCCATTTCGTCCTTAAAGGATGTCCCTGACAAGGGACGTAGTGACTTCGTGGATCTTTTATAGGTTTTGTAGGTAAGAAATCATGAAATGAAGAAAATTTATTGCAGTTACAATTAATGTTCAAAATCTTAAACAATAAGTATTAACAAAAGTTTAAAAAAAAATCACAATATTATTGTTTGTGAAACTTCAAGAAGCAGTTACGGTCTTTCTGAAGGCATAAATGCATGTTGCACTTGGTACAATATACATGTGTTTTTCCTTTGCATGCCTCCAACTTGCTCCTTGTATTCTCTTTTTTATTATCAACTTCAAGATAATGATCATAACCGTCTAACCTTATTTCTCTAACTAGTTTTACTTTGTTTTTTGTCGTGGGCATTGTGGTGCATTTGTGTGATCTGCTAGACTAGGTCTACCTGTTTTGGTTTGGCTTTGTTTAGAATCAAATATTCTGCAATATTCTGACGAAATCAAGAATATATTTTTTGGGGACGCAAAGTTCGACTGCATGATTACGGTATTCTACCCAAGAATTCAGTGCAATGGATGCTCAGTGGATTTCCCCGAGTTCTATGGTTGCGCAGTGGGTTTCCCCGAGTACAATGGATGTGCAGTAGGTCTCCCAGAGTCAGATCTGGATTAACCATTGTTGGCGCTATTAGGCACAATAGCACAAAATTCAACTAGCGCCCCTTTTACTTCGGTGGCTTGAGAGGCAAAGAAAAACAAAAAGAACATCAACGGCGCTCTTTGGCATTGGCATCGTTAGGCATGTGCCTAACTGTGCCTAATGGCTAATACGGCACTGCCCAGAGTATTATGGATGCGCAGTTGGTTTCCTCGAGTACAATGGATGCGCAGAAGTTTTCCTTGAGTGCAATGAATGCGCAGTGGGTTTCCCCGAATACCATGGATGCGCAGTGGGTTCCCTCGAGTGTACTTCCTGAGTACTATAGGCGTACTCAGTGAGTATGTAGTACTTCTTTATAGGCATGAATGCGCAGTGGGTTTCCCGGAATACCAAGAGTGTGCAGTGGGTTCCCTCGAGTGTACTTCCTGAGTACTATAGGAGTACTCAGTGAGTATGTATCTTTATAGGCATAAGTTAGTATGTCAACGTTCTTAATTTCACGTGCAAGAAGTCTTCCACGCGAAAAAAGTCGAGAGCATTAGCTAGTTATGCATAAAATTCTATATTACGTATTCAAAACACAATACGCATGCGCAATCTACAATGAATTAGATCAAGTTCTCTTCACTAATGAAGCAAACATCAGGAATTCAGTTGATCTTATTAAAAAACTATATTACTAACTGAAAACTAAATTATAACCTCTTCTTCAAAAATTCAGTAAAACATCCATGAAGTACGAACATCCCTTGTAAGGGACATGCCATTTTGAAAAAATCCTACTTATGACCGAAGTCCCAGTATTACACAAAAATATTGCACAAACAAACAATGACTCTTATACTTACCAGTAATGAACAAATTTTTAATTAATCGCCTTTTTTTACCATTTAAAACTAAACGTTACAATGCTATGTTTTGACAGTTTCTGAGATGGTCAGACAACTAAACATACATGGGTGTTCAATTATCGCAAGTGTCACCTAGATGTCATTGGATGCTGATTTGGGCATCATATTAAAGTCCCTGGACCGGCACATGGTAAGATCAGGTACATATATGCATAAATCACGATATCACAAGCGTTTAAAATTGACGTACCTGAGGAGGGACATGGTGAGTGAAAGGGTTATTGTAACTACACCGTTACTGCAGCTTTGACATTCAACGTGTCATTTAGATCACACTGTCTATCATGTACTGGGTTCGATTCCGAACTCCGACACTCTCAATGTTTTCGTTGCTACGGTAATATGAGTAAATTCAAATTCACTATTTCATTTTTTTGTTAAAACATTGGAGAGGATACTGGATATGTATTTTAAAGACGTGAAACTGGAGGAAAATTCCTTTAGTGGACGTTAATATCTGTAGGCACCAGGCGAAAAGTAACAGACTGGCTGGTTTATTTGAACAAGCTACTAACAGAATCATTATAGATAAGGAAATGAGAGTGGCATCATTTATAAACAGGGAAGTTGCGTTCAATAACGCGACAGCGCGTTCAGTAACGAATGCATTGTTAAACAGAGGAGTCCCAACAGTACTCTTCGTGGATTAAAGCCAGCCTTGAAAAATGGGTAATAGTAACCCATCTAGGTGAAGCTATCATTGGGGCAAAGGTAAGTACGGGCTTCCCTCCAAGGAGGAGTACTAATTTCATTGCTGTGAGCAATCCTTGTTGACGAATTTTTCCGAAAAATTTTCACCACAGACCTCTATTGCATATGATATGCTAACGAGATAGTAATAGTAGTCAAAGCACGATTTGCTAATACGATGCCAGAGCGTTCACAAAGAGCCCTGCATATTGTCAACAGGTGGTGTAGTGAGGAAGAACTCTCCATAAATCCTCACAAAACCCTTGTCGTAATTTTCATTGGAAAAGAAGATTGCGTGACTTAAAATCTTTAATGCTCAGTAAAGTAGAAATTGAATTCGCTAGTAAAGTAAAATAACTAGGTGTCATCGTTGACTCAATTGCTCTGGGAAGGTGTAGGCAGATGTGTGAAAAATAACTTTGGGTTAAATTCCAAAATGACCTTATGGTTATGCACCAGAGTAGTAAGATCCATGATAACCTACGTATCAAGTCCACCGTGCCACTGGTGGACTTGAGGTATTGCGGTTGGGAGCGATAAGGCTGTTAAATGGTGTACAAAAGCTTGCTTGTCTGGGCTATGGAATCATAGAAACCGCTAGAAGTCCTTTTAGACTTGCCACTATTACGTGTGTTTATCCAAGGAGAATCTTGGTGCACGGGCTAACGGAAGATTCGATGCTGATAAAGGCAGCAGCCTTGAACAGAACACCAGAAGTTATACACAGAGCTGAATGAAAGTGAATTTCATTCTAGCAATGCTCATGGATACTATAATAGTCACAAAATGTAATTTCATTAAGAATTTTCAGATTAAAATACCTTCGAAAATACTAGACAGAGAAGATTGGAAAAACGCCTTCGCCAATACCGGTACGAGCAGTCTGGTATACGTAAAATTATAAACAAATGTAAAACTGAAAAAAAAAAATTCTTCATACCAAAATACATGTAAAACCAATATTTTAAATGAATAATTTAATCTCCTCGACGCTTACACTATAAACGGTTGATATTTGGAGTCATTTTTAATTTTTGCCGTTTAAATAAATATTTTGCCCCAAAAGGAGGAGGAGAGTCAATAAGGGCAGTTTTCGGCCCTATCAGAAAATGGACAGAAACACGTGGAATAAGTTTCTTGGGTTCGTAGTAACAATATTCAGTTGATTCCAGTCTAAGTGGATGCACCCCCTTCCTATACCCCACCAAAATATTAAGTGGAAATACCATATGAAAATAAACCACAAAACGCTAAAGTTTCGATTGTAATAGACACCAGCCGAAAGACTTATTCCCATTCAAAGGAGCTCTCAAGCTGAGGTGGCTTCAGTTTCGAGCTATTGGCTCTCGTTAGTGCAAGGTAGGTCTGACATAGCTGTAACGAGGCATTTGTTCACTCTTGGTACATGACGAGACTTATAAAACCACGACATGCAACAAAAGTGACAGGCACCATCTTGACCCTCCTTTAGCACGAACGTTTGTTTAGTGCAATAAAACGCTTAGTTCACTTTTGTTGCATGTCGATTTATGAATTATTTATTATACTATATTTCCTAAATTATAAAAATAGGCCATTTTTAATGGGTTTTAGTTTTTTGTAAATTTATTTATTTATTTCAATAATTTATCCAAAGGGGAAAACCCAATTACAGAATAAATAACAACACAATTACAAGATTCCAAGTTAATTCCGAATAAAATTACGAATTACAAGATTAAAAACAAAATAATGAATGAATGAATATAACAAACGCCAAAGTGAAAAATAGGTTATCAGAACAACAATATAAAACGTTCAAGACAATTAAATGTGTAAATGACAATTCATACAACATAAAGATATGGACAATGTAACGTTTTCACATAATATACATAGCGAAACAAGCAGGATATTAAGAGAGAAACAATTGTTAAACAATTGCGTATGTTCGTTTTATATCAGAAATGTTACAGTTGAAAATATCCAACCTTTGCTCCATGTTGTTGTAGTTTAAACAGATTTGATGCAACGGAGATGAGCTTAAGACGTTAGTTCTAGGTGTAGGTGTGATAAGTAACATACTTGTTCTAGCGGACAATCTAGGAACTCGGTATTTAATAAGTGAGGTAATAGAGGGACAGTTGATTTCGTTATTGATAATTTTATATAAGAAAATTATAGTGCACATTACCCGTCTTCTAAGTAGGCTACCCAAATTTGTTCAAAAATAACTCCTGATTAGATAGTTACCCTCCAGGATAATTGTTGCCGATTTGAAGAAACGTCTCTGTACTTTCTTAGGTGAGATGATATAGATATTATACTTGGGACTCCAAATAATGGAGGCGTTTTCCAATGTGGATCTAACAAATGTTATAAATAATAAGCGAAGAGTAGACAAACTTTTAAAGTGTCTACTATTATACAGAATAAAACCTAGGGATCTATAAGCTCTAGCAACACATTCCTCAATATGTCTGGAGAAAGTTAGTTTTGAGTCGAAAATAACTCCTAAGCCCTTCACAAACTCAGGTCTATCTAAGACGCAATTATCCAAATTATAATTAAAAATAATAGGGTCAGACATGCGCGAGAAAAACGTTGCATTTCGCAGCGTTTAAAGGAAGTTCGGTTATAAATACACCAGGGTGGCTATTCTTGAACTTGAGGGAGTAGAATGTGTAAGAGAAAACAATCGTTTTCTACTCCCTCATGTAAAGTTTGTATTCTTGAATTTATTTTCCCCAGCCAGGTAGACGAAAACACTCCCTACTTATTCCCTTACTTTTAGCAAGAGAAAGTCGAGGGAAAGCAGAAAAGAATCATTTTTTAAGTACTTTGTAGGTTATGATCGTGCGTGTGGAGACTTGTCAATCTTGTCATATTAATTCGGTTTTATTTAAGTAATGGATATCGAAGATTTAGTGGCTAGACAAGTTTTGGATGATTTAGAAGATGCGAAGGAACAGTTTGAAAATGCGAAAAATATTCGAATTTTAGGAAAAACGGATCAAATTTTTGTTCGTTTATTTTTATATCCGCAATTTTGTTCATCAGGATGAGGGTTAGTTCATATTTTACAAAATTGTCGCATGATGTAGAGGTTAGGTTACTGCTGCCATTGAATTAAATCCTAATATTTTGAGAAAAAAATGCTTTAGTATAAATATTGATGTATTTCCAAATATTACACATATGGATACTGCGAATTACTTGGTTTGCATAGACGGAAGGATGAGTTCAAACCATTCAAGTCTTGAAGCTGTTTGTGGCTAGGTGAAAGAAGTACTCTGCAAGAAATTTACAGAATAAAAGCTTGTTGCAAAGGTAAGAATTATTATCAGTGATCAACAATTCTTTCCATGTATATACTTGCCTAATTATATGTTGCTTTATGAATAATTGCTAACGTACAAATTAATTTTTCAGGTTATAAACTCGTAGCATCGTGAACAAAAGCAATTGACTCCTTGGACTATTGCAGATTCAGATGGTTCCTTAGTACTTACTGTGAATATGTTGCTAGTCTAGACAAAACATGTTCACTACTTAGCGACAAGAAGTATTTCCTTTTAGTTTTTTAACAGTAAATATGGCTATGGTCGAGGTATTAACCGCTGTAATTTTTTTTAAGACACCATATAAATTAAGCAATGAAGATTGAAGTGCTATAAACTATTTGAGGTACATGTAATAAGACGTACATAATTTCTTCCATCAGTTAACCTTTCGTCTATAATGTATCTATAGTTTGGACTATATAATCCATTGTAATTTCTGTAAGAATTTTATTTTTCATATATTGTTATTTATTTTATTAAATATTTCCTTTTTATTATGTTTTATTTATCACTCTACTACTATATATTGTTATAGTAAATCGGAATAGTTAATTATGTCAAACTTGTACTTAGGTACGTGCATGTAACTGAAAGCAAAACAAAGTATCTTTACTAATTAAATAATTTATTATCCAAGGTCTATTAGTACTTCTAAGGATAATTGAGAAGAAAGTTATAATTTATATTGTAAGAAAAAATAAATGATTGTAACATAACGTGTATACTTTATATTAACCCTTTCGCTGCGCAGTGCAGTTTCACGTATTCTCGTGTAGTGCGCAATAAATTGACCGCTTGCGAGTATACGTGCTTGAAGCACGCAGATCCAATATTACGTTACTATTTGATTTGGTTTATTGTATGCATTGTCTATTATTATATATAAAATTGAAAGAAAAACAAAAACCAAGTGCTCTAGTTTCAATAATAATAATTTATTTTTAAAAAATGGTTAAAAACAGTACAAGTAAACATAAACACAAAACATTCTTATCAAAAACATTAAGGTACAACAAAAACTTGTGTAAGTATATAAAAATGTATTAATAGTACATATACGCGTGTTAAATCGCTTTGAGCAGTCTGAACCAATTTAAAAACAACAGGGGAGTTAACACGCTTGGAGCACAGTGGGCCCATTTATTTTTCGCGCATATACATGCTTTGAGCAGTGAAAGGGTTAATATCTATCTAAGCAATAAAAGTAACATTCATAGTTTATATATTATAACAAAAAGGGCTTTTATAGCTACAATTCAACACTCATAGCCCATTTAGACTTTGTTTATATGTTCACTGAACTTAGACCACTTCAAAGTTTTAATTTTATACTTCTTCAATGTTCAATAGTCCAACATTCAGTTTTTAAACACTACACGATATACTTTAAAAGGGCACATTGCATCACTTGTTGACAGCGGGTAGGTACTCTGGAATTTCCTTTCTTAATTTATGTACTTCATCAAATATCTTTATGAAGCCTGCAAATTTTCTTCTTTAAAACAATTTCTGCCATTGCACTTTTCTCTCTCTTGATATAGCTCCACACCTTCGCTCAACTAAAATTTAAACAAGAAATAATTATTAAAAATACTGACAAACCAATATAAAATGTTAATTTTCTTTACCCTGAATTGTTTACTGCTTGTTTTAGCAGCAGTAATTATTATCATAAGCAGTTTCAGTTTCACATGGGTTTTAAATTATATCCCTCATTGAGAAAGGATGCTCAATTGGATCATTCATCATGGTCTTGTAATACGGCTGTTTTTCCTACAACATAACCCACGTTAAAAATCAAATTCTTCTTACATTAATATGCAACATACCACTAATAAAATCCTTAGAAGACTCTTGTAAAATCATTTATTTTAATTGTTTGAAATCAGTTGCAGTCTTTTAACCCCCAACTTCTTCTGATTGTAAATGGAGGTTATTTTATAAAAATTGGCATAGATTTGGATTGTCACACTTCCACAATTAATAATAAACCAAAAACTTGTCATTTTGTATGTAAAATATACAACAATAATATTACGAAAAGTTCAGTCAGTTGCCATTTGACAGTTATAGAATTTCACTAGAATAAATATGTTTTTGATCTGTCAACTGTCACGCTACCACCAAACAATTTTTGGCCACCACAGCTGATAAATATCAGATAAAAGAGAGTTCTGGTTGGTTATATCGTGAAGAACAATATGACTACACTGTAGACTTCTCCCTCAAACTTTCACCGGTCCCTCGTTATTCCTTTTGTTTTTCGAGTAGGGGAATGTCAAGTGAAAGGCGAGGGAATAAATTCGCCGGGGAGTAACAATTTCTCTCGCGCTCAAGAATAGCCACCCAGGCGTTAAGCGAGTCTAGACTATGGTGGAGCCTTAAGCAATTGCCTTCGGATTTAATTCAAATATATAATTTGAGATCATCAGCGTAAAGTAGATAGCATACGTCAAGGTTGTCAATAATATCATCAATGAAGAGTACAAAAAATAGAGGGCCAAGTATGAAACCTTGCGGAATTCCTGGCGTGTGTTTAAATAATACAGATTGAAAGCTACAATATTGAACAAACTGAGTCCGGCAAGTTAAACAAGAAATAAACAAATGAATAAGAGAGTCACTGAACTTAAAGTTTTGTAACGTATTTAATAATATACCGTGGTTCAATCTGTCAAATACTTTAGAAAAGTCAGTGTAGATGACCTCTCTGATCTAAAGCTTCAGCAATATACTGTGTTTTGCACACAAGGTTCGATACAGTGGACCTCCCTTGCGTGAATCCGTGCTGCTCTACTATAACTGAGGTCTTAGTATGGAAGGAAATAAAATCGTATATTAAAATGTCAAATATTTTTGCGAAATTGCATAAAATACCCATCTTCTTTAACTGAAGAATATCACCTCCAGTATTGGCAAGTAAGGCCGTTTGTCTCAAGCAATGCCTAGTAAACTTCGTCATTCAAATTTAAAGACATTGCTTTTTTGGGGGAATTGTCCGATTGAATTATGTCCGTAGGGTTGCTTGGTGACTCTTCCCATGCCGTAATTACATTAAAAATCTTTGATTTTTCACATGCTTACGTAAAATCATATATTCTTTTAATATGGTAATCCATTTTACATCCGTTATTACAAAACTTCGAGGACAGTAAGTTTCCGTGTTAGGAATTATGAGAATGACCCTTTTTTCTGTCATTTTTATATGATTTTTATTTTAAATAGTTCATCACTCCTGCAAGCGCCAGATATTCCAATTACTAAAGCAATCTAAAATGTTTAAATAAGTAACTGTTAAGGTAAATAAAAGATTGGGATTCTTACTTTTTGTGGAAGAAAATCCAATGGGGCAGTATTAAAAAATGTATCAATATCCTCCTTACTGAAGACATTTGATTTCTTGGGTCTGTAACCAATATTCTGTTTTTTAAGAATGCTAATAATTTTGAAAAGAGACGAACTAAATAAATATAATTTAATGTGTCACGTGACTATGGAAATACATAAACAACAAACTGTCATATTTGACGTATTGAAAAGCCTTAAAAGTTTTAAAAACGGAAAGCGAATTTTTTTTCCGAAGCATTAACAACTTTTAATTTTAGTTTATAAATTTTTAGGCTCGAGGCATTTTCTAGTAATTAAAACTGTTCAAAAACCACCCTTGGTCGGATACATTTGACGCAGAGGTTTGTTTCATTAAATTTTTAAATAATGTGCAAAAGTGGAAAAATGCCAATAACAGTAAGAAAACATTTTTTTATAGGTTATATCCCGATTGGATGTAAGAAATGCCTTCAACACAGCTGGGTGGAGGGAGATAGTGAGGAAACTGAGAGCTGGAGGTTGCACCGTATCTCCTCAGAATTATTAAAAGTTACCTGACACACAGAACTATAGGGATGGAGTCAGAAAATGGTATGGAGTGGAAGAAGGTAACGTGTGGGGTCCCACAGGGATCGGTGTTGGGGCCGACCTTATGGAATGCAATGTTCAACGACATACTGCAGCTTCCAATGGCGAACGGGATTACCATCACGGAGTATGCTGACAACCTGGCCATAACAGCTACAGGAACATGGACGGTGGAAATAGAGAGGAAGGTAAATAATACCATCAGAGAAATCGAGCAGTGGCTTGGCCGGGTGCACCTCAAACTAGCCCCGGAAAAAACGGAGCGCATAGTTGTAACCAGGAGGAGGAACCTGACGCCGATCGTAGTGAGGGTAGGTGGGGCGGAGGTTGGGCCCAGCAGGAGCCTGAAATATCTGGGAATTTGGCTAGACCCAAAGCTGACGTGCGGAAAACGACGGAAAAAGCAGGGAAGACCGCAACCGCACTGGCGCGAGTAATGAGTAACTCAGGAGGACCGAAGGCCAGCAAGAGAAGGGTGATGTGCAGTGTGGTGCACTCGATCTTGCTTTATACGGCCCCAGTCTGGGAGAGTGCGCTGAAAGTACAAAGCACCAGAAGGAGGCCTGAGAGAGTACAGCGCTCTGCTGCGCTGAGGATATGCAGCGCATACCGTACGGTGTCGCACGAGGCGGCGCTGGTGGTGGCGGGAATCTCCCCCCCCTGGACTTGATGGTCAGGGAGAGAGGAGAAATATATAATGGGGCTGATAGAAAGGAGGCAAGGCAGAGGCTGTATCAGAGATGGCAGGGCAGGTGGGATGCTGCAACAAAAGGGAGATGGACTAGGCGCCTTATTCCAGACGTAAAGGAGTGGGCCGAGAAGAAACACCACTTTACCCAGGCCTTGACGGGGCATGGTAGCTTCGCAGAGTACTTGTACGGCATAGGAAAAGTGGAGACCCGGGAATGTGTCTACCGCGGAGAGAACGATGACGCGGAGCATACCATGTTCCAGTGCAGCCGGTGGAGGGCTGAAAGGGCAGCGGGACAATATCTCACCCCCGCAAACTTCGCGGAACAAATATTGGAGTCGGAGAGGAAATGGAAGGCCGCAGCAGATGCCTGGAGGCTAATAATGAGGACAAAGGAGGCGGATGAAGGAGAACTTTACCTGAATCCCTAATCAGTCAAACGGACGTAGGGTAAAAATAGGGAAGGGAAAAGAAAGTCAACAAGAATGACCAGTGTCCTGAAGTTAGGCGAAAGCAGTCCCGGGGCATTTGGAAACACTGAACTGGGGGGTTTTAGCCGGTTGAAGTCCGGCACTACCTGGGACGATAGAACCTAAGTCCCAGGTGTCCATGATGGATTTCCCCTTCAACAAAAAAAAAAAACAAAAAAAAAGTTATATCCCGAGAGCTCTGAATTTTATTGGATAAACTGTGGATAGCTTTTTTTGGAAAATTTTTCTTCTCTTCGAGACTTAATAATTTGCCTTTGTGTAAATTATTAAGTCGAGAACATTTACTTAAGCAAAATTTTGCAAAAAATGCATCTACCCGCAGTTTGTGTGATAGGATTTAGAGCTAGAGGAGTATATGTCAAGATTATTTCCCAAATGAACAAACTCTTTACGTACTTTTATACTCAAGTTTTTAATTATATGTAGATACTTTTTTTATATAAGTTAAGTAACATTCATTATTATTTTATCATATTAATTGACACCGACGCGTTTTATAAACTACTTTTGTCTCGTAGCCATGGAAACGGACGTGGTAGATGCTTATTTGACTTGTTACGCGATCGTGATTGTAAATCTGACAGTTTGTCAGTAAAAATACTTTTGTAAAATTGCATAAATACACCGTTGGTACTGTCGTGCGCAAAAAAAATGGGACAAGTCTTATAACGTATTTTTGCTAAAATCTAGTTGTGTACATCTAACTTTAATTTTTGTGACATTCTCAGTTATTTGTCAAAATTCATTGGAAGTGTGCAAATAGAGAGAGATTTACATTAGAAAAAAATAGTTGTCCTATTTTTTTCTTCTCACGACAGTACGTAGTAATTATAAATAAAATAATACTAATTCTTGAATTTGTAATATGTTTTATTTTGGTTTTAGCCCAACTGAGAGTAAATTAAATCAATGATGTGCATTTAACAGCTAGACGTAGTTTATTCGCTGTTAAATTAAAAAAAAGCTAGCTGACGTTTATTCAGTGTAAAACTGTTGTCATTGGTTGAAATTTAAAAATTCGCGAAATGTCATTTTTCTATAATTTATGAGGGAAATAATCAGTTATTTTGCTTATTTTTCATAATTCTCTACATTCCTATACAAGTTCCACACTTTCTAAGAGGGAAGCGCCTCGCTGTTGAATCACCGAGTTGAATTATATTTTTTTTCGGGAATTTTAATTATATTTAATTATATTTTCAGTTTAGGTTATGAGATGCAACCAAAGAAAATAAGCCGGCCTTACACTTTATTTGTCAAAAAAGCTTCAATAACACTTGGCATAGATTAATAAACAGGTACCATGAGAATTTATTTATTTTGCGTTTTTACACCCGTCTGTATTAATTATTTGTATAGACACCACGACAGGTATAATAAATTAATTTTCTTCGAAATGAAATAAAATTCAAATTCGATATGGCAGGGGCCGAAATGAATTCTTTAATAACTAATTGCCTTCCGTACCAGGTATTAATTTAGAATTTTTTGGATAAAAACATCAGGATTACAACGAAGAAGTGATTAAAATAATGAGAATCACCGCTTTAGACATGGTAGAATAGAACCGTCGTTACGCAAATTTAATACACAATTAAACATAGAGATTAAACTATGTTTTTGTGAACAACACGAAATCTTAAGGATGCGTATGGTGTTTGGGTCATTATGGATCTTAACAAAAACATTTAATCATCTCTCCCTTACAAACAAAAAAACCAGCTCGAGGAATTAGACCATTACGAGAATTTAAATATATCCTATTCAATTTTTATATAGCTGTGTTTATAAAGCTACTCGCTCACTTATACGTTTGGCGAACAAACTAATGACTCAAGTCGTCGGCTTAAAGTGTTAACCAGCTAACTTTTTAAGCAAAGTGACATTTATGCACCGTTGGAAAAGAGTGTTTAATTCTGCTCGCTATGTTTTTACCAGCTATCCATTCATAATTGGAAAGGTAATTTTTACTTGATGCTAAAACCTGTCATGTGCATAGGTCTGAGTCAAACTCAGAAAAACTGCTACCTCCTTTAAACTGCACCATTTCGCATTAGAAGTAATGTTACTTTATTCTGAATGGTTGTCGTAAACCCTGATAACTGCTTAAAGTATTTTTTTTTATGAATCGAAAACCGGCTTATCCCCAATAAATGATTATAATAAAACAGAACTAAAAGAAAAACGTGATACTTTCATAGTAGAAATGTATATTTTGTAATTATAAATGAACAAATTTTTTTTTTTTTTATACAGCAAGAACCAACATTTTCAGCACACAAAAAAATGATTTTCTGAAGTGATGACCAGATATACCATTTTATATGTATTTTGGTGCGCTGAATCCAAATCTGATGATAAAAAAGCTTTAAGTCATCAAGATTTTTTTCTACTGTCAATTTATTCCTCAAATACCCATTATTTAGCTTAATGAGCAGTGTTTTCGATTTGCTAGTAATTACTTACATTTGTAAGTTTTGTTTTATTTTTATTTTTTTAAATTACTTTTAGGGCCAGTTGTACAAAGCGTGGTAATACCTTGATCAGAGTTGAACCACTGTTTACAGTCAAAAGTCAGTTGTATAATGGAAAATCAACAGTTTAAACCAGGTTCGGTAGTAAATTAATTGATCCCTGGAATTCGATGGTTTAAATCAAGGTTAAACGCCGTTCATTAATCTAACCTCACAATTGATTGTTTGATATTCATATTTGCCTTGTCAAAATAATTGAAAAAATAAATAACTGCTGATGCTTTTTAGAATTAGTTGAATTAATGGAAGCTGAACTGCATGAAGTAACAAGAAGAGTTTTAATTTTTTTTTTTTTCAATGTTGTAATAGTTTATAAAATACAGAATCTATTTGCTGCAAAATATGTAAAACAAAACATTACAATCATAGTATATTCTGTAACGAGGTTAGAATGAAAATTCGATACGAGTGGAAGATTCCGATTTTTAATTCTGAGCAAGTTTTTCTAATAAAATTTTTCAATATTTCGCACAGAAAAGACACTTTACCTGATGCGATTTTTATTTTTAAGCTGTTACCAGCGCCCTCTATAAATTTTTTAAAGTCCAAGATACTAAAAATAGTTTTTGGGTGAGCAAGAGCAGAATACAAAAAATTGGGTTTGTGATCCATTTACACCTATAATACCACTTTGCCGTGGACACATTGTATACATTCCAAAATTTTTTCGTCATGAGATTTACGTATTTTGAGGTCCTATTATAAACGTGTACTGCATAGGTAGGCTAAATGATTTTTTTTTATAAAAGTTATTAACTTTTATTTTACCCATAATTTCACGAATTTTATAGCGAATTTTTTTTTTATTTTCGTAAGAAAAAGGTAGTTAATTTAATTTTAAAGGTAAATCCCAGTGGAAGCATCATAAAGTACACATTTCAAGCTTTAAAAATCGCACCTACAAATATCTAATAACGCGATTTAAACCAAAGAAATAGGTGGTTAAAATTAGTTATACAGGATGTTTCAGCTAAAAGTCCCCGGGTCATTATCTCGTAATATAACAAAAATATTTAAAATTTGTAAATCGCTTATAATTGACACCAAAAAAGGTCTTAAATAACTGCAGTTAGAATTGTTCTTTCGCAGTGCACAAAGATGGCGCTGCGGTGAGAAATTATTTTTCGATGGCTGGAACCTTGAAACATGATTCATACGATTAATGAATAAATTGTGAATAATATTGACTATGTAAAAAATTTTGTAAATACCAGCCGTTTTGGAGCTACATGAATTTTTTCTCCATTTCTTTGTCTCTGTAAATTTTGAAAACTTTTGTAACTTTTATGTTTATCATTTTAGAACACCAATTATTTAGAACTTTTATCTTATTATATTCCATACTTCTTATATTATTACACATTTTGAAAATTTTTGCTAATTTCAAATTTTAAAAATTAGTTGCATTTGAATAATCCTGAAAATCATAAAAATTTTCAAAATATGTAATAATATAAGAAGTATGGAATATAATAAGATAAAAGTTCTAAATAGTTGGTGTTCTAAAATGATAAACAGAAAAGTTACAGAAGTTTTTAAAATTTACAGACAAAAAAAATGGAGAAAAGAGTTCATCTAGCTCCAAAACGGCTGGTATTTACAAAATTTTTACATAATCAAAATTATTCACAATTTATTCATTAATCGTATGAATCGTGTTTCAAGGTTTCAGCCATCGGAAAATCATTTCTCACCGCAGCGCCATCTCTGTGCACTGCGAAGGAACAATTCTAACTGCATTTATTTAAGACCTTTTTTGATGTCAATAATCCGCGATTTACAAATTTTAAGTATCTTTATTATTTTACGAGATAATGACCCGGAGACTTTTAGCTGAAACATCCTGTGTATATCAAATTTTATCATTTTCTCAAAATTTTGAAATTTTGGAAGTGTACATCTTCAAAACTATTATTTATTTGAGATTTTTTTCACTCATCGGATCTTTTTATACATTACTTCAAGAGTAAAATGTGAAAGACCCAAGTTTTTATCTTTAAATTTTTAGAAATGGTAGAGCTTTTACCTATTTCATCGCAACTCTTTATATTCCGACTTTCATATATGTACTACTGTACTACATACATTCATCTTTATACTTGAAAATATAATAATCCAATAGCTACATGTTTCTTCTTTCATTTAAGCTTTTGTGAGGTCAATTTCATGAATTAGTTCAAAAGTTACAACAAATTTGTCGTACTTACGTGTCCATTCTCGTTCCATTTTCGTGCGTTACACAAAAAAATATGGAGCCTACATTTTTGATCGTACAAAAAAACTTCATATACATTTTTGATGTGAAATCTTCCGTACTTTCGAATGGCGCAATTACTTTTTGAAAGAAAACAAATGTTTTAAGATATATTTGACAAAGACTGGTATTTTACAACTAATTTGTTTAATAACGAATTACGCTCAAAGACTATTGTTGGTAAATTTTGATATGTTGTTCCTGACATGTTCAGAGATGTATTCTCAAAAGTTACCGCTTCCCGGAATTTTTCCGAAGTGAAAATCTCTGTTGACTCCATTACATCGCTTGAAATCATTTTTTCACAATGAATTTGTGCAAATTAATAAAAAAAAAAGACTAATAGTAATTTTAATATTTAAAAATAGAGATCTAAATGTGCAAGATAGTTTGAATGGAGTATAGCACATGCGATGTTTTTGAACTTTAAATCGTCTTTTGTGATTGCTCCACAGAAACTGTTGAGTAATGAAAATGAACTGTTGTGATTGGTCCGAGCCCATTGAATAATGAACTATTACCCACGGCCGTGTAATGACTTCTATTATATGTTCAAAAATGTATCGATAATTAATGAATGATTCAGTAGTTGTAGAAAAACATTATTACCTAATATCTATATAAAAATGAACAAATCACGAACTCAAACGTATTTTTAACCCACCTCGATATCGAGATTAGATAATAATTTTATTTATTTTTATTATATATGTTTTATATACGTATTTTATAATTGAAGACACAAGTGGATGAAGGGTCTATGTGACATTTTCGAAAAAAACGAGTTTTTTATATGAATGAAGGCTATAAGTACACAAAATTCTCCCAAATACATTACATTTGTTTCTAATACAAAAATATCTAATTTATAAATTTATAAAGAATCTATGTACTGATGAAGTTGGTAGGTTGTTAAAAACTTTGAGATCAATTATCTGAAAATCACTTTGTTGAAAAAAACGAGTTTTTTATATGAATGAAGGCTATAAGTACACAAAGTTCCCCCAGGTACATTACATTTGATTCTGATGCAAAAATATCTGATTTATTAATTTATAAAGGATCTATGTACTGTTGAAGTTGGTAGGTTGGTAAAAACTTTGAGATCAATTATCTCAAAAACACTTTGTTGTTATATAGACCCTCCATCCACTTGTGTCTTCAATTAATTTTAGGCATGTGCTTCGTATACCTTTATTATTTCTTTGGTGTATTTTATGACGAAACTATTTTTATAATTTTTTGTTTTAATTTAATTTTTATGTTTAATAGGAGGTACGGTACAATCATGTTTTAAGACTGTTCACATAGGTACTAAAACAATATAATTCTCATTAGACCTTCTTTCAAAGTGAAAATTATAACCGACGAAAAAAAATGTTCAATTAATTATTGATTTGAATTATTCACCATGAGTTAATTATCATCTAAGAACAAAAACAATTCAATGGCATGAAAAGAAAATAGTGATCGATGTTTTCTTGTTGTAAATGTACCGCAAATACTACATATATTTTATTATACTTAATTATTTTATTAATTATACTTGATTATAGAGCTATATCCATGACACTGACAGGGCGTCAAGACCTTGGGATATGAGATTGATATAATTAACACAAATAATATCTCGGGAAAAAGTCAATTATCACAAGCAGGCCGTTGCAGGATAATTCAATATTATAATTATATTTGTAAGAAACTGATGATATTTTTATTTTTTATTTTTTCAAAAATAATTCCATCTTTGTAGTTTAATTACTGGTGTAGTTAAATTCTGTACGAATACTTCTTGAAACAAAGATTAATTGAGTATTTAGAAAAATTTAAAATTCTAGACGAGCATCACTATAGTTTTAGAAAGAATCTTAGTGCAGAACACGCAAGATAACACAGGTTTACAAAAAAAAAAGTTTTGATCTGTGAATGGGACCTATCATTCCTTATGTATTTTTGTGTGCTGAATCCGAATTTTCAATTTAAAAAAATTTTTACCTCGTAGATTTCGAATAAATCTCGGTTTTTATCGTCAAAATACGTTTTTTTGACAATAAAAATCGGGATTTACTCGAAATCTACGCGGTAGAAATTATTTTTTTTTCAACCGATTCGGTTTCAGCGTGTCAAAATACGTAGGAAATGATAGGTCCCATTGGTCCCATTCCCAGATCAAAACTTTTTTTTTGTACCTGTGTAATCGTAGATAGTTTCGACGGTAGCAAAAAATCTTTAGACTTGACCACAGCCTTTGATACCGTCAACTATGATATTCTATTAGAAAAATTAAACACCATGGGGATTAGAGGAAGTGAACAAAGATTATTTAGAGATTACCTGACAAAAAGAACACAAACAGTTAAAATCGATAATGTCCAAAGTGAACCCTTAGAATAACCACATCCACAGGCGTCCCACAGGGGACGGTAATTGGTCCGATCTTATTCCTCTTATATATAAACAGTGCGAAAGCGGGCGCCTCAATATAGTTTTGGTCGAATAACTCGAAAAGTATCACTCCTACCTAAAAAATAAAAACGTTCAAGGAAAAGTTTATAAACCGAGGAACAATTTGCTGTTTTTTAATTCTCCATAATTTTTGTTTTTTCTCCATTGAAATGGAGGTTTAAAAATGACGTCAAATATTTTTAAGTCAAAATACTACTTTAAAAGTTAAATATCCCAGAAAATATGGCACTTGCACCAAAAATGTTAAGAAACCAAATTAAAGATTATCGATTAAGCTAAGTAAAAGTCTTTTTTTATGTTTACTAGTTATGACCGATGCAATGTGCACCCTCGCACTTTTTCCCTTAAAATCTCGCCATTTGTCAAAACTATTATTTTCGGGTAATTTACCTTAAAGTGCAACTTTCTGTTGAGTAGTTGTAGACAAAAGTATAGTATTCTACTCGCGTGTAATAGCTATTACTCACTCGGATTCATTACGACACTCGCCTTCGGCTCGTCATCCTCTTGAGTAATAGACATCATTACACATTCGTGGAATAATATACTATAACTTTACGTAAACATGTTTATTGGTAGATTTAATTTTTAGCACGTTATATAATCACGGAGCTAGAGAAATGTAACCTCGTTGACCAATCTTTTTCTCGCAAACGGGGGCATTTGCTATTTTGTTTAGTCTATTCCTGCAAAAATATAGTTAAAATATACCAAAAAAATATTTTGTTAATCAAAAGTGTAGTATAATGAGCTCTATGTATTCCAAGGTATTTTATATTTTCTGTTGGTACCTCCGATTAAAGAACTTATATCTAGATACATAATGGCTATCTTTTCTTCATATACCTACCTTATTTGCTTCTAACATAGTCACATTATATGTCCATTAAAATGGATAGATGAACATCACATCCCATAAGCAACAGTGGTGGGTATATGTAGAAGGGAAAATGTACAATATTGTACCTATTTTATGTAATACTTGTTGGTTAACTTCTAGGAACATAACCGCGGATTTAAAAAATATAATAGGTAGAGATGTTTTATTCAAGGGAAATATGTATTGAAAGGATATTATGTATAATATTATTATTACAACTGTAAACTGAACGCCATCATGTTACGACTATGACCTACTTACTTATGAAACGATCGATTTTCTTCTTTTTTGAACTGCCTTCTGCAAATGGCACAGCACTTCAACATGTTGCACTAAATTTTCACTAAACTGTGTAAATATGAATAGAGAATATTATTTAGGTATTAGCAAATCGCAACTTTAAATAAAATAGAACTTCTTCACCACTTTTTCATCGGAGAACACGAAAAACATTCATTGACATTAATGGCGGAACGTCAAAATAAGACGATGACTTAACTGATCCTGTACGAAACAGCCGCGAATAGGCCGATGGGCCAATCGGCAACTTATGGGAAGAAGTGCCTTAGATTGTGAGTCTTTCAGCAACATACAAATTAATGCCATTATCTATCTAGATATAAGTTCTTTAATCGGAAGTCGGTACTAAACTTTTAGAAAATAGAATTGTGTAATGTACAAAACTTTAAATTCTTCACAAAGAACTTCGGCCAAATATCTATTTATCTTGTTCATTATAATTTTTATAAAAAAAATTGAATTATTTCCTTTTCATTGAATTTGTATCGGTCCTCCCCAATCTAATATTCCGCAAGACAAATGAGAGTCAGTCAGGGCTTAATATATTGTTTTATATTGAGGTAAGTCCAAAATTTTGGTTATAAGTTTAAATCTGTGTTGGTGTCCGTTATGTTCTTAAAACTTGACATACATGAAAAGTGCCTGTCTATATATAATGCTAAATATATTATTTTAGAACGACTTATAATTTTAACGGCGTCTGTGATACTTAGTTGCTCATAACTTGGTAAGCTATGAACTGAAGTACATAAACTTAATTTTGGGAGCATCTATTGTTAATTGCTTGTGATTAAACCAGTCAATTATTGTGCCTATGTCATTTTCTACGTATTCCTTTAGGTTTTGACAAAAAATACCTTCATAGAACACAACTGTGTCAGCGAAACTAATTATTGTGGTTCTTATAGAAAATAAATTATTTATGTAACTGTTGAATAATATGAGTCCTAAAACAGTTCCCTGTGGAACCCCATACTCTTTTTTTTGTCACTGATTTCTCCATCTACGTTTCGTGTTGATTGTGATCCGTGAGGTAACTTTTAAAGAGTTCAAAAGTATGCCCCCTAAAAGGTAAATCCAGCAGACTCCCAAAATGACGTATCTACTGAATGGTAAATCGGAGATTATGTCGAAGGTAGAATTATTTGGTTAGCTAAATTTTTTCCAACATTTGAATAGTAATAGTTAAAGATATTAGTCTTTTATTTTCTGGTTTTAACAGTTTCATTTAACTATTGTTTTGTTTATCGAATGACACCGTCTTTTTGCTTTCCATAACTGATTTACGGTATCCCACAATTTTTTTTGATATTTATCACTTTTTCTTATTTTGTTTTATTTTGTTTTTATAGTAATCTATTTTAGTTATTTTGATAAGATTATGGAGTTGGTTTCGATAAGTTAAAAACAGATTTTAATAAGAATATTGTCATAATTTCTTTTATATGCTTTGTATAAAGGTCGTCCCTTTATTTATTGATCTTACTAATCCATTGGTGATCTAGCAGTTTCTTTTTGTTTCATTCTTTCGATTTTTTTTTAGTTACGTTATATTTTCTTTAACTATCTCTATACACTTTTTGTAGCCAGACTAATAGATAAATAGACACTTTGATGAGTTACAATCTTTTCTGTGTTTTTACATTGACCCATAATAATTTGTAAACAGTAGCGGATAATCTGCTTTACAGTTTTTATAATCGCTAACAGAACTTCATGCTCCTGCACGCGTGAACTGCTAAGCCACAAGCCACACATCGACATGGAAATAATATAATAAATAAATAATAATGCGCGGGTCACACACACGCTGGGCTCATTATAAAATTATTAAAGAATGACAATTTAAGAACAGGAAGACGTATTTTGTACGGTTTTTAACGTGTAATCATAAGCGCATTACCTTATAGTGACATGGGTCGTAATTATAACCATATGTCCAATGACCGAGTGTCGTTATTAGCTCTGGGAAATCGGCAATTAAAAAAAATTAACAGTGACTGGCTCTATTGTGTGGAGCCACGGTAAAAAATTACAACCAGGGCCTTGTTTGCAATCTGTACTAATTTGTTGCGTGTATGTATGGTGAAAAAGTAATAATTATATGTGGTTAAAATCTAATTTATTAGTAATTAGGATTAACTAAGATTCAATGTACAACTTTTGAAATTGGTGTTGTAAACAGGATGTGCAGATATATTAGTAGATGATTTAAAAAATAACGGTCCACTGGGAATTCAATAACAAAAATTTGTTAGTGACAGTCGTTACTACCATTTAATATAGTAACTAAAGATATGTAATTTAGAAAAGTTGTCATGTGAATTAAAGTTCTTTTTTTTTTATAACTAAATAAATATATCAAGCAACGTGTCTATATTATGCGGGCCATTCTATAGGGGATGGGCACCACCTTTTTAATGAGTTGGCATCCAAAATAAAATTACCATAAAATAACTATACTGCCGTCCTAACCTAAAAAGCAGTAACTCCAGATTTTGTCAATTTGGACTTGCTTCTTTTTTAATATGTTTCGGGCATTTTTACACCTCTTTGATTACGTTAGAAAGCAGTGTTGACCATAGCTTTAATACAAATGAGCTATAGTGTTTGCAGTATCTCCACTTTTTAAATCATACACCAAACTAAAATGCAGTATGAGCCCTGTGCTTAACTAAAATGCAGTAACTCCAATTTTTATTGGAGATGCTGCATTTAGGACTAGTAACAGTTGGTACTGTACTTAAAATGCGCATGTTCAAAAGTGTTGACGCAAGTAAAATCACTTTAGTTGCACATATAAGCTGTTCGTGTTTAGACAAGTAAAAAATTATGTCTAGTTTAAGAACTCGTAGCTCTTAAAAAGAAGGGTAAATACTTTAATTTTGTTTTAATATCCTGTAATTATATCGGAGATAAAACTATGGCTTGACATGTTAACCAATTCTGTTTTGTTTCTGTTTTTTCTTAAACTGCTTCTATTATATCGATTAGGTACCAACAATAGGTAACTTAAGTTTGCAAATAAAAGTCAGTAACGTTTTGTTTATGTGTTTGGGATACCAAAGTATTGATCTTGAATATTTCAATAACTAACAATTTAGAGAAAAACTAAAAACTTAAGTTAACTGTGCCGGTACAAAAAAAAATCTGGGAATTGATTTTTGCCACCGTGACTGAAAATTTGAGCCAATTTGTCTGAAAAAAATTTTTTTGGGATTCTGAAAACTCGTAAAAACATGTTTTGACACTTTCAGACAAGACGATACAAATTTCAAATCTAATTTCCCGAGAAACGCCTTAGTGGAAGACCAGACCCTCTGAATTCGACACCCTCTATACAACTCGCGAACACCCACCTAAAAAATAGGTAATCTGATGTAAAATAACCCGCTAAACTTGATTTTTGAATTCGCCCATTGATTTGAGATTGCCAAAATGACCAAATTGGCAATTTTCTAAAAAAAATAAAAATTATGTGTTATTTTTTGTTTTTCATATAACACGTCATATATTTTTTATTTTACTTCAGAATTTTTTAATTTTTTTACATAATATTCTCTAACTATTTTTTGATATGTTGAAAGTGAAAAACTTTACCTAAAAAATAATTAGTTAGCAAAAAAAAAATAACAACTTTTCTTTGACGCAAAATCTTTAAAATTTGCAGAGTGAAATGTCCGATCGAGGTATCTTTTTTATTTTTAAAGTTAGGTGCCTACTATAACCGAAGAAAATGTTCCGAATGAACTAAATAAAATCTTTTATAAGAAGTTTTTTTTGAAATTTTGCTCCCTTATCGAAATATTCATTGATTGTTTCAGCGTCCGAACGAATGCGCGCTACTATGAATCGGCCGCAATCGCATCTAGAGCTAAACGCAGACACGTGCCGGGTGATTATTATTTGCCAGTATCCATTTATGTTAAGTTGAAAGTGCTTTTTGCAGGGTTGAGCGGATTTAAATCAGTTGATTTAAATCTTGATTTAAATCACGATTTAAATCAGGTGATTTTTTAAATTTTAATCAGTGATTTAAATCAAGCATTTACAAAGTTACTATTTTTCAAAGCTTTTTATTATATTCTTTTGTATTTATTTTCTAAATTAAAAAAAATAAAAAAGGTAACGTAGAAAAACTTTAATAAATGTAAACTAAAAAATAACAGATTATTAGTACTTCCATATACTCATACTTCTTTATACCACAGTACAAAGCTTATGGTCATTTCTACAGCATTTTTTGTGTAACTTTTTATAATATTATAATAAAGTTTGAGTAAATGCCGATAACTTCAAACTTAAGCAAGAAAACGAACATAATTTTCAAGAAGTACAAGTTAATTTTTACTTTCACTTATTTATTTTAGTAATGGATTAAGAAATTTAAAAAAATCAAATTAATCTTGATTTTAATCAAAAAAATCATATTTTTGATTTTTTTGAAAAAATCGTGATTTTTATCAACCCTGGCTTTTTGTCTCAGTCCTTATATTTAGTGCGTTATAAACACATAGTTTGGCATAATAAATTATAAGTACTCGGATAGGAAATCAAAGGAAACAAGCTAAAAACGTACTCTTCGCCTGTTAACTGGATTTTTATATAATTGTTATACATTCAATAGGATACTTTTCGCAGTTTTTTGTAAATAATGTTACTTTTAGACATTTTTAATTTTATAGTACGATCTTAGTTGGTAAAAGACTTGGTAAAAAAACTATACCAAACCCCATTTGGGTTTCGAATACGAGTCAAAAGAACTACACCACCACCTTACACGTAGAAGAATGTAAATTTTTACATTATAAGACACGAGCTATAAAATCATATTTTCACGGTTGTATATTACATTATGAAATGTATATTTGTAAAATATATAAATAATTAGAAATAGTAAAATGAAATATTTCACCAGATTTCTATTCAATTACAAAAACTTAAAAATTAAAAAAAAAATTTTTCAACAGTAAAATCACAAGAGCTTTTTTTTATCGGATAAATTTCTCTTTGTAACGAAATAATTTTGCCAATCAATGATTTTATGAGAAAAACTGACATGAAAAAATCGCGAGGCCGGAGATCGAGCGATTTTGTCAAATGTCAGTTTTTCGAGCAAAATCACTGATTGACAAAATATTGAGTTATAAAGAAATTTATCCATAAAAGAAAAGCTCGAGTGATTTTTGGCAAGATAAATTAACGACAGAATATGTGAACGAATAACAATTAAAAATAATTATAATTTTCTCAAAACGACTCATATCGTACAGTATAATTTCCACAAGACTTAAACCGACAGTACAGATTTTAAAATGACGTGCGACTACTAGATATACTCTGCTTTTGAGGAACAGGCATTTTTATCGTGATAAGAAACGATGCACCTTTTTTATCGCTGTCAAAGTGACAAAATGTGACTGTCAAATAGACTTTTTTATATAGGAGTTAATTTATCAAATTTAAATCATTAAGTAATAACATTTTTATTTATCGATCGATTTTGTTCAAATAGGGTTCTTCTTCTAGCTAACACTAATTTACTGTCCAAATTTCAGTACAATCGGAATTTTCTTTTTTCAGTTATCGTGCTTACAAGAAACGTGACGGACGGACAGACAGACGGACATTTTGAAAGTTGTTCAAAATTCGTTCACTAACACAATGGTATGAAAATTTTTTGTCTGCGAGCGATATTTACTGCTTAGAAATGTACCGATCAAATGCAAAATCCAATGACATTTCTGAGGCTCTAAAACAATATTTAGAACAGAAAAATTTATTTTTATCACTAAATCCAGTTTACCATGCACAATGTAGAAGATCGTATACCCGAACTGCTTATAAAAGAAAATCAGATATTGTAAATCCTAGTACAGAGAATACAAGTAAAAAGGGCATTTCTGCAATGTGCTATTTACAAGACAGCCTACCGAATTAAGCCCAGAATTCCAAATGTTTTAGATTTTGGATGGTACCTAAAGGAGGAAATCTTATTTCCAAAGATGATTTCAAAAAGCCCAAAACCCAATTTTATTAAGTTAACTCCATTTTGTAAATATAAATTATATAACTGTACTACAAGCTGCAAGTGTAGCAAAGCAAACGCGCAATGTGACATAAGTTGTTTATGCGAAGGAAAATGTAATCTTTAGTACCCACTTGCTGTTATAATTAATGAAAATATATTTTTTAATGTGTATGTTTCGAGATTATCTACATAATTGTATAATATTTAATTGCAAATAGAAACTAAATAATCCGTAGACTCACTTGATCGCTTAAACGACACCACAGATGGGCGACGTTAACAGAAGTTATGCTTTAAATTAATGCGGACGAGTTGCGCGGCCGCTTCCAACAGCGTCATCTCGTTACATGAGCCGAATTTCCAAAAAATCTCTATAAAAAAGTTTGTTTAAAGTATATGGAACATTTTTCTCGTTTATACTATAACTCTCTCTTTAAAAATAAAAAAGTTACCTCGATCGGGTATTTTTCAACGCAAATTTTAAAAAACCGCGACAATAGAGGGTAATTATATTTTTTTTAGGCACTATATTATTAGTTACACTATATTCTTTGTAAATATAAATTATATAACTGTACTACAAGCTGCAAGTGTAGCAAAGCAAACGCGCAATGTGACATAAGTTGTTTATGCGAAGGAAAATGTAATCTTTAGTACCCACTTGCTGTTATAATTAATGAAAATATATTTTTTAATGTGTATGTTTCGACATTATCTACATAATTGTATAATATTTAATTGCAAATAGAAACTAAATAATCCATAGACTCACTTGATCGCTTAAACGACACCACAGATGGGCGACGTTAACAGAAGTTATGCTTTAAATTAATGCGGACGAGTTGCGCGGCCGCTTCCAACAGCGTCATCTCGTTACATGAGCCGAATTTCCAAAAAATCTCTTTATAAAAAAGTTTGTTTAAAGTATATGGAACATTTTTCTCGTTTATACTATAACTCTCTCTTTAAAAATAAAAAAGTTACCTCGATCGGGTATTTTTCAACGCAAATTTTAAAAAACCGCGACAATAGAGGGTAATTATATTTTTTTTAGGCACTATATTATTAGTTACACTATATTCTTTGCCGTCAGCCTGTCCAAGAATATTGGAGGGATAATGTGTAAAATATTGGTCAAAATCGGAATTAAAATAAAAAAGATATGATGTGTTATGTGCAAAACAAAAATTAACACATAATTTTAAAATTTTTCAAAAAATTTGCGAATTGACCGATTTGGCAATCTCAAATTAATGGGCGAACTCAAAAATCAAATCCAGAAGGTCATTTTACATAATATCATCTGTTTTTTAGGTGGGTGTTCGCGAGTTGTATAGACTACTTTTAAAATGCTTCCTACAGATTGGCTGCTCTCCGACTACCTCGACGAATAGTGGTTCAACGAGAGTTTTGTACCGGTATGTAGAAAACAACCTTCTAAACCTTTTGCTTGCCTGTGGCATGAACGTGTATCCGGAAGGAAAAAAGAAGATCTATTTCATGCGTTTCTGCTAACAATGCGAGATGTTTTTTTTTTTAACTATTTAACGTCGGCCTATTTCCGCTACCAGGGCCTATCACCGACGCCAGGAGACGAGCTACCCCCAACCTGGAAATTTTGCCGAACCTCTTCCCTTAAGAAGAGTAGGGATCTTTTACTTGCCTAACATTTAATAGACAAGGGACCGCCTGCTTTACATCCCCTCCGAAGGATGGTATATCCACTACGTAATCCTCGTCTGAAATTACGTAACTTCCGAGTATACACTGATATACAAGCCTCTAGAAGGTGGGACGAGAACGCTGTATTTCCCAAGATGGAAGCCCATCCAAGTACTAACCGCGCTCGACGTTGCTTCAACGGAATATCGACTGATATTCACAATGAAGTCGCTTCTACGCCCAATGCGAGATGTTAAAAATGTAATTATTTGGTTAGATAACTGTTCCGGCCAGAACAAGAACTGGGCCTTGTTTTGTTATTTAACCTATATTATCAATTCCTCTGAAACAGCAACCACTCGAATCATTTTGCGATATTTTGAACCTGACCACCCTTTCATGACGGTTGATATTTTCTACCACCAGGTCGACCTATCTTTACAAAAAAAGAAAAAACTTAACGATTTTGCAGACTGTGAATTGCGTGAAGTCTGCAAATTCAGGAGAAGTTGTAATAAAAGAGATGAAATTCAATGATTTCTTTATCTGGCCTGACAATTCTTCAATTTATGAAAATGAACATGCCAATTCAAGGCCATACATGAAGGACATTGTCGAAGTTACTGTTGAAAGAGAAAAATATGAGTGGACATACAAAACAAATTTTGGCGCAGATAATATTATGCAAATTTTTAAATTTCCTAAACAAGAAACCAACAACTCCAACTAATGTAGCAATTCCTAGGAATAACAATGGAAATAAACTTATTGAAAAAAGTGTATTTACAACTAATTCCACAAAACAGGAGACTATTTTGGAAAAACATTCCAGTGAATGACGATGCAGTTGACCTTAGATTTGAATACAACGATTAATAAAAATTGTATTAGGAAGTATTACTTGCAGTTTTTTTAGTTATGTTCCAAGAAATGTAAAGACATTAGAAAAACTACTGGATAGGCATATTCGGGATGATGTACTGGTAAATCATTCCTTACATCAAGACCAATATGCCTATAGAGCCGGTATGTCAACAGAAACAGCATTACATCAGCTAGTAATTAAAGCTGAAATATGCTCTTGAAAACAGATGTGCCTATGTGCCTTCTTGAACATTGAGGGAGCGTTTGACAACACATCCCTACAATCTATAAGGAAAGCAACGAGGAGAAAAGGGATCGATGCGACCAGCTGCAGATGGATAGACTGCAAGTACCACTTGGTATACACATCCACAATGGGGGAAATATTGGTAGTTCGGAGAGGTTGTCCGCAGGGGGGGTGTTCTATCGCCTCTTCCGTGGAACCTGGTCATGGACGAGCTGGTAATGTTACTGGACAGAGAAGGACATAAAACACTAGGCTACGCAGATGACCTAGTCATCTTAGCACAAGGTAAATTCAACAACACAATAAGAAAGCGTATGCAACAGGCCCTAAATGTTGTAACGAAATGAACAGATGATGATGAACTAAATATTAGTCCCTCAAAGTCAACCATAATGGCATTCACCAGAAGAAGGAAAGTAAATGAGCTTGGACCACTAAAACATCGAGATGATCTAATACAACTATTGGGCGAGGTAAAATATCTGGAATACTAGATCTCAAACTTACTTGGAACCAGTAGTTAAACAGAACCAAAAAAAGAGCAGAGACCACACTCATGCTGGCCAGGCGCACCCATGGGAAAACATGGAGACTAAGGCCAAGCATGATGTACCGGACATGTATCATGGTGGTTAGACCCATGATCACAGATGCATCCTTTGTATGGTGGCCAAAGATGTTGCAGCGCACTGCTGCCGCCGAAATAAGCAAAGTACAAAGACTTGCCTGTCTGGCGGTAACATGAGCGACGAAAATAACACCAACAGCAGCAATGGAGGTCCTTCTAAACCTTCCCCCCCTTCACCTGGTGGTAATGAGGGAGGGGCGATGGGACACTTCAGTGATAAATATGCAGCACTGGGACACAATCGAATTAGGAACCTAGTGGGAGTGATATCTCTGATGAGAATAGACCACATTATCCCTAAATACACCGTTAACAGGAATTTCGAAATAAAAATAGGAGATCGAAGTGAATGATCACTAACCCACAACAGCACCAGACCACGAGACCTGGTCTGGTATACAGACGGATCAAGGACCAGGCGGCTCTAGGGGAACTGTTAAACTCCAAGGTGACGTCCAAGCTGGTGTGGGAATGCCAAGAAGAACTAGCGGACCACAATAAGGTAACCCTTCAATGGGTGCTGAGACACACAGGAATCGAAGGCAACGAGAAAGCTGGCGAGCTAGCCAGAAATTGTCAGCTCCGTATATTGGCCCAGAACCAGCCCTGGGAGTGCCTAAAACCACAGTACGGGGCCAAATAAGGGACTGGGTCAAGAATCAGCACAGAAAATACTGGGACAAAACAACCGGGGAACAACATGGAAAAACCTTTATCAAAGGACCATCCAGGAAGAAGGTTATCATAAAGTAAATGGGAGAATATCACAATAAGCACAAGAGGCTGCAGTGATTCCGGAAAGGAAAGTTAAACGGCTCCCGAGCAAAAAAAATTGATTTTGTTATACTAATTTGAATGTTACTAATATTTAATTCAAAGTGAATTTGATTATTTATTGTAATTTCCATATTTTTACAATTCTGCGTCCATCCTTTCAGGGCTCAGTCTAAATATGTATTAAATATTAATTATCATAAAAACATACGACAAAATAGAAGCTATTACCTCTTAAACATAATTTAAAGTGATCTCAAATTATTTCTAATGGCATTTATCTATGCACGTTACATCTCTCACCACACTGGTAATAACCGAGCTAAGAACTCATCTCTTCTAACATTCCATCAATGAATGAAACACGAAGGAGCTTATTATAATTTCGAAATTAAAAAAGAAGGCCACAAAATACTATTTAGAACGCTGCGGTATGCGCTTATGTCTGCTACTGTATGCTCACAGGTATCATCTTAATAATATCCATTTTTTCCTTGAGACTTTTTATGAATGAGGTGTGGTCAACCAGTCAGCTTTTATCGTAGAGAATCCAATCTTCTTTTATGATTGTTCGGATTATGTATACAGGGTGAAAATATGAAGGTAAAGGCGTTATCTAATATTACTGTCTACATTACTTTACATCTACCCAATTCAATATCATCATAAATCTGATATTCTTAAAAGTTATTCAACTTTTTTTTTTAATTTCTGTAATATATTTAAATTCAGATTGTGATAACAATTGTCAGATGGTAACTCTCATTTCAATGTTACTGAACAACAAAAATCTCAAAATCAAAAGTTCAATAAATTGGTCAAAGAGTTGTTTATTCTAGTTTTTTATTATTATTAGTGAATGTCTTAATTAAGTTTTTTTTATTATTTTTTTTATATTTATCTGTTTATCAATTATCTTTAATTTTCGCCGTTTTAAATTGTTATTTACCATTTTTTTTTGTTACAGGTATGATTTTGTTCTGATGTCCTTACCTGCAGTAAGTACCACTACATTCTATATATTTAATTATCAATTACTTTTCCAATACTTAACGAATTAAATTAAATTTGCGCCTACGAGATCGCCGTTTATCTGCCTCTGTAACGGTCCATGCCTCAGAGGCAGGAAAAAAGGCAATACTAATGCTTTAGTAAACCTGATCTACATACTTGTGCTCTCCGTCGAATCCTTACAGTTGCCAGTACTGTCAGCAAATGATCCAAAGTACACCATCCTATTTACTTACTATTTTCCTATCCTCAAAGTGTTAGCGTAGATTTCATTTCCTCCTCGCTATTATTATTTTTTCATTCCGACTTTTAGAATACTAGACAATATGTATTTTGTACCAATGAAGAGTAGCAGGTCAGTATGTGCGTTTTGTGTAAAGAATTTTATCGGCAAAAAGTTCGCTTAACTATGCTATGCGCCAGGGTGTTTAAAGTGTGTTTTAACCGCCTTCCATATCACCTCAATGACCCTCTTAAGTCTAGAAGATCTAAATTTGTCCGAACCACTTCTTGGGGAAAATTTCCTATGAAAAATTTTTTCGCTGTGTGGGGCTCGAACCCACTTCGCTAGGTACGCTCAGAGTGCAAGCTAGACGCGCTAACACACTGGGATGCCGACCCCATAATAAATTTCCCCAGTCCCAAGGAACAATTTTTGGTTTCTTGAATTGCTACAACGGTGCTATAAAACTATGTATAAACTGCATTGAAGGACCTATTTTGCTGTAATAATTAAATAAAACTTAATTGTCATTTGCCGTCCTCATTAAACTTTTTATTCTAACAAGCTAAAAATGTACTCTTTGCCAATTTACTGAGCTTTTTATATAATTGTTACACACTCTATAGGATACTCTTCGCAGTTTTCTTGTAAATATTGTTAGTTTTTGGACATCCTAAATTTTGTGATACCAACTTTGTTGTAAAAAAAAATATATGAAAAAAAAATTGAAAAAAAAACTTCCAACCTGTGTGGGATTCGAACACACGATCTTTGAATGGCAAGGCAAAACTTTAGCCACTGGACCATCACAAATTGCTACGAATGTTGAATATCTGTGATATATATCTTTCGAGAGTCATATTTCAACTCATTAGATATATTGTTATGAAATACATATTAGTAAAATGCATAAACAAAAAAAATATATTATATATAAAATATATATAAATATATTATATTATATACAAGCGACAAAAGTTAAGAACATATATTTTTTTAAAATTAAATGATTAAAAGCTTTCTTATTTACTGATTGATTTTCTTCAAAAACAATAGCTAACACTAACTTACTTTCCAAATTTCAATACAGTCGGACTCTTCTTTCTTAAGTTATCGTGCTTACAAGAAACGTGATGGACGGACGGACAGAAGGACATTTTGAAAGTTACGGTTTTGGAAATGTGCCCATCAGATGCAATATACTCTTCGTTTTTGCGAAGAGTATAATAATGGTAATGGCCTAGAACATTTTACTCTAGATGAAATCCATTTAGTTTTTTGTAGATTATCACCATTGTTTCCTTCCATACATAAGTGCAAATAGAGTGAAGATCACATGGATTTAATAAGGCTATAATAAAGCTGTAATAAAACCTTTGAGATTTAAAAGAAACACCATCAAGACGAATCCGTTTGAAAATTTTAGATTTAATCTATAAATTTTCATCTTCTACTAATCATTTTCACGCAGCTCCAGTTCTGTTTGACGTACATCTATTTCGTACCAAATTTTCGCTAAAATTTGTAACCACAACAAAGTTTGTAGGATTTGTAGGTTTGTACCCAAAAGGTGTCAAATTTAATAATAAATTGGATAGGTTTTATGGCAGGTAATTTAAATTTGAACGCCTTAAAACTTACCTTATAAGAGTAGGTACCTATTCTTGAAGTCTAAAATATCTTAATTACAACATCAATAAAGCAGAAGACTATTTTGTAACCCATACGAAACTTTCTTAAAACCCCCCCGAAGTTCAAACGACTTTTAAATAGTTCCTTGTGGTTTTATTGTACAATTTTATGCTTAACCAAAGTCAATGTGTATTTGCTTAAATAATGTTTATTATTCATCGCCAATAGAACTGTGATTGGCGTTGCTCCATTTGAGTTGTTCTTTTAAATTCTTTTTATCTAGATTCGATATGTGAGTTCACAGAGACAGTGTTTGTTAGTTCATCAATACACTTCTGATTAACTTTGCTTTATGTAATCATTTTAAAACCCTGTTTATCTAGAACTAGATTCGATATGAGTGTTCAAAGTGCCTAAATCATTAAATTTTGTGATTATTGTGATTGACTTTGTTCTGTGTGCGTTTTCCGTACTACCTATTCGTACGTGCCTATTCACCGGTCAGGTCTCAATACATAGTTATTTGTATAATCTTTAGTGTTATATTATTGGTGACTTTGTTTTTATGATCTTTATGGATAAGAATTAGCGGTGTTCTAGGCTTGTATGACTTATTTCTTGGTAAGACTAAAATCTAATGTACTCGCCAACGACCCTGGATGGATATCATAAACAAAAGTGGCCCTAAGTTTGAATCCTGAGGCATCCTGATGTTGTGAAGTAAGTATTTGACTTAAAATTATTATATTGAACATATCGTCTTCGATTTTCCAAATATGACACAAAAAATTTTAATAGTAAACTACTGAAACCAATATAATTTATTTTTTTGATTAATAATTTGTGGCCTATACGATCAGAGGCTTTTGAAAAATCAGTATACACTACGTCAACCTGATCTCTGTTATCCAATGATTCAGAGACAAACTGGATTAACAGGCCAAGTTCGTTACTGTAGATCGTTTCTTCATAATAGTGCAGGGGCTGGAAGTAGTTGAGTATGCAAAATGTGAGGACCGGCAAATATGTTTTTATACCTAAGACCCTAAATAATGGAAAAACCCATCTTCCCGGCAGCTGCGGTGGTCCCTTCTAGTCCCAAGCCGTCCCCCTTAAAGCGTTTTTTATTAAGAAACGTAAAAAATGTCGTTAGAAGTGATAAATTTGAAAAAAAAAAAGACCGAACGAGTTATCGTGTTTATTTCGTGGTTCTTTAACAAAATCAAAAACGTGGCTCAGTATTAAAAATGCAGCAGCTACAAGAAAGGACAATACTAGTGAAAAGTTTGAAAAGCTGTATAATCCAGAGTCCACAACAGAAGGGTTTTCATGTTGTTTATCTAGCTATATAAGTGAGGAGAAAATAAGGTGGCGAGAAAATTTACAAAAAATACAAAATACTAGTATCGTATGAAATATTAGACTACTGCAAGTATCTCTTTGACAAAGACGGATTTTACAGGAAATCACCAAAATTACAACTGACCCTTGATATTCAAAACAATCATATCTGTGGTACGAACTCTCAGCAAGACAGTATAGATTTAAATACTCAAAAAATTTTTATGGTTGATGGCATGGCACTTGTTCATCAAATTCAGTTAAAAAAGTTCAATACTTTCGGTGATTTTGCCGAGGCGTTTTTCAAAAGTATCATGCTAATTTTTACTCAGTCTGATGTGAAGAGAATAGATTTAATATTCGATGGATATGATGACATCTGAATAAAATTTTTAGCGTCAAAATTTCGGAGTAAAGGCCACATTATTAAAAATATCATAATTTCAAATCATTCAACAAAAATTCCTACTGATTGTAAAGCTTTCTTTTCAATCACTAATAGACCACAAGCCCCTGCTAAATTTTTAGGGGGTGATATGATACCGCTTGAAAAGGTAATTTTTGTAGTTCTACAGAAATAAATCACTTTAGCCCTATGCCGTACATTTTAGGTGGGACATGGGAAAGCTGCGGAAAAGTGAAAATCGTAACCCACGGGGGTTGCATTTTTTCAAACGATCCTGTACGGCTTACGTTTATTTGGACTGTATTTATATCTGTGACTCTTAAAAAGAGAATGCCGTACAGAAATAATGAGACAGAAGTACAGGAATAATTTTCGTTTTCCGAAAAGTGACCTCTATGTACTAAGGTGATACGATACCGTACGGCTTTTATGAAATTAGATTTTTATATTGACAAGGATGAACTTTTTTGCTATGCCGTACAAATCGCTAACGCGAGATCAACCCCCTTCCTAGACCTCTATTAAGGGTGGTGATTTGATACCACATAAAGCTTGATTATTTTAATACCTACTATTTTATATAATAATAATTTTTATCACCATGCCGTACATTTTAGTTGGTACATGTGTCTGGAAAATTGAATTTTCCATCCCAGAGTGAGCTTTTCTGAATAAAAAAGCATTGTAAAAGTTTATTAAATTCTAGCAATATTTGATATTGTAATTATTCGAAACCAATAATTCAAAATTAATGGACCTGAAACGCAAGAAGATTTTCCAAAAATTTTCCGCTGTATTATGTCGGAACAGTGCGTAAATAAATTATACTTTATAAAAATGAATATCTATCAAAAGATGTAATAGAAAAGCTGAAAAATATTATTTTCTATTAGCCGGAGAGCGAGACAGTGGCAGATCTAAGGTAAAACGCTCAGGTGGCAAACGCTTTGAAGGGCCCATTTTTTCGGATGATAACCTATATATAATCTACAGTATAGGGGCCCTGAGGTGGCATTTGCTCATTTGCCGCCCGGTTAGATCCGCCACTGGAGCGAGCCCCAAATTCGACACATACTATAAAACTCTTGAACATACGAAAACAAACAGTTGATTCTTATGTAAAAACACCTCACAAAACATATTTTTGTAATTTGTACACATTTTTTATAATTAATTACGTTACATTGTATTTTAAAGTTTAAAAGTATATACCAATTTCTTACTTTACTTCAAAAAAAATTCGTCTCTGAAAAATATATTTGGTTCTGATATTTCATTGTGGCCCATCTAAAATGTACGGCATTGTTTATCAACTTTTGCTATTTTCAATAATATTTTGTAAACGCCGTACGGTATCTAATGATCATTAAGGGTCGTATAAATCGCATGAATAACGTAATCTAGTGTCTAAAATCCGAACAATGAAAATGTACGGCATGGACACATTTGTATTATTTTATAGTTAAGGAAAGGAAAAACGATGTAAAGTTGAAAATATATCCATTGTATTAAAAAATAGAGGTTTTTAAATTTGCATAATTTTTAAAAAATTTCACTTGTTTTGAAATTTTCTAATTTTATTATTGTCCATTGTTTTTTGTACGGCTACTAATTAAAATAAAAATTCTAACCTATATTAATCCATAAAATAAATAGCCGTACAGTATCAAATAAACTTACCCTAGAAAACGTGAGTTTTTCCCTTTATCGGGGGTTATTTACATTGATAGTACCCATTCTTTTTAGACGGGTCATTTTTTTAAAGATTTTAAATGTCGCATAATATTTTGGAATTGATGCCGTACGGGATCAAATCACCACCCTTAATTCCAATTCTGTGGCCACCCTGGTCACCAGACCTAAATTCTTTAGATTTTTTTGCTGGGGAAGCATGAAGGAAAAGGTGTACTTCCGACCTGTTCAATCCTTAATGAATTGCATGAGCGCATCGGAGTAGCCGCTGAAGAAATCAGCCGATACGGCTATTCACGCCATTTAAAACGTTTATTTAAAGGTGCAGAGCCTGCATCGGGGCTAGAGGAGAGCAATTCGAACATTTATTATAAGTTGTTTGACTATTTCTTTTTAATAATGTTTAATAAATGTAGGTGAAATTGTTTTTTGTTTTATTTCGATCTTTCTTGGTCCTCTTACCTTAGAATTTTTAAACATTTTAGAATATATTCTCGATAACACACAGCAGATGCACTGGCATTGCCTCGATATTCGCCGTAAATAGTATGCATATTAGTATACTCACGTTGTGTATACTGTATACGAGGCATTGTTGTGCTCAACAAGTTCCAAGAAGTCCGGAGAAATACTAATTCGTCATTATCGACAAACAAAGTCTGAATCGGTAACACTAGACGTACAAAATGACGTCACATGCAATTAAAAACAAGGCTTACTTGTTACACATTTTAAATTGATAAATGTAGCCCCTCCACTATTCGAACAGCTATTTTTTTTTTTCTAAGAAGAAGAATCAGAGTTTTTAAACATTTTAGAATATAATAATAAGTGGGCAAGTTTTTAAGATAAGTAGCAAGTTTCACTTAGCACTTTTCTTTACACCATCAAAGGTCAAAGTCAGCAGACGGAATCTTGGTGAACCGAAATTTGAGAAATACATTTTTTTTTGAGAATACTGTCGTCGTTATCTAAAAACTCCTATACACGTCTAATAGCACAACTGGGCTAGAATAACCATAAAAAAACAGAATTAAAAAAATCCTTACTTTGTGGCAGTGGCATGCAAAATACTATTCTAGAGTAGACATTTTCAAAATTTCAAAAAGTGCCCACATCTCGAAAACCGTAGGGTTTTCAGTAAGGTCAAGTTGTGGTATTCTGATAGGTTATGGCCTGGCCTATTACCATTTTCAGGATTATCCATTATTTACGAGACATGCGTTATACACCGGTTCCATATCTACACCTAACAATATTCAAATCTCAAACAGAATTTGACCATACTGCAAGCTCAATCATTATAATATAATAAAATTATTATTATAATATAATAAAATAAAAGTCCTTCATTGTCGTATCACCTTGTATAGAAACACTTACAAATTGTTTGATAGAAAGTGTAATTGGATTAAGTAAAGATCGCCAGCGAAAAAAACTTACATAGACTTAGACGACCGCTAATGTCCCCTTCAGTTGACTTTTCCTCCGTAATTATAGTGTTCCAACGAAATTCTCCCCCCCTACCCACTCTAAATAAACGTATTACATTTATTAAAACGTGGGAATCTGGTTGAATTTTTAATTGCTTATTACGATTGGAAGCAATCACTGTAATTGCCTCTGCACCAAGTTGTTATTAAATGTTTTTTTAATATTTTTTGAGCGCTAATTACAACAACATTCGTCTTACATGCGGGAGATCGGGAACTATAATTACAGGAATTTTTTAAGTAATTAATTAATGGGTTCATTTGAATGAGATAGGATTTATGGTCGGGGTAAGAGTATTTGTAACAATTAAACATGCCCGTTTATAATTAATAGATACATTATTCTTGTAATTAAGTTTTATTGCTAAGTAATACTTGATTGAGTTATAGATTGTGTATGTCGATAATGATGCTTTAATAGCCTTAGTTGGGATTTAAGATGCAATCGATAATGTTCAATGTTATGTTTTATGTTTATGGAAGTCCTTATGCAATGCTTTACAGAATTGGATTCTTAAAGAACGTTATTATATATTTTCTCTTTGTCCTTACTTAGATTTTAAACTACATATGTGCTTTTTTGCAATTCATTATTTTTTATTTATTTGTTTTCATCATGATTAGATAATATTATTTAGGTATTAAGCAAATCACAAATTACACACTTTTTTATTTATTATGAAATTACCTACTTTCAGTATATTGTTGCCCTAATCTGGGCACGCTAATATACTAGTTAGGTAAATAGTTTAAAACACTCATTATTGGAGAACCAATCAAAACAACTCTTCTAGCTAATACTGACGAAGTATTGAATTACATGATAGGATTCTTAGCATTTTAAAGCAAAAAAATATATTAAAAATGCTTAAATCATTTATTTAAATTCAGTTTGCTTAATACCTAAATAATATTCTGTATATACAGGGTGTCTCACCAGGAACTGCATCGATCGATATAGGGAAAAGTACGCACCAGAAAATTTAGAAAATTTAGGGAGCTACTAATGGCAGTGTAGGCAATCCAACTAAAATAATTACAAGCACTGGCACTTCCGGTTATACCGGAAGTCGATATCAACTTGCCTATTTTAAATGGAACACCATATATATTTTAATATTTTCGAAAATAGCATAAAATTCTGAGTCAAAAACATGCCTAAACCGAGCCGTTTCAGAGATGTGACATTTAAAGAAAAATTTGACAGGTGTCATAATTTACAATATCCTTTATAACATTCTTCGTGTAAAAGATACTCACTTGCTTTTTGGCATGTAAAAAGAACACGAGGAGAGCTGCAATCTACAATTCAATTACATTCAATAATAGTACACCAAGTGTTCCATTTTTGACGATGTTACATTTTGTAAACTTCAAACCGCGAAAACTTGTTTAGATTAAATGGAACACACTATATTTTTTTACAATAAGTTATGTATAATTTAATAATTACATATATTCTTTTAATCAAGAACTTTTTAACTTAAAACTTACTAATAAACAAATAATTGAGTGTAACACGTATTTAAGTAAACGCAACTTTCTTAAAAACAATCGTACGCTTAACAATGGTGGCAAGTATCTAATTACTTCCACATCCAGTGGAAGTATAGTAACGACAAAAAAAATTTAAAAAATTTTTATTGTTCAAATATGCTTAAAATGTCATGAAACGTCGAGATTTTAAGTTTGAGCGAAAAAAAAATTTTTGTCTGTCTGTCGGTCTGTCTGTCTGTCGGTCTGTCTGTCTGTCTGTCTGTCGGTCTGTCTGTCTGTCGGTCTGTCTGTCTGTCGGTCTGTCTGTCTGTTGGTCTGTCTGTCTGTAACTTTTTTTTGTGCGCACGTTTACTCTGGAACCGTTTACGATATTGACTTGAAATTTGGTACACGTATGTACTTTAACGAGATCTGGAACTAGATTATATTTTCATGTTGTTCCGACGAAGAGTTGGGGGGTAAATTGGGGTAAATTTGTTTTAAATGGGTAAATCAAGCAGGTAAGAGTCCATAAAATTGGTATTTAGTATACACAAGAGAAGCTAAGGTCTCAAAAAAAATTTTAGCATTAGCCACCCCCATTACCACCCCCACCCCCTTATTAAGGGGATGAAAAAAAAATGTGATTTAGTGTATGTACAAGAACCAGAAACCTCAAAATATTTCTTTACTTCATCCACATCCACTACCCACTACCACCCCCCTATCACCACCCCCACCCCACTACCGATGTGGGGTATCGTTTCTTAGGTTTTCGGGGTAGAGGATTTCAAATATTATATTATTAAAGTTCCATAAACAATTATTTCCACATACAAAGTTTTTTCGTTGTGAGTGACTTGGATAGGGAATGTGGATGTGGAAGTAGTGATTCCTTGGGCAGCGGTTTTTTAAAAAACATAAGTGAATTGATACAGAATCAACGAACAAACAATATGTCTTCAAACTCGCCAAACGGGACCTCAGAACATGCAGCATACATAAATTATACAAATTTAATAGAAATATGTACTTCGCAAGCTAGTAATGAATATGCCGCCCTAGAGAAGTCCGCATCTTGCAGCACACCGAAAAACCACGAGGATAGCGTAATTGACTTGACTCGTAGCAACCTAGAAAAACAACAGTTTTTTCGGAAATAATTTAATTCTTAGTCATATTAATGTTCAAGGACTTATCAGTAAAATAAACTTATTAGAGGTGTTTTTAATCAACGAAAATATAGATATCATGTATATCAGAGCATTGGATGGTTAACAACGATATAAACTGTTTACATTTTGAGAACTACGAAATTGTAACTTACTTTTCGAGATCAAATCATATTAGAGGTGGTTCTATGATCATGCCAAAGAATTATATCGATATTGATCCAATTAACTCAATTAAATATTTATCTGATGAATGTAATGTAGAATTGTGTGGTGTTATGTATCAGGCTAAGAGCAAAAAATATATAATAATTACAGTATACCGTCCCCCGAATGGCGTTAAAAAATTTTTTTACAAATCTAACTCTGGCCCTAAATATTGCGCTAACGAAAGCAGACTATTTAATATTGCGGAGATATGAATATTGATTCGAGTAAGGGCTCTATAGACTCAAAAATTCTTTCTGATATATTTCAATCCTTTGAATTACATGTAACAAATGAACCTACTAGAGTATTTACCTATGCCACTGGGTTGACCACTTCGAGTGTAATAGATTATTTAGTTACTAATATGCCTAAATCGGCCTATAACTGTAAGTTAACAAATCCCAACATAGCCGACCATTTATCACATGTTTTTAACTTTCGTATTTCTGCTAAAATTGTTAATATTACAAGAAATGTTAATATGAAAAAACGAGATCTTTGTGATAATAATATGCAAAATTTAATAAACAGCTTAACATTAGAAAACTGGGATGATATAATCGAGCATGACATAAATAAGTCATTTATTAATTTCATCAATCATATCACCTGGCATCTGGATGTCTCTTATCCTTTAAAATTATATAACACAAATAATAATAGAAGTAATCGTAAAAGCTGGCTTACCAATGATATTATTCAAGAGGGAATTGAACTAAAAAACCTTTATTGGGTAATTAATAATGTAGACTGTCATAATGCTAAAGTACTATATAAAAACAAATAACGAATATATAATAAAAATATTAAAGATGCAAAAATTAATTATTATCAATACAAAATAGACCAGTCAACTAATAAAACTAGGGAAACGTGGAATATAGTAAATCATAAGTTAGGTAGAAATAATCACAGGAAAAATGATATAAAATTATATTCGAAAAATACAATCATTACTGATCCAAATGACCTCACAAATACTTTTGGCTCACATTTTTCTCTGGCGGTTCATATAAAATTACGTACCCATTTTGTACAAAATCTATCCTTGCCATGTACACTTCCTGATATTAATCCGCACACTTTCTTTTTCAGTCCGGTCTCTGAATTACAGTTAATAAACACATTTAATAATCTCAAAAACAAAACTTCTTCTGGTAATGATGGTTTTAGCTTCCAACTGCTAAAAAGAATTAAAGATTTTATCATACTACCCCTAAGGCATTTGATAAATAACTCAATTGAGAGTGGTTCTTTTCCAAATATTTTAAAAATTTCGCACGTAGTTCCATTATTAAAATCGGGTGATCCCTTAGATATAGATAATTATAGACTCATAACTTTAGTTAGTTCTCTGTCTAAAATAATGGAAAAGGTAATTTACGATCAATTATCGGTATTTATTGAAAAATGCCATATTCTTACGTCATATCAACATGGCTTCAGGAGTGGTAAATCAGTAGAGAGTGCTAGCGTCCAGTTACTAGATACGATTTATAATAATTTTGATAATGTTACAATTCGACTTATCCAAGGCGTTTGATACCTTGGATGTGGATTTTATTACATCCAAACTCTTCAACCTTGGTATACGGGGAAATATTCTGGAGTGGATTCATTCATACTTAGTAGACCGTAAAATAATTGTGAGGATTGGTAACCACTTCTCAGAAGAATTTAATGTATGCCGAGGAGTCCCCCAGGGGTCAGTACTAGGGCCCTTACTTTTTATATTATATGTCAACGATCTACCACATCATATAAAAAGTGGGTCAGTGACTATGTTTGCTGACGATAGCACTATAACTGTGGCAGACTAAAATATTGATAGCCTCCATAAAAAGTTAATAATGTTCTAGATGAATTTTCTGCTTGGTGTGACCGTAATAAACTTATACTAAATTCGTCCAAAACAACTTTCATAAATTTTTACAATAGGAAACCCTGTATTATACAAAATTTTACATTTTGCTTCAAAAGTAAATTCTTAGGCGTTGTTCTGGACGCAGATCTATCCTGGAAATTCCAAATTGATATAGTATGCAAGAAATTAAACCAGGCTTATTTTGCAGTTATACAACTAAAAAATATCTTTGATCTTAAGGCAGTACTAAATACTTATTATTCACTTACATACTCGCATATAAGTTTTAGTATATTATATCGGGGTATGGCCACTGAAAGAGACAGAGTTTTTATTTGCCAAAAAAAACTCATACGTTTAATATTTAACTTAAAACCAGGGGAAAGCTGCAAACACAGTTTCAAGTCAAATAAATTACTTACAACTCCATCAATTTTTATTTATAAATGCTTATGTTTCGTAAAAAAAAACTTACACCTTTTTGATAAAGTTTCATCTCGTCATAATTATATCACGAGAAGCAGTGACCTCCTAATACCATCGCATAATTCTACATTATTTGAAAAATCACCATTCTACTGGTGTATTAAATTGTATAATTCTTTACCTCTTGATTTAAAAATTATTAACAATTTTAATTCATACAAACTTAAAGTTAAAAATATGTTAACAGACGGTGCATTTTATAGCGTTGATGCCTTCCTTAATAGATAAATTTATGTTTATTGGTGTTATTCTTTATATTTTGTGTACTTGTACTTTTAGGTTTTACATATATGTAGACTATTTACAATGCGCATAGGTATATTTATACGTTTATCTATTTATTCAATTTTTTTTCCTCAATGCATTATTGGTACTTACATTATTGTCGTATTAAATACATATTTTTGTAAAATTGACTTATCCTATATCATGTATAATGATCTAAAGGATTAATAAAGTATTATTATTATTAGTATTATTATTATTATTATGTAAAATTAAATTCCTTATTTTCTGATATAAGCATTGTGGGGATTTAAGTTACAACTTTTTGAAATATTTGCGATTTTCTTAGAAATTCAAGAAATGTTAGTAAAAATTTTATCAAATTAGCCATGATTAGAAACAGTCGGTAATGTCATCATTCTCTTATGTCAAAAAATGCCACCGCGTTTAAATTACACCCACGAAGACTTTTCGAATTTGTTTATTACTTATGGAGAATGTGATAAAGTAATATCAAGAACTTGTAGTACATTTATTACTAGATATCCACAAAAACGGAAAATAATACTAAACACTGTAACATGTTACATGTTAATTGGATTGAAGACCTAAAAAAACAAAGACAAAAATATTAACTGTACATATTAGCAGAAGAAGAAATCTTTTTAACTTATATTTAAATTTTCTTGATAAAATTCTAATGTCACCACTCTATCGTTTCTTATGGCGCAGTAAACACTAAACTGCCAACTTTCTTGAAAATTTCGCTCCCTAAACACATGAGGATTCGAGTCACTCCAATAATGCGAATTGCGTCGATCAAAAAATCCGTTTTTGGTAAATTTAGTTTCATCTGACCATATAATATTTCCCGAATAAGAATCGTCACCTACAGACCTTATTAGAATAAATTCACAAAAATTATCTCTTAGGAAATCTATTTCTTTTAATCGTTGAACCATTTGGAAAGAAAACGGGTGAAATTTATATTTAATTAAGATTCTAACTATTATATTAGTATTATGCTTAAATTTTCACTCAAACCAGACAGTTGTCTTAAATTGCATATAATAAATGTAAGACTCTGGAGCACTTCTTTGTTTTCACGTATTTTTGTGGCCTGTGCATCCCTTTGCTGTAAGGCACGTCTAACAGCATTACGCCAGTTGTCACGAAGCTTTGGACTGAATTCAACAAAATTGAGGACATTTAAAAAAATTCGACCATATTAAAAAAAGTTATTCGACATTTTTTCATTTTCTTGTGCAACATGTCATTGTTTCCCAATAACAAGATTTATCTTCTTTTTAGTTTTGCTAAACTCTTTGAGATAATGTAATTCACCTTTCTACAGTTGGTGTTTTAATATATCCTCCTTAACATGGCTTTTATATTCACACTTCGTGTTCAAAATTTCAACAATTTGTTTCTCAAGAAAGCAAATAAATAAAAAATAATTAATTGTAAAAATAAATCAAGAATAGGCTTGTAAATAATGAATAAATGTTTCTATACTCTACTGATGAGAACTAACGAGTTCGGAAAAAACGTGTACAACTTTTCTAGAGTTGAAATAGAATGTAAGGTTCAATAATTGTTGTGAATGACTGAATTTCAATAAATGGTTTAAGTATTTTCAATATATTATATGCCTTAAAATGCCAGGAATCCTCTCGTGTAATTCAATACTTCGCCAGTATTAGCTAGAAGAGTAGTTGTTTTGATTGCTTCTCCAATAATGAGTGTCTTAAAGTGTTTTCCTAAGTAGTATATTAACGTGACCCGATTAAGGTACTAATATACAGGAAGTTGATAATTTCGTATTAAATAAAAATATGTGAATTACTGAATTTAAATAAATGATTTAAGTATTTTCAATATATTTGTTTTTTTTAATGCTAAGAATCCTATCATGTAATTCAATACTTCGTCAGTATTAGCCAGAAGAGTAGTTGTTTTGATTGGTTCTCCAATAATGAGTGTTTTAAAGTATTTACCTAACTAGTGTATTAGCGTGCCCAGATTAGGACAACGATATACAGAGAGTAGGTATTTTCATTATAAATAAAAAAGTGTGTAAGTTGTGATTGAGAATACCTAAATAATATTCTCTAATCATGGAAGCAAATACATAAAAAATAATTAATTGTAAAAATAAACTTAATAACGTGGAAAATCTAAATGAAAGCTTTGACAGAAAAAGATCACACAGGATATTATTGAAAATTTACTGCCCGAAATTGTATTTCGTATTGGCATTACAGCGTACTTGACGGGTAGCAATTTAAACATTTAATCTAAATGCTTAAATAATTGTTAAAATGCCTCATTGCAATTTTTTAATAATAAAGACAAAAATATATTCTTTTGATTGATATCTTTGCTCAGTAACATTTGAATTAAATTTAGTTACCTTCTAAAACTCACTGAGATATTTCCCATCTTGCGACGGTCCGTCTCAAATTTTAATCACGGTGAAACATAAATATTCATTGCAGCGAAAAAAATGACAGTAGATGTGTCAGTTCCCGCCTCCTGTCTGCACCCTGCTGGCCTCCATCTCATTCTTCGGTTAGAAGTAATAAGGACCAGTGCAGGTATACCATCCCGTACGGATATATTATTATACCCCGTGTTGCCAGTGTTTACAAAACTTAGGGAAATCTGCAATAAACTGATTCTGCAAATATGTAAACAGATATTTTATTTAGTAGAAACTGAAAAAAAACAATGCACTATTATAAAGGAGAAAAGTAAATCACTGGTCTGATGTCTACACATCAGAAAATTTAAATGAAGCCACAGAACTATTCGTCAATAAATTAAAAGAGTACATTAATGAGTCAACAAAAATTATAAAATTTAAAAATAAGGAACAAAAAAGAAAATCCTGGATTACCAAAGGTTTAATAACGTCAGTAAATAAAAAAAATGACCTTTACAAAAAAATGAAAGCCAATCCTTCCATAGAAAACATAAACGAGTTTAAAAAATTCAGGAATAAGTTGGCTGAGCTAATTAAAAAAGCAAAAATAAATTTCTATCAAAAAGTCATCGACTCAAACAAAAACAATTCAGCCAATCTATGGAAATGTATAAAGGATATGTCTTGTGAAAACACGCAACATAATGATATCAACGAAATACAAGTAAATGATGTTTTGATAAAGGATAAAAAAGAGATTGCAAATACCTTTTGCAATTATTTTACAGGCATAGGTAAAAAACTAGCTGAAAAAATAAAAACTAACAAAAACTTAAAAACAAGACCAAACTCTCACCAACCAAATTCGTTTTTTCTCTCTGAAACAGATGAAAGTGAAATTATAGAAATTATACAAAGCCTAAAAAATAAAAAAGCTCCTGGTTTGGATAGTATAAGATCTGAAACGCTAAAGTGGATTGCCAGTGAAATAGCCGAACCGCTAACCCATCTTATTAACAGATCATTTTCAACTGGAAAATGTCCCGCTATTTTTAAGGCGGCGGTAATTAAACCACTTTATAAAAAAGGAAATAAGTTAGACGTGGGTAACTATAGGCCTATTTCTTTGATCTCAAACTTGGCAAAAATTTTTGAAAAAATATTAAAAGTCAGAATTGAAACTTATCTAAAAAAATACAATATTTTGTCTGATAAACAATTTGGTTTCAGGGAAAAAAAATCGACACAAGATGCAATGATTCAGTTGGTATCAAAAATAAATAAATCCATAGATAAAAAAGGACCTTCTATATGTATATTTGTCGATCTCTCAAAAGCCTTCGACACAGTTAGTCACACTAAACTTCTGGAAACATTTGAAAGTATAGGTTTCAGAGGAACACCATATGAACTAATGCGAAGTTACCTAACAGATAGACCGCAATGTACCAATATCAACGGTATACTCAGCAGCACGCAAATAGTTAAATATGGAGTTCCACAAGGCACCATACTGGGACCTATACTTTTTAATATATACCTAAATGATCTATTTAATATTAAGGTGGAGGGTGATATAACAAGTTTTGCTGATGACACCGCAATATTTTATAGTGCCTTGAACTGGAACGTCTTAAGACGAACAATAGAAAATGATCTACCAAAAATTTTTTCGTGGTTCAATGATCATCTGTTGACAGTTAACTACAGCAAGACTTGTTACGTTCCTTTCTCATCCTACAGCAAGCATTTACCAGCCTATGACAAAATATTTCTCAAAGTCAATGATGTGGACGTAGAAATTTCCTCTACCCTTAATGTTAAGTACCTGGGCATATACATAGACAGTAATCTAAGATGTAACATTCATATAAATTATGTAGTAAAAAAATTAAGAACGATGCTCTACAAATTTAAGCAGTTATCCCAGCTACTGCAAGTGGAACAGATGAAGACTCTGTATCATGCTCTTGTAGAATCCCACCTAAACTATGGACTTATTGCTTGGGGAGGGGCCACAAATACCCACCTAAAAAGTCTGCAAACAATACAAAAACAAATTTTAAAAATAATTTACAAAAAACACTGGACATACCCTTCCCATACTTTATTTGCAGACACGAAACTTTTCGATATGCGTCAACTATATTGTTTTGCAATTTTAATAAGACAACATAAGAATAAGCAAGAACTAGTAAACATTGAACATAACTACAATACTCGTCATAGAACAAATAACTCCTGTCTTGTTCCTAAAATGTAGAAAACAATGGCTCAACGTTGTTTTACTTACCTGGGGCCGAAAATTTACAATGCTCTTCCTCGTGAACTTAAATTGTTAAACTCTGAAAACATATATAAGAAGCAAATAAAAAGATGGATAAACAACACACCAAGATTACAAATTCATCAATTAATAGACCAGAAAAATACTTACCACCTGTAACATTCAGTTATGTTTTCTGTTATGATCTTACGCCACTGTATTTTATTTATTATCATTATTTTATTAATTATGTTTATTTTAATTAAAATATAATCATTCATTACTAATGTCAACTATTTCATAATATTAATTATTTAGTTTATGTATATATGTGTGTGCATATGTGTATGTGTATATGTGTGTGTGTATGTATGTGTATATATGTATATATGTATATATATATATATATATATATATATATATATATATATATATATATATATATATATATATATATATATATATATAGAGCGTGTAGTTCGGGGTCAAAGAAATGCTTCAAGTGGTGACTATGAGGACTTTTGTATATTTTGAGGTCAGTCCTCAAAGTAACAATTTTATAAAACCGTCTGTTTGAGAACATTGACCTCAAAATACACGAGTGATAAATAAATGTCATTTTCTGTTTATTATAAGGTACTGTCCCCAAATTGACTGTTTAATGAAAAAAAAACATTACTAGTGCAGTTTGGGGTCACTAATATACATGTAATTTTATATGAAATATGTGGTACAGATTTTTTTAAATATTCACTTGTTTAATTTCTAATTGGTGGTACGAATCTTAAAATTAAGATATATTTTACTTCCACATCCAGTGGAAGTATAGTAACGACAAAAAAATTTTTAAAAATTTTTACTGTTCAAATAGGCTTAAAATGTCATGAAACGTCGAGATCTTAAGTTTGAGCAAAAAAAAATTTCTGTCTGTCGGTCTGTCTAACTTTTTTTGTGCGCACGTTTACTCTGGAACCATTTAAGATATTGACTTGAAATTTGGTACCCACATGTACTTTAACGAGTTCTGGAACTAGATTATATTTTCATCTTGTTCCGTCCAAGGGTGGGGGGTAAATTGGGATAAATTTGGAGTAAATGGATAAATCAAGCAGGCAAGAGTTCATAAAATTGGTATTTAGTATATATAAGAGAAGCTAAGGTCTCAAAAAATTTTTGGCATTAGCCACCCCCATTATCACCCCCATCCCATTATTAAAGGGGATGAAAAAAAATGTGATTTAGTGTATGTACAAGAACCAGAAAACTCAAAATATTTTTTTACTTCATCCACCCCCACTACCACCCCCACGCTACTACCCATGTGGGGTATCGTTTTATGGGTTTTTGGGGTAGAGGATTTCAAATATTATATTATTAAAGTTTATGGAATTTATTTCCAAATACAAAGTTTTTTCGTTGTGAGTGACTTCGATAGAGAATCTGGATGCGGAAGTAGTGATTCCTTGGGCAGCGGTTTTTAAAAATGTCGAAGTTTCGATAAATTTATTATCTTCTTCAGAGCACAGTGTTTAAAATATTTAAAGTTTAAAATATAAATATAATATATCAAAAGAAATAATACAATTATGAATTAAAAACATCCAATTTTAAATGCTTATTATTCGCTAAAAAAAATTAATAAGGGCCACAAGTATATGTGTAGTTTTTGTTGAATTCACAAAAGGGGCTGCGTTTTTTCAATTTCAACTAGGAACTGAGATCACGGTAAAGCTAAAAATGTTCTGTTTCCCGATGTTTACCTTTCCTTATTTTACGTTCCATCCAAGGCACGTTCTACTTGTAAAATTACGTTCAGTCTTGTTAATTCATAAAATACAGGGTTTTTCATTTCCTATCCAAGTAAATAAACGCATGAAATTCAATATAAGCCAGTATACGTTTTGATACATTGTTTTACATATTTGACATTTTCGACACAGCTATTATTGTATCTAAAAAAAAACTGTTCAACACCGAGACGGTAGCTTAATGGACTAAGGCATATATGTAGCAAATCATGGCTGGTTCGCTTCGCTATCTAACCTCTCCAGAGTTAGATTCTCGGCTGCAGCAATTTTTTATTATTTTTTGATTAGCCAAATCCTTCTCCCCCTCTTCAATGAATGTCAGTTGGTACTATTTACGAAGCATATCCAAAGGCGGATCTGGACCTTGAGCTTTGAGGGGGGGGGGGGGGGGGGGGGGGGGGGTAACACAGCCGCGTGCTGAAAATAACAAAAATGTTTTTCCTCGAAAATTAAAATTGCTGAGCATAGCGGGGGGAGAAAATCACAAAAAAAAAATTACAACTAAATAGAGTATTTAGGTATTTAAAAATATAAAATAAAATAAAAAAATTATGCAATTTTAAAACGAAAGTTGATGGTTTATAGAATCTTGGGTGGAGGGGGGTAATTACCTCGTTAGCCCCCCATAAATCCGCGCTTCAGCATATCTAGCGTGTTGTATCAAGTGTTATCGTTAGCAAAAATTGCTTTCAGCCGCAAAAGAATTTTTTTTAATTTAATATACATATACAGTTTTAGTTGATTTTTGCCGCCTTCTTCTTTAGTCAGACGTTTTCGGAGGTTTGGGTTTCTAAAGTTCAGAACATTTATTGTTAAATGAGTCTCTTTAACTTGAAACAATTTTAAGCAGAATAATTACAGAAATTTTATTGATTTTAAACTCGTTAGTAAAATTGATGAATCCTGTTCATTAGGTATAGAAGTATACTCGTTTTAATTTAGAACTACAAGTAAAATGGATTTAAAAATAAAACAACTATACATTTAAATATGTATTTGTTTAGGTAATGTTATAGTATAAAAAATATTTTATTCATAAACTCATTACTACACTACACTTTCATAAAACAACTTTGCTTTTTTTTCAGAAAATTCGTTTATGGCATCATCATAATTTATTGAATTAGATTCTTCGCTCTCAATTGATAGTATAGCGAGGTTCGTGAGCCTCTCTTGTGCCATATTTGATCTTAAATAATTTGTTATGAGTTTTACTTTACTAAAACTTTTTTCACACCGAGCAAATGTTGTTGGTAAGGTTGCGTAGATCCTTAACTTTTGGAAAGGCATCCATTAAATCTCTACTGTGGATTAAGTTAAAGTAAATCAAGAGCGTTAATTTTTTTGAGATTATCTGTGATGTTTCTAGCTTAATCTCGAAAGACTAGACTCATTCGGTAAATTATGTTGCATATAAGCAATGTTGCCAAAATATTAATAATAGATGACGAGCTTGAATAGTAGATTTTAAAAACTAAATACGAAGTTTTTTATATCTCTACATTAATTAGTAAATCATTTGTTAAAGATTTACCAGTATATTATTCATTTACAAAAATCTGTTTTGCCGCCCCACAATAAATATGCCGCACGGGGCAAATGCCCCCCTTTTGACCCCCCCCCCCCCCCCCCTTATCCAGCACTGTCAAAATCACTTCCATTATGATTCAGACTGATATTAATATTTATTTATTATAATTATAAAATAGTTTATTTCATTAATCGCCATAAATCAAGTAATAAGCTTATGGAAATGTTTCATTTACCAAGTTTGTTTTTGCAACGTTTTAGTTTATTGATTCACGTTCTTTAAATATTTATTCATAAGAAATAAGTATTAGGGATGCGCATATTTTTTGCGTCGATATTTTTTAAAAATCGATGTTAGGTTAAAATCTATCGATAACTAGATTGCGATATTCTAAGCAGATATCGATATTAGTTACGATTTTGATTAGAAATGGCATTAATTTATCTTTTAATTATAGACAGTGCCGCTTCTAGGTCATGAGACGCCTTCGTGCGAGAAGCATTTTTTGGCGCCCTTTTTTTGGTGGGCACCGCTCAGTCGAAACAAGGGCTGGACCTTGAGCTTGGGGGGGGTATTTTTCGTCCTAAAATTTTTTTGAGGAGCAGGGGGGAGAAATCCGAAAAAAAATTTTTTTCGTCCCAAAATTTTTTTGATCAGCGGGGGACAGAAATTCGAAAAATTGTTTCGTCCCATGAGCGGGGAGGAAAACTCCGAAAAAAATTTTTTTCGTCCCAAAATTTTTTAAAATTCGCTTTTTGGCGCCCCATGGCCTAGTGCGCCTTTGTGCGGGGTACGAAATTGTCCCCATTAGACGCGACCCTGATTATAAATATTTGAGATGTTTTAATTACTGGACTGGTTACTATCATGCAGAAGCATTAATAAGAGGTTTGTGGCTTAACTTGAATTGCATGTCATTTACACAGAAAAGAAATCTATATCTGTTATGATCTCGTAGCCAGTTGTTTGACACTTTTATATTAGACCACCAGATATAATAAACCGTTGTTCGACAGATGGAGCCGATGTTACTGTACTACTGCACTCCTATACAGACATTTTTCTGTGAATCATAGATTATTGTGACATTTCGTTATTGCCTATTGGTTATTATTAGTTTGAACCATGAAAAGTTGTATAAATGGATACTGAAGGTGCAAAATTATCAAAAATGCTATTTTTACACGCATTAGACAGAACTAGTTCACAGTACATGATTAGTAACAGGCCGAATTTTCGTGAGTAGTTTCGTTTTACGAGACGCCCAACTTTTCTCTCTGCGAAAATTCTCGGTGGTGGTAGCTAATAACTAGGCTTGGGTGTATTTATGTCGATTGGGTGACTGTTCAAATTTTATTAGTAACAGTTAGTTTTTTAGTTAAATCTTAAGATAGTTTGATAAAAAACACGAAAAAACGTTTGTCCTACAAAATCGATGGTTTGACCGAAGTGTCCCTCACCCACATGTACAAATAACAAGGTCAGAAAAATGATTATTAACCAGCTGATTTTTTTACTATTGCTTAATAAATGTTTTTAAAATGAAATGGCCACATTGTCCTACAAATTGAATGGTATGTTTTTCCAGTCCTACGCTCGGAAGTTGTCAGTTCCACGGTAACACTTTTCTCATTAGTAAGAACCTAATTTTCGTTTTTTTCTCTTGGGAATAAAGTGTGGAACACGATTTTACTAAAGTCCTACAAAAAAAGTGGTATATATTGATAAAAAATTTAAAACACTTATTTTGAAATTTCATTCCATAGGTAAAGTTTTATATTATTTTTCATTCGTTAAACGTTTGTTAAAGAGTTTGTTTTTCGGTTGCCTTGGCTACGTTTCCGCGAGTTAATTAAAATAAACCCCGTGTTTGTCCACAACCACGGTCAATAAACTATACGGTTACCTCGATCAGCAGCTTTTAGACGAGAGAGACGCGGGGAGCGGGGAATCGAATGAAAGAGACAGACATATTTGATTTCCGTGCAAAAGACAAAGACAAAGATTCCGATAGGGTCTACAGCCTGCTGCTGATCGATTTAACCGTATAGTTTACTGACTGTGGTCCACAACAACATATTTCCAAAATAATTTGACAGGTTGTCGGATTGTCTAATTCGTGCGAAATAAAAAGCGACTATGGAGTATTTTTTAAGCAATTTACTGTGTAGAAAACCTAATTAAACAAACACTAAACATTAAAAATAATACTACATTAGAATTATAAAGAAAATTTTTCGGTCTTGTAGTCGAACATTTAATAAAACATATGAAAACATAACATATGAAAAATTCAAATATTCGCAACGAATGTGAATTTGCAAATTACGGTTTAAAATCAAGAGAAACGTTGTTTTTTGATAATCTGAATCTATGTGCTAAATTTGGTAGATATCAGAATTCCGCTTAAGTAATAAAAGTATATTAATTTACCAAAACCGCAATTATAAAATAATTCGTTACTTAAAAGAATTTTTGTCGGACTAGCGATACTTACCATTTTTTTTGTAAGGCACTATTTTATTTGAGCAGAGGATACACTCATCTATCATGTGGTATCTTTGTCCTACAGTTACTAATGAGAAAAGTGTTACCGTGGAACTGACAATTTCCGAGCGTAGGACTGGAAAAACATACCATTCAATTTGTAGGACAATGTGGCCATTTCATTTTAAAAACATTTATTAAGCAATAGTAAAAAAATCAGCTGGTTATTAGTCATTTTTTTGACCTCGTTATTTGGATATGTTGGGGGTGGAGGACGCTTCGGTCAAACCATGATTTTGTAGGACAAACGTTTGTTCGTGTTTTTTATTAAATTATCTCAAGATTTAACTAAAAAACTAACTGTTACTAATAAAATTTGAACAATTACCGAATCGACATATATACACCCAAGCGCAGTTATTAGCTACCACTACCGAGAATTTTCGCAGAGAGAAAAGTTGGGCGTCTCGTCAAAACGAAGCTACCCACGAAAATTCAGCCTGTTACTAATCATTAAAAAAAGGGCGCTGTACTGTGGACTAAACATATTGGAACTTAAAACCTTAAAATTTTTCGCAAACAACAACAACCTATTCTTACTCTCACATATTTTTGTCCTCAATAAAATATTAAAAATAAACATCGATATTTAATAAATATATAAATATTTAATAAACAATTATTTGTTTAATTAAATACTGCTTTTAGAAGTTTTAGATGTGAAACATATCCCCCCTACCCCCCTATCTATTTATCCTCTTTTTTAGGAAAAGGTAAACAATACTTTTGTCCATTTACGTGATATAATATTTTTTCTATAAGTTAGAGGACCCAAATTACGGTGCGTTATACCCTAATTACACAGGCCCACAAAAAAAAAAAAGTTGTCTGCGCCGGGTTACTGACCATACCTATCCCTTGTATTTTGTGCCGCTGAACACGAATATGACCTTAGTTTTTCCCCTATAAGTCAGGTTTTTTTTTTAACAGCAAATAAATATATAAATATCACGATCCAACACGACTTTTTTTGCTGTTAAAAAAAAACCGGACGTGCAGGGGAAGAACTAAGCTCAGATTCGTGTTCAGCGGCTCAAAATACAAGGGATAGGTGTGCTCAGTACCCCCGCGCAGACAACTTTTTTTGGTTACCACTGTGCCACACTCAGTGTGGCACAATCCCACAAAAAAAAGTCATCTGCGCGGGGGTACTGAGCACATCTATCCCTTGTATTTTAAACCGCTGAACACGAATCTGATCTTAGTTTTTCACCAGCACGTCAGGTTTTTCTTTTAATAGCAAATAAATATATAAATATTAGACTTTTTTGCTTAAAAAAAAAAACCTGACGTATAGGGGAAAAACTAAGGTCATATTCGTGTTCAGCGGCACAAAATACAAGGGATAGGTATGGTCAATACCGCGGCGCAGACAACTTTTTTTTTTTGTGGGCCTGTGTTATTATTCCCAGATTCTTTTTATAAAGTTTGGTATTACTTATTGTTCTTTTGTTTTTAGGTACAAAAGAATAACAGCCTCTGTAACTTTAGTATTCTTCTTATAGTAGGTACTCTTGATAAAGGCCTAACAAGCGGAAACATATGTAGAACATCTCTGATACATTTTTTTAATATTGGAAAGTTCATTTTGTAGCTATGGATTCTAAAAGTTTGAGAAATAGTGGACAGTGTATAGGCGAGTCGTGCGAAAGCCTAAATTGTTGATTTACGTTTACGCTCTTTATTATAAACAATATTTAATTGCAATTTTTTTCATTTTCGTTTTACAATGAAAACGGTACATTATACACGAAAGAATCTTGACTCAAAATGAAAATATTTTCAAACCTTCAATTGTTAGTGAAGCAAAAACTATGTAGGTATATTTTTTACATATAGCTCCAAAATAGGTTTTTCTTCTCACGTCAAATATTTATTATATCACGGCACTTTTTGAAAGTAAATTTCAATTTAAATAAAATTTAGGAAAAATAGAGCTATATACAGTGTGTATATATGTAATTAGAATAATTAACACAAAAAAATTCAAATTTTTTTATGGCACTCGATGGCACTTGAGGATTGAGTCTTGGTTCGTGTAAAACTGAGATATGTAAAAAATGAGTTGACTCGTTGCTATACAGGGTGTTTCATAAGCAAATTTGTGAAAATCATTACTAATAAACTACCTTTATTTATCAAAATATGAAAAAATTACACTAAAAACAAAGTTGTTTGGAATGCAATTTTATGCCTCCTTGCCAAATTTCAGGAATATAAATTTACTTTGAACTTTTTTCAATAAATTAGTATTTTATTTTGATTAATGCGACGAAAATATATTTTAGCAAGTTAAGAATGCTCTGAAATCATATACACACATAAAACAAAAGTTTTCGCCACATCAATCAAATTATAATACTATTGAATAGTAAATAGTGAAATTTGCAAAGGCGGTATAAAATTCAATTTAAAACAACTTTTCTTGGTTGAATTTTTTCATATTTGGAAAAATAAAGGTAGTGTATTATAGTGATGATCTTTACAAATTAGCTTATAAAACACCCTGTATAGCACCAATGCAAATCGTTTTTGATATGTCTTTTGCATCAAGCAGAACTGAATCCTCAAGTGCCATTAAAAAATTCGAACATTTTTTGTCAATTACACCTCGTTACACCTATCCTGGGACACACTGTATATAGTCATTGCAATTTCTCCAAGTAATATAAGAAATATTATGTTTAAATGATCTTCAAGTTGTTAGTTCATTTTATCTAGTACACCGAAGAGTTCATCTGAAATTGAACCAACACGTGTTTCTTTACTTTCCTTTAGATATATTTCCTAGAATAAGCAATAATAGTCTATACCGTTAGCTACCCTATTGTAAATAATTTGTGTTACACTTGTCTATTTTGTGTTTTTATGACAACTTGAGTTAAGAAATGGTAGGTCATTCAGTCCCATATCACAGTGTTATTATGTTTTGTTGTTTAGCGCATGCTTTGTAGAAAAGGGTCAAATTTATTTAATATCCGTTTTGTTCGATAAATAAGTGTTTTTTAACAGAATTAAAAACTTTAGCTCATACCCTATGTATGTGGCGCACGGAAAATTGACCAAAAGTACTTTTACACCTAAACGAACAATAAGAAATTTAAAAAAACAAATTAAAGGGAAAGACTAGTTTTCATAACCATGCGTATTTTTAACTTTCGTTACATTTTAAAATATTTAATTAACAATTAATGGATACAAAAAAGTATAACATGTTTAAAAGATGTATATTATCTCGTAAAATAATTATTTTAAAAAAATCCTTTAAGCATAATGTTTCTTATATATTACTTGGAGAAATTGCAATGACTATATACAGTGTGCCCCAGGATAGGTGTAACGAGGTGCAATGGACAAAAAAATGTTCAAATTTTTTAATGGCACTTGGGGATTCAGTTCTGCTTGATGCAAAAGACATATCAAAAACAATTTGCACTGGTGCTATACAGGGTGTTTCATAAGCTAATTTGTAAAGATCATCATACTATAAAACACTACCTTTATTTTTCCAAATATGAAAAAATTCAACTAAGAAAAATTGTTTAGAAAGGAATTTTATACCGCCTTTGCAAATTTCAGGTATAAAAATTTACTTTGTTGGAACTGCCCGCTAGTCAATAAATTAGTATTATAAATTTTAATTTGATTGATGTGACAAAAACTTTTGTTTTATGTGTACATGCTTTTTTTGTAAAATGTCAAGGGATGAAAAATGATTAGATCGACGTTTTCTATAAATAAAATTTGAATGGAATTCTCTGACTACAGCAATCTTATTGTTTTAATTTGTTGTAGGTATAATAACAAGTGCTCTTAGCAATTTTTTGTTAAATCCGTTCATTGCTTCTTGTAGAATTTTAACAATTTATTTTTTAACACAGAAATTTTTTGCTATTTTTCCTATTATCTCAGGTCACAGTAATCGATAATAAAAATACCAAACTGTTCGCTATAAAATTATGAATAAGACTGGGCAGATGAAGAAACTTCTTGATTATTTGTAAATTTGTAAAAAAATAAAAACCAAAAATTGCCTTTTTTTAACAGCTTAAGAAATATGATGTAATAATCCATCAATTTTAACGAAAGTTGGTGGAACCATGCCCTTTATTGAACTAAACCTCCGTGCCATATTTTAGCGCAAAATATTTATTCAAACGGCTAAAAATCAACAATAATTTCGAAATTTCCATCGCATTTTGTTTAAGTGCATCGACTCGTAGTAGGACAATTTTTCTTTTAAAGTGTAGGTTTTTACATGCACTTTACGGTGGTGTTTAGAAAAAAAAAAATTAAATTTGAACCAATTTTTTGGACTTTAATTGTAATTATGGATATTGCACGTATAAACAATTTCAAATAACTACGTGATTTTTTTGTGAAACTAAAAACGATGAGCGAATTATGAGTATATGAAATAATCAACGTTCAAAAAAAAGAATGATGTTCTACTTGCATTTGAATCCGTGATACGTTAGTTTTTGCTTTTCAGTCGATTACAAGTAAACATACTGATATTTTTTCTTGAAATTTACGCATACTGTTTCAAAATGATTATATTTCTCTCTCTGCTAAAATTATCCACAACTAATTTTTTTTAAATTACATCGCATAAAGCACCATTGAGGACATAACGCACGTACAAAAAAAATATATCTCGCCACTCTTTGAATATTGTAACTAGGCAACTAACTTTGGTTAATGGTATAACATCACTCCATTTTCATCGTATCGAGTTTTTTTTTAACATTCTTACTAGTTTTTCGTATATTCTGATTCTATTACTTAACAAAATATAATTTGCTAAGTTTTTATTCATCAAAAATTCAACAATCTTTATTTTTTTATAATGTTTTCGGCTTTTGTCATATCTGATTTTCTGTTTCTTTTTAAAATGTTTATGTTTTGTGTTCATTTTAAATTTGTAATGCATTGTAACGTAAAATACTGTGTTTAGCCGTTATTTAATTAAAATGCATTGAAAATTTTAGTTTCTAAATATTTATTTTGTGACATAAAGGTTATTTACTGATAAACAAATAATTTGTAATTCAGTCGAGAAAAGTAAGTTCAGCCTGGCCGTACCATTTATTTCATATGTAAGAGAACGTTGATAGAGATGTAATACAGAAGAAGAATAGAAATATTCTTTAATTACACACACAAATATTATTGTAGTTTCCTTTTTTTACAAACAAAATCTGAATCATCTATCAACTTGAAAATCATCCTCACTTTTCGAAACATTACTTCCTTAGTTGTTTTCAATATCTTCCGCTGTAACAAATGAATTTTTAAAGTCCGCTTCATCTGTTTCAATTTCAGAAATCGATAAAACATCGTCTTCATCATCGTCAAGTTCGTCGTCAGTTTATTTCAATGTTAGTTCAGAACAGATGTTGCAATTAAATCCATTACAAAAATGACAGAAATTTGTGCATTTAATCCCTATCCATTTACATGAAAAAAGTTTTGTTTTGCAACACGATTTACACATACAGCAAATAGTCTTCAATAAACTATCTGGCAAAGAATTTTTTGTTGTTGTCAGTGGCATTAATCCATTTACGCTATGTTTCCAACCATACTCTTCAGGATTTTTATCTGCAAATCCTAACCATTTCTGTATTTGAAAATACACCCTCAATGAATGCTCGTTTGCAGCTTCTTCGGTTGGTGGGAGAACAGATAATTTGCATCATGTTTTTGAAGTGCATTTTTTAAAACATTCAAAACGCAGAACGTATAAACATGTGTTTTTCATTGGATCTGAACCATACAGTGGTACGATACAACTTACGCCAGCAGCAAATATCCTTGCCTTTGTAGCTTGTCGATCATAAAAAACTTGCATATTTTTTTTAAGCATGGATATTTCAGAAGTATACTAAGCTCGGTACTTTATAAATATGTAAAAAAATAATTTAAACCAGCTAATGCTTCGTATTATTGACCAGAGAACACAAGGAGAACGTCACTTCCGTTCGAGCAACGACAAGCAGTAGTACGTATTTATCAGCGAAAAATCTGAAAATGGTAAAAGATTCTTCAGAAAATCTCCTCTAGGGGTCTACGAGTCACGCGGGACTACACTTAAAAATCCACAATATTTCATATCACACTAGCGAAAACAACATTTCTTCATATTACTCTGAAGCAACGAAGCAAAAGTGGCCCAATTACAAAAACTATTTCGTACTTCAGATAACACATCGCAAATAATCAGTCTTGAATTATTTTATTAAACATAGAAATAATCTACCTAGATTAAAATGGTGCTTTATGCGATGTAATTAAAAAAATCTTAGTAGTGGATAATTTTCAACTAGCAGAGAGAAATATATTCATTTTGGAACAATATGCGCAAATTTCAAGAAAAAATATCAATATATTTACTTATAATCAACTGAAACGCAAAAACTAACACATCACGGATTCAAATGCAAGTAGAACGTCATTCTTTTTTTAAACGTTGGTTATTTCATATACTTTCATAATTCGCTTATCGTTTTTGATTTCACAAAAATCACGTAATTATTATTTAAAATTGTTTATACTTGCAATATCCATAATTACAATTAAAGTCCAAAAAATTGGTTTAAATTTATTTTTTTTCTTTCTAAACGCCACCGTAAAGCACATGTAAAAATCTACACTTTAAAAGAAAAATTGTCCTACTACGAGTCGATGCACTTACAAAATGCGATGGAAATTTGAAATTATTGTTGATTTTTAGCCGTTTGAATAAATATTTTGCGCTAAAATTTGGCACGGAGGTTTAGTTCAATAAGGGCCAGTTGTACGAACTAAATTGAGCCAAGTTCAGCTTGAGCCAAGATCAAAAGCCAACGTTACGATTGTTACAATAATCGTAACTATGGATTTTGATCTTGGATCAAGGAGAACTTGGCTCAACTTAGTTCGTACAACTGGCCCTAAAGGGCATGGTTCCACCAACTTTCGTTAAAATTGGTGGATTATTACATCATATTTCTTAAACTGTTAAAAAAAGGCAATTTTTGGTGGTTTTTATTTTTTTACAAATTTACAAATTATCAATTTACAAATTATCAAGTTTCTTCATATGTCTAGTCTTATTTATTTTATAGCGAACAGTTTGGTATTTTTATTATCGCGATAAGATTACTGTGACCTGAGATAATAGGAAAAATAATAGAAAATTTATGTGTTGAAAAATAAATTGTTAAAATTCTACAAGAAGCAATGGACGGATTTAACAAAAAATTGCTCAGAGCACTTGTTATTATACCTACAACAAATTAAAACAATAAAATTGCTGTAGCTAGAGAATTCCTTATTAACCTATTTTGATCCTTTATTTGACTCCACTATAAGAAAAGGGAAAGAGAATCATAAAATTTTCACATGCTTTCTCGCAACCTCAGAAAACCATGTGAATATTTTATGATTTTATTTCCCTTTTCTTATAGAAAACGTCGATCTAAACAATTTTCATCCCTTGACACTTTACAAAAAAATGCATCGTTTTCGAGATATCATCAATTTTTGATTTATGTAATACATGTTTTTCATATGTATTTCTGCGACTGCGCAAAGGCGGGGTTGAAAAATGTCAGATTTTTCTTACACTTCCTCATGGAAAATGTCGTTGTATACATTTTTGGTCTTTTACCATTTTTCAAAAAAAAAATGTACTTTTCAAGGTATTAGCGATGTTTATGAATTTTTTGCAATAACATAAAAATATTTTCATTCATTGCGGTAAAACGGTTGAGAAAATCGAAAATATTTTCCACACCAAATTTGTAGAAAATATAATTTAATTTTTTTCTATTTAGATTTTTTGAATAGCATGCACAGGTTTCGAGATGTCCCCGGTTTTTGGTCAAAATTCACGAAAAATCATATATATTTGTATATAAAACACACTTCCCCCACCTAAAATTTGGACGCCATCTGACAACATGTACAGGAGGTTGTAACCTACATTTCTATGCAAAGAAAGTGTTGTCATCAGAGTTTTCTCAAAAACCCTGTTTTTTTTCCTGATTCTACTGGCCTATAGTAACGCCACAAAAATTACATTCAATACAAATAATTTGCATATCTGCCCTTTTACCTTTTATTTGTTCTGTTAGGAGGCCATTTATTATCATTGCTAAAAAATTGTAGGAATCTTCATAAGCTAATGGTTTTGATTAGTATATTAACATCGATGCCGACTAGTATTTTATTCCAAACATTTTTGAAACTACGACTGTTTTAAAAAAGAAACATGCAGAATAAAAATTACAAAATGATATTCTGTAGTACCATCAGATGAGGTGAAGTGTTTCTCTTGTATATACCAAATACCAATTTTACCCCAATTTACCCCCCAACCCTTCAATATCTCAAACGGTTCCAGAGTAAACGTGCGCAAAATAAAAGTTACTGACCGACAGACGAATTTTTTTTTCGCTCAAACTTAAAATCTCGACGTTTTGTGACATTCTAAGCCTATTTGAACAATACAAATTTTTAATTTATTTTTGTTGTTACTATACTTCCACTGGATGTGGAAGCGAAATTAATATTTTCGCCTATAGAATCTGTAGGTAAAATATTACCCATTCCTTATGACTCACCCTGTATATTGATTAGTTGCCTCGGAGATTTTTAGAATGCCATTATGGTTAAAAGTAATAAGCAAAAATGTTTAAAACAGACCAAGTAGGTACAGTGTATACTGTTTATTAATTATTGTTCTTTTTTACTCATTAAGTCTGCACAGATCTGCACAGATCACATACAATTTTAAAACAAAAGATGAAATGGTGAAGGTGCGAAGTAGCATATTATAACAATAGTACGTAGAAGGAATATTTTAAAAACATTTTCTTAAGTATACTTAAAACGTTACATTAAACATGTTTTAATGTCAATATTAATGTTTTTATGACTTCAAAAATATTTCATGAATATTGAAACTATTATAAAATATTTGTAAAATGTTCAATGGTGTTGAACTTGCATTCTACTACTACCAATCTTATAATTTTTACTAAATCACAGGGTTCAGAAAAAAATAATACTCAATGACGAATAAGATATTCCTAATAAGTAAATTGACAAAGAACTATTTAGAACTAACTTTATTACCAGATGGAGATATCGGGCCAAAACTGATATATCTGGATAGTCCTTAAAATATACAGTATATAGCTAAAGTATATACTAGTATATAGGGTACCCTAAAGTACGCGGTATATGCTTTATATTTATATATACTCTGGAGTCCCTGAACTACACGCACAACATATCTATATCTATATATATATATATATATATATATATATATATATATATATATATATATATATATATATATATATATATATATATATATATATATATATATATATATATATATATATATATATATATTATTATGTTTCCCACTATTTTGTGTGTGGAAAATGATAATAAATTTTTATTTTATTTGTTTAGCATGAGTGTCTGTTCTTGCAGACTCACTCCTCTCAGGGTTAAAGTAGGTTCAAAGAAACAAATCAGGAATTTTACGATCAATAAAACACTGTAATTGAGAATAGATTTGATTTTATTAAATTTACTGGAATATGGTTGTTTTGCAAGAATTTTTACAGTGATAAATTATAAAAAAATGAATGTTGGGCGCCGTTAAAAACATATAATTATTTAAAAATCTGACATGAAATTTGTTTACAAAAAGAAAAAGGAAAACTCTGATGTGGTTTTATTCTTACGTACTAGTGAGACTTTTTACCTTAACATCCGATCGGTAGCTACCGCGCGACCGCAAACACCAAGACGTGGAGAGAAATCCGCTTCTAGTTGTCGTTGCTAACTTGGCTGCAGTGTTGACAAGCGACAGTACAGCTGATGTGATATGGACGATCCTTCTGTTTCGTTCTTGTTTTGTTGCAAATAAAACTTCTCTGGATACTGGATTTTTGTTAAAACGATGCACTATTTCGTTGCACTTAAATTTGTGCCGAGGTGAGTACCAATTTATATTTTCGAAGACGACTTTTACATGTAGGGAAACTGCCCTTGTTTACAATTTTCAATTTTACTAAATTTAAGATTTATTTTCTCAATTCTCGTTTTCATATAACCAAGGAAACTATTTTTGAGTCATTACAATACTCTTATTTTGATTTGAATACTAAATACATTTACTTTACTTCAAAATTTCAATTTTCTTCTTTTAAATATTTTTAGGTTATGTCTTCCGCTAAAAATTTGCGTGCGGTTAGTTTCGTAGTTGAATAATGACTGAATTGTAAATTCTGGCTTTCTATTGGGCCAAAATGAAGTATTTGACAGGATTTTACGTCTTGATTTTTGAAAGAAAATTTTAATTTATGAATTTACTTTTTTTTAGCTTTGTGTTTTATTAAATGTTTATTTTACTACTTGAGTTTTATTTCTCATGCTTTTCTGAGTATTCTGATATGCAATACATATTGATTTATGCCTCAATTGCAATTTTTCATGGTTATGTGAACTCGGACATATTTTAACAATTTTTACCCTTAATACCTAATTTTAGCTACCAAACCATATTCCTGCTTATAATTTAAAGTACATTTAACATTTATTAACACAATTTCAACACCTTACTCTATTATTCTTACTAATACTGAACTATGCATTTTAGCATGTCGTTTGAGGAGAAACTTGTCACCCCCTGCAAAATACTACATGATGTGTTGGACAAAACTACACTAAATCTATGGACCTAGCCAAACTCTGTAACAACAAAGTGAAATACTCTAAGAAAAAACCTTTTTACAAACTATTTTACACAATTTTAAGAAAAGTTCATCTGACAGCTATGTGATTTTCTCACTGTGGGCCCCATTTGAAGTTTAATTTAAGGGAACTTACGTCGTAGAGTAAGTATAAACCATATTGTTTCTGTTTTGACACATTTTATCCTATTACGATAGGTATTTTTATGAAATACCTGTGAAGTTTGGTTCCAAGCGTAACCTCCCGTTTAAACTTTTTGTTATTTTCTACCCTGCTTATGTAGTCCTTTTATTATAAGTTTGTGCTTGTTTAAGCTTACAAATTATCACTTTTTTAATTGTTTATTGTAAAATTTATGATTACACTTTTTATTTATTGATAAATTTTTATTAATTTTAGGTTCAAACCACCCTCTCATGTGTGTCAAGAGTTCCTGTTCGTTGCACTTTATCGATACCTTGTTTTGGTCTTATTCACAAATAAAGTCTTCCAATGTACAGGTATGCACTATTTTCTTACTGCTAGCTATATTAATAAATTTATTTACAACTCAAACAATTATTACTAAATTCAACTGCAGTGCTTTATTTTAACGACATAAACCTGCCTTCAGCATGTGATTGGAGTGCCTCTGCATCTCACAAGCACTCGTGCATAAAGTAACCACCATCAGTGGCGTTTCTGAGTATTATTTGATATAGATTACTAATTTTATTGTTTAAAGTGAATTGTTCCAATATATTATATTGTTTGGGGAGAATATTGCGACATTTCCCCCTTAAATAATAAATTTTGACACGTGTGAAAAATTTATTAGTTCTGTCAAAGTTGCGATATTCGAACCAAACAGATACACGTGCTTTTACGTACTTGATATGATTCATTTAACCAGGGTCATATGGGTAGAGCAATCCTACGTGGAATTTCCCCCTTATTGATTTGTTGTGAATGTTTCGTAATGTTTCAGTGTTTTTTCTTTCAATTAAACGTCTAATAATATTAAATTTACCTTCTCTTACAAAACTAATATTAATGATTTTACTTGCCATTACGGCTTTAACATTTGTTCTATACCCTTGTGAAAATATTTTCTTTTTTGTTTCAGGAACTGATTCGTCTCCTTCCCCTTTGGACATCAAATTGTGGATCTTCTCTGATACCTCATCTTGTGATTTTTTAAATTTTACCTTTTTAGTATATATTTTTGATTTAGTCAATTTACCTTTTTCTTTATTAATATCTAGTGATTTTATATAATTTGTTCTAGCACTTTCAATTCTGTTTGATTTAATCATATTTGCAATTTCATCTTGTACTTGACTACGATGTTTAAATGGAATGGGATAAGTTTTACTTTTAAAAGGCTTATTTTCATCTACTTCTAACTTGTGTACATACCCTTGAGCTACCCTTGGCTCATAATTGATCAATGAAATATATTTTTGTAACAGTTTTTGTACTATATTATCATACTTGGAGAGACAGTTTATCAGGAGTTCTTCGGACTTTACAAAACTTGTATTAACAACATATGTGGTACCTTCCACCATATGCTTACCGCAATTATTTATTAATTCATTGGCCTTTTCGCCTATATTTAAATCGGGATCATTGCCCTTTACCGCATTTACTTTGGGATCATTGCCCATTACCGCATTTACTTTGGGAACTTTGCCCATTACCGCATTTATATTGGGATCATTGCCCTTTACCGCATTTACTTTGGGATCTTTGCCAATTAATTCATTCATATTAAAGATGGGTATTCTTTCACCCTCTATTAACAATATTTTCTCCCCCAAGTCTATTTTAGCCCTGATCTCCGATAAAACGTCCTCTCCTAAAACAATATCATAATTCATGTTCGTCACAATAATAAAATCCCCCTTAAATTCTTGATTTTGAAACTTGAAAGTAGTGCTCAAAACTTTATTTGATTCCATGAACTTTTTCCCATTTAAACTTACCAATTTGATTTTTGCTATGTTTATACAATTATTTATGTTATTATTAAAATGTTTATTAAATACCTTTTCATCAATTAAACTTATTTCAGACCCTGTGTCAACTAGCGTTTTTAACGTGATATTATTTATTTTAATGTTTACTATAGGCAATTGACTAACCTTAATATTTTTTATTTCATTTTCCGTATCAGTTCCGATGTACTCTCGCGGGTGTTCATAATTATGCATGTTTAAAAACTTCCTATCTAAAAATCCTGGTCCTGTGACCTGGTATTAATTTGCGCAACAGTCTCTATTCTATTTACATCTTTCTGCGCGTTTTCAACTATTGTACTCCCACTTTGAATGTTTGTGTTTGCCACTTGTGCATATGTTCGACTTCCCCCTTTTGACTCATCATAATTTTGTCTCCTGTCTTCCCACTGTACCTGTCTCCTTGGCATTTGTTGATTATTATTTTCCCTGCTATTTACATTGTTACCTTGTTCCCTGTAAATTTGATTTTCATTGTAACCTCGTCTTTGATTATTGTCATATCTATTAGTGTTTCCCTCATATCTACCATAATTGCCGTTATATCTCTCTTGATAAGTCCTGTTTTGATACCCCCCTTGATTGTTAAAATTTGACCTATTTTGATTCGCCCCTTGACTATTAAAATTATACCTATTTTGATTTCCCCCTTGATCATTATAGCTTTTATTTTGGTAAAATTCACCCCCTCTGTTAAATCTGTTCCCATTATCATACCTATTATTTTGATTATCGTTTCTACTTATATTCTGATAAACATTCTGATTATTATTATCGTCTATTTCCCTCAAATACTCAATTAAGTTATCTAAAGTGTTAATTCTTTGTGTGATTATTACATTTTGAATGATTGACGAAAAATGTCTCGCAATATATTTAACTATTTCGCCCTCCGTAAATTTCGGTTCTAAATGGATCACGTTATAAATCTTTCTTAAAACATAATTTTCCCTTGATAAACCTTGTCTTTCATTATACTTCCCACTAAACAAATTTTGCCTGACCTTTTGCTGGGTAAAATCACTCCAATATTGTTTCATTAATAGCTCTTCAAATTCATCTATGCTCTGAAATCTACTTTCAATCATGGAATACCAATATTCGCTTTCTCCCTTTAACATGGTCTGTATGTTGGATTTTAAATTTGCTCCCCTTGGTAACGTGTTCATGTGTTGTCTGAGTCTTGTAATAAATACTTTGGGATGGATACGATTATCCCCGTAGAAAAAGAATGTTGTCTTATTGCATATGTTTGTGTATGTGGGTGTATGTGTTTGTGTTCCCTCTCTTAATAGCCGCGTATTCTGTAAAACTAAACTCTCCTGTTCTTTTATTATATTAGCCAAATTTTCCCCTTGTTTTTTGATTTTGTTTTCCAATTCAATAACCGAATCATCTACCCTATTTTCTACCTGTCTTGAAATCTCTGCCCTTAATTCCGACCTTACCTCGCTTACCTTATCGTTTACCTCACAACTAATAGTTTCTCCAATTCTTTCCCATCTGTTTTCCCAGCTTTCTACTTGACTTTTTAGTTCTGCCGTGGTCTCTTCTATTTTTCTTATCTTTTCATCCATTCTCTTGTTTAAATTTTCCTCAAGCACGTTGATTCTCTCTCCAATATTTTGTACCATTTCTTCTCTGTTTTGCTGCATTTGTTCATTTATTTGTCCCAAGTTCTGCGCTACCTCCTCTCTATTTTGTTGCATTTGTTGGTTTATTTGTACGTTCATGCCTGCTACCATGTCCATCAATTTTTGTAACATGTTAGGGTCTTGTTGTGTGGCCCCAACTTGTTCTGTGTCCCCAATTTGTTCTTCTTGCTGTGAAGATGAACCAGCTTCTTGTTCTTGACCTGACATATTGACTTTCTTACCTGACCTTAATTTCATGTATGTTTAAGTGAATTTCTCACAACTATTGTCAGAACTAATAAACCTTTTAATGAATTTCTTGTTAAACCTTTTATATAACAATTGGAACTTTAAAATTTGCAAATTATTTTATATTGATCGTTTTCCTGATTGTTAAAAAAATTAGTGATCTTATATCCGCCCCACGTTCAGGCCGACATATATTTATTATGTTTCCCACTATTTTGTGTGTGGAAAATGATAATAAATTTTTATTTTATTTGTTTAGCATGAGTGTCTGTTCTTGCAGACTCACTCCTCTCAGGGTTAAAGTAGGTTCAAAGAAACAAATCAGGAATTTTACGATCAATAAAACACTGTAATTGAGAATAGATTTGATTTTATTAAATTTACTGGAATATGGTTGTTTTGCAAGAATTTTTACAGTGATAAATTATACAAAAATGAATGTTGGGCGCCGTTAAAAACATATAATTATTTAAAAATCTGACATGAAATTTGTTTACAAAAAGAAAAAGGAAAACTCTGATGTGGTTTTATTCTTACGTACTAGTGAGACTTTTTACCTTAACATCCGATCGGTAGCTACCGCGCGACCGCAAACACCAAGACGTGGAGAGAAATCCGCTTCTAGTTGTCGTTGCTAACTTGGCTGCAGTGTTGACAAGCGACAGTACAGCTGATGTGATATGGACGATCCTTCTGTTTCGTTCTTGTTTTGTTGCAAATAAAACTTCTCTGGATACTGGATTTTTGTTAAAACGATGCACTATTTCGTTGCACTTAAATTTGTGCCGAGGTGAGTACCAATTTATATTTTCGAAGACGACTTTTACATGTAGGGAAACTGCCCTTGTTTACAATTTTCAATTTTACTAAATTTAAGATTTATTTTCTCAATTCTCGTTTTCATATAACCAAGGAAACTATTTTTGAGTCATTACAATACTCTTATTTTGATTTGAATACTAAATACATTTACTTTACTTCAAAATTTCAATTTTCTTCTTTTAAATATTTTTAGGTTATGTCTTCCGCTAAAAATTTGCGTGCGGTTAGTTTCGTAGTTGAATAATGACTGAATTGTAAATTCTGGCTTTCTATTGGGCCAAAATGAAGTATTTGACAGGATTTTACGTCTTGATTTTTGAAAGAAAATTTTAATTTATGAATTTACTTTTTTTTAGCTTTGTGTTTTATTAAATGTTTATTTTACTACTTGAGTTTTATTTCTCATGCTTTTCTGAGTATTCTGATATGCAATACATATTGATTTATGCCTCAATTGCAATTTTTCATGGTTATGTGAACTCGGACATATTTTAACAATTTTTACCCTTAATACCTAATTTTAGCTACCAAACCATATTCCTGCTTATGATTTAAAGTACATTTAACATTTATTAACACAATTTCAACACCTTACTCTATTATTCTTACTAATACTGAACTATGCATTTTAGCATGTCGTTTGAGGAGAAACTTGTCACCCCCTGCAAAATACTACATGATGTGTTGGACAAAACTACACTAAATCTATGGACCTAGCCAAACTCTGTAACAACAAAGTGAAATACTCTAAGAAAAAACCTTTTTACAAACTATTTTACACAATTTTAAGAAAAGTTCATCTGACAGCTATGTGATTTTCTCACTGTGGGCCCCATTTGAAGTTTAATTTAAGGGAACTTACGTCGTAGAGTAAGTATAAACCATATTGTTTCTGTTTTGACACATTTTATCCTATTACGATAGGTATTTTTATGAAATACCTGTGAAGTTTGGTTCCAAGCGTAACCTCCCGTTTAAACTTTTTGTTATTTTCTACCCTGCTTATGTAGTCCTTTTATTATAAGTTTGTGCTTGTTTAAGCTTACAAATTATCACTTTTTTAATTGTTTATTGTAAAATTTATGATTACACTTTTTATTTATTGATAAATTTTTATTAATTTTAGGTTCAAACCACCCTCTCATGTGTGTCAAGAGTTCCTGTTGGTTTGCCACCGTTTGGCTTTGTGCAAAAGTTTATTTAAGCATCGTTGCACTTTATCGATACCTTGTTTTGGTCTTATTCACAAATAAAGTCTTCCAATGTACAGGTATGCACTATTTTCTTACTGCTAGCTATATTAATAAATTTATTTACAATTCAAACAATTATTACTAAATTCAACTGCAGTGCTTTATTTTAACGACATAAACCTGCCTTCAGCATGTGATTGGAGTGCCTCTGCATCTCACAAGCACTCGTGCATAAAGTAACCACCATCAGTGGCGTTTCTGAGTATTATTTGATATAGATTACTAATTTTATTGTTTAAAGTGAATTGTTCCAATATATTATATTGTTTGGGGAGAATATTGCGACATTATATATATATATATATATATTGTCGTGACTGTTAATAAATTATATTTATCAAAACTGTAATAGAAAATTTGTATTAGGCGCCACTATTACAGTATTCAACAACCTTTTATAATCACGCATTAATTAGAGCATGAGCTACACTTGTAGAAACTCCCTCAGTGCAGGTTTAAATTTGTTTCAATAAATCAAAATGATGTCAACAATAACAATTTTATTTTAAGAAGTAAAACCATCCGCTTATACAAATTATTTGCTATCCTTATTTAATTAATGAAACCCAGGCCTTGGTTTTAATTTAAATAGTGCAAATTTAATCTATTGGGAATTTGTAATTTTTAAAATTGACAAGTAAGTAAATAATGAAATTTTATCTAATGGCAATTTGCAATGTTTAAAATTGACAGTTGAGATCTCTGTTTCCTATATACTAACACAGTACCTTTCGATCGCAGACGTTACCGAATTATGTGGAGCACTGACTTCATATTATGCACAAAACACTTGGCTGGAATCTCCTACACGTTCTCTGCCTAATATTCCCTCAATATGTGCTTTATTTCGATGTGACTAACTATTCCAGTGATTGTTTGTTTGATAAATGTTGTGAGCTTGATACTGAAATGTTTAATTTATAAAGGAATACAAACTTACTACTACCAGGTAAGTCAAAATGTGACGTCTACTTGACGTTGTTGGTTATGTTATATTTTGATTTTTGATGATGAGATTTTATTTGAAAATACACAATATTTTGGGTTCAAGCTACACCTTGAATGCTTATCTTCAATTTCTGTTACTTTTTGTTTAGTTTTATAATAATTTTTTTCAATATTCAATTAAATTTTATGGACTTTTGACACCAATTCAATTTCTATTTTCAGCGTTCTTCCTCCTTTTTTTTTCTAACAAAACTTCTTAGCTACCAACTTTTTTCGAGTTTTGTTCTGAAAATTTGACTTGAATGACAATCCTAGATTACTAGACTTGTCATTTTTGAAATTTGAAATATGAAATAAATATAAATTTTCTTTATTGAATCGTTTTCACTCTTTTCACTACCAAAATCATATTCCTTGTGTTTCGTGGTACATTTCAATACTCTTTGCTCCTTTCTAGCTTCTGTTTTAAGCTCATACCAAATATTGTGTCTTTCCTTACATAAAGGCTTAAAAATTACTTAAAATTATATACAACCTATGGTTTTACCTTCTTTCCTATACTAACTTTACCTATTTACTAATTCTATTAACAAACTGAGATTCTTTATTAAAGATTTTATACTAAATTAAATTCGACCTTTTTCAGGGGCTACCCAACATTTCATGAACCAGTTCAGTCCCTATTTCACTAACTGCGTTGGTGGAAATTACTGAAATACGTTCCTTGAAGTTTCGTCATTGAGTACAACGTACAATATAATAACTATTAACTTTCCTATGGTTTAAAATTGGAATTGACCAGTGACAACACAAAACTTTGGTAACTGGTAGTCTATTTTCTAGTAGAAAATGAAAATTAAACACTTAGTTCAAGGGATTGTCTTTATGCAATTATCTTAAGGTAAAAGTCTTTGATTTACTTTATAAAAGTTCCTTACACGAGCACTTATTTTAGATAACTTCTTAACTATTCTTCGTCATGATACTGAATTTTTTTATTATAAGTTCATACACTTTTATTTATAATTTTCTACATTTTTTCAATTTTGTATTGTTGTTGTTGATAATCTCTAACATTTGTTTTAAATTTTAAATTTTTCATTTTTCATTTTATTTTAATGTTTAATTTGACTGAATTCTTATTTCAGATCTGGAAATATGCATTTTCTAACTTCTTTAGTTTTCTACACTAGAAGTTGTTCAAACTCAACTGATGCTAGTCTGTAAACCAGAAACACTTCATCGGTGGATTATTTACCATACCTTTCTGTTTTTAATGTTTCATTAAAGAGGTCTGTCTCTTCAAGATAAGATATCTTTTTACATAAAGCCTTATATTTAATCTTAAATTCTGAACTAATTAAACAAATTTTATTGTTATTGTTTTGTCACTTCGTTTGCCCAGTTGAATTTTACACTGTTGGTGTATCCACAAATATATTTTCTTGAAATTTAGTTCTTAACTGATACTCTAACAGTGGCGTAAGTTCATTACATTTTTATATTGTCCTCTCTCACATAGAATGCAAATATTGCATCAATATATATATATATATATATATATATATATATATATATATATATATATATATATATATATATATATATATATATATATATATATATGTATATATATATATATATATGTATATATGTATATATGTATATATATCCTTATTCTGTTTTAAATTATACACATATGCTACTCGATTTTCCATGTATTTTTTCATATATTTGCAACCTCTGACATCTGAAACATGCGCACAAGTCTATGACTATTTTGCATACGTCATTTGTCTAACAGAAATGCAGGTATATGAAGCATATTTTCCCTTTAATTTTAAGCCATTATCTCATGTGTATAGTGATGCTGATTACATAGCTTTTCACATAGCATTTACATAGTTTACATAGCTTTTTTATAGTTTTTTTACATAGTTTTTTCAGCTGTAATATTATTACTTATTATCATATATATATATATATATATATATATATATATATATATGTGAAATAATGTTATGTATATGTATGACACCCCATCACTCAGTCTGAGTGCTGTAGAATTAATTGCATATACATGATAATTAACCTGTTTCTAAAGAGTCAAGGTATGAGTCTCATGCCCACGTCCATAGACAGACCCTTGACTGGGCCTAAATGGATTCTTCCCTTATATTTATTTACGTTACATTTTAAAAATTATTGCCATGTATTTTACCTGTATCATGTATATTCTGTAAATAAATATTATTATTATTATTATTATTATTATTTCCGTAAAGAATTTTTCATCTATCTTATTTTTAGAGGATTTATTATTTTTTACAACCCAAAAGAACAGGATGATTAACGAACATCTCATAATATCAAATATCAACATTTAAATATTGCCTTTTTTAAACTAATACCATTTAAAAAAAAACTAGTGTTTAATTTAGTAAAAAAAACGAGAAGAATGTATCCGACTATGAAAATACGAACCTCATTTCAAACCTCCTAAACTCAGTGTTGTTTCTTAACCTTCCCACCCATAAATACTTTATCTGAGCCCATCATTCAGGAGAAAATAAACTATCGTCCCTATTACTATCAAGAATCAATAATAGAATCTAAATTAAACCCTAACTAATCACTAACGTGAGTATTAGTATATTAGTATATCGCGCCAGAACTGACAATTTTCAGGGCCTCAGTGGAAAACAGGTGGTGCAAATTTCTTAGGTACAAGAAAATATATCCCGAAGGGACTTATTACAGAATATAGCGACGGAAACTAACAAGACACCAAACCATACCTGAAATATCCCCCTAGTATAGCATGAAGAATTCCAGAAGAAAGTCCACGAAATAGAAAAGCTACTGACAGAAGAAGAACTAGACTTTACGCTAATGATCTCAGAAATAAAACAGACTGCAAGAAAAAATTTAAAATGGGAAAAGTCAGTCCAACAAAAAAAAGAAACAAAAAGGAAATATGAACAGTTCAAAAAAGATGAAGGCCACAGGACAACAACAATGGATACTGAACATATACGAGATTGAAAGAAAATAGTGAGGTGGAAAGAAGCCATAACGAAAACATATAGAAACCATTTCCAGTAGGACAATGACGAAACCAAAATTTCAAAAGAAACAGTAATACCCACACGAGAAGATATCAAATCAGTGCAACACTAGACCAAGGAAATGGATGAAGGAGGGAACGCAAAGAAAGATTGAGCAGAATAAACACAAGAAGCGGATCACGAGTCCTTAGACAAGGATCATCAAAATATCATTTGCTAGAAATAATGATATACCTGGAATCGATAACATAAACAACAAATTAATGCACTATGGATTGGAAAGGCTAGACTGGGTTGAAAACGCACCAACTCCAAAAGTCAACAGAATAAGTCCGCGAAGTGCTAATAGGGACATTGCCCAAATACTCGCAAAGACAATAAAACTAGAAGAACGACTGAAAATTTCAGCATTAATAGTAGGGAAAATAACAACAAAATGATATGTGACCGTAGCAAATAAAGCATTGAGGACAAGTCCAAAGAGAGCACCCAACATATCTACTGAACAGAGCGCCAATACTAAACTGAACAATTAGAAATAGGGATACAGCGCTACATATATATAATAACAATAGAAGGGATCATGAACAAATTAGGAAACAATGAAGAAGAAATTGTAAAAATATATGCGCTGCTAGAACAAAAAACGGGGGAAGTAGAAGACTCCGGAGAAGAAAAGCTCTAGAAATATAACCACTTCATATTATGGTGCAATACTGCAACGTATCCAAACATCTATTCTATATTCCGTTCCCATGCGCCATGTGGCTCTCGCTGCTGGCAACAAGCGTGACGCAAATCCAACCCAGCGTTTACGTAGCCAACTCAGCGGTGAGTTTCTCGGGAATGGCAGCAAGTCCAGCCGTATACAGGTAAATCAAGTCTAAATCAGTATATGTAGTCATTATTTTTTCAGGATGAAAAGTTGAATAGAATTAAAAGAATATCATGAAAATTTGATCAGCCATTGTGGAAAAGTAAGACTGTAGTAAAATCCTAGATGGCAGCTTGTGATACGGAACATCCACCTCCAGTTTTACACCTTAGAATGATTCTCAACAATGTTCATACGTCAAGTTTTGACTACATCTCTGGGCAGGATTGTCGAGCTAAACGAAGTACGAATTTTCACTTTCATTTTGATATGCATTTCTTCTGATATTAGAGTGCCAGAGGTTTGCTATTTGAATGCTATACTCTAGGGCTGTGGAGGGCTTTTTTGTAAAATAATCGTTGTGTGATGAAATGATTACAAAGATCTGACATGATGAGTCATTTGTAGTGATGACTGATGACAGTATGTTGCAAAGTTGATGTGCACGGGATGGTAGATGGTCCATCGTCCTTCTTTCTCTTGAAAATGGCTCCAATATAGGAGCCGAAACGTCGACATTTCAACAACATCAAATGCGGTTCAACCAGAGAATCTAGTAATTTTCATACACGGAAATCTTTCGGAACGTTTCATTCGTCTCTAGAGGAGAACGTTCATTCTCTTACCCCAAGTTTTCTACATTCTCTCTTCATAAAACCAGGTTCCTTTATGACATTTCTGAAAGATTATCGTGATCACCACGATATTTCAAAATATCTACAACTCAAGTATCACTCCAAATCTTCGTATATCTCAAGATTTTTAGATACGGCAGTTTTCTCCCTTCTCATAAACTCTATACGCAACATGAGACGTAATCTCAACTCTACCGACCATATACAGTGTGACCCATTTCAAGTGGAAACACCTTCGTAACTCAGTTATTGGTCATCTAACCAAATTTGGATCGGTATCAAAGACCCTTACTAAACCAAAACTTATTTCAATCATTGGCGTACATTTTTATTAAGAAAAAAAGGTCGATTTTTCGAGAAATCATATTAGGCGGGTCTGTCTGTCGGTCTGTCTGTTGGTCTGTAACTTTTTTTTGTTCGCACGTTTACTCTGGAACCGTTTGAGATATTGACTTGAAATTTGGTACACATATGTACTTTAACGAGATCTAGAACTAGATTATATGTTCATCTTGTTCCGTCGAAGAGTTGGGGGGTAAATTTGGGGTAAATAGGTAAATCAAGCAGGTAAGAGTCCATAAAATTGTATTTAGTATATACAAGAGAAGCTAAGGTCTCAAAAAAAATGTTGGCATTAGCCACCCCTATTACCACCCCCACCCTATTATTAAAGGGGATGAAAAAAAATTGTGATTTAGTGTGTGTACAAGAACCATAAACCTCAAAATATTTTTTTTACTTCATCCACCACCACCACTACCCCCTATCACCACCCCCACCCCACTACCGATGTGGGGTACCGTTTTATGGGTTTTTGGGATAGAGGATTTCAAATATTATATTATTAAAGTTCCATAAACAATTATTTCCACATACAAAATTTTTTCGTTGTGAGTGACTTGGTTAGAAAATCTGGATGTGGAAGTGATTCCTTGGGCAGTGGTTTTTTTTCTTTAAATTCATTTTTTCTACCACCCCATATCATCGATACTTTCAAATTCGGTACTTAATGCCCAAATAATTTACGACCCAAAATTTTTAGCAATTTTTCAATGAAAATTCTTGACCTACGAAATTTGAAAGTATGGATGATGTGGGGTGGTAGAAAAAATGAATTTAAAGAGAAAATAAAAAATGACTTTTTTTCGAAAAAAAATTCGTTACCAATTAATTGATTATTTAATGTTTAAAATAGGTAACTTTAAGGGGAACGTAATTCGAAAACCAAAAATCAAAATGTTGTTAAATTTTGCTGATGCTGATCAATAATATTGCATTAGTTTTTTAACAAAAAATGCCTAATATAATTTCTCGAAAAATCGACCCTTTTGACTGAAATTAGTATCGGTTTAGTCAAAAAGGATATAGTAAAGGTCTTTGATACCGATCCAAATTTTGTTCAAGTTGGATGACCAATAACTGAGTTATGAAGGTGTTTCCACTTGAAATGGGTCATATGAAAGCTATTTACAGCTCCACGCCTCCCCAGGCAGACTGCCGTCATTTTAACGTTTTGTTTAGGTATTATTGGCTGACGCAATCTACGACAAATATGTGACGTCTCCGTAATATCATCTTTATGACAAATTTTTGAGTCAGTCAATTTGACGTACATACCGGTAACGTAATTTTTTTCATGTTGGATGATGTTATACATTACCACGAAGGTTATTGTGGGAATTATTCATAGATGGCACCACGTATAAAACATTGAAAACAATCAGTCACCCTTTATCTAATATTCTAATCTTATACTAAATAATTTGAATTGAAAACTTCATTCTAAAAACACCGAATAGTGATTTGGTTGGAACTAATGATCAGATTAAAGGTCATTCGGTGCAAGAAAACCCACCGTGTGGTTATACTTACTAATTCATCCAGCTATTTGCAGCAGGCCATCAAACATTTCTAGAGCACTTGAGAAGTATTAGATGTCTTTTTGCAGTGTAGAATGAGTATGAAGATTGAAGCCTCTGTGCTGTGACATTCGGCCGTTATGTTTCGGGTCACTTTTAGGTCATATTTAACATCGTATTGGTGATAAAGGTGACATAAAATTGACGTTAATATTACGTGACAATGTTGCCTGGTATTCATCCAGTACTTTGGGACAACCGATTATTCAGTGACAAAGCCCAATGTCACAGAATATAAGACCACATATTTCAAAAAAGCAAACTTTCTAAATTAAAAATGATATGAATGCAAGCAAAACGAAATGGGGTTATTTTATAATTTGTATTTACATTAAATTTGCATTCTAGGACTAATAATAACTAAGTATATGTAACGGCAATTTTTTTTTATGGACGTTAAATAATTTTAAATTCAATTGAATTTGAAAATAGTTGTTCCCGCTAAAAGCCGTGACGTCAATGGTTACGCATGCGCAGTATAAAGTTCAAACAGTAAATTTGTATGGCAGCCATGAAATACAAATTTCACCATTACCATGTTGACATGTGTAACAGACATTTTGTTTTGCCGTTTTCGTTAAATGTCAAAAAATGCCATTTTTTATTCATTCGTGCCAAGCCGAATTTTTGATTTGCTTTGTGCAATTTACGATGCGGATCAACTAGAACTCTTTCTCTTTGCATTACGGCATCGTACGGCCCTCTCGTAGGTGTTTTTCGAAAAATATGAACATTTTAAGATTGCATGTTTTTGCGCTAATTTCGGTTCCGAAATGCATGCTTTTCTTTAACTATTTTTCGCCGATATCTCTGAAACGGTAAGAGCTAGCCGAGATAAAAAAATACCGTAAAATGAGTTCGTTTCATTACGAATCTTTTGGTTTCATCAGAATTTTGATTTTTTTTTCGTTTCGGAGATATTTATTTACTGAAATATATGGCAATGTCCAGCAAAAATCGCACATTTCTTGTTTAAAATATTGGTAACTCCTTAACCTTGGCTCCTAGGCCAAAAGACTACTCTAACGAATCTAAATAGAATTAAATTTGCTAAAACTCTTTTTTTAAATTTTTTGTCTTTCGACAAAAATGGGGGAAATAGAAGGGGCGAAAGTGAGAACTTTTTTTTTTCGGTAACATTTCGCCATTTTGTCACCGTAATTAATCTGTAATTAATTGAAATTGATCTCAATTACAATGCACTCTTAATATCATGTATTACCTAGGCGCTTCATTAATTTCGGCACTTCAAAGCAAACGTTTCTGGGAAAAATGATTTTTTTAAGATTCACATGCATTTTCTAGGAAAACGTGAAATTTCTTCCATTTTCCCAAGAATCTCGCTAATTATCAGTTTTTTCAAAATATTTGTAGACACCAATTCTAAAGAAATTTGATCGAGCTTTCCGACGATTTTTTTATTTTTTCTCTAACATAAAAAAACAACAAAGTTGTGGCCGTAAATGTGCGCCTCTTCGCACTTCCTAAAATTCATACAATATTTATTTGCAAACTGGAAAACAATAGAAGTCAAAGCATTAGTATTACGTTTGGTATTGATAGGGCAGCAATCTAACAACAATAAAATTACCTCTAACCATTGACGCGTCAATAAAATATAAAGTATAGTTTGTGTGGATTTATGAATAATTAACAAATGTCAAAGTGATTTTAATTGCTGTTACGTTATCCTCGTATATTTTACTGTTCAAATTAGTAGGTATTTTTAAGTTTTTTACAAACATGAAATGACCCCATTCTGTACGTTTTACTATAGCTCCTAGCATGCTGTACACTAGGGTGGGTCGATTTTCTAATTTCAAAAGGCCTGTAGTGTGAAAAGTTGTGTGGTGGTCTAAAATGAAGAGATATTTTTTTATTTTTGTTTATTTCAATATTTGACCCCCCCGCCGAGCACATAAAATAAAAAAACATTAAAAATAAAAAATCAAAAGTTTGGTACCAAATCAGAATACGTAGTAGTATAGAAAAATAATTATTAAATGCCCAAATGGAAGGGTGGATGGGTAGGCAGCAGTGGAACTCGATGGCAGCCACCTCCATGTGGAGAGTTCTGGGTTATTTGGTGTAATAATTATTGTGCGAAATAAGCAAAGAGCTGTTTAAGTACTAGCGCAATATAAAAATTTTATTTAGACGAGTTTTGAGGGGCTGACGGGGGTCTAAATACACTACAAATTTAAAAATATGTTTTATGGGCAAATAAGGAACCATAACAGCCTTTCCCAACACAGGCGACAGGCGAGTTATATTTTTTTTATTTCTTTTTTTTTGGAGGGTAGGCGGGCGGCCTAAAACATTTTTGAAAAAAAAAATTTTTTATTCTTAAATAAAAGACCAATCTACAACTTTTTTCACTACAGGCATTTCGAATTTTCTAAAAAAGTTATAAACCGACCCACCCTACTGTACACTGCCCTGTTAAGCATAGAAGTCGTAACTGACAAAATCGTCATTTTGAGATATTACCTAGTTTAGATAATTTGATATGCCATCGAACTTGATATTTTTAGTAATAATTACACTTAATATATTACGATATGTTGTACATCAGATTCTAATACTTTGAGTCTTAACAAGGAAATAGATATACTTATTTTCAAGTTTTAGATGTTATAAGCTGAAAATATTGAAAAATGTAGATACGACTTCTATGCTTAACAGGGCAGTACAGCCCATAAAAATTCCGTAGAATACAGCAATATTCCGTACATAATATGGTCACGTTATCTGAAACACCCTGTATAAATTATGGTTTAGTGTCAGCATTAGAACTATTTGGATGGCAACACTGGTCCAATGAGAGCATCTCACATCCGCAGGTGTGGGCCACACGCCTCGAGTCTCGCATTGATTTTTATGATTATATGTTTTGTTATGTTAAATAAACATTAGTCACTTTAATTAAACTGCTATGGGATATGCAAATGAGTCCCGATCTGGAATTTGGTAATGAATAATGGGGAGGTGTGGGCCAAATTAAGTTATGATAAATGCCATATGTCCGTCCACTCCGTCAAATTATTAATGCCTGATACTTTTGATAAGTTTCGATATTGTTTTTTAACTGCCACTAGTCAGTGCTACCTATTTAATTTTATCTTCGAATTTTGGTTTTAATCTCGATTTTAATGTGACTCGTTTTTATTCATGAAGCTTTATTAAGATCGTTATTAAATAATTGGGATCATTAATTAGAAATGTGAAGTTTTGGTATGTGTCTCAAACGCGCATGGGCGAGTAACAACGCGAGTTGGGTGTAGGTCTGCTTCCGGGTGTCAAATTTGATATTATAGATGCGGACCACCTATATTTTTATATTAAACTGTACCAACATTTAGTGTTGAGAGTACATGCTTTAAGATCTTTCATTTCTGGTCAAATGAAATACCAACATCTTAGTGCGAATAAAACTTTTCACAAAGGACCCCGCACCTTTCTTATGGAAACGGGGTTTCGGTGAATTTTTTTGAAATTCATGGAAAATGTAGGTCATGTCATGCTGATCAAAAGTCTCAATGAGCACAACTCTCAGAAATACGATTTTCGTGGTGTAATTAACATCCAAAGGTGACTATTTGCGACTAAAGTGTATATATATATATATATATATATATATATATATCTCATTTTTAAGTCTATAGCAATTTTTTATAGCTTTTTTAGTTTAAATAGACTACTTTTATGTACTAGTGATGTTTCTTAACATCAGTAAATAGTGAAATGAACACAGTTGTTTGTGCAAAAATGAATGTTGAGATATCCGTATAGGGTTTTCTGTATAGAACTTACTAGTGCAATCAGCACAATCTAGCAATAAAAAGTGAAAAACATGCATGCAGCAGTTTGTGTGTGTGTGTGTGTGTGTGTGTGTGTGTGTAGTGTAGTGTTAGGAGGGGAGTTTGATAAGTACCTTTATGTAAGATTAATACCGCCCGTCTTAGAGTTACCCAATGTGCACCACAAGGAGGTTACGTACGTTACGTTTTGTACTTAACAGTGATCAGGACCCTACGGTTCGTCACTTCCGTAGTATTTATCGACTCCAAACCTTCTCTGTTATATAATCTCTTATTGTATGAGTTAATTTGTAAATACATGTATGCGCATTTGCTTGTACGCGTTCATTTGTTTGTGATTAGACATTTATGTCTATTTCTTAAAGATTCTTAATTATCCATTCTTGCATTTTCTATGCATTCCAGCAAGGGCACTGTTGGATACTTTATGGTATGCTCATGCCGTGCATACCCATAGTACTGCCGCTACATGGGCACAGCATTCTAATGTACGGGCACCAGTTTTGCACTGGCAACAGTAAATTAATATTGGATTCTCGTTATCAAGCTCTTCATCATCCATCACATATGCTATCCATAATTGGTGTTTTCATAAATACACAAAAAAATGGTTACACACTCCAACAATAGGCCCTTTTCAGGGCCACATGATGTGCAACTCTGATCCGTAACCTCCTTGTGATGCACATTAGGTAACGCTAAGACGGGCGGTATTAATGAAAAACATACATCTTATGTAAAGGTACTTATCAAACTCCCTCCCCTCCTAACACTATACGCGTACACACTGTTGCATGCATGTTTTTGACTTTTCATTGCCAGATTGTGCTGATTGCACTAGTAAGTTCTATACAGAAAAGCCTATATGGGTATCTCAAAATTCATTTTTGCACATACAGCTGTGTTCATTTCACTATTTACTGATGTTAAGAAACATCTAGTACATACAATAAATTTAAACTAAAAAAGCTATAAAAAGCTGCTATAGACCTATAACTGACATATATTCTTTAGTCGCAAATAGTCATCTTTGGACATCAATTACACCATGAAAATCGCATTTCTGAGAGTTGTGCCCATTAAGCATGATATGGCCTACATTTCCCCCAAATTTCAAAAAAAATCACCAAAACCTATTTCCATAAGAAATGTGCGGGGTCCTTTGGAGATCTGAACTGTTCAGAAGTAAGTATGTATTCAGATACAGGGAATATTCTAGATTTAATTCTATGTTTGTGGGGAGAGGACAGCCACACAAAAGCTATTAATGCCCAACTAATGAAAAAGGAAGTACCTAGCTATTGTTCAGGAGATATAAACAAAAGAAGAAGTCAGTGCGAAATCTCAGATTTTTTTGACGTAGTGTCTAGTAAGTAAAAAATTAAACAAGTGAGTTTGCTGTACATTTTTCTCTTATCGTTTTGGTCCATTAGATTAATTTGAAAATATATATGGCCCTAAGAAATCAAGTAGTCTCAATTTTTTTTTTAAACTGTGCAACCGTACTTAAAGTCGTCTCCGGAAATAAACATGGAAAAATAATACAGTGTGTTCCATTTGAAATTAAAAAGTTGGGGTCGTGTCTACTATATGTGGTGTGTTTATGTTTTATTTCCGAGGAAATCGAGAGAAATGGAAAAGTGTCGAATAATGAAAAATTGGTCATTTTTGATTTATATTACTCCTGCTGTATGTATGAGCCTTATACCTTGAAAACTTCGGAAATTATAGCTGGTCTAATAATTCCGTTGACACCCGGTATATTAAAACCTTACGTTGTATTTTTGTTTATAGAATATAATTACTATATATTTTGAAGCACTGAAAATAGAAACACCCTGAACATGTATAAAAGTTTACTTCATTTAAAAATAATTCTCAAAGGAGATAAAAATTGCAAATGAATTCCATTTTCTATATAATAACAATAACAAAGATTATACAAATCGTATTATAAAGAAATAATCCAACATCCAGTGTTAATTTTTTTTATAATTTATTACGTACATATATGGCTATGGAAAAAGTCCACTTGAAACGGATAGTTAGAGCCACGAGAACACGAGTGTATATCGTTTAACTTTTTTAAATAAATAACATCACGCTGTTAAAAATAACTCATACACTTATTAAGATTCTTCTCGTTTTAGTCATAAAATACGTATTTTTATTGGCGTCGAAAACGTTCTTTTTTTATTATCACCATGTGATGATTGTTAATTTATATTTAAATTAACTAGTTAATGTATCTTACGAGTATTGTTTGGTGAGTGAGGTAGAAGTCGTTACGGTGGCACGTAACTTCTACCCGAAACATTAATCTACGAATCATGCACATAAATAGTGTAGTAATTGAAATTAATGTATCACGTATAGACAAAATATATTGAATTTCAACACTTTTAAAACAGGGCGACCCACGATATTCTGGCCCACTTTAATGATAAAGCGTAGAGTGTCCTGCCGGCAGTACAGAAAGGACACATTTGAGTATGCTAGAAGTTGCTAAATACTAGGACTATGCTTTGTTAAATAGAAGAGTCCCAACAGTACTCTGTCAGTGGATTAAAGCCAGCCTAGAAAAGAGGATAATAGTATCCAATCTAGGCGAGGCTACCATTGAGGAAAAAATGAGTACAGGTTGCCCACAAGGAGGAGTATTTATCTCCACTGCTGTGATCAATCCTTGTTGACGAACTCCTCCAAAAAATTTCCGCAGAAGGCTTTTACTGCCTAGGATAAGCTGACGATCTAGCGATAGTAGTTAAGGGGCGATTTGCGAACACGATATCGAGCGTTCAAACATTGTCGACAGGTGGTGTAGTGAGGAAGGACTTTCCATAAATCCTCACAAAACTACAGTGGTCACCTTTTCACGGAAGAGAGCCTTGGGATGCCAATAACCCCCAAGGAGTGGAAATTCAATTTGCCAGCGAGGTTAAATACCTAGGAGTCGTTTTCGACCAAAAGCTGACATCGAATTCTCACAACCAAAAAGTCACACAAAAAGCAACCATTGCCCTGGGAAGGTGCAGGCAGATGTATGGAAAAAACTGGAGGTTAAACCCCAAGATGACCCTATGGTTATACACTAGGGTTGTAAGACCCATAATAACCTATCGGTGGTATGGTGGACCAAGACATTGCAGCTTGGAGCAATAGGTCTATTAAGTGACGTACAAAGGCCATAAAAACTGCTCTCATGGCTGCATTGGAAGTCCTTTTAGGGGAAGCTCGTTCAGTGGTATACAGGCTAATGCAAGGCACAACGCCATAAGGCAACAACACGGAACAGACTACCAAAAGTTATTCTCAGAGCTGAAGGTAGATCCCATTTTGGGAATGCTCAAGGACACTATGGTCCCAAAGTATGACATAAAAATTTTCAAATCAAAATACCAGACAGAGACGACTGGAAAAACGGTCCTCCAATATCGGCGCAAACGATCTGGTATACGGACAGCTCTAAGACAGAATTGGGAGTCGGTGTTAGGATTTACGGAATAAAGTCGAAAACGAAAATCCCGATAAGTCTAGGAATACACCCACAATATTTCAGGCTGAAGTGGCCGCTATACAGTGGTGTGCAAAGGAAATAATGAGGCAAGGGACTGTAAACCACTCAATTGACATTTTTTTCGACAGCCATGCAGCGTTAAAGGCACTAGATTCCATGTAGGTCGATTCAGGACTAGTATGGGATTGTATAAATGCCCTTAGGAAGGCAGAACAAAGTGACCGTGGCATGGGCACCAGGACACGAGGAAGACAGGGGAAATGAGAAGGCTAATAAACTGGCTGGGAAGGCGCCTCTAAGGCCCTAGTAAGACCCGAACTTTTGGTGTGGCTAAGCCACGCATACATCCATTAATGAATGGGTACAAAATAAATATCTATAGTGGTGGAAGAAGAGACAAGACAAAGACAGGTCAAAAAGTTCATTAAAGAACGATCGGCCAAATTCATGGAAGACCTACTACGCCAAAATAGAAAGGCTATTAGGATAATAGTAGGTCTTCTAACTGGACATTGTAGGCTTAATAGACATATGCGTCTAATGGGCCTGGCAGAGGATGCAACATGCAGATTCTGTCAAGAGGAGGAGGAAACCTTAGTACATGTGTTTGCCATTGTGAAGGCCTAGCCACACTGAGTTTCCATCTACTTGACGAAGAGAAACCAAGGGCAGATAGCTATATCAAGTAGCTCTTATCAAGGCTATGGAGTCTGATACAAAAGACAAAGCTGGATAAGAAGCTCTAAGTAAATTTAGACAAGGACTGCCACAATAGATCCACAGAGGTCGCGGTTGTCAAGGTCAATTAGCCAGCTCCATTTTCAGATCTAATCTAATCTCTAGGACTATGGGATATTATTCTAGGACAAATGTGTATATGTTCTGTATGCCACTTAAATTCTCTATAAACACATTTTTTGTCCAAGGGCACTGTGTTTGTTAGTTCAAATTTTATACGCGTTTGTACTTGTCATTTAGCGGGACATGCGTATTTCGACACCGGCTACTGTTTTTGACCCAAAACATGATAATTCTTGAAGTATGTCACAATTTATGGAGGAATGGAACACTGCGAGGTATTTCGGAATAATAAAAAAAAAATCAAATAAAAAATTTGGCAATTGTACAGTAGGAAATCGATGGAAGTGTTGTAGTTCTCTCAAAATTGAAGATAACTGTATCTTTTATTTACTTGAACCTAAAAAGCAGTTTACAATTAATATTTAGAGATATAGAAAAGAATTCTGTGTTTGATATTTCAAATAGATTCTTATTTGCTTCGCTTCCCGAAGGAAAATATCATAATCATGATAGAATCATTCTCTGCTATTTCTTCCGATTTTCACGTTTCGGATTATGTATATAGATTGTAAAAGTTTTTTATCAATTCTGGACATCCTAAAACAATAATTAATAAAAATAATTAGTACAAATACAAATTACGATTAAAAATGTGTCCTGCCAGCAGGTCCTACGAAAGTTAATAACAACAAAACTATAATCACATTTTGCTGCATGTACTACAAGTAGCATGTTACGTCCTACAGGCTAACTTTATGAGAGGGATATTGTCCTGCTGCAGGACCGGAGTCCCTGTACAAAAATAATTCCGGAAGCGCTTCCAGCAAGACAAAGCTCTACATCCTATCATTAATCTCTTGAGAAGGGATGATATTTACATTTTTTTATTTCTCGGAGATGTTAACGTTTATCTATTTTTCCTAGACCATGGTCCGTTGACAAATTATTGCTTTGAGACAGGTATTTTTTTCCACTCTTCCTTTCTTCTGCCACTAATGAAAAAAATCATCGAGATGTTTTTTCTTAATTCACAAAACCTAAATCTGACCTTGGAAATTTTTTAAGCAGGTAAAGGCAATCGGCTAAATTGATAAAAACCGATTACTAATTTTCAGAGATGGGTCGAGGAAACTTTCCATATTTGATAAAAGTCTGCAAAAGTCATGTAAATAATATAAGTGCAGACAATTATATTATTTACATGACTTCTACAAACCTTTATCAAATATGGAAAGTTTCTTCGACCCATCTCTGCTAATTTTAAAACTGTTTTGAACTCTTCTAGTTTAAAAATGTTGTAGTGTTATAAAGTTGTTTAAGTTTTGCAGATTTAAACGTTTAAATTAAACCATTATAACAACTTGCCTTCATTACTAAAAAATAAGAAGATGTAAATTCATCTTAGGATATAAAGTGATATTTTGATTATGTTCAAATTTTAAACAGATGATCAATAGCATAATTTAGGAGTTCTAACGCATTTATGCGTCTTCTTGTACCCACATTAAATGATTTTTTTTTCCGCCCCCTTTAATAATGGGGTGGGGGTTGCAATGGAGGTGGCCAATGCCAAAAATTTTTTTGCTTAGCTTGTCTTATATATACTAAATACCAATTTTATGGACTCTTACTTGCTTTATTTACCTATTTACCCCCATTTACCCCAGCCCTTCAAAGAATAAGATGAAAATAATCTAATTCCAGGTCTCGTTAAAATACATACTTGTACGAAATTTCAAGTCAATATCTTAAACGGTTTCAGAGTAATCGTGCTCACAAAAAGTTACAGACAGATAGACCGACAAATTATTTTTTTGCTCAAACTTAAAATCTCAACGTTTCATGACATTCTAAGAACAATAAAACTTTTCAATTTTTTTTTGTCTATACTATACTTCCACTGGATGTGGAAGTAAAATGGTCGTCGTTCGTAGTCCTTCAATCTTTTTGATACTTATATACAAATTCTGCGAATAAAAGAACTTAAAATAAAAGGGTATTTGGTACTTTAGATTTTGTTGCATACATAAAGAGCCCAAAAATTACCAATTTCGGCCAAAAAATGGTCATTTCTAAAACTATTTAGGTATATGGTTTCGGACTCTTGAAATTCAGATTCTGCAAGTCAAAAATCATGATAAAATATGATACTGATGGTCTTCCAAGGAGTTATATAGGAAATAACAGTGTCTAGATTCTGCCTTTATAGGGTTTTCACATTTTTTACAGCCCTTTGACAGCCGTCATGTGCCAAAATTAAGCTGGATTGCCATTTTCGCAGTTCTTCATTAAAGTGCTCAGTATTACGAAAATTTTGAGCCCAAATAGATTGATTTTGGTTGAATTACCAAGGAGGAGTCGACCTAAAAGATTCATACATTCCACACTGTGCTACGTGATATTTCTTTGTGTAAGTTATTTCCCAATTTTTATGTGGTTGCTGGATTTTCGCTTATTCGCTTAGGTACTTGCCGAACACGTTTCCATTACAGTAATCAGATTCGTTTACTTGCAGAATAGTAAAACATTCGTCAATTACTGTTGCATATTTTAGTGAGACAATAGTCCATCACTTTTAATTAGAAAAAGAGTTATTTTTTATGGTAAATCCTAAGTTCTACCACGATTTTCGGTTTGTCAGTTACTGCTGCATCATTTAGGGCGAGTTGTACCAATTAAGTTCAAGCCAAGTTCAGCTTGATCTAAGATCAAAATCCATGGTTACGATTCTTACAACAATCATAACCATGGACAACTCGCTCTTAGTGAGACATTAGTCGATAACTGTCAAAAAGAACACTCTAATGTAAGACAATAAGTCAATTACATTAACCAAATTCAGTTTACTATTAAATTAGAAGAAAAGTTGCGGTTTTTTTATGATAAAATCCTAGGTTCTACATCGATTTTCGGTTTGTCAATTACTGCTGCATCATTTAGTGAGACAATACTTGATCACTGTCACAAAGAAAACTTTAAGATAATCTAAGACAATTGTCAATTATATTAATCAAAGTTATGTTTGCGGTAAAAAGAAAACACTAAGACAGCTATCATTACTACTGCATATGTTAGTGAGACAATAGTCAATTACTTGCCGTTTTTCGATTTCTTTATGTATCCCTTTTGTAACTAATTTTACTTAACACGTCACTTTTTAATCCACTTCCGTTTAATTTTATCATTTTACAACGAGAAATACGAACTTAACTGGCCTGTACAAATAAATACAATGAAGTTACAGGGTGCAGCAAAATAATATTCAAGGAAATCAATTTATGAAAATGTATATTTTTTTGATCACTCTGTATGCACATTTAAAGAACTTGCAATAATAAAAATATAAACTAGCCTGGGGAATTTTAAATGGTACCTACTCATATTCATTTAAATCTGTATCTGTTAATTCTGCGCAATGCAATTTTACCTTTTTATTTATTGGCAAGATAGAACAGTATGGCTCGTTTATTTATAGTTATGTTATGGCTAAAAGATGACAATCACCGAATTGTCCTTATTAGTGGTCTCCATATACGTCTGAAGCATTCAACTATCTAAAATTATGTTACAAAATATGTTTCAATTATTGCATATTGCGCAATGACATTTACGGCATTAAAATTAGTTCCAGTTCAATTTTCAAGCCAATTTGAGCTATCTGCAACTACTTTGTAATATAATAAGGCACCTCGGCGATAAATCAGCTATAAATATAGAAGTTGCAAGATATTTATTCATAAAAATTTCTCATCGGAGATGAGCTAGTTTTACTTTTTACCACCACTTAAATGCGGCAAATAATGTTTAATATACGTTAAATTACTTCATCAATTCTATTGCATCGTAAATGCTTAAAATAAGATGTAGTGACAATTTTTAGCATAATTTTCGTTATTCAGTCATTTTTTAAATAATAGTTTCAAATAGGAATTCGAAATTTACATTAAAGAGTTACAATCATCTTTCCGAGTTAGGTGCTGTTAGTCTTAAGGCTGTTACCTAGACGGTTGCGATGAAAATAAGTCATTTCATTAGTTCTTTGTTTATGAAGTAAATTGTCAAAACATAAGTTGTGTAGAAATGTGTATAGATTTAGTTAATTCACAACGAACATGTTTTTAACACTTATACATAAAAAAAAACCTCAAATTATAATGCAAAGCTACTTTTTTTTTAGTTAAACACGCATTCCCTGCCTCGACAACAATATGTCATGACTTCAGGCTTAAATAAAATATCATCGTTCGTTGTATAAAAATGACTACCATTTTCTTTGAAGGACCCTCCGCGTCTGACCTTATATAGAAGTGGTTTCAGTCAAATGTCATAGAACTGGAGTATGTTGTACTTCAAACTATGCTGATCCAACCCCCTAAAGTTAAGGGTTTCCAAGATATTTAAGTTTAAAGTTTGAAAAATAGTCCCGTGAGATAAACCAGAAAAAGGCAAAAAAACTCAAAGGTTCAGTGACATCTTCCCCCACATTTTCGAGGGCAGGGAACACCATGGTGACAATATTTTCCGATCTACCCTTCACCCACTACTCCTAAACTTTTCCGATTTTCCGGTACTAGGCTTGTTGGATCGGTTATTTCTTATCAATTCGAATAAAATAAGTAAAGATTAACCACAGGTGACCTAACCCACCCCCCGTAATAAAATACCACGAAAACAACGATAATAAACCCTTATTTATGTAATGATGATAATTCTAGTGATGATGGTAATGAGGATGAAGATGATGATTATGCATGTAACGAGATGGACAGTGACGTCCATTCCGACTCGGACGAACAGTGTGATTATAATTGTAAGCGTCGACAGATCTATTTATTACATGGTGGTCACTTTTCTGGAAAACAGAGAAAACCGGGAAGAGTCAGGGAATTTTAAGAAATAGTCAGAGAAAATTGTGTAAAACGCATTTATTTTAATATATTTATTTTTGCTGGATCAAGATTTTTTTTATTCATTGCAAATTTTACATGAGTCAACCACCCTGTTTTAACCAGATTTCCACTTTCGAGTTTGGAGGCTCGCAGAACTATTTCACAACAAATATTTCCTTTAGACGTAATACAACCTCTTTACCTTTGAAGGCTCTGGAAGAGCCTTTTGCGGGAGGGGGTACACATTTATAGACAAGGGACACACACCCAATATCTAAGTATACTAGGATTCATTTCTTCTTCCGAAAAAGTCCTAGTTCCACGGCCGGGAATCGAACCCGGGACTCCTGGGCGAGAGTCAAATGTACTTGCCTCTTACCCAATCAGTCATAATATTTGGTGCTATCTTAAGTTTACTAAATTTTCTAACACCTAGACCAGGTTCTAGGTAAAACTCTTTATTCTATTTGCCGATCCCCAGAACAAACGTACAGAAATTCTTGCAGTTGTACAAAATGTATGTGAACTATAATAATATTTAAGACCAGTTTGATATCTTACACTACAGTGTAGCTGAGATAAAGAGATTAACTGCATAAATTAAAATATATTTTTTGTTTTGTTTTTTTATTATTGTTTTTTTATTATTGTTTTTATCGGTTTTTTTAGTTTCTGCATTTCTTTATGTACTTGTTATCTCCTGCTATGTCTGTTGGGTTGTGTATTGTTAAATAAAATAAAATAAAAGTCTATAAAATCAATGAATTTCCAGAAGATTATCTAAAACCCAACATTTTTTTCCAATGAACGCCTTTCGACCATCTGAAACCCAACTATTATGGTGTATGACTTTCATTCTGGACCTCTCGTCTCTCGAGGAGGTGTTACTTCTGTTACTCGCCGGCTACCGATGTTGGAATTTAATTATTCTGCCCCGGACTGGCAACAAATTGTTTTCGAGGTCTCGTTCATTACTCATTCTTTTAACAAATCATCTAACCGTGGAAATAATCTCACCGGCATGCATTTTAACCAAAACTTAATTATTACGTTACGCCGCCTTTTTGGCTGCCGATTTATCACCCTCTGGGTCGTGCTGGAAAGCTGTTACGCACTCTACTCTGTTTGGTTTCTCTTACACATGCCCAGCCTGGCCTTTGTCTTGTTTCCGTTCTGCAATTTGCCCAATCCTAATGCGATTAGCTATGCCCAGTTCCGGACTTTTGCCAAGTGGATATTTTTATTGCTCGACGATTGAACGTTTAATTGGTTTCGAAAATTTTAATTTAGGGCAGGATGAGATATTTTCAATAGAAAAAACATACAGCGAATTGTGATAGTTGTGTTAAGTGGGATAAATATTCTCAAGCAACAGTAAATAAGAGACGGCAAGAAATGAGACGGCATTTATGAAAGCAGGACCGGCCTTAGAACATGTCGAGCGAAGTAGTCGTCCAGGGCCCGGCGACAATGAGGTCCTAGAATGTGTTGTATTATTATACCCTTCGCAAAAACGAAGAGTATGTTGTATTTGATCGGCACATTTCTAAAATCGTAAATATCATTCGTAGAGAAAAAAATTTCATATTATTGTGTTAGTGAACGAGTTCTGAACAACTTTCAAAATGTCCGTCTGTCCGTCCATCCGTCTGTCCGTCCGTCCGTCACGTTTCTTGTAAGCACGATAACTTAAGAAAGATAAATCCAATTGTATTGAAATTTGGAAAGTAGGTTAGTGTTAGCTAGAGGAAAAACCCTATTGTTTTTTAAGAAAATCGATCAGTAAATAAGAAAGTTATTAATTATTTAATAAAAAAAAATATATATTCTCTCTTAATTTTTGTCGCTTGTACTTAAATAGAAATCTTGCGAAATGTTATCGTATGTAATATCACTAGTGCTTAAAATTTTATCGAAAATTTTTTCGAAAGCGTGTTGCCTGGTAATATAAAGAGTGCAAATTGGCAGTTTATTATCTGATTAAATCCCGACCGCTTTAGCGGGAGGGATTTAATCTTTGATAATAAACTGCCAATTTGCACGAGTTATATTAACTAGGGGCAACTTAGCTTGAGAAAAAATTTTTAGATAAAATTTAAAGCACGAGTGGTATTTGTGGAGAATATTTCACGAATAAGTAATTCATTAAGTATATCTTCAATATTATGTTCAGTAATTAATTGCCTTCAGACGGTTCCTTGTTGCTTTTTAGAGATTACTCACTCACCTTTATCTTCAATTTCATCATTTACGTCACATAAAAATGCATTTCCAAAGCGACTCATCTAATAAAAAACAAAGTAGGTTTAAATTATGACAATCAAGAAAAACAATATACGTTAAACCATAGGTACTGTAACTTATAAGACTAGTCATCACAACAAAGCACGCTTCGACCAATCACATTACCGGTGAAATCACACAAATTGCATATTACCAATCTATCCCTTTTACGTTCTATGGCTGCCGGCTCAGATGGTATGGTACCGCCATCTAGTAACGCTAGCTTAACTTAACTGGCCTAAACAGTGAATTGAATTATTATATTAAAGTGTTTATTAATATATATTTATGTATTTAATCCTTGTTTCTAATTTGAGAAGTTTAATAGTTAAGTAGACAGACTTTAAGTACAACGAATTATAATGTATATAGTGATACTGCAGAGTTTTGATTTTCCAAATAAGTGTTAGCTGCTTTGTAATGATTGATGAATTACCATATGTAAATACCTACATTTGTGTATTTATCATGAAATAACTGATTTGTGTGCTTCGTAGATATTCATATTTAATTTTAGTTGTGAAAATTATTTTGTAATTATGTTAGGTATTAAGCCATTGAAAGCTGTGTACCTATAACTTGTCCCGAACCTAGGTATATAAGTTCCACACAGCATTGGCTTTTTAGGTTATCAATACAATACTAGAATTTACGTTAACAATTAGTAATAAGCTAGAGAAGATATTTATAGATAACATTTAAAAACACGATTTGTCCTATTTGCCGAAAACATGTCACGACGCAAAACGTCAAAAAATTTTCGCAATATTTGCCGCTGCAGCGACTTAAAAAATTAGAGCGATAAATTTTGCATGTTGGTCCTGTCAAAAGCAGATCTAGCTTGAATTACCACTAATAATGACGTTTGATTGGTGCAATGTTGTGAAAAAACGGGCTCTCATTGGCTATAGCCTTAATGAGTGAAATAATCTCCATAATATTTTTTTTTGTTTATGCATTTTACTAATATATATTTCATAAAAATATATCTAATGAGTTGAAATATGTATGATTGTTGAAAGATATATATCACAGACAATCAATTTTCGTCGCAATATATGATGGTGCAGTGGCTAAAGTTTTGCTTTGCAATCCAAAGGTCGTATGTTCGAATCCCACACAGGTTCAATTTTTTTTTTCATATAATTTTTTTCACAACAAAGATTACAAAATTTAGGATGTCGAAAAACTAACATTATTTGCAAGAAAACTGTGAAGCGTATCCTATAGAATGTGTAACAATTATATAAAAAGCTCAGTAAATTGGCGAAGAGTACGCTTGTTACTACATTTTGAAAAAAAATGTAGTATAGGTTTTGCATTTTTCCAGTGGACCATCGAAATCCGAAAAAAACGTCGGATCGAAATGAAAGTCATATCTATCGACTCGAGAGCGAATTTAGAAAATTCCGTCCGTCGGTCAGTCGGTCTGTCGGTCTGTCTGTCACGCTCAGCCCCCCCTAATCCGTTTTCGGATTTCGATGAAACTTGGGTGGTTAATAGAAGGCCTTTAGAAAACCTTAACGCTGGAAGCTCGGCTCCGTTCGGAAACCGGAAGTACCCGACATAGACGTTTTGAGTTTTTCGGGAAAAATTGAATAACTCTGTAACGGGCAGTCGGATCGAGATAGTTCAAAAAAGAGATGGTGTCGTTGGCAACAATCTACAGATGAGTATATCGGAGACAATGTCGAAAAACAAATGGAAATTGATTTTTTTTGCAAGAAACTGGTTTTCTCGAAATCAGGCTAGAAAGCACGATAACTGTCCAGGATATCGATCGATTTCGATGAGATTTGGTGGGATCGAAGGTACACGGCCACAAATGAACCCTGTTGCTGACGGCCCGAATCCGTTGACCGCAAGTATTTTTTCCAAGGCCGAGTATGATTTTCCAAAGATATTGATAACTCCCGAACCGAAGGTCCGACTTTGATATTCAGAAATGGCGATTGTAGGGTTCGATTAAGTCTATTAGGTGATGTTTGTGAGAAATTTGACAAAACAAAAGCGAATCTACAAATCCTGGAAAACTTAATTTTTTTGATAGATTCTACAAATACCCGACAGTTTCCTAATGAAAATCGAAAATTAAGTATTCCGTCGATCAATCTCTATAACCAGTATAAGGCACGAACCTTTTCGGACAAAAAATCTGAAATAGAGTTTTTCGAAAAATTAAAAATAAACGAGTTATTTACAAAGATGCATGACCACAATATAACCGATACCCTTTCTGTATTTCAAAATGTAGTTAGCCTTTACTTTAGTCAATGCAAAAAGAAAAAAAGGTACTGAATCAGCCCAACAGCGATAAAAAGCATATCAAAATGTAATTTTTAGCTTGTTATTATACTCTTCGCAAATACGAAAACGAAAAGTATATTGCATCTGATCGGCACATTTCTAAAACCGTAAATATCGCTCGCAGACAAAAAGTTGTCATATAATTGTGTTAGTGAACGAATTCTGAACAACTTTCAAAATTCCCGTCCGTTTATCCATCCGTCCGTCCATCTGTCCGTCCGCCACGTTTCTTGTAAGCACGATAACTCGAGAAAGATAAATCCGATTGTACTGAAATTTGGACAGTAAGTTAGTGTTAGCTAAGGGAAGAACCCTATTGTTTTTGAACAAAATCGATCAGTAATTAAAAATGTTAATGATTAAATTTGAGAATTTTTTTTATTTTTGTTTTTGTAAAAATTTACTCGGAATCCAAGGGTCCCAGGTTCAAAACCCACATGGGGTATGGTATAGTTTTTTTCTTAGTATAAAATTTAACATGTCTAAAACTAACATTATTTACAAAAAACTGCGAAGAATATCCTATAGAATGTGTAACAATTATATAAAAAGTTTAGTAAACCGGCGAAAAGTACGTTTTTCGCTTGTTTAATTATTGCTTGTTATGAATTTTATGAATGTTACTAATCCTTTAATATTGCTCTTTAACTAGCACACGTGATTAAATGTAAGAGCAGCTTTAAAGTTACCTTTGCTCCTTGCTCACCCACACGTTTTTAATGTAGTTTTATAAAGTTACTATTTAGTTAAAGACAGTTATTGTTTGTTGTTTCTCGCTTAGTGCAGTATTGTCGGCCGAAGTAAGATGAAATCGATTTTTTGTAGGTTCAAAAATGTGCTCATAATGTGGCAAGTATTAACGACTACTGATTTGTACATATCACTATCTTAAAATGGGAAAGATCCAGAGTGGTTAAGTTCCTGACGAGTAATCGAGGTACAATGCCTGCAGCGGATACTACAACCGGGAGAATGACAACACTACCGTGCCTCCATGAGCTAGGTCAGCATACTTCACTAACTTGTTTTGGACAGTTTCCTGGATGTTATTGTATTTTGAGAAATGTCAATTAGAAAGGTCTTTCTCTGGGGCTTATTGACCAAGGTGATAGGTGAGAGATCGATTTGATGGCAGGATCCATCTGTAAACACTGTTCTATCCCAATAAAGCGGGTAGTCTTCAGGGTTATACTGATAATATGGTCTGGTATTGTCTGTAAGATGACGGAGGTGCGCAAATTTTACGTATAAGATTTTGCCTAGAATTTTAGCGGTGCAGGTATTCAGTGGCGCAAGATATATACTCCCCTCAGTAATGTGTTGTATGGTCTCGGAGGCATTTCGTGTGTCTGTCGTCTGCTACACTCGCATCCTTGATGCTGTACTTAAGGTAGTTCCTCGTAGCAACTGCCTGATGTTGTATGGCCATAATATATTCTTCGGTTTCCGGGAATGGATCCCCATGAGTCAAACTAGTTTGAGACTTCTTGTTCGCGACTTTCGAAGCTGAGCTCGTGGGGATATCTTCAGTGTAAGGCCTCCTGCTTCCATGTATTAATCTACAAGGTAACTCGTTCTGCCTTTATGATGTTATCCTGTGGAACAGCTGTACAAAAGTTCAAGGGAGTGTAACCGTTGCCCGCCAAGGTGACTGCCCTATAATGGAGAGCTGTTTCTTGCTTTTTGAGGAATTTTGGGGAGTTATGATTTGTTCGTGTAGTAGAAATGAGAGATTAGTTAGATTTCTTCCACCATGAGCTCTTGGGAACGTAAGTCTTTCGATAGCTGACTTGAGGTAATGAACTCAAAACTTAGTCAAGGTTATTGTTTTCATTATAATTATCACTATCATTATCATTATTATTTGTCATCAATCATCATTATGACACTCCGAAGGAGTAGAGGCATTTAATCCTTCAAGTCTCATCCCAAGCAGTGGCGATATGAAACTTGGGCTCAGCGTGGTGTAGTCGCCTTCTAAAGCACAGCCTCCTGCTACCTCACAACACGAAATATACCCAGCAGAGCTGCCTTTTGCCTTTTAGCCTCTAACTGCGTAGATGGAGATCGATCTACAGACAAGGATGGCTTTACAAAATACGATCTATAACCTCCAAGACTGCCAATTATCAAGACCACCGTTTTGGGGTTACATTTTACTAAATTCGAACAACAAGTCCGTATTTCTGATCTCTTTTATTGGTTTATCTCTGAAGGACAAGATAATACAATAACATACATTTTCGTTTCAATAAAATCCAAAAGCACTATGTCTGGCTTAGTGGCATCTAGCTTTCGTGGTGTTGGGAAGGAGCATTTTCGTCCACTTGCTGTTGTCTATGACCACCTCGATTTCGTTGAGCCTGGTGTTATAGGTTGACATTACATGAACGGGACATGCCGAGAGAATGTGTGTTAGAGTCTCCCGTTATGAATTACCGACCTGGTTTGGACAATTTCCCTTTATTATAACATTCCAGTATACCCGGGTATTTATTACTCCTTCGTGACATGACAATACAAAATCCTCGGTCTCCGAGCATAAGCCTACCGATTTGAGGAAAGCAAACGTCAAGTCATTAGTTATTCATCCGTAATCTCGTTAATCTTTTTAAGAAACAGAATGCATCTGCTGGTCCGTCTACGCTCTCAGCAGATTTTCATGCTCCGCTTTCGCGTTTAGCGTTAAGCCTTTTATATTCCTCAGGTCTTAGAGAAATACCTGCTTGCATGTTTATAAGAGACTTTTAGAGCGGCTGTAATTAAGAATGCTCTTTTATCCTTCTTTTCATGCGTTGTAATCATTTACTGTTGAATTGGTATTCCTAAGCATTGGAATAGCTGTATCCAGTGTTATTCTGTCACACAGACACTCCAAACAACTCGCCCAAATCGCGTGGGAGGTAGATACATTCTGTGGAAGATCTTGGGTGCAGGCATCGGCACATATTCCATAATTTTCCATGGGTTTCTTATCTATCGCCTGCTTCTCATTTACCATCCAACGAAGAATCCCAAATGAGTACAAGAGAATCGGAACGGGCAGCATATTTGTCGCAGAAATTTTGTTCTTGTCGGTGAGTTACGACTTCCATATGCGCCTAACTAGTGTTTGGAATCGCTTACGGTCTGTTTTACTAGAGTACTGTCCTGAAGACCTCTTTGGGAGATACCCATGTAAGAAGGGGCGTAGCGAGACAACTTTTTTGGGGGTTATATTTCAAATTTGCCAACTTCATAAGACTTAAAAAGCCTGTAAATAATTCTTCCAAAAAAAATTGATGAGCGGGAGGGAGAAAATCTAAAAAAAAATTGCCAACTTACATCTCATATTTCCAGCTTTTACCCAACTTTTGCCAACCAAATTCCGCCGAAGTAAAAGAGTTGATGAGCGGAGGAAGAAATTCTAAAAAAAAAATTTTTCAATAAAAATTGCCAACTTTGCGTCTCAAATTTCCAACTTTTGCCAAGTTTGACAAAGTTGACAAACACCCTTTCGCTACGCCCCTGTGTAAGACTTACGCAGTAAGATGTTTTGTAATGTTGCCGTCCACCAGTTCGGTGACTTCGCTTACCCATCGATGACGTATACATTGACACGGTATCTAGAGATATTTGTAGATCCTTTTCTGTGGATGCGTATGACCTAAGATCATCTATATAGAAGAGGTGGGTGATTGTATGTTATCTTCTGTTATATGACCCGGATTTATAACCATTCCTTTTTCTAACCTCAATCGAGAAGTTTAATTATTAATTAATAATAATAATATTGCGCATCGCGCACGCGAAAAAAAAAAATAATGATAATAATAAGGATTCTGTGCAATACAAGCGTAATCTATCAATGGCGTGGATTGATTACCGCAAGGCATTTGACACAACATCCCATGCACTATTGTTACACTTGCTTCTTGCTTCAATGCCTTGTGGTACCTGCCACACTAGTGAGATGCATCGAACAGCTGATACCACTCTGGAGAACCCGCTTCACCATAACATCTGGTGCTCAGCGGGTATCGACAGAGTTGGTAACATTTAGGAGAGGAGGTTTCCAGGGTGACTCCCTGAGTCCTCTCCTATTTTGCATCTCACTGCTGCCGTTGTCTGTCGGACTCCGCCAAACCCGCGGATACGAATGTGGTCCACCCCGCAGTCGGAGGCATAAGGTCACCCATCTATTTTATATGGATGACCTAAAACTTTATGCCTCCGGAGAGTGCGAACTCCAGAAGTCTCTTAGGGTGGTCCAAGAGTATACGCGGGCCATTGGTATGGAATTCGGGTTGGACAAGTGTGCAGTCGTCCACCTCAAGAGAGGACGAAGCGGGATATTCCTTGAAGACGCGCAGCTCGCAGACCTAAGCATCCTACGACATTTGGATGCCGGAGAGACCTACACAGAAGAGGTGGGTGTGGAACAACATCACATCCAGGACGTGAAACAGATCAAGGATACTCTCCGCGGCAAGTACAGACACCGGCTTCGAAAGATTTGGTCTTCCGAACTTTCGGGGAAGAACAAGGTGTCTGCAACTAATATGCTTGCCGTTCCGATTCTGCTCTACTCCTTTGGAGTAGTTAAGTGGACACAAGATGAGTTGCACCAATTGGATAGGGATACCCGCAAGATGATGCATGTTCATAGGAGCATCCATCCTAGGTCGTCCGTTCCTCAAGTGTACCTCCCACGACAACGGGGGGGGCCGAAGACTCTTGAGTCTGGAGTGCACGCATGGCAGAGTAGCGCTGAGTGTGGCATGCAACATCCTCAGGAGCTCGGACCCACTCCTGCGGTTTGTGAAAGATCATGAAACTGTGGGAGTTGGCGCATTTTTATTTAAGGCAGCACGCAAGGCCGCAGATGATCTCGGTCTCATATTCGACTTCAGGCGAGGAGGCCGGCGAGGTGCTGATCCAGAATCAGTAACTGAGCTGGCGCCAAATCGTCTGAAAGCCCAAATTAAAGCTGCCGAGCAGAGAAATCTGTTCAGGCAGCACGTCGATAAGCCCATGCACGGTGTATTCTATAACAACATAGAGACACTGGGTTTATCGACGAAGCTGACCTTTGGTTTTTTACGGTCAGCAGGGCTAAAGTCGGAGACCGAGGGATTCATTGTGGCCTGCCAAGATGGTGTTATTAATACCTTGGTCTACCGCAGTCGCATTATGGGTGTGGAGGTCCCTGACGTTAATTGTAGGACCTGCCGTCAGGCGCCGGAGTCGCTCATGCACTTACTATCTGCATGCCCGATTTACGCGACTTCGGCCTACATCCATAGGCACAACGCGGCTTTACGAGTGCTATACTACTACCTACGGCACTCGTACCAAGTAGACCAAACACCAGTGCTGCCTTACGTTCCCGGAGAGATCGAGTCTGTTGTCGAGAACGAGAAGTGCAGAATATATTGGAATTACTCGTTCCCGACGGTCAGGCAGATTCAAGCAAACAAGCCTGACATAGTCGTCCTCGACCACCAAACCAAGATGATGTATGTCATCGAGTTCTCGGCACCTGCCGAGACAAACATCATCTTGAAGGAGGGGAAAAAACGGACCAAAACAGAGATCTCCGGTATAAGCTCCGAGTGCTATACCCAGACTACTCGGTCAAGATGATCGTCCTGATAATCGGTGAACTTGGTGGAATGAGGCCTACGCTGCTCTCGGAATTAAAGGCCATACCAGCCTGCCAAAAGTCAGCCGAGTGGTTGGCAGGCCAAATGCAGAAGGCAGTTATCCTGGGGTTCCTCCGTCTTCTTAGGGCACACGAATCTGGAATCTACAGTCACTAACCCTGCGGGATGTGGGGAGTGGCTGTGGATAGTTCGCTGGCGCTTCTCCCGTGAGAATGTCGGAGACACGGAAGAATTGTCCAGCATCGCGCACGCGAAAAAAAAAAAATAATAATAATAATAATTAATTATCATCATCGTCATCATCATCGTCAATCATCATTACGATAATCAATCAATATTTTGGCCTTCCAATTTTATCCTAAATAATGACGATATGAGACAGTGGCTTGATGCGGTATTATTATTTTCATTATTATTATTATTATTGTATACCAAATTATTGAAAACCAAACACACACCATAATACTCCTAAATTAATTTCCTTTCAAATGGTGTACTTTGATTTCTTTTTTCTATATAATATATTTCAGGTTATTCCAGTATCTAGAAATAGCTCAAAATAGTGAGAAATATAGCCTCCATACAACACCGTAGGTAATTACTAAAAACTCAGTGTGTGTCAAATTTGTGTAAATTAGCTAGAAATAAACTAGCGTGTCTCTTAGTATATTTATTATACAGTTTAATAAACGACGATTTACGTTTTCAAACATGTTTTATTTAACATAAAATTATGTTATTTAAATGATCAGTTCAAGCCTGACTAATCACCATGAATTAACAAACAACGGAGTAAGAAAGAAATAAACAGTAGCAGTTGATTTTTACAAATGACTTCGCTTAATTCGATGTAAATGACATTCATGTATAAACATATATACTTACGAGCAATCATAAATAATTAATAAATGTTATAAAGGAAAAACAAATTCTACAAACACTTTGTTTTATTTATGTTCAAACACATCTGAAATTAATGTAATCACTTTGTAATTTGGAAAATTTGCATTTTAAATTTTATATCTATATAGGACTCTCTTTTTGCAGTTTATTAGTACACATTGTATAGTAGAAAGTAGTCATGTATACTTCGCTACCATAGAAATTAATGTTATTAAAAATAAATATCTTCTGTTCTTACACAATTATTGAAAAATATTATTTTGTGCATTCAGCAGAGACCATCCGTTTTTATCCAATATACTGTTGATCCAAGTCTGATCAAGCTAGTATATGAACAAGAATTTTGTCTCATGAGACATCTTATCAACTTCTTTCATATACTTAATATCTATCAATCTCTTTTTAATATACTCTCTCTCCTCAGCGAATATAATAAGAATCGAATTTTACTTATTTCTTTTTCAGGCTGACTGCTGTTTTCCATGTCACTTTGAGTAAAAGTAACACAGGCTCACAAAAAAAGTGGGCTGTTCTGGGGTTCTGACCATACCTATACTTTGTATTTTGAGCCGCTGAATACGAATCTGACCTTAGTTTTTCCTCAGCACGCCAGATTTTTTTAACATTAAAAAAGTGGATCGTAATATTGCTTACCCAGCTCATTTAAATTTGACTCCAGAAGTCATTCAACTTTAAAACTTCACCCTAATAACATAGTGATGCTTCAGTATTGACCTCATAACTCAAAGAAACCATAGCTCTGGGAATCCGACGAAAATAGTGGATAATCTTGATTGGGGAGTTAATAAAATTGTGACGTCGGATCCTTGTGCTTGAGAATCATACATCCACAACCTCATGATCCCAATACCTCAGCATCCCATAACCCTGTAACCCCTCAACTCTGAAGATCCAATGGAAAAAAATGAATATTCTAAGTAGGGAATTCATGTCATTGTGACATTAGAATATTGGAATCAAGCACCCTATGGTGCCATAGCTTTTCAACGGTAATCCCTCTATCATCACAATCCCATAACCCTGAGGATTTAATGAAAAAGATAGGAGGCTCTCGATTAAGGAATCAATTAGATTATGCCCTCAAAATCTTGTTACCTTGTTACCAAGTAAACCTATAGCGCTCCAGCATTAAACGCAGTAACCTCGTAAATCCATAACTGTATAACTCTATGGCTATGGCGCTATAGGGTGCTGTTTCTAAGATTCTAATAATAATAATAATAATAATAATAATAATGATTTATTGCCCAACAGATAAAAAAATCCAGTTACAGGACAAACATGAACAAGATACAATTAATAGCTAAAAACTAAAATCTAAAAACTAATAAAGTATATTATACTTTGGGTATGGTAGTAGTATAAGTTACAAATCTGTTAATAGTATATTTTTAAACAGTGATAGAATAAGATGTCAATATTTGAGTAATAAGATGGAAAAAATTATCGAAAAGAAGATTGTAGTAAGAAAAGAACATAAGTATTCATGTAAACATAGGTATACATAATATATACATATAAATAGGTGTAGTGACACTCAATTGTAGTGACACTTAACTATTAGTAGCTGTAAAGGTTATGTTAAAAGCATTAATAATTTCCGAGAATGTACTACAATTGATATCACACACATCTGATATTTTATTGAAATTATTGCACATCACATGTATTGGGGATCTAATAAGAGCGTTAGTTCTGGGCGTCTCGCAGTAAAACGTATTAGTCTGACGTGAGGTTATTCGGGGAACTTGGAAAGAAAACATACCTAAAAGCGATGAACAGTCTAATTTGTTGTGAAACATGTTATATAACATTTTCAAACCATTTATTTCACGCCGCATTTCCAAAGGAGTAAGATTAAATTTATCAAGTAATAAGGAGTGTTGGTAGCCACTTTCTGGATAAAAACCGTCAATTCTTAATGATAAGAATTTCAGAAATCTTCGCTGTACATTTTCGATGGTGTTTTTATGACAGGCATAGTGCGGGTACCAGACTATCGAGCAGTATTCTAGTTTGGATCTTACGTATGAATAGTAGAGTGTTTTTAGAGCAAACTCGTTGGAGAATGAATGGCAATTTCTAACAATAAAACCTAACATTCTCAAGGCGGATGATGTTACTTGCGCCACATGGTTCGAGAAAGTAAGTTTCTGATCAAATATTACCCCTAAGTCTTTTACTGTTGTAGAACGCTCAAGTACTTGGGAATTTAAGGAGTAGTCAAACACAACTGGTTTAGATTTTCTTGTATAAGAAACAACTTTACATTTTGACGCATTCAAATGGAGGTTGTTTTGGTTACACCAATTTTCTACTATTTTTAGTTGTGCTAGAACGTTTTCACAATCATCCACACTACCTATTTCTGCGAAGATCTTCACATCATCGGCAAATAACAGTTTGTCGCTTTGTACTATGTCTATGAGATCATTTATGAACAGCAGAAAAAGTAGTGGTCCGAGATTGGAACCTTGAGGTACACCCGAAGTTGCTGTAAATAGTTCAGATTCATACCCATAGTACATTACGTACTGTTTTCTGTGATATAAATATGACCTCAAAAATGCTATGAGATGACAGCTAAAGCCAAACATATTTAACTTACCTAATAGAAGCTCATGGTCGATCCGATCGAACGCCTTAGAGAAATCAGTATATATCACATCTACCTGGCCTTGTGAGTCTAATACTTTCGATATAAACTGAGTTATCAAGCATAAGTTAGTTGCAGTGGACCGCATTTCCATGAAACCATGCTGGAAGGGTGATATTAATGATTTTACAGAGATGCGAGCATGTAATGAAATCTCGAAGACTTTTGCAAAGTTGCATAGAATTGCTATGGCTCTGTAGTTACTTATTTCAGATGTATTTCCAGACTTGAGAATCGGACATAATCTAGTTAATTTCCAACAATCTGGAAATACGGCTGTTTTTAAGGATAAGTTGTAGATAATAAGAAGTGGTTGAGCCAGAGCATGTGCACAATCTCTAACAAGAAAAGAAGGAATTTTATCGTGGCCTGAAGTCATCTTATTCTTAAGCTTTCTAGTAGCAGATATAATTTCATCTTCGGTTAAATGGGGTATGTTAAAACAAGACACGTCCCTGTAGGTATTGTTAGTTACTACATCACTAGACGGCAGATAAACACTACTGAAAAAATTACCGAAACCATTAACTATTAATCCTGGACTGTCGTACGTATTTTCTTCATCTGTCAATAAACCCGGAATCCTGGTCATATCTCTATTGTTTTGTATAAAAGACCAAAAATTTGATGGATCGTTTGTTACAGAATTTTGTACACCATTTAGGTAATTTTTATAGGCAATGCTTATCTGAGTCTTTATTACTGCTCTCAATCTTTTAAATTCTTGAAGATATTGCTCATTTTTTTCTTTTTTATATTTAAAACGATATTTATTTTTTAATGTTATGTTATTTTTAATTTCGCTGGTATACCATTTAGGATATTTAGATTTGTTTTTAGTAGTCTTATTGTATGTTGGAACATACTGGTCAAGGAGTGAATATAGTACGACATAGAATTCCGAACATGCCCTATTGACATCATCCATGCTTGACAAAAAACTCCAAAAGGGCATTATATAAATCATGGTAGTTAGCTTTTCCAAAGTTATATGTTTTACTTGATGAGTTATTATCAAAGTTGATATTATTAGTATCATTTAACGTTACGTTTAAATTTAAAGCTGGATGATGTGAGTCCTCCTTTACGAGAGGACTATTATCTCGAATAACCTCACATTCAGTATTTGAGAAAATGAGATCCAAAAGTCGTTCATTTATGTTTGCTATGCGATTAACCTGAGATAAATTAGAAAATGACATGAAATTTGATATAATTTGGGTTTTATGGTCTCTTAAATGTTCGTGGTTGAAGTTAGCTACGTTAAAGTCGCCTAATATTAAAATATTACAGTTTGTGCTTACAATTTGTTCAAGTAATTCAAAAAAGTTATCAAACTAATCTATAAGCATATTCGGTGGAACATAAATTACGTATACATATAATACACTTAAATCTAAATGACACAGCCTACAATGTCGATATTTGGAAATGGTATTGTTATTGCACTTAGATCCAGCTTGGAAACTTTACACTTATTGTTGAACGCCAATAGAGCTCCACCACCGCGGGAATGTCCAGTGATATTCACATTTCTGTCTGATCTAAACACAGAGTATATATTGGGGAAATATTCTGAATTAGAGATTTCACTTGTCAGCCAGGTTTCAGTTAAGCCGATTATATTAAATCCATTGTTACTGATAGAAGAATAAAATTCGTCTACTTTTGTTCTTAGGCCTCGCACGTTTTGATAGTAACATGAGAGTTCAGTTGTCGCAATGGCACGAATCACCCTACTTAGAATCACAATTTTTTCCGTTGGATCTTCAGAGTAAAAAGGGTTGCGGGGTTATGGGATACTAAGGTTATGGGATTGTGAGGATCCGAGTTCATAATCTCATTAACTCTCCAATCAAGATTCCCCACTGTTTTTATTGGATTCTAAGGGGGTTGCGGGTTAGAGAGTTAAGGAGTCTTACGGTTTCTTTGAGTTATGTGGTCAATACTGAAGTACCACAATGTTATTAGGTTAAAGTTTTAAAGTTGAATCACTTTTGGAGTCTGAATTAAATTAGCTGGGTAAGCAATATTACGATCGCACAGACTTTTTTAATGTTAAAAAGAAATCGGACGTACTGGGAAAAAACTAAGGTCAGATTCGTGTTTATCGGCTCAAAATACAAGGGGTAGGTATGAGCAGTATCCCAGCACAGACCACTTTTTTGTGGGCCTGTGTAAGTAATCTTTGTTCTTATTGCTATCATCGCATTGACTTGATCGATCACTGCTATTTTCCTTACTATTAAACAACCTCCCCTGGATTGTCTCAAGGATGTCGTACACAGGGAATGCCCGTCATGTATTTTCGCAGTTTGTTACGTTTTTACGCCTTTAAGAGCATTTTAGACTAAGTAAAGAAGGCAAGTACATGATTGTTACACCATATATTAATGGAATAGCCACAATACTTGTTACCTCCCCCACACAACGAATTATATTGAAAACTAAATTTTGTCCAAGGTATGGCTGTTTTCCCCCCGAACCCTTCAATTTTCTGTTATATATTTTTGAGTAATTTACCTTGTGATGCGTAATATATATCATACGCTACAAAAAATGAACTGAACGCTGATCATTTATTTTTCTGATGACACCATGTTTTATTTGGATAACCCACATTTCATTAGAGATGAATTGTAGCGCCTATAAAAAATTAATATTTGACACGTATCTCATACGGGTCCAGGATGGTAACAGGAGCTGGAGCAGGAATACATGGTAAAAGGACAAGAGCGAGTAGAAGTCTCTCTCTTGGACAGCACTCCACTGTGTTCCAGACAGAAATTATGGCTATACCTGTGTGCACGAGGAAATGTCAAACGACGATATGTGAACCAGCAGATCTCAATTGCATCAGAGAGTCAGGCGGTACTTAAGGCACCAGCCTCCAAGAAGATGTCTTTCAGACTGGTTTAGGACTGCCACGAAGAGCTCAAAATTCTGGATGAGCGGAACAGAGTAAGACTACTTTGGATGCCGGGACACACCAGTATAGAGGGCAACGAAAAAGCTGACAAACTTGCTAAACAAGAAGCACCTGATATATTCTATGGGCATCACAAACGGCTCAGCCAGAAGGGTAATAATTAAAGACTGAGTCAAGAGTAAGCACAACCACTACTGAAGAGATATTCCAGGAAATCGACATTGGAAAACACTTATCAATGGACCATGTTCAAAACAAACTGAGGAACTGCTCACAAAGAACAGGATCCAGTTAAAAACCATAAAATCTTCTGACGGGATAATTTCCCGTAAGAAGTACCTGCATTACCTTAACTGCAGACAGTGCGGTAAGGTAATTAACATTCTGTGAGGCGTTGGACCACAGAAGATATAATATCTACGGGCAAACAGAAACAGATCCGGAAACCATCAAAACTCGCCCATTTTCAAACCTTGTCAGTGATACAGTAATATTAAAATGGACAGTGTAAACTAAAACAGGGAGAGCACAATAAGCCTAGGAGACGAGCCCCAGTAGGAAACTCATTGTTTCATTTTTTATACCTGATAACACAGCCCCACAATAAAAAAAGTAGTCTGTTCGGCGGACCAGACCAGTGTACCCGTATGTATTTGGATCCGCTGAAACCAAATCCGAAGTCAGAATTGTCAGAATGTCACTTTTTTACCCCTAACCCCAAAAAACACCCCCCAAGAAAATTGTCTGTCCTGCGGACCAGACCAGTGTATCCTTATATATTTGAACCTGCTAAAACTAAGTCAATTTTTCTTTGGGGGTGTTTTTTTGAGGTTAAGGGTAAAACGAACCAATCTGTCAATTCTGACTTCAAATTCGGATTCAGCAAGTCAAAATACATAAGAATACACTGGTATAATAGTCCACAGGACAGACAACTTTTTTTTGTTTTGGGGGTTTTTGAGGTTAAGGGTGAAAAACGAGCCAATCTGACAATTTTGACTTCGGATTCGGTTTCAGCGGGTATATATGTTAGATCACGGTTCACATGAATGACTTTTTAAAAACTTTTATTTATTTAAATGGAGCCAACGTTGGCTCTTGGAGAAGGAATAATACAATAATTAGAAGTGTTTCATTCTAAGTGAGTTTAATAACTGATTCAACAAAGCGTGTTTAGTCATATTTATAACATACAGAACCTGAGTAAGCAAAATATAGAACAAAGGAATTGCAGTTCTGCAGTCTGCACAAGTTATGAGAAACAAAGGTGTAATATGATATCTTGAAGATAAGCAATTAATAAGAGAAGTCGTTATCATGTAATATGATATGCCTGTGAAGGTTTGTTACGACTAAGTCTTGGTAATAAGCGTATAATTTTATATAACATATATGACAACATACTGGTATGGTCCGCCGGACAGACCATTTGGGGGGGTATTTTTCTGGGGTTGGGGGTGAAAAACAAACCAATCTGACAATTTTGACTTTGAATTCGGATTCAGCGGTACTTGGAACCCCACATAAATTGGTTAAAATACATAAGGATACACTTACTGGTATGGTCCGCCGGACAGACCACTTTTTTTGTTTTGGGGGTGAAAACGAACCAGTCTTACAGTTCTGACCTCGGATTCGGTTTCAGCGGATCCAAATACATAAGAATATACTGGGCTGGTCCGCCGGACAGACCAATTTTTTGAAGGGTATTTTCTTGGGGTTGGGGTGAAAAACGAGTCAATCTGACAATTCTGACTTCCGATTCGGTTTCAGCGGGTGCAAATACATAAGAATACACTGGTCTGGTCCACCGGACAGGCCACTTTTTTTTGTGTAATTTTTGTGTAATTAGAGTAGTGTAGTGATAATTTAATTGTACTAGAATCTGATACTTTAGACCTAAGTAATATAACGGATCACTTATTGGTATATAGCTGCTTAGACATAGATATTAAAAAATATAAAAGTGAACCGTTTTATTGTAGATCGTATAAATATTTTAATGTAGAAGAGTTTGCACAAGATGCCACCAGCATCGAATGGAATTTAATTTTGGAAATAGAGGACATAAACGACAAAGTTGAAATTTTAAATAATTATATAACGGAACTATTTGACAAGCATGCACCATTAATATTAGTTAAACCTAGAAAACATAATCCGCCCTATATTACTTATAATATTAAAGAAATGATCAAGACAAAAAACAAAGCGCATAAAAAATATTTACAGATAAAAACAGAGAGAGATCGAGCTTATTATATAGACTTAAGAAATTATGTCAATAGTGCTATTCGTCGAGAAAAGAAAGCATATTATAATTATATATTAAAAAAGAATGAAAAAAATCCGAGTGATATCTGGAAAACTTTTAGGGATATGGGTGTCGGAGATTTAAAAAATAAAAAAGATTTGCCTGAATGCTTGCAAAATTCGCAACTGTTGAATGATCATTTCTTAAATATCGCTGGAAGTACAGCTGTTGACGAAAACCTGTTAGAGCTATATGAAAATAACAAAATAAACAATTCAAGTTTTCAATTTAATGAGGTAACAGAAAGCGATATTTGTAGAGCAATTTCATCAATAAAATCAAGAGCGTACGGGGTGGATAATATTAATGCTGAGATGTTAAAAATGATTTTGCCGTACTGCATACATATTTTAACTCATCTGGTCAATTATTCTTTAAATACCGGTACATTCCCGAACATATGGAAAACAGCAGCCGTGCTACCGATTCAAAAAAATAATAGGCCTCTAACATGTGACGACCTACTATAAATATTTTACCCTCCTTATCTAAAGTTGTGGAAAAAATTGTAAGTTTTCAGTTTAAAATTTATCTAGAAAATTTTAACATTCTTCCTTCAATTCAATCAGGGTTTCGACAAAAGCATAGTACCAATACAGCAATGTTAAAGGTTGTAAATGATATTAGCAGTGCAATGGATAATTCCATGCTTACTGTTCTCATTTTACTTGATCAGAGTAAAGCTTTTGATCTGGTCAATACAAATTTACTGATTGCGAAATTAAAATATATTGGAGTGGAGAATATTGCATTGCAATGGTTTGGAGATTATTTGAGAAATAGAAAACAATTTGTTAAAATAGGTACAGATAATTTCTCGTCCATGCAGCAGGTGTTAAGTGGTGTACCTCAAGGCAGTGTACTGGGGCCTATTTTGTTTTCAGTATTTACATTTGACCTTCCAAATGTTGCCTCAAGTTGCCACTTGCACTTGTATGCAGATGATATCCAATTATATAAGTCGTCAAAACTTGATGAATTTCCAAATTTAGTGAAAGATGTAAATGAAAATTTAAATCGTATTTGTATATGGTGTATCAAAAATGGACTTAAACTTAATCCAAAAAAATCACAAGCACTTTGCATCGGAAATGAAAGGATAAGGTCTAATCTTCATCTAGATAATTTTGATATCACAGCAAATAATACTAAAATACAGTGGGTAAATAAAGCTAAAAGTTTAGGAGTAACAATAGACGAGAATCTTAGCTTTGATCACCACACTAGTAATATATTCAGAAGCTCATATGCTACATTAAAATCAATTTACAAGTTGAAACATGAAATAGATGAAAAAACAAAACTAAAACTAGTAAAATCAATTATTTATCCAAGAATCGAATATTGCAGTTCAGTATATTATTTTCAGCTAACAGAGTACAATAAATATAAAATACAGAAAATACAAAACGCTTGCTTAAGATTTGTTTGTAAAATACCATATGGTGAGCATGTAACACCATACTTGCAAAATTTAGGTGAATTGAATGTTAAGCAGCGAACTAATTACCTTTATAGTATATTTTTGTACAAACTTGTTAAAAATAAACAACCACAATATCTTTCAGATTTATTAATATTAAGATCAGATATACACGATGTGAATGTTAGAGTGGATAGTTATACCACACCTAGACATAGAACTGCGAAATTTGAGGGGAGCTTTGCATACACCGCGCCAACAGTATTAAATTATGTCCTACAATTTTTAGACAAGTCGATAGGTACATTTAAGAAAGAGTCGAAACTGTTATTCTTAGGGAATGATATAAGTGTATAAACTACATAAATATAACTTTATCAAATTTGGTGCACATTAATAAACTATTTGTTTTGTACAATTTAATACTATTTTTTTATAAATATTTTTTTAAGTGTAATTAAGTCAGTAAGTAATTAATTAACAAGCATTGTTTTTCATTATTGGATAAAATTATTGTATTTAGTGTAAGTATTTATATAAACTAATTAATATTTTGTACGTTTTAATATTAATCTAGTGCATTTTATAGATGCATAGTTAAGTGTAATTAATTAAGTAACGAATATTGTTATTCTTTATGGGAAAGTGGAAGAGCGGCTATGCCGAACTATCTCCCATTTGTGTACGTCTCAATGTTCACAATAAACGTTATTATTATTATTATTATTATTATTATTATTATTATTATTATAGTGAAACTTATCCTTCTTCTGATCCTCTCCAAAGTACCATTATCTTCCTTAGCCTTAAAATAATTTACATACTTCATCGCAGTTCCTTGTAGGATGAGCTTGTGTACTATATGTAATTTTACTCGATTCATTTTACATATAAAGTAGATTACAAGAGAAAAACTTATGGTAATAAATATTTAAGCTAATAAACTCCGCTTTACATTTATCCTATACTTGAGTCATCATAATCCTTCGCTTTAGGAAGCAAAACTGTGCTACTGTGCTAAAGAAAATTTGAGTTTATATTCACCAAGACATAAAGTAATAATGATATTTTACATTAAAATAAACTAAATTAGAATTATTAAAACTAAAGCCATAAATGTTTATAATACCCGCTTGAGTATTTTCTTAATAAACTTTTAATCACTTCTAAGTTTTAAGAAAATTTTAAAATCATCGACTGTGGATTATTGAAACAACTAATCGCCATCGTATAATAAAATTTTAAGGTGGGTATATTGTAAATAAATAACCAAACAATAGTTATTGGCAAGATTTAAGTAAAAACCCTTTCTAAAATTGATAACTTTGGCGTTTGCGATTAAAAGCAAAAATATAGAACGAACACTAGGTAAAAAATTACATTAATAATGAGTGTAAACGCGTCCCTTTGTCATATGATAGAGGCAGGTAAGCATCAGTTTTTTTGGAATATTTTAACGCCGTCAGGACGTTCGCGGACCCGTTCTTCTCCGGATAATACTTTTTGACAAGGAACAAAGATATCAAGTGTTCATATTTTATACAAAACGGTAAACTGTTCAACAAGACAGATGACTGTTACCGAACATGACATTGCCACACAAAAAATGCACACCTATATGATAAATAAGACAAAAAATATTAATAAAACGGTTTTTCGGGATATTTCACATCAGTAGTTCACATGGAAATTTTATATAACACAGCCGGGAGGATTTATTTTACAATCTCTACAAAAGACAGCCTCATAAGCTATTAATTTTTTAATGTTTGGGATATAATGGGAAAAATCTCTTTTAGTGATTCATCATATACAGGGTGTCTCTTCATCTTGCAGCGAAATTTCATACGAGTCTTATCATAAAATTTGTAATAGGGTATTCAGTTTAATATAAATTTTGCCTGAAATTGTTTCATAAGAGCTCTTTATAGAGAACTATCAAAACTAAATTAAACTGATAACATTTGAAACTAAACAGTGCCGAGAGATCCGCTTCTGTAACACATCTCTAGAAACAGAAGACTTCATAGCGCCAAAGGCAGGACTAGGTAATTCCAACGAAAGCGTATAGGAAGCGAATACTCTGCAAAAATCTTGGAAATGTCAAATACGGTATGTGTGATACGAAGAGGCAGTTCAATTTTGTCGTAGCGCTGGCCTCGAACTTCAAAGAAAAATGTTTTGTGTAGCAAAACTTGGGTTTAACACTGGCACCATTCATCTCCCTGTATGGAATCCCGGATTATATCATCACTGCAATCTTAAAGGGAAGGGAATGTAATTCTTCGAACGGTGACACTCATATAATTTGGATCAACCTTCCTTCAGGTAAGTCGATTGATCTGTCGACTTACCTGAAGGAAGGTTGATCCAAATTATATTTTTTTCAAGTATCTCAAATTAATGAATGCTAAACACCTATAAGAAACACTTAAAGGTCTGGCTTACTATATCCGACCGATATGCGGTCCATAATATTATAGATCTATAAAAAAATGGTATTAGTCTTTCTGAAAGTAAAATTACAGTTTATGTATGTTTGTATGTTTATGTATATTTTATTTATAATTGTTAGTCTTTGATTAGGTGATATGTTTTGAAAAATTTATTTTATAATTGTTTATATATAGGACCATCTTTCCATCTGGGCACTTGTTTTGATTTATGTATGTAATTTACACAATTTCTTCCAGCGATTAACCCCTCGTCTATAATGTATCTATAGATAGGAGTGTCGCCGTTCGAAGAATTACATTCCCTTCTCTTTCTTCTCTTCACCCCACCCCATTTTATGGCGGACGATCTAGGACAAAACTTCCTCAAGATTGCAGTGATGATATAATCCGAGATTCGATACAGGGAGATGTTGATAATTCAATTGGCAAATAATATTGTTATACCATCAATATTATTTGCCAATTGAATTATCAACATCTGACGCAGATCTAAATAAAAAAAATGTAAGGTCATTGGTTCTCGTATACGCATTAAATCACGCAATTTTGTCGCAGCGCTGACCTCGAATTTCAAAGAAAAATGTTTTGTCTAGCAAATCTTGGGTTTAACACTGACACCATTCATCTCCCTGTGTCGAATCCCGGGATCTTAGGTAAATCTTCAAGTGAGGGTTTTCATAATTATTAAAAGTTCTCAAACGAATTTAATTTAAATTGAACCCGAAGTGGTCGATGAGGCATTGTTGGTATATTGCGTCAAAACTCAGCATTTCAACGGACATGGTTGAATTAGGTATATGAAAACCTTCGTCTTCTTTCGTATCTTCACTGCTTCATATGGTAGCTAAAAAAGAGCCCAATGACTGGCGTTCATGTGGAGATTATCGACAACTGAACATAGTTACAGTTCCGGATATATATAGATTGCCTCTAATCCACGATTTCAACTCTCGATTATATGGCTGTACTATTTTCTCGAAAATTGATTTAATTCGAGCTTATCATCAAATACCAGTTGCAGAGAGTCATATTTTTAAAACAGCTATTACTACTACTTTCAGTTTATTAGAATTTTATCGGGTGGCATTCGGTCTACGCAAACCTTTCAAAGATTTATGGACGATGTCCTTGTCGGTTTGCCTTTCGTCTTTGTCTATTTGGACGATATCTTAATTGCAAGTGAATCAAATTCGCAACATTTAGAACGGTTAGATCAATACGGTATAAATATTAATCCGTGTATTTTGGGAACTGATAGTTTGACCTTTTTAGGACATCATATTTCTTCACAAGGTATATTACCTTCTTCTGAAAGATTTGACGTCATTAATAATTTTCCCTTACCAACAACTCTTCAACCTTTTATCATCGTTTCGTTCCTAACTTCGCTGAAATTTTAGTTCCTTTGCATTCTTTCTGTACCACTTTATCGCATAATAAAATTGCGAAAATAGATGATTTTCCTATTAACTGTATGGATAGTTTCTTAAAAGCCAAAAGCTCAATAGTCGATGCAGTTATTTCAGCTCATTCTTGTTGCAGTGATAATACATTCTTATCACTTACAGTTGATTGTTCTAATGTCTCTATGGGAGCAGTTTTAGAGCATTTTCTTAGGTAAATCTTCAAGTGAGGGTTTTCATAATCATCATTAAAGGTACTCAAACGAATTTAATTAAAATTGAACCCGAAGTGGTCGATGAGGCATTGTTGGTATACTGCGTCAAAACTCACAGCACAAAAAAACAACGAGAAAGTGCGGAAAAGAGAACAGCAGCGCATACGCATTGCGCTGTTTTAAAACAAACAAGAAACGGATGAAGAATAGTTATATTTTATTTCAACATTTTAAGATGAGGGAAAAACGATGAAAACCATAAGAGAATTCCTCTGCTAGAAAGTTGTAAACGCATCTACTGCAATAGAATTAGAATCTGGCTTCCAGGATCTGTAACGTGCATATTCTGAGTGCAACATGGGTGCAAACAAGTCAATTGAAGTTTGCCGAAAATAGCGCAAATAGAACGAAAAAAAATTGATATAAATGGCCAGTATGAGCAGAAAAGAATCCACTTGAGTTACTGTTATTGGCGTTGACGTTGTATGTTGTACTTACCCCCCCCCCTCTTCCTTTTGCTTCAGGCGGCCTTTGAGTTGAGGGCGTGAGTGCACCGCTATGAAATGTATGTTAAATGGAAGAGCCAACGTAGTAATCGCAGCTGTTAACTGAAGCTGAGTCTGCAGAGAAAAACTGTCACGGTTCAGAGGAACGTTGTCCAGACAAGGTTTGATTTCAGGATTCAACTCGGATGATTGTAAAGCCTTACAAAATGGCAACAAGCTATTGTGGACTTCCGGAGGTCTCGCTCTACCGTGATGTGCGAGACCAGACAGTACAGAAGAAATTCTCCGAGATTTCTGGACCAGCAATATGTGGAATACATTTATTGCCAATAAGCGAAAGAACGCTCTGTTGTTAGCTGCTGTGAGTGCCACGAGGATAAACTCGATCATCATGATGCAAAGTAACCTCCGCCATATCGAAATTAAATTATTGGAAATATTCAATGTAAAATCACTGAATTTCACAGTCACTCATCAGAGTACAATAGACAGTGAGAAACTGTTAAAGCCGTACTCTTTTTACCACATCAATCCCAAGCCCTGATGATTCAGTGTTACCCCCTTTAGCAACGACCTTTCTCTTTCTTGGGAAAAGGGTTTGGTAAATTATTTTATATTTGTCCATTGTGAGTTAAAACCTACTAAAAAACCTATTATCAAAACTTCTGAAACTTCTAAAATTGTATTGTTAAAACCTATTGTTTACTTCTTAGAAAAATCAATATGGGGTATTTCAAGAAATTCAGAAGCTTGGGGCACGTTTTCCCCATAACCGATTTGACTCAGATTTTCAAGTGATTACTTTTTCAGAAATTGGGACCATTGTGGAGGGTACCGCAAACTAAACTCGATAATTTTTACCGGTTAAGTATAAATAACGACCACACTAATGTGTACGCTGGGATTCGAAGAAACCAACAAGAAAGGCCTCAGAAGTGGCGCTCCAGATCCTTCTCTTTATTTTATTAGAAATAAATGATTTGGTTATCAATTCGAGCAATGACGTAGATTAGATTAGATACTCTGAAGGAGCTGGCGATTGGCCTTTTCCACTGCGACCTATAAGGTCTATTGTAGTGCTCCCTTTTTGTACCTTAGAGCTCCCTATCCAAACATGGTCTTTCTAGACTTCGAGTCTGTTAATAAGGACCCCCAGGTACGGCTTTCAGCCTCTGTCTTTCTCTCGCCGAGCCGCCTCAGTCCAGTCAGACTTTTACAGCTCAGCATATGGACTGAGATCTCCAACGAGAACTTGGGTCACCAATCCAAGCGCCGGACGCGATCGATGTTGCTTAACTTCGCCGATCGAGTGCCGGCGCCCAGATCGGAGGCCACACAGAGAGCTGTCAATGACGTAAGAAGAACACCATTACGTTAGTGTATCATACGGTAGCTAATAGAAACTAATTTTTTGTCGAGATGTCGTCTCCTGGAGATCGTTCGGAAGAATTTGAGAGACCTTGTACTTTTAATTAACACGAAAGTGATAATTAAAGCTATAATTATTTTTATGTGCATAATAAAATTAAAATTAAATTCAGATATTATATTGCAGTTCTAATGACTAAAATCTGACTTTATTAAAGACGTGCCCCATCTCTTCTGTCTTTATTTAAAGCATGATTTTACAAGAGGACATTTGCGGGTTTGTCAAACACTAGTAATTTTGAGAGTCATTATTAATTATTACGGAATGAATAAAATAAAGAATTTATGAATTAGTGTCCTTAGTAACTTCCCAGACCTTTTATTTATCGTTTTGGCCTTTACTTTGTAGAGGTAATTGGAAAGGAGGGAGAGAAAGATTCTCAGATGTCATTACTGCAAGAATTTTAATACCAAAGATTCATTTTATAATCTTATTATATGCCTATACCATTGTAATTAGGAAAAGTATGCAGTGAAACTAGCCACAAATTTTAAATTTTACATAAATAATGTATAAAAGTGAACGAGAAAATGATTTACGAGACTTTTACTTAGTTTCTTTGTTTTCTCCACACTGATACGACGATTTTTTTATAAAGAAAAGACAATAATACTAACAAACATATACAGTGTGTGCGATTTAAAACCGCAGCACCCCGTTATTTTGGAACGCGTTGGCCGATTTTAATTTTTTTTTTTTTGACATATAGTGCTCGATAAGCTTTATTTGACTGTTTTGAAGATTTTGTTATGTTCATATTTTCAAGGCCTACTATGCTCCTCTAAATGGGTCGAAATTTCAAGATCGACTATTAGGCAATTTTTTATCGGCAAATTGAATAGCGTATTCGATTCGCAGTTGTCTCAAATACCTCTATACAAAATTTTACCTCGATACCTCATATAGGGTGTTTGTTATTCAATAGCCAAATTTAAAATTTCTCATTTTTCGACTGGCCCTGTATAAAAGTCGGTTAGGTTTATTAAAAAGATAAAATAGCCATTCGACCTAAGGAACATCAGACACTAAATGAGGAAGAAAAAAGAAAAATTATTCTTTAAATAAATAGTGCTTCTATGCATTATTCGGTTGCTGTACGTAGGTGCTTTAATGAAAATTTTTCAAACAAATGGATGGGACGGAATAGCTTTTCTTTTTCTTCCTTATTTTGTGACATACTAAATAAGGAAGAAAAAAGAAAAGCTAGGCCGTCTAATCCATTTACTAATAGTAATAATAATAATATCTTTATTTACCATAAAAATATAATCTACATGGTAAAGAGGCACAATTTCACCTAGATGGTGCTCTTCCAATGGCCCTAAATACAATTAGTCGGAGAGCAGCCAATCTGTAGGAAGCATTTTAAAAGTAGTCTATACAACTCGCGAACACCCACCTAAAAAACAGATGATATTATGTAAAATGACCTAGATTTGATTTTTGAGTTCGCCCGTTAATTTGAGATTGCCAAGTCGGTCAATTCGCAAATTTTTTGAAAAATTTTAAAATTATGTGTTAATTTTTGTTTTGCACATAACACATATCTTTTTTATTTTAATTCCGATTTAGACCAATATTTTACACATTATGCCTCCAATATTCTTGGACAGGCTGACGGTAAAGAATATAGTGTAACTAATAATATAGTGCCTAAAAAATATATAATTACCCTCTATTGTCGCGGTTTTTTAAAATTTGCATTGAAAAATACCTGATCGAGGTAACTTTTTTATTTTTAAAGAGAGTTATAGTATAAACGAGAAAAATGTTCCATATACTTTAAACAAACTTTTTTATAAAGAGAATTTTTTGAAATTCGGCTCATGTAACGAGATGACGCTGTTGAATGCGGCCGCGCAACTCGTCCGCATTAATTTAAAGCACAACTTCTGTTAACGTCGCCCATCTGTGGTGTCGTTTAAACGATCAAGTGAGTCTACGGATTATTTAGTTTCTATTTGCAATTAAATGTTATAAAATTGTGTAGATAATCTCGAAACATACACATTAAAAAATATGTTTTCATAAATTATAACAGCAAGTGGGTACTAAAGATTACATTTTCCGTCGCATAAACAACTTATGTTACATTGCACGTTTGCTTTGCTACACTTGCAGCTTGTAGTACAGTTATATAATTTACATTTACAAAATGGAGTTAACTCAATAAGATTGGGTTTTGAGCTTTTTGAAATCATCTTTGGAAATAAGATTTCCTCCTTTAGGTACCATCCAAAATCTAAAACATTTGGAATACTGGGCTTAATTTGGTAGGCTGTCTTGCAAATAGCACATTGCAGAAATGCCTTTTTTACTTGTATTCTCTGTACTAGGATTTACAATTTCTGATTTTCTTTTATAAGCAGTTCGGGTATACGATCTTCTACATTGTGCATGGTAAACTGGATTTAGTGATAAAAACAAATTTTTCTGTTCTAAATATTGTTTTAGAGCCACATAAATGTCATCGGATATTGCATTTGATCGGTACATTTCTAAAACCGTAAATATCGCTCGCAGACAAAAAAAATTTCATACCATTGTGTTAGTGAACGAATTCTGAACAACTTTCAAAATATCCGTCTATCTGTCCTTCCGTCACGTTTCTTGTAAGCACGATAACTCAAGAAAGAAAATTCCGATTGTACTGAAATTTGGACAGTAAATTAGTGTTAGCTAGAGGAAGAACCCTGTTTGAACAAAATCGATCGGTAAATAAAAATGTTATTACTTAATGATTTAAATTTGAAAAAATGTATTTTTAATTTTTATGTTTTTGTAATTGAATAGAAATCTGGTGAAATCTCGGGTGAAATGATATTTCATTTTAATATCTAAATATTTATATATTTTACAAATATACATTTCATAATTTAATATACAACCGTGAAAATATGATTTTAGCTCGTGTCTTATAATGTAAAAATTTACATTCTTTTACGTGTAAGGTGGTGGTGTAGTTGACTCGGAATCAACGGGTCCCGGGTTCGAAACCCAAATGGGGTTTGGTATAGTTTTCTTTCCAAGTCTTTTACCAACTAAGATTGTACTATAAAATTAAAAATGTCTAAAAGTAACATTATTTACAAAAAACTGCGAAAAGTATCCTATTGAATGTATAACAATTATATAAAAATCCAATGAACAGGCGAAGAGTACGTTTTTAGCTTGTTTCCTTTGATTTCCTATCCGAGTAATTATAATTTATTATGCGAAACTATGTGTTTGGACGCACTAAATATAAGGACTGAGACAAAAAGCACTTTCAACTTAACATAAATGGACACTGGAAAATAATAATCACCCGGCACGTGCCTGTGTTTAGCTCTAGATGCGATTGCGGCCGATTCATAGTAGCGCGCATTCGTTCGGACGCTGAAACAATCAATGAATATTTCGATAAGGGAGCAGAATTTCAAAAAAAACTTCTTATAAAAGATTTTATTTAGTTCATTCGGAACATTTTCTTCGCTAACTTTAAAAATAAGAAAGCTACCTCGATCGGACATTTTACTCTGCAAATTTTAAAGATTTTGCGTTATTTTTTAGGTAAACTTTTTTACTTTCAACATATCAAAAAATAGTTAGAGAATATTATGTAAAAAAATTAAAAAATTCTGAAGTAAAATAAAAAATATATAACGTGTTATATGAAAAACAAAAAATAACACATAATTTTTATTTTTTTTAGAAAATTGCCAATTTGGTCACTTTGGCAATCTCAAATCAATGGGCGAATTCAAAAATCAAGCTTAGCAGGTTATTTTACATCAGATTACCTATCTAAAGCAAGATTCACAATTGGTTACATCGCAAATATTTTTTAGGTGGGTGTTCGCGAGTTGTATAGAGGGTGTCGAATTCAGAGGGTCTGGTCTTCCACTAAATACAGTATCATAAAAGACAATAAAAGTTTGTTTGAAAAATTTTCGTTAAGGCACCTACGTACAGCAACTGAATAAAGCATAGAAACACTATTTATTTAAAGAATAACTTTTCTTTTTTCTCCCTCATTTAGTGTCTGATGTGCCTTAAGTCGAATGACTACTTTATTTTTTTAGTAAACCTAACCGACTTTTATACAGGGCCAGTCGAAAAGTGAGAAATGTTAAATTTGGCTATTGAATAACAAACACCCTATATGAGGTATCGAGCTAAAATTTTGTATAGATGTATTTTAGACAACTGCGAATCGAATACGCTATCCAATTTGCCCATAAAAAATTGCCTAATAGTCGATCTCGAAATTTCGACCAATTTAGAGGAGCATAGTAGGCCTTGAAAATAAGAACATTACAAAATCTTCAAAACAGTCAAATAAAAGGTCATCGAGCACTATATCTCAAAAAAAAAAAAATTAAAATCGGCCAAAGCGTTCCAAAAGAACGGGGTGTTGCAGTATTAAATAGCACACACTGTAAAGAAAGCAAATTATGAAATAAAAGCGTTCCTTAGTTTATATAAAAAGTGCTTGCAACTTTTCAATAATTAATTTAACTAAGAAAACTATCTACTTTTGACGATTTTAAATATTCCACAGAATTTGAGGATCCAAATAAAAGCAAGATTCACAATTGGTTAAATCGCAAATATCTCGCCAATGAATTTTACCCTGTCTATGGTCCGAAAAAAACCTTCAGATAACTTTTATTTTTGTCTGTACTACCTTACAAGCATATAAGAGGATCATAAGCTATCCTAACATGTCATCTGGTATTGCACCGAATATATTTTAGAATTTGGTGAAGAGTCAGTTGATGACTATGATTATTTCACTCATTAACGCGATAACCAATGAGAGCCCGTTTTTTCACAAGATTGCACCAATCAAACGTCATTATTAGTGGTAATCCAACCTATATCGGCTTTTGACAGTACCAACATGAAAAAATTATCGCTCTAATTTTTTGTGTCGTCGCGTCGACAAATATTGCGGACATTTTTTGACGTTTTGTTTCGTGAAATGTTTTCGGCAAATAGGACAACTCGTGCTTTTAAATTTTATCTATAAACCTTCACTAGCTTATTACTAATTGTTAACGTAAATTGTAAATAGTAGCATAGTATTACATACGTAGTAATACCACCCCTTGGGGATAGGGAGCACAAAATACATGTTATGCCATCTGTGAGACAGTAGAAACAGCAGAAACATTCTGGAACATTAGAGAAAAGAGACTTCTAGATAACGCCGCGTCGTTTCTAAAATAATTCAGGAAGCAATTGCTAGGGGTATATAAGGCCGTATTCTCGGCCGGACGTTTAGAGAAGTTTGATTGACAAGTGGGGTTAAGATTACAAAGTGAAAAGAAAGTGATACATATTGTTATTTTTATTCAGTAAAGTACATTTAAGTTAATATCAGTATTGTGAAGTATACAGTAAATTATTTAATAAAGTGTGTTACACTCAAAGAAATAGTATGGGTAAATTCAACTAAAAAAAATGGGTAACTAACAATACCGTTAATTTTGTTAAACTAAATTATATTGATGGTATTTTCAAACAAAAGGTGATTGTTATTTTAATTAATAAAAAGTTGTCGTACAACAAAACAAACATTAACTTAAAAAATAGATGAATAAGACTATTATTTTTTTCGTCTGACTATTATTTTGTTGAATTCTGTCAAATTAAACTAGATAATAGTATATTTTATTTTTAACTATTGTCGAATTGTAATTGTAAACCCAGTAGCAGTTTGCTCTACTATTATAGTTGTTTGATAAACCAATATTATTGTAGAGTTAACCCGCAGTTCTGTTTACATAAACATAACATCGTTCTGCCATCCACTTTGATGAATTAAGACGTCGCATCAGCGCTTTTGTTTGCAAATAGTATGGGTTAAATCAATCAAAAAAATAGTATATATATTGTTCATTTTGTTAAATTGAAGTATGTTTAATAGTATTTTTAAAAAAAAAAAGTGATTGTCACACAATAAAATAAACATTAACTTAAAAAAGACTATAATTTATTCATCTTACTAATAATTTGTTGAATTTTGTCAAATGAAACTAGATAAATAGTAGACTTTATTAAGTATTATCGAATTGTAATTCTAACCCAGTATTAGTTCGTTGTATTTTTGTACTTTGTAGACAAACCAATATTATTGTTGTCTTCTAGAAGTTCTAAAAGGGAATTACCATAAAATTTGCTTGCTTACCACGTAGTCTATTACAGAAATTATTCCTAGATGACGCCACATACAAATCACTGACAATAATCAATCATGCATTATCTTATACTCTTATGAATTTATAGAAAATTAATAACATGATTGCAATGTTCAAATTCTCTCAGGGATCATCGATATATTTGGATGGATGTTATAGACGATCTCTAATCTTTGGTTTGGGTCGTCTGATGTCTCAATACTGAGATTTTAGCCAACCAAAAAAAACTTCATCATACAATAAAGTGTAGATCAACCTAAAAATTAGTTGGTGAACAAAAAACGAAGTCGTTGTACAAAATTGTAGACCAAATTGAAAATGGTTAGTGAACATAAAAAAATGTCATTGTACTATTTAATTTGTTGTTCTGCAAGAAGATATGATTATTAAACTACTATTTGTTTACGAAAACAAAGTTGTTGTATGACTATTCTTTTCTGATTGATTTAATTATGAAACTAGATAGACGCGATTTCATATGCTCTTTTTGGTTGAATTCACCTATCATTTTCTTTGAGTGTAGTGGTGATCGCTTGTTATAATTTTTGGAACCCACGGAATTTGCAAGGGTGTTTTCCTAGGTGTGGAAACACGTCACAAATTGGTGTCAGAAAGCAGAATTTTATGACAAGAGGAGCCCTGAAGTTGTGCTGAAGTGTTCGAGAAGTATTCTCGAGGGTTAGTGCTAATGTTGTAGAACTCTCCAAAATCGTCCTAAGTTGAAGACATAATCAAAATTCGACTTAGGCAAAAATTTCATTTGAAGACATTTTTGGGAGTCGGCAGAGGCGCAGATCAGTCCACAAGGACCGTTTTGGGTTCTATAAGGCGTTGGAAATGACCAGGCGAAAATTCGAAGAAACACCGAATTTTCACTTAGGAAAAATGTTTTTGGTTCAGAATATCAGAGTAGAAGTATATAATGACAAAGATTTATGAATAGTATACTTTTTCAAAGGTACCATAAATTGGACTTTGAAAAATATTATTTTTGGAAGGGCGTCAAAATTTGGCCCAGGAATCGATTTATCGAAAGTACGCCAAAGTTTCACTTGCAGACTAATTTTTCAAAACTGCGTTGAAATTTGGCTTGAAGATCGATTTTTCAAAAGTACGCCAAAATTTCACCCGCAGATTAACTTTTCAAAAGTACCTTGAAATTTGGCTTGAAAATCAATTTTTCAAAAGTACGCCAAAATTTCACCCGCGGATTAACTTTTCAAAAGTACCTTGAAATTTGGCTTGAAAATCGATTTTTCAAGAGTACGCCAAAATTTCACCCGCAGATTAGTTTTTCAAAAGTACCTTGAAATTTGGCTCGAAAATCGATTTTTCAAAAGTACGCTAAAATTGGTCTTAAACTGGATTTTTCAAAAGTACCACGAAGTCAGTTTAAAAAGTACCACGAAAATATACTTTAAATTATTTTTTATTTTTTATTCCTCAACCAAAGACATTGACCTTTGAGGTACGATCATTGAAAGCACAATTCTAAAGTATGAGCATAAAATTTTAACGATGCACTGCATCCAAAAGGCAAAATAGAAGATTTTGTCAAAGCCGGCGTAGTGCCGATAAGCAAAAATTGATAAAAATCAATGCACATGTACAAGGCCGGTTTCTCGCATGGAAAGAGTTTGGATTGACCCAGCGGCTCACAATTTGGTCGAGCGCGTTGAGTAGTCCAGACAAAGCGATGGTAGAAAAGCCAATAACGGGGCTTTTCAAATGACAAAGTTATAGAGGAAAACGCCTTGTGCATAAAAATCCAAAAATTCAATTTTGCCTAATAGTCGCTCGAAGGTGAGACGCTGCCAAACCGATATTATTAATCGACTGTGATAAGGGTTAGTAAGTCGTGGACTGATCGAACGCCACTCAACTTATGCAGTAATAAGTCCTCTGAATGTGTTTGAGTACGTGAATTTCCACGATACAAGAACTTTAAAGCTAGGTAGTCTCTAGCGAAACTAAATTCATTTAGTAAAACTTTTTTAAGTTAATTTCAGTCAGCCTTAATTATTCATTTACCCAGAGTCTGAAATGATTCTAAAAGCTCGCATTTTGATTCTGAGAAGGTACGTATGAATCTTTTCTACCTAATCGATCGTTAGCGCGAGCGCTCTCGCTTGTATGGTCTGAAAGTCACTACCTTGATTGGGGAAGGCACAATTCTTTCTTGAGAATTTTGTATAACCAATTCTGTTAAATAAACGGATTCTTTGAACTAATGTTTCTTAATTGATCTTGAGGCCTGTTGACGGTCTATAATCCCTGGAACTTTCGTATAGAAAACCGGATGTGTCGAGTTAATTCGCATTAACGTTCGACCTTCTGGTTGTTTTACGGAGGTTCGATAGGGATTTTTTTATGCGTTTTTTGAGAAATATATTCCGTTATTAATGGACCAAAACGTGATTTTCGCGTACCAAAACTAATCCCTCCGCAGAGAAATTCTTCGGTTGGGATTTTTTTATGCAAAAATTCAGGAAATTAAGAGGTGCCTAAACCCCTAACGAGGGAATTCGGGTCCAGAGAGAGCGTAGTTTCCGATCTGTGGTAGTGCAGCCTTGGTCCCGCTTTTCGGCTACCGAAGTCATCTTATCTCGAACCCGCCTGGGAGGTAGAAGAACGGGGTAATACGCGACTGGCGCCCCCTGAGAAATAAATTGGTGTCGCGTCATTTTGACGCCCGGTAGTGCGTTCTTCTACATGGCGCCCAACGTGGGGCGTTGTTAGTCAGCAGGGCTTTCTGGAAAGGATATGGATGAATCAACGCCTTTCCAGTTTTACGACGAGCCGACATCTGTGATGGACAACGTCTCTAGAGGGTTAGAGAGGCCGTGCGCGGAGGATGTACTGGGTAGTTCGGGGGTTGGCCCGAGTACCACTGAAGGAGTCATACAGCCCTCCTCAGAACAAGTGTTCGCCCAAATGGCAGCAGGTCTTGCCAAAGCTCTAAGCGAAGCCACGCACGAGCATAAGTATCGGTCGAAGCATCCAAATGCGGAATTTCATGGCTTCGAACACGAAGACCCTGAAACCTTCATTTATCAAATGGAGGAATTTTTCGTCCGAGTACGAATTACGCAGGATAACGACCGACTATATAAAATATCAGAACAGCTCAAAGATGATGCTAAGAAATGGTTCGAACAATATCGAACCCTAATTACCACGTATCCTCTATTCCTCGAGCGGTTCAGAAGCCGTTATGATTCAGGTGAAGTACTCACCGAAGCAGTAGCTAATTTATATGGCAAGAAACAAGATGCCGAGGAAAATACGTCAGTATTTATTTCCAGGAAGGTATGCCTCTTCAAGAGGATCGATCCGTTTAAGCCGGAGGCGATGAAGGCGGCTACCATCTTCAATCAGTTGAGACCTGATATGAAAATGCTCCTAAAGAGTGCCGTCATACTAGATACAAATACACTAGTGACGATGACCGAACAAATGGCCAAAATCATGGATGAGAATAAAGAATTCGAGATTCTGCAAAATGCAAAGAAAAGCAAAGACCGAGAAGCGTCCACCTCTACCGCTTCAGCTCAAGGGAATCAGCAATCGAGCAGTAACTGGAGAACGGAACCCTCCACATTAGCGAAGCCGTCCTCCAGTTCCTTTGGTGCATCTAGGACACCATTCAATGGATCTCAAAGAAGAGATAATCCGCCAGCACCAAGGGTGCATTTTGCAAATAATATTTCCTCGCTGCCTAGAGGGGATATACCGAGAAGGGGTACTGGAGACGTAAGGAACTCCCGAGTCCCGTATCGCCCTTGCAGATATTGCCCAACGGAGCAGTGGCATTTTCATGCGGAATGCCCAAACAATCCCTATCGTAATATGAATACGGGAAACCAAGCGGGGGTCAGAGGCGATGGCCCAGGCCGAACTGTACCAGCCCCGCCTACCAGGCCCCAGCAGGCTCGAAGCGACCCTCGAGGAAGCTCCGAAGCAAGAAGTTTAAATTAAAAAACTTCGATGACCTTCCTGACCTTAATTACCTGTTTAAGGATCAAGAAGTCAACCTATCTCCCCACCGATTCACTCCATTAGAATCTATCAATCAAACCAACGACGCTTTCCCTCTGCCTCGCATTAAGATTATAATTAATAATCGAGCGGTTAACGCTTTATTGGATACAGGTTCGACAAGGAATATTATCCAACCGAAATTTTTGAACGACATTGATCAACTTACAGCTCCCCAAACGTTTGTTATGGCTTGTGGCGATGGTTTAGTAGAATCCCTCGGGACTACGACCATGAACGTTAATGTACTAGATGTACCCTTTCAGACCACGTTTCAGGTCATTCAAAATTTAAATGAAGAGCTCATTCTGGGAGCCCCGTTTTTGTATGCTCACAATGTCGTATTCGATTATCAACGTAAATGTGTCTACGTCGGCACCGAAGAGCGAATAACCGTCTTCTGGAATCAAGCGGCACATCAAGCAAGGAAGCAATGCCGGCTTCCCGAAGAACTGATCATCGGAAACGATAATTTAAAACCTCTATTCGAGGAATTCGCTGAATTGTTCACCGCGGTGCCTACCCAAGCTACCACGGTGACAACGAAACATAAAATAAAAGTTAAAGACGACCGCCCGTTCAATATCAAACCCTACCCCATGTCTCCTTCTAAGAAAAAAGTTATGTACGATCAAATTGAAGAGATGCTGAAAGCCGGGGTCATAGAACCGAGTACCGCTCAGTACAGTTCGCCTCCCATTATAATTGAAAGGCCCGGCAAGAAGCCTCGCTTCTGCATTGATTATCGTCACTTAAATGAAGTAACGGAAGACGAAGCATCCGTCTTACCAAAGATATACGAGAGTATAAAGGATCTAGGAAACGCCAACATATTTACGGTGTTGGACCTCAAGAGCGGATATTGGCAAATCCCTCTTGAGGAGTCGTCAAAAAACTATTCTACGTTTACAACATTAGATGGAGCATCTTACCGATTTAACGTGATGCCTTTCGGATTGAAGACCGCTCCATGTACATTCCAAAAATTTATGGCAAGAGACGTATTGACCGGCTACTTGCATCATTTCTGCAAAGTATATCTCGATGATATTATCATCTACAGTGAAAATATAGAACAGCATGTAAACCATCTGAGAGCCGTCTTTGAACGCCTACGTTTACATAATTTAAAAGTGTCACCAGAAAAATGTGTGGTAGCCACATCTAGTATAACCTATCTCGGGCATAAGATAAATGCCAATACTACTCAACCTTTAGAAAAACATATTCTGCAGATACAGAGCTATCCTGTGCCTACGACAAGACGCCAGCTTCAGAGTTTCCTTGGCCTATGTAATTGGGTACGTGAATATATCCCGAATGTTGCAATAATTACGAAGCCCTTGACCCGACTATAAGTGGAATACAGAAGCCCAAGAATCCTTTATCCTACTGAAAGAGGTATTAAATAAACCTCTAGGACTGCACCGGCCAGATTTCAATAAAATGTTCATACTGCAGACGGACGCATCCTTAATAGGATTATCTGCAGTATTATATCAATTGGGGGATAATGACCAGAAGCACATCGTCTCTTATGCTAGTAATACGTTATCTCCGACGGAGAGAAAATACCATATTAATGAATTGGAATGTTTGAGCGTCGTTAATTATATAAGGAAATACAAAATATATTTGGCAGACCGTCCATTTATAGTCAAAACCGACAATCGAGCTTTACTATGGTTAAATAAGCATAAGGACGAGAAAACGAAATTTACACGTTGGTCATTATTACTTCAGGAATACAGCTTCACAATAGAACATTGTCCCGGCAAAGAAAATATATTGGCAGACTATTTGAGCAGAAATCCTCAAGGCCCGAACGTCGAAGCAGACGACGAAGAGGAGAGAATGTATCCACCAAAATTCTCGTACAAGGAACGAATATCAGTGATTACCACATTGGAATTAAACGATCAGGTCAGAGAAGCGCAAACGCACTCCAGAGATATCCAAGACCAAATTGAACGATGGAATACTCTAGTGCGACAAGCCAATAAAACCGAGGCAGAGGTGAAATTCGTCAATACAAGACAAGTGATAGGCGGCACACTCTGGACAAGAGGCGAAAATGTTATAGAAAAATTATACGTACCAAAACGTATGGTCATGAGAGTAATATCTCATTTTCACGACCGACCGGAAGTAGGTCACCCCGGCCGCGATGAAACTGTTAGAATCATCTCGGGCCGCTATTATTTTAATAATTTGTCGAGACTAGTTAACAAATATTTAAATGAGTGCATTATTTGTAATTCCGTAAAAAGCAGACAATCACAACCGAAGGCTCCTCTCAGAAGCCATGCTCCATCGCATCCGTTCGAAGTTCTAAGCGTCGATGTAATCGGACCGCTTCAGCGAACCAAAGATGCAGATAACCGATATATATTAATGGTAGAGGATGTATTTAGTAAGTGGGTCGAAGCCAAGGCGTTCACCCAAGTCAGTGGAAAAACAATAGCACAATTTATCGAAGAGGAACTAGTGGCGAGATATGGCGTTCCGAGGGTCATCATTTCCGACCAGGGAGGCCACTTCAATTCCGGCTTTTACGATACGTTCTGTACACGTAACAATATTGAAAGATTCTTCACAGCAGCTTACCACCAACAGGCCAATCCAATAGAAAGGAGGGTGCAAGAGGCTAAGAAGATCTTAAAAACCTTATTATATGGTTCACCCAACGACGAGTGGGATCGACATGTTAGTCAGATGGCATATATCTTGAGAACAAGAAAAAACGCCGCTACGGGGCATACGCCCAGTTTCGTAGTGCTCGGCTATGAATTACCGCAGATTGGTGATTGGAATATGTTCGCTTATAGACAAGAACGTCGTAATCAAGCGGACGTTCCCCGCCTTGAAAGAGTCAAAGAGATTCGTAAAAATCAAACAAATTACCAATGGCGTTACGCGCCCAAAGTGGCGGTAACGCCGGTCGTATATAAAGTGGGAGATATGGTAATGACTAAAAGGATCAGGAAGGATCATACCTTCACACCGTCGTGGAGTGGGCCACACAAGGTTTTAAAGAGATTGTCCAATGAAGTTTACCTCATTCACAAGGGGGTAACTTCGACGAGATTACATGTCGATGCCATCAGGCCGGCACCTAAGGGAGACCCCGATGTTGAATTGGAATTGTCTGAAGAATCAGAAGATAGTCCGGATGAAATTCATCTTAGTGACGACTCTTCCTCATCAGACAATGAGATCGCGCCCAGGTCAGAGCGACGTAGCGATACCACACTAGTTCAAATCAATGTTCCCGCAAGTGCTCAAGATGAGCCGGATGTAATAAGTCGAGATCCCGAAGATGCTCGAGATGAGCCAGATATAGAAGAGTCACCTCTAGATATTTCTGAGGTCGACCACGGCTAATAGCCGTTTTCGCTTTTTTTTATATTTTTTCTCAAAATTCTAAGTAGCGATTTTGACCTATATGCGGTCGAATCGAAAATTTAAAGTCTACTCCATGAGCAGACATGGAAAGACGGCGAACCCGACGCAAGAGCGCGATCCGGTAAGCCTAGCTTCTCAAGAGCGAGAGCCGCCAAGTTCGAGTAATGGACGTAGGCATAAGTACGAATCAGTACGAGTTTCGGAAGCTGTTTTTCTTATGCAAGAAGACAACTTCTATTTTAATCATTTTAAGTCAACAAAATTAACGTATACCCCAAATGGAAACTACGAGTTTCAGAAGCCGTTCTTCGCTCAAGAAGACGCTTCGATTTTTTTTTTTTTATACTTTTTTCACAAGTCGTGATGACCGCACGAGTATCGTAAGCCGATTTAATCTACCTTACGAAGTAGAAACTACGAGACGAGTTTCAGAAGCCGTTCTTCGCTCAAGAAGACGCTTCGATTTTTTTTTTTATACTTTTTTCACAAGTCGTGATGACCGCACGAGTATCGTAAGCCGATTTAATCTACCTTACGAAGTAGAAACTACGAGACGAGTTTCAGAAGCCGTTCTTCGCTCAAGAAGACGCTTCGATTTTTTTTTATACTTTTTTCACAAGTAGTGATGACCGCACGAGTATCGTAAGCCGATTCAATCTACCTTACGAAGAACCAATTTCTAACCATTATAAGTTAACAAAATTCATGTTAGAAAAATATTTCATTAAAAAACAACACATTGTGTTTGTTAGTCGACGCGTCCCAGTCGACGACTTGCTAAAAAGTCAATCTAGTTGCAGAACTGCATTTTCCATGTGCAGAAATGGAAAGATGACCCAGCCTGTCGCAAGGGCGCGGCATGGTGAAGTCTGGAACTCAAAGGCGAGGACCGTCCAAGCTGCGGCATGGAGATATAGACAGACTCTTCTAGAAAGGGCCGAAGTTAAGCAAGAGCGAGACCAGGGCGAAAAAAGCGAGTGCAACGAATTAGTGAGAGTGGACGCTAATCAAAATTGTGCTACGCTTCGCACCTCGACGCGGGTGTAATTAAGTTGATAAAAATGTTGTATCAACTTGGCGTATGGTTTAAAAAATGTATTTATTTTTAAGTTAGATAGGCGAATCAGCCGTCTGCCCCAATTAAGGCCGTTATTTTTTTAAACATCTGTACATAGGTCAGACCGTCAAATGAAGGCATACAGACATACAAGTGAATATGGAAATTAAAGGCGATCGATGAGTAGAAAAGATTCAACCAAAGGAGGGGAGTGTTGTAGAACTCTCCAAAATCGTCCTAAGTTGAAGACATAATCAAAATTCGACTTAGGCAAAAATTTCATTTAAAGACATTTTTGGGAGTCGGCAGAGGCGCAGATCAGTCCACAAGGACCGTTTTGGGTTCTATAAGGCGTTGGAAATGATCAGGCGAAAATTCGAAGAAACACCGAATTTTCACTTAGGAAAAATGTTTTTGGTTCAGAATATCAGAGTAGAAGTATATAATGACAAAGATTTATGAATAGTATACTTTTTCAAAGGTACCATAAATTGGACTTTGAAAAATATTATTTTTGGAAGGGCGTCAAAATTTGGCCCAGGAATCGATTTATCGAAAGTACGCCAAAGTTTCACTTGCAGACTAATTTTTCAAAACTGCGTTGAAATTTGGCTTGAAGATCGATTTTTCAAAAGTACGCCAAAATTTCACCCGCAGATTAACTTTTCAAAAGTACCTTGAAATTTGGCTTGAAAATCAATTTTTCAAAAGTACGCCAAAATTTCACCCGCGGATTAACTTTTCAAAAGTACCTTGAAATTTGGCTTGAAAATCGATTTTTCAAGAGTACGCCAAAATTTCACCCGCAGATTAGTTTTTCAAAAGTACCTTGAAATTTGGCTCGAAAATCGATTTTTCAAAAGTACGCTAAAATTGGTCTTAAACTGGATTTTTCAAAAGTACCACGAAGTCAGTTTAAAAAGTACCACGAAAATATACTTTAAATTATTTTTTATTTTTTATTCCTCAACCAAAGACATTGACCTTTGAGGTACGATCATTGAAAGCACAATTCTAAAGTATGAGCATAAAATTTTAACGATGCACTGCATCCAAAAGGCAAAATAGAAGATTTTGTCAAAGCCGGCGTAGTGCCGATAAGCAAAAATTGATAAAAATCAATGCACATGTACAAGGCCGGTTTCTCGCATGGAAAGAGTTTGGATTGACCCAGCGGCTCACAATTTGGTCGAGCGCGTTGAGTAGTCCAGACAAAGCGATGGTAGAAAAGCCAATAACGGGGCTTTTCAAATGACAAAGTTATAGAGGAAAACGCCTTGTGCATAAAAATCCAAAAATTCAATTTTGCCTAATAGTCGCTCGAAGGTGAGACGCTGCCAAACCGATATTATTAATCGACTGTGATAAGGGTTAGTAAGTCGTGGACTGATCGAACGCCACTCAACTTATGCAGTAATAAGTCCTCTGAATGTGTTTGAGTACGTGAATTTCCACGATACAAGAACTTTAAAGCTAGGTAGTCTCTAGCGAAACTAAATTCATTTAGTAAAACTTTTTTAAGTTAATTTCAGTCAGCCTTAATTATTCATTTACCCAGAGTCTGAAATGATTCTAAAAGCTCGCATTTTGATTCTGAGAAGGTACGTATGAATCTTTTCTACCTAATCGATCGTTAGCGCGAGCGCTCTCGCTTGTATGGTCTGAAAGTCACTACCTTGATTGGGGAAGGCACGATTCTTTCTTGAGAATTTTGTATAACCAATTCTGTTAAATAAACGGATTCTTTGAACTAATGTTTCTTAATTGATCTTGAGGCCTGTTGACGGTCTATAATCCCTGGAACTTTCGTATAGAAAACCGGATGTGTCGAGTTAATTCGCATTAACGTTCGACCTTCTGGTTGTTTTACGGAGGTTCGATAGGGATTTTTTTATGCGTTTTTTGAGAAATATATTCCGTTATTAATGGACCAAAACGTGATTTTCGCGTACCAAAACTAATCCCTCCGCAGAGAAATTCTTCGGTTGGGATTTTTTTATGCAAAAATTCAGGAAATTAAGAGGTGCCTAAACCCCTAACGAGGGAATTCGGGTCCAGAGAGAGCGTAGTTTCCGATCTGTGGTAGTGCAGCCTTGGTCCCGCTTTTCGGCTACCGAAGTCATCTTATCTCGAACCCGCCTGGGAGGTAGAAGAACGGGGTAATACGCGACTGGCGCCCCCTGAGAAATAAATTGGTGTCGCGTCATTTTGACGCCCGGTAGTGCGTTCTTCTACACTAACACAGAGGACTAATTTACTGGACATTGTTCGAGGGTTATTTTCGAACAGGAAAATAGTGTTAAGTGCATTTTTTTTTAGACATTGTAGAACATTTTATTAGGACATTAGTGTGATAATTAAATCCTTTAAACTAAGAAGTAATAGAGACACTGAAAAAGATTCATTTGTGTTAGTGCGTGAAAATTACTGGAACTTTTCTATTTGGACATTAGTGGAGATTATTAAATTCTCTGAACTGGATAGTGACAAAAAACTCTGGATAAGACTTTTTCGTGCTGTTTCGAGATTTTTCTGCCAAGTTCCATTACCGATATTGACGTGACAGTTAAATTTATTTTATTTTAACATCATCTTATGCCCATAGAAACAAGAAGCATGGCAGCAGAGAAACAAATAAAGGACCTATTTGCGGAATTTACGAGGATGATGGAGCAGCGACGTCAGGAAGACAAAGAAGAGCAGGGAAAGCGACGTCAGAAAGAAAAAGAGGATGGAGAAACAAGACGTCAGAAAAAAAAAGAGGATGAAGAAAGAAGACGTCAAGAAGAGAAAGACGAACCCAGAAAAATTATGGAAGATCAAGAAAGAAGACGTCAAGAAGAAAGAGATGAATTAAAGAAAATAATGGAAGATCTGAAAATAAGACGTCAAGAAGAAAAAGAAGAACAAGAAAGAAGACATCTGGTAGAGAAAGAAGAACAAGAAAGGCGGCATCAAGAGGAGAAAGAACAACAAGAAAGTCGACGTCAACAGGAAAGAGAGGAACAAGAAAGACGCCAGGAGGAATTAAGGAAAATTCTGAGCGGTCAAATAAAAATACAACAGGATGCTATCATTTCCGCCAATGAAGTACTTAAGAGTGAAATCATTGAGGATATAGGTGAAGTCAAGACAGAAGTCGGTCAAGTAAAAGGGGAAGTAAATGACATCGGAGAAAAAATGAGCGAGGTCGAAGTAGAAGTAGAACGCCTTAAACGACAGTTGAGAGACAAAGGGGGGCAGCTAGTAGCATCATCGGGCCCTCGATTAAAACCTCCCTCCTTCGACGGCCAAAGCTCATGGACAACATACAAGAGGCAACCACGAGTCTACGAGACAAACACCAGCCCGTGTAGTATTTGGACATGAGATCAGACTGCCGTGTGATTTGATTTTCGGAACACCAGGCGGAGAACAGCTTCCTGTGAATAGCTTCCTGTGAACAGCTATGTGGATGAGTGAGTGAACGGCTAAGAAATGTTCATGAGCTGGTTAGAGATCATAGCTAGTGACAGTAAGGGTAGTTCAGAAGGGTGCAAGGCAGGAGATCTGGTTTGGCTGTACAACCCACAGCGAAAAAAAAGGGAAGTCACCAAAACTTCAACCGCCTTGGGATGGACCGTATACTGTTATTACCCGAATTAATGATGTCGTTTATCGGATTCAACGAAGCAAAAAGTCCAAGATGAAGATTGGATAGACTGGCGAAGTATGTGAAAGAGGCTGAATTGCCTGACCGGGACGTTCAGGCTTAAGGAGGGGGCAGTGTCACAAATATCCAGCAGCACACAATACATGTTATGCCATCTGTGAGACAGTAGAAACAGCGGAAACATTCTGGAACATTAGAGAAAAGAGACTGCTAGATAACGCCGCGCCGTTTCTAGAATAATTCAGGAAGCAATCGCTAGGGGTATATAAGGCCGTATTCTCGACCGGACGTTTAGAGAAGTTTGATTGACAAGTGAGGTTAAGACTACAAAGTGAAAACAAAGTGATAAATATTGTTATTTTTATTCAGTAAAGGACATTTAAGTTAATATCAGTATTGTGAAGTATACAGTAAATTATTTAATGAAGTGTGTTAGTGGTTATCGCGTTATAATTTTTGGAAACCATGGAATTTGCAAGGGTGGTTTCCTAGGGGTGGAAACACGTCACAATAATATAAAAATAACCTGAAAACACCACATTGATAACTCCCAATTTCAAAGCCAATGCTGTATGGAACTTATATAGGTTCGGGACAAGTTATACACAGCTTTCAATGGCTTATAATACATTATAATATAAACGTAATTAAAAAATAATTTTTACAACTAAAATGAAATACAAATGCCTACGAATTAATTATTTCATGTTAAATACACAAATGTACTTACGTATGCTAATCCACCCTTATTTGGGAAACCAAAACTCTGCACTATCTCCATACATTATAATTCGTACTACTTAACGTACTAACGTACTACTTAAACAAGCCAACCTTAATTACTAAACTTCTTAAATTAAAAATAAGGACTAAATACATAAATAATTATTAATAAACACTTAAATTAATATAATAATTCTTGAAAAATCCTCTCTTTACACCAGTTAAGTTAAGCTAGCGTTACTAGATGGCGGTACCATTGATCTGACGTTGTCTTTGAACGTAAACGCGAGAGATTGGTAAAATGCAGTATTGTGTGGCTTTACTTGTAGTGTGATTGATCGAAGCATGCCAGAGACCTCTTTGTTGTGAAGAGCAGTCTATAAGTTGTAGTACCTATGGTATGGTTTAACGGATCTTGATTGTCATTGCATAACATCATTTATACCTACTTTGTTTTTTATTAGATAAGTCGCTTTGGAAATGCATTTTTATGTTTCGTAAATTATGAAATTAAAAATAAAGGTCAGTAAACTCTAAAAAGTGACAAGAAAACGCCTGAAGACAATTAATTACAAAACATAATGTTGAAGATATACTTACTGAATTATTTATTCGTGAAATATTCTCCCCAAAACCACTCGTGCTTTTAAATTTTATCTATAATTTTTTTCTCAAGCTAAGTTGCCAAAAGGTAATATAACTCGTGCAAATTGGCAGTTTATTATCAAAGATTAAATCCCCTCCGCTAAAGCGCTCGGGATTTAATCAGATAATACACTGCCAATTTGCTCTCTTTATATTACCAGGCAAAAACGCTTTCGAAAAAATTTTACCGATAAAATTTTAAGCACTAGTGATATTACGTACGATAAATCACCCGAACTTTCACAGCAGCAGAATCTGGCTTTACGTCGAACTTCTCATCTCAATCCCCACTAAGTTATCCAAAACGAATTGTAGGATTTCAATTTGCCAAAATGTAAGACAGGAATTAGGTTTTGGAGTGTAGCAGGAATCTTCTCCAAAGTAATGCTAGAATGTTCATGTTTATAGATTTCATAAATTTCATAAATTTGTGATAAAGACATTCAGGTCCTTCATAGTGATGAAAATAGGCTTGAAAGGCTTTCGAACTTGTGGTAACAGTCAAACAAAGCACTACAAACACCTCATGGAAAACTTTTTCTGATTTTCTGAGATAAGGAGATAACAAGACAAACGGAGGCTCAGATTTGGAATACAAACCACCACCAATGAAATTTGAATCTCTTAAGCGAGTTCTTTAATTTGCCCCCAGACGTGAAAGTCGAAAGTGTCAAGTCTGGGGACCTTGCTGGTCGCAGTATCTAAAAATGCCGATATCTTAAAATCTGTAATACTTTGCTTAATGGTGTATATGGTCATACATGTTCTAAGTGACCCCCTCTATCACCCCCTTAAAACTTTCTATCAATGTACCAAACACCCAGTATAGTGTATGAACAAATCTTATGTAGATGAAATGATTTTCTCTACAAAATAATTCATGGTCTAACTAATTGTATTGAAATTTTACCGAGGTTAACTTTTCATATTCCCAGATTAACTTCTATGCAAAACTTTGTATTTTATTTGCCTATGCCTAGATCAAATATTATGAAATTCTCGACTCTATATAGAACATGCAATAATAGTAAAAAGTTTAGCAATAATTTCGGTATATTTAACTGAGAATAGATTCGATAAAGAAATTAAAATTATAGGTCTATATCAATGTATACGATTTTATAATATTTAACGAAAAATTTTTCAAAAGAAGGAGGTTCTAATTCGGTCGGTATGATTATTTTTTATATGTGTTCAATTATTACTCAGGATTAGCTTTAAGTGATTTTTTGAAATTGCATGGAGATATCCAAACAGCAATATGTCTCTCAAGTCGGAACGAACTTTACGTAGATTAGATGATCAATTTAATTTTATTTTAAAGTGTTATTGAGGTATTTTTAATAAAAATGTTACATAATGAATGAATGTTGCAATCGGGCGTTGCCGACTACGTGTACCTATTGAAACAAAAAAAGCTAAAAAAGGATATTTTAGCTTGTGTATTTAATTTCAGTGGTACCACGTAAAAGTGAGTTGTGAATCACATCCGAATGGAACTTCTACTTGTTATTTTTAGATCATTTCACAAAATGACAGAAAAAGATGGTAGCATTTATTTTTAAAACTTAAAATTGATAGCTTTTGTCGACCTCCTGCGTGCATAACAATACAGAAAAAACATTTTCACCAACGATGGAAAAAAATACTGAAAATTTGTAGACCAGCGTGATAAGCAACACCCATAACGAGTACCTTCTGTTACCCAAAAAGGCAACTGACTAGTATCTAATTAATTACAAAAACAGAACGGTTTCCATAAACTACGACAAACAATGGGCCCTGGCATACGTGCACCTATATATAAATACAAGTGTAATTGATTTAAGGGCATTAAAAAAGCTATTGTCGCAAGGTCAGCCTACTTTTAGTTCGAGAGCCCGTGACAATATTTTACCCTCCTAAACCATCTAATATATGAAATCGCTGGACTTTCTAAGCATTTCCTATCAAAAGGATGTTTAATTAGGCTAATTGTCGAATTAAATTGAGTATTTCACTACCTTAACAAATCAATGAAACGTATGTCAGATGTAGAAAAATATATGTATGTTGAAGCAGTCTTAATAGTGTGAGGGGAGAGGAATGAATAGGCCGCGCAAGTAGATCTCCCGTCTTTACTCCACTTACATTAAGTGAGAGAGAGGATATCGATGTCGGCATCTGACGTGGCGTGTAGGTGTAAACCGTTAGACTGTTATTTTTTTTTCAGGACCTCAGTTAGATGCCGGGCTTATACTGTGGGGGTGAAGATGTAATTACTTTATATTTCTTTATTTGGTAATGTGTTTTTGAAAACAATTTTAGTAAGTTTTGTTACCAATTCATAGCAGTACTTTGGGAGATATTGTAAGTGTAATATTATAAATTATTATTATTTTATATCTATTTATGTTTTAATATAAAATATATTTTATATAAAAATGTTTCGACTGTGTGAGGCATCTACGTCTACATCTAATCGTGTTTGTGAAAATGAAAGTGATAGTGATTACAGTGATAAAGAAAATAAAAATCCATCAATGTTTTCAGTAAGAAAAAAACGAGTACATTTGGACGTGGATGGAAAACAAATTTGCTTAAATGTTTACGATAGTATTTTGGATCGAAAAGCTAATGACCATAATTTGGATGATTTTGGAAGATAGTAGTTCATCTGAAAATGAAGAAGAGGGTGAAAAGGGCGAGGATTCAGAGGAAGACGCGATGCCAGGTGAGATAAAGTTAAATGAGGTGAAGTGAAGTGATGTGAAGTGAAGAAATCAATTTTGTGATATCCACTGTATTATTTATTTCCGTTTTTGTGTTTTCGTAGTGCAGTGAGGTGAGGTAAAGTGAACTGATATGAAGTGAAGAAGTGAATTTTCTGACATCCGCTGTATTATTTATTTCCGTTTTTGTGCTGTCGTAGTTCAGGGCTTCAGAAATATTATTTTTCAGTATGTTGTTATTTATTAATGTTATTTTATTTTTATTTTTGCAGTGATTCATCTTTCTGTTTTTATTGTAGTAGTAACTTTAGTATTACAGTTTATTTTTAGTTTATGTATTGGGAGAAATATTTATTTCTGTTACTATTTTTAGAGTATATTTTTTGTTTTTATTTTGTTTTTAAAGGTTTCTTGTTACTTTTTAAATAATCTCTTTATCCTATTTTAATATTCCATACCCATCCTTTCCTGGCGAGAAATGGTCACACCTCCTTGCTGTTCTTGCTGGGTAGTAACAATTTATATTAAGTGAACTGTATATACTGTAACTACTATAGGTGTATTTTAATATTGACTCATAGGGACCCAAGCCATACTTTGTGGCACCATGATAAAATGAAGGAGTTTTGCAAACAAAAAATTCATCGCTTTTGCAAAAAGAAAAGTTTTAAAAATGAATTGAACACCACACAACAAATGGGTTTTTGTAAAAAGACTTTTTTAAATTCTGTTAAATATTGTTTTCTTCCTTTTTCTGAAAAAAGTCTTTTTACAAAAACTCAGAATATTCAACTCATTTTTAAAACTTTCTTTTGCAAATTTCGATATAATTTTTTTTCGCAAAACTGCTTTATTTGATCTTGGTAGTCATGTCACAAAATATGGCTTGAGTCCCATGACTCATTGAACATTGAAAACAGTAAACATTGAAAACGTAAACGAGCGAACAATATAGTTAAATCCGGCTCTGTGTTCTGCAACCGTCTCAACAATACCGCCTAGATAGGCGGTACGTCGATCACTATTGCGATTGCTTCAACTATACTTTTATAATAGGCAAGCAACGCACTAGAATTTTGATGTGTACCTTATATGTAAGTAATATATTTTTAGCTGTGTAATATTACACAATATATTACGTTACACTTTTATATTACGCGTGTAATATTACCGGCTTACATCCCTGGCCACGAACGAACCAAAATTTTAGTAGGAATGTTTTACCGTCAAAGTCAAATGACACTCATACTCTTCTAGGAAGTTATAAATCTTTTTGTGCCAAGAGAATTGCTACTACAACCTGTCCATTGTGTGGTGGTTGAAATACACGTCCTGTCTTACATATTATTAGATAGTTCTTGCACACATTTACTGAATTACCTCAGTAAATGTTATTAGCAGTCTCTTATAACATATCCGAACCCCACTGAGTGTGGAAATTAGCCACATTAGTCAAAGGATGCAACGCGACTGGCGTCCTTAATGAATAATAGTATCACGTCCTTCAGGCGAACGGCAGTGAGTTCTTCTACAATGCCACTGAGTCGGTCAATTTCACATTCTAATTCACATATATTTTTTTCATCGTGATGGTTTATGAGGGTGCAATTTTATCGCGGGCTCTCCGCCTATTTGGCGAGTGACTTGCAGGCCGTAGCATAGCAGCATAGTTCGGCAGCTCTCTTAATAATAATAAATAATCGAGTATTAATTGGTTTGATATATTGCTGGCATTACTGGTTTTTGCTGCATTGTCCTTTGTGTGAAATCCGACCCGGCTTTTTGCGCAGCTCACACAGGAATGTGTTGTTTCGTATACGGTGTTAACTAAACAAAAGAACTCCCGAGCTCCATACTTTACCAGGTAATTAAACACGCTGATTATAAAATATATAAAATAATAATTATACTCCTATGAACAAAACAACAACGGTTTACTGTCGAACTGTTCTACTTACAGCGGTTGCGCCACATTCGAGAATGATGTAATTGATTAAAATAACTTATTGCAATTATTTTCTTTAATGCTCTTAATGCGAAATGTTAATTGTTTATTATTTAGAGTAGAAAATTATTGATTTACTTTGTATGTTTGGTAAATGCGTTTATGCAATAGCTATTTGGATACCACATTGCGAACTCTAGCCAAAGAACTCCGTTTCTGTTCTACAACTGGTGGTAATCCCTCTCGGACATTCCCGAATCTGTTAACCAATTATGTATTTCACTACATAAATTGTAAAAGTTTCCATAATGTTACGAAAGACTCGATCTATTGATTAATAATATTATCTTGAATATCGTATAATTAATTAATATGACTATTCCACGCTGGGTAAATCAAATAATATTTGTGTATTCATTTATTAGGGTGTTTTTATTTTAATTTTTTCACATTGTATATTTCATATATTGGCATATTGGTAAAGATATATATAATAGAACAAATGTATACAGGGTGGTTCACCAAGACGGTTGATTATAAGACTCACGTGTCCCATTATAAATTCCCACTCTTAAAAGTGCTTTAATTTTCATACAATAAGTATTTCAGAAAATTGTTATACGTCACATATCAAATGTATGGAAATGAAGTAACTTATAGGGGTGGGAATTTAAGCCCGTATACCTTATGTGTATGTGTACTGATTAAAATTTTCCTCCGTAATGCATATACAATAATATACTAGGGTGGATTTTTTTTTTTCGGTCTCATCCCCTAAAGTTTTTCCAGTTATTTTAAAAATGAAGTATACAAAATTTTAACTCGATCGGATAACGCTAACCCGTGCCTCAAGGCCACTAAAAGTTACTGAAATTTTCATCGATAATTTTTTCTTACAAGTTTTTCGGCCTCGCCCCCTAAAGTGGTTCCAATTATTTAAAAATTGAAGTATATGAAATTTTAACTTGATCGGATAACGCTAACTCGTGCCACAAGGCCATTAAAAGTCACTAAAATACGCAATTTTCATCTATTTTAAATAGTATCTCGTGAACTGTTGATTACATCGAAATGTTATACAGAGTGACCCATTTAAAATTTGTATTTTTTGTGCGATTTGAATCAAATTTTACTCAAGTATAGAACAAATTATGATCTAATTATGACCAGAAAAACATTCATCTTCTACAAATTCAAAGCCACCTGCGGCATATTAGGCAATTTTTTATCGGAAAATTTTGTTAATGAAACTTGTTCAGAATTGTCCAGAAACCTTAAGTCTAAAGTTTAATCAAAACAAAAAAATATTGGAATTTTGATTAAAATTATCTCAAATTCAGAAAATATCATTTTAATGGGTTTTTTTGTTTAGAAAACTGTACTATGACAATTTTGTTTGAAATTAAACCCAAGCTGCCAGGTAGTTGTCAAGTAATTTGCAGTTTTTTTTTAAATTATTTTTAAAATTTTTTAAATTTAAATTTTTCAATTTTTTTATTTTGATTAAATTCTGGGCTTAAGGTTTTTGGACAATTCTGAACAAGTTTCGTTGACAAAATTTTCCGATAAAAAATACCTAATATGATTTTTAAATTTTTTCCGCATATTTTGGTACCGCAGGTGGCTTTACATTCGTAGGAGGCGAATGTTCTTCTGGTCATAATTAGATCCTAATATGTTCTATATTTTAGTAAAGTTTGATTCAAATCGCACAATAAATAAAAATTTTAGAGAGGTGCCCCGCCTTTAAATGGGTCTCTCTGTACATACATAATTGGAAGAAAATTTGTTTTAATAAAATGTCATTTCTTTGCATTTTTCTCATACATTTAATAGTTGAATAGGAATAATGAAGCTTTGGTTGGCATAAACAGGCACCAAAACATCCATGTTCTCGTTGAAATGCCAGGATACCACTGACCTCTATATATTAAATGGATAGCCTATACCATAGGGATGCGCGTGAAATTTTAGCCAAAATTGAAGAATTCAATAAAGGCGAAAGTCGTCTGCTACGGGGCTTTACGTCTTGCGCAGTATGCCTGTTTTTAGTTCTGAAGTTAGCAACACGTTGATGGCAACGCGTTGCTAACAAAGCAGTCCGGCAACGATCAGGTAGGAAATAAGTTTTGAGACATTATTGGAAAAATAAATCTATGATAAATACATGATTGCCTCAAAACTTATTTCCGTTGCCAAAAATTAATTGACAACGTGAAGTTGGCAACGTGTTTCCAGCAACGAGTGGCTAATTTCACTCTTCCTACTGCGCAAACTCGGCAGCCCCGTGCGCAAATTGTATTTGTACCATTTTTCAGCTCACACATCGGCTATCCATTTAATTTATAGAGGTCAGTGCAGGATACACATTTTGTGTCCCATGAATTAATCGAATTAACTTCCTTTTATTGTAGGGATGTCTTATAGCAACACGATATCTGTCGGTATCATGAAAATAGAAATCCTGTTGGATTTTACGTTTTTTCTTGTTTTTCTCGTGTCCTTTGAACTAAGGGTGGTTGTGCTCAAGCCTATAGGGGCAGTTTATGAAGATTACGTCGGACCTGATGTAGTTTCTTAACACTTTAACAAAACTTAGACATTTCGAGCTTTTTCAGCAGTCATTGCTGTTTTGGATCGATTTTTTATATATGGGGGCTAGTTTTCGCCCCTCCCTGGGGGTGTTTCATATCTATTGTATGTACGCTGCTGTTTAACCTTAATTTGTATAATTCGATTGATTAAGAAATAACAACTATTCTCGTAGCTTAATCTTCTTTTTATCCCATTTGAGGGGTGTTTTTTGGCTCTAGCTAATGATTTTGGGGGTGTAGTGTGATTTTTTTTGACCCCGGATTCGGATTCAGCGACCGAAAATACATGGGGATACTTGGGTCTGGTTCGCTGCTTTGAACTTTTTTTTGTGGGGCTGTGTAATTTAGTTATCTATCTTCTTGAAGTAGTAGTTTTTGTGTATTGTGGCCTTCTGCCAATAATTTTGTATTTATCTTTGTGTGTTACTGGATCTATTTGCCTTTTTTAATCTATTATAAATCTATCTGTCCCTCTGTATATGTTTCATTCTATTTGATTTGTGTAAACGATATCCAGGCAGTTTCATTTGTCCACATCCTGATTTGTCAATTGCTCTGCCATATCTTTTACCTTTACAATAAATTTTGTTATTGTTAGTTAGATACTTTTTTATTTCAAGAATCCCTTAGTTTATTTACAAATTTTACCATATTATATCCCGGACGGGATTTATTCTTTTTGGCGTAATAAGCTAGGTTTTTTATTTAAATTAGTAGATTCTCTTTTGCTCATTTCTATCTTCAAAATATAGTTTTTTATAAAATAGCCAAGCTAGCTATGCAATTTCTCTCTTTTTGAGGACTTTCTTTTTGAGAAATTCCTTTTTAAGAAAATAAGGACGTTGTAAGGTTAGTACAGTTATAGTGGTAGTGGGGATGGATCAAGTAAAAAAAATTTTTGAAGCCTTTGGTTCTTGTACACACTAAATCACAAGTTTATTTGAAAAATTGATACCTTAGATTTTCTTACATACCGGATGTAAACCAATAGTGGGCCACCCCTGTAACTTCCCTGTTTTTAAAGATATCGGGATGAAATTTTGTATGGTGAAATTTGGTAAGATTTTCAACTTTTTCAGACCTATCCGCCATATTTATCACTTCTGATTTCACCGGAAATGGCCCCAATAGTCTTTTCTAAATGGACCACCCTGTATGTTTTTACATTTTTGAAATAAAGATCACATTTTGGATACATGTATACTATTTTGAAACGAAAAATAATTCGAATTTTAGTTGTCAATCTAGATGGCTGCGAATATGTTAAAATTATTTTTGTTCCAATGTAATTCATATAAAAAATACGAAAACGTCAATATGTCCAATAATACACCATACAGGGTGCTGTAAACTCATTAAAATCACATTTTTCAAAATGACTCATTTGTTTTAAATATTATGATATGGGCCACCCGGACATTCAGAAAGCTCTATTTAGTAGGGGTTAAACGGTACCAAAAGTTCCGTAATGTGTAATCGTTACCGGCAGGAATGACATTTTTTCTTAAGAAATTTATGATTTATATCTAACTTCATTAAATTTTGATCAACCCTGTATGTTTGTGTTAATATTTTATGATATGCAACAAGAATGAGCCAGAGGCCCATTTTGTCTCTTGCGGAGGGTGGCACATCATAAAATATTAACAAAAATGTACAGGGTTGATCCAAATTTAATTGAAGTTAGATATAAATCATAAATTTCTTAAGAAAAATTGTCATTTCTGCCGGTAACGATTACACATTACGGAACTTTTGGTACCGTTTAATCCTTATTAAATAGAGCTTTCTGAATATCCGGGTGGCCCATATCATAATATTTAAAACAAATGAGTCATTTTGAAAAATATGATTTTAATGAGTTTACAGCACCCTGTATGGTGTATTATTGGACATATTGACGTTTTCGTATTTTTTATATGAATTACATTGGAACAAAAATAATTTTAACATATTCGCAGCCATCTAGATTGATAACTAAAATTCGAATTATTTGTCGTGCAATACTGTATAAATTGTTCAAAATAGTATAAATGTATCCAAAATGTGATCTTTATTTGAAAAATGTAAAAACATACAGAGTGGCCCATTTATAAAAGATTATTGGGGCCATTTCCGATGAAACCGGGAGTGATAAATATGGCGGATACATCTGAAAAAGTTGAAAATCTTACCCAATTTCACCGTACAAAATTTCATCCCGATATCTTTAAAAACAAGGAAGTTACAGGGGTGGCCCACTATTCGTTTACACCCGGTATAATACCAATTTTATGGACTCTTACTTGCTGATTTACCTCAATTTAACCCCCAATCCTTCAACTGAATAAGATCAAAATATTATCTAGTTCCAGGTTTCGTTAAATACATATTATGTGCACCAAATTTCAAGTCAGTATTTTAAACGGTTCCAGAGTAATCGTGCGCACAAAAAAGTTACAGACAGACAGACAGATTTTTTCCTCAAACTTAAAATCTCGACATTTCATGACATTCTAAGCCTAGCTGAACAATAAAAATTAGCAAATTTTTTTTTGCTTTACTATACTTCCACTGGACGTGGAAGTAAAAATACACATTTAAAGACCTTCGAAATTATACTGGATCTACTTCTAGCAGTAGCGCTTATATTACAAAAAGACTAAATTGAGAAATTATATTCGCAATGAGGTCTCTCTATCTCCCTTAAGAGAGATTAGTTGAAAATCTTCATAGCTCGATATTCAACTTATTTTTATGTGTAGAATATATATATATGAACTTTTTGCACATATTTTGATAAAGCCTTTTATGTAGTGCACAACTAGCTTAAATTGAAATTTCGACATTATGTTGAAATTTTAACTTACTTTTATTTCGAATTACCACGATAAACTTTCAACTTAACAAGTTGAAATTTCGGCTTGTCAAGTTGAAAATGTGAGATATGTTGATATTTTGCAATTGTTTTTTCGTTATGACTTCAATCTTCTGTATTTTTGAGATATGAATGTCATAATAAATATTAAGAGTGTCCACTGATGCATATGATGTGCAGCTAATTTATATTCTAATAAATATAACTCCTCGCTTAATTCTAGATTTCCCAGACCTCAAATGGTTACTTCGGTATGTAATAATCATTTGTCAAACAAACTTTTCAACCACATAATTATATTATTTATATAAAGGCAATAATTAATAAATCGTTAAAAAATTACTATTTCATTTATTCCATTATTTATGCCTTTTATTTATCTTTAGAGCCTGGAACTTTCTACCTATCCAGTTCATTAATTCTTCTTTTATTTATTTGTTTCTATTTTTACTAATATTTCCTACTTAAATACCAGGAAGAGAAACTATAATATAAGTTATATCACAATACAATTTTTTATAAAAAAATAACTTTCTTCTGGTCAAAGATGTACAATTACTTAATTAATTTAATTTTGCATTTTAACTTCCTGATTATAATTAGTCAAATTAATTGATGGAGAATATAATATGGAAATATAGTGACAATAATAATTAATTCAAACATCAGAACATATTATCTTCTCTATGTAAGCATATGCCGACAATACACTACTTCATTTCTCATTCGGTCCTAACAATTACTGTACTTAATAAATATTGACACAAAAAATATACAATTTTACTACGAAACCTAATTGAAATAAAAATAAACCCAAATACATCGACAGTAATGATTTTTAGTCAACATATATATCGTTAAATGCTGTATGAAAATATAAAAAAAAATAACCTAAACTTAGGTTTAACTATAGCACATATTAACATATTGGTACAAAAAACATACGTTGTACTCATACTTCCTTATGCCAATTTACACATAATTAATCATTTATTAACTGAGGAAAAAACTGTGTAGATCCTTAGTTTTATCCTCTTATCATCTTAAATATGATATTATTGTTAATTTTACTTCCACGTCCAGTGGAAGTATAGTAACGACAAAAAAATTTTTTAAAATTTTTATTGTCCAAATAGGTTTAAAATGTCATGAAACGTCGAGATTTTAAGTTTGAGCGAAAAAAAAATTTCTGTCTGTCTGTCGGTCTGTCTGTAACTTTTTTTTTTGTGCGCACGTTTACTCTGGAACTGTTTAAGATATTGACTTGAAATTAGGTACACATATGTACTTTAACGAGATATAGAACTAGATTATATTTTCATCTTGTTCCGTCGAAGGGTTAGGGGGTAAATTGGGGTAAATTTGGGGTAAATGGGTAAATCAAGCAGGTAAGAGTCCATGAAATTGGCATTTAGTATATACAAGAGAAGCTAAGGTCTCAAAAAAATGTTTGGCATTAGCCACCCCCATTACCACCCCCACCTCCTTATTAAAGGGGATGAAAAAAAATTGTGATTTAGTGTATGTACAGGAACCAGAAACCTCAAAATATTTTTTTACTTCATCCACCCTCCACTACCACCCCCCTATCACCACCCCCACCCCACTACCGATGTGGGGTATCGTTTTATGGGTTTTTGGGGTAGAGGATTTCAAATATTATATTATTAAAGTTCCATAAGCAATTATTTTCACATACAAAGTTTTTTCGTTGTGAGTGACTTGGATAGAGAATCTGGATGTGGAAGTAGTGATTCCTTGGGCAGCGGTTTTTCATGTCTGGATAAAAGTATATTAAATCATTTACAAAATCCAATATGCCTGTATTCGGTATATTTTTGGACTATAAATTTTCAGTGTGTTACACAAAAACCTTACCAACTTGGATGGCTTCGTCTTGAAAATACTTACAAATATCATCTGCTGTTTATTGAATTCATAGTGTCGAAAAAAAAATCATAATGCAAATATAAAATGTACTGATATTTTAACCATAGGACAGCATGGATGAAGTAAAAAAATATTTTGAGGCATTTGGTTCTTGTACACACATTAAATCACAATTTTATTTAATAATGGAGTGGAAGTGGTTAATGCCATTTTTTTTGACTTTAGCTACTCTTGTATGTAATAAATACCAATCTTGCTTGCTTTATTTACCTATTGACCCCCATTTACCCCAATTTATCAACCAACCCTTCAACGGAATAAGATCAAAATATAATTTAATTCCAGATGTCGTGAAAATACATAAGTGTACCAAATTTCAAGTCAATATCTTAAACGGTTCCAAAGTAATTGTGCGCACAAAAAAAAGTTGCAGACAGAACGACAGACAGAATTTTTTTTCTTAAAATCTCGACGTTTCATGACATTCTAAGCCTATTTGAACAATGAAAATTTTCAATTTTTTTTTTCATAACTATACTTCCACTGGATGTGGAAGTAATTAATGTATCCTGCATGTCTAGGTGTATACGTATAGGTATACTTATGTATAAAATGTATTCAGATTCGTTTCAATTTTATCATTTGCACAATTTTATTTTATTTGTAAATCGGCAACTTTATTATTTATAATTAGTCACTTTTAATTTCTATTGTTATTGTTAGTGTTATTTCAATAAATGCATTAGTTTTACATAAGTATTCTTCTGTTTTAAGGGTAGAATAGCTGTTCGGCTAACTTCACCCTTTAGATTAAAATAATTTTGCATTTCTTTTCTCTAATAATAATTATTACTGTATCTTTTTACTAATTCATTATGTAGAGATTCCTTCTATTCTATTAATCTAATAGTAAACTGGTAAAATGGAAACGTCTTTTTGCCGCTTTTTACAGAATTGATACAGCATAAAAAATGATTTTATAGAAAAGCCTTCTATCACACAGTGGGTCATTTGAAACTTTTAGGAGCACAAAATACTACGAATTTCTAAAAGAACTCAAAATAGTTGTTAGAAAACAAAAGAATAGTGAAAACAAAATTAAACACGAAGGGGGTAGTTTTTGAGGGGCTGAAAAATAAATTTAATTTTAAAGTTCTGAAACTTTGTAAGTATGATATTATAATTGACCAATTTCACGTCAGAAAGTTTGGTAAAAAGTGCCATGCCAAAAACTAGATTGGTATCACTAAAAGTCATTGCACATGTTGACCAACTCGTCTAATTCCCAAACTTTGTGAAAATGAAATACCTATGATGTAATGATCATATCCATGGTTTTCATTATCTTTAATGATAAGCTTACGTTGGTAAGTTTAAGCTTTAAGTTTTAAACTTACTTTAGAAAGTTTAACGTTAAAAATGCCAAAAACAATGATATAATTATTATATTATTAGGTATTTAATTTTTACAAAGTTTGGGAATTAGATCAGTTAGTCAACATGTGCAGTGACTTTTTACTTCTTTTAATGATACCAACCTAGTTTTCGCATGACACTTTTTACCAAACTTTCTAACGTGAAGAAGGTCAATTGTCAGTATACCAAAAAGAGTGAAAAAATCATAAAAACTAAAAAGATCGTTTTTAAAGGGATTGAAAAATAAATAATATTTTAATATTCTAAAATTTTGTGAATTTGGTAACATTAAACTCGTGAATACGTCAAATATTTAAAAAAATTTAAGCACGGGTGGATTTGAGGAGGTTGAAATATGAACTTATTTTAAAAAACTGTATAATTTTCTGAATATAACAGTGCTATACCTGTGGATGTAGGGGAAAATAGTAACATAACTAAACCACATATTAGGGTTGGTTTTGAGGAGGGCCAAACATACAGGGTGCTCAAAAATTTTAAAAAATATCAGCCTAGCAATGAAGTTCTAATTACACAATTCCATTTTCCGTATGGCAAGTTTTCTACCGTATTTTAAATTGGTGAATAAATTCCACCAATTTACTTTTTTTAAACTTTGCACAGTAGCTTTTGCAGCATTGTGGATTTGTAAAATGTCCAAAACACAATCAAATAAATTGTCTGCTGCCACCACTTTGTCACTTCATATGTCACATTCAAACATATAAGTCTCTTCTAGGAATGACGTCCGAATTTCCTGAAAAAAAAATGACTATTAGGTATTTCTTTTTTGTTAAATATAAATTACTTAAATGTGTTTGAATTATTTCCAATATAAATAATTTGTAATGTAAATTTTTTATGGAATTATTTTAATTTTAATGTATTGAAGGTTGATATATGGAGTGCTAACAAAAAAATCAGCAGCTACTGGAAGCGGCTGGAACCTCCCCACCCGGTGGATCTTTGAAGCCGAAAAGAGCAGTAAAAAATTTGAACCATCTCATTGAATTATATGTATTAAGTTGAAATATTTTTTTCATATTAGAAAAATAAAATTGCAACCGGTGAGATTTGAACCTACGAACTTGAGTGTTAAATTTATAGTCTGCACAACAACAACGACAACGACAACAAGCATTATTAATATTCACAGGGTACAATAATACGCCATTCCGGAGTCCGGTCCGGAGTCAGCCAGACAACCACGGCGAACATCGCCGAGGTGGATGTGAGGCTGTAAAAACTATCGATTTCACGCATACATGAACACTTAATAATTTTGATTGCTGGCACGGGAAAACAAAACCCGTTTGAGACAATTCCACCCTGGTAGTCTTCCAGACGCCAGGAAAGTGTCGTAGAAAGTTAAAAGTGTGTAATATTATGTGAAATTTTGGTTTATTAAGAATTTATTGGTCGAGACTGAATTTAGAGACAAACATCCACAAGGAACAAGAAAGGTAAAAACAAATAGAGGGAATGGAGAGGGGTTGGTTGTAGGTTTTGGTGAAGATTAAAGGTGGGGAATAGTCTGCATAGCCTGCATCGTCTGCACGCTTAAACACACTAGTCTACCGAACGTTAGGTTAGACTATAAAATATAACTTACACAAGAAGCGTGTTGTTATTTTGTTTTTTAATTTTTTTCACGGAAACCAAAACGAAAGGGTGCAAGTGTGATATATCGTTGAAATCGGAATTTTTACTGCTTTTCAATGGTTCGATTACAAATTGTAAATAATCATAAAATAAACAACTTGTTGTGCCAAAACGGCACTAAACGTAATTCAGTCTCAACCAAAGCCTTTTCAGATCTTCTGGAGCATTAAAGAAATGCTCATACAAAGTTTCATCCAAATCCGTTTAGTAGTTTCGCCGCTATTGTGCTAACACGCATACACACACACAGACATTTTTCAAAAACCACTTTTTTGGATTCCTGGCACCTCAAAACGTAAAGATTTGATGTTATTCCAATTTTAGATTTTGGACCAATTTTAGTATCTTCCCACAAGTTTGTGGGGAGGTTAAAAAAATATGACTATTGGGTAGGGGAGATCCTTGTACTTTGGCACTACCTGTACTTTGAGACACTTAAAATTTTGACACTCCGGAAAGAATATATAATGTAGACGAAACTGGATTATCCACTGTCCACATCCCAGATCGAGTTATTGCAACTAAAGGCATAAAGCAAGTAGGCAGTGTAACATCAGGAGAACTGGGTCTTAATATTACAATGATCTGTTGCATCAGTGCTATTGGTAATTGCGTACCCCCTCTATTTGTATTCCCGCGTGTTTTATTTAAAGACTACATGTTGAAAGGAGCTCCTATAGGAATCATTGGTAGTGCGAATTTAAGCGGGTGGTCCAACAGTGCCATTTTTATAAAATATTTGCATCATTTTATTAAACACACTCAATCAAGTATTGAAAATAAGACTCTTCTTATTCTAGACAATCACGAAAGTCACATCTCTGTCGAAGCGTTAAATTTAGCAAAATCATCGGGAGTGGTCATGTTAACATTCCCGCCGCATACGAGTCATAAGCTACAGCCTCTGGATAAAACTTTATGGAAAAAAAAACGTTTATTTTTCCCTAAAATATCAAATATTAGCAGAAGATTTAATTTAATTTAATTAATTTAATCCTACGTGAAAAAAGTAAAGACTCTAATATTTCAACTCCAAGTGTAATCTATCTGCACATAAATAGAACAAGTCAAATGGGTACTTGGTAAAAAAAAATAATTTTTTCCTAAAATAGCAAATTTTAGCACAACATTCCACCAGAATCGGAAAGCTTAATGCACACCGAATATTTTACATAATAGTTTAAAAATTCTACGAAAATAGGGACTAACGCTGCCTAAGAAAAGCAAATACTCTAAAATATCATTATAACTGCAAATGTAATCTATCTGTTAAACTTTACTTGATAAATATGAAATGATTTATCTAAAGATAATGAAAATATAAAGTATATAATATATAAAGCTACAAAATCGAGATTAGCTCATTTTACTTTTTTGATTTTTGGCGTACTAAATTGTGTGGCTTACTGTTTCCACATTTACTTTAATCACCCTGTACAAACATTTACCTCGGAATGCGGAAAATAATCACAGCTTAAATATGAAATCGCGGCAGAAATTAGACGCGAACATAAAGAAAAAGCGGAGATAATTAAATTAATTAACGTTTTGTATTAAAAATGGATAAACTGCAGCTTTAATCGGGCGCGGCGCGTTCGCATGAAGCCGATTAAGCCAGCTAGCTATTTTATAATTAATACAGCCACATGAAAGGATCGATTTCGGTATATTACTTGTATATTATTTCTTAGAATAATCTGCGTTCCAATCAGGCCTGATAATTAAACCTCGCTTAATTACTAGCCGTAAATAATACTTTAAGTGCCGTTTTAACGCGCCTCTAAATGTCACGCCTCGAATTTTTAAACTACAACTTTAAATCGCTAAAAATACAATATACAAAATTAAATAAAAAGAAACCCTCGTAAACGTCAATCTTATACCGGCTCGTAGGCTTACGTGTGTTCTCGCTAAACAATGGGCCACTTTTCCGCTGGAACAGAAGGAGACACAAAGTCATGTCTCTGCTTAATCTTTTTCGCGCAATAATAATTTAAATTTAAGTACATAACATTATGATGGTTGTATTATGGAGAGGTGGTGGGTCTGGTGGCGTGAGACTGCGCGTCGTGGTCAAGCGTTTCTTTTTTTTTTTTTTTAGGTAAGGAGCTAAAGTAAAAATACTTCTGTAGTGGTGTTGAACAGAAAAAGTTCGATTTTGGTGGCTAAATTGGATACACGAGACGTATGTTTACTCTTTATTGCCTATAAAAACATTAAATAATGTAGCAAATTAATTTTGCTACATTCACTATTTTTTTGTGCGTAAAACATATAAAAAGGTATTCCACCGTATTTCATTTTTTTATTAAATTATCGCGAAAAATGGATATTGCTGTTAGAACCTATTTGGTGAGCAACAAATAGAAGTTTGCAAGTGTCTCTCATACGTACTTTACACATATGTCTCATTGTTTTTGAAAGTGGGTATACTGTGTTTAATAATTGTTGACGGCACAATCCTCAAAAGGAATACCCTATCTTAGACGTGACTATTAAAAAAAGTAGTCCTTGTGGTAGAGTATCCCTTACTCTACGGCACCACTCTAACGATCTCCAGGACGGTGAAATGTGTGGGTATTATCATCTAAACTGCCTTGGGAGACAAATACAAAGGGTCACTACAACGCTTTGGGTTTGTAGAAGGACTATTGGTAAAACATGCGGTTAAACCCCAGGGTAACAATGTAGTGCTATAGTTTTGTAGTAAGACCAATGATTACTTATCCTTCAATTATTTGGTGGCCTGCTGTAATCAGGCTATACGTTCAACAAAAGCTAACACAACTTTAAAGACTCGCCTGTTTGGGAATCAAGGAGCGATAAGCACGACTCCTACAGCAGCTCTCCTTCTGGACCCTGTGCCACTTCACTTGGTAATTGAGGCCAAAATTTGGAAAGCGGCCTAAGGCCTAGGTGTAGCGGACAGTGGAAGTATGGAAGAGAACTATTAGCTCACACATCGGCCGTATCCGACTCGATAGGGGCTCACTCACTTCTGGATGCCAGGAGTGATGATATGGTGCCTTCCTTCTCCTCAGAACCCTTTAAGGTTGTCATCTCCAGGGGATGACTCAAACCCACTCGTAGATATACTCAGACCTACTGATATCGCCTGGTTTACAGACGGATCGAGGTATGAGGAATGTGCTGGAGCGATGCTATAGGGTGAATTCCCCAGTGTTCAACTTTCTTATTCCCTGGGTAAAGTTGCCATGGTATTCCAGACTGAGATCTTTGGTATTTTGGTCGACGCACAGGAGAATATTCACAGAGAATATTTTATTAGACATATATGAAGCGACAGTCAAAGTCGAACAGCCCTTAAGCCCCTTGCATTAATTCGGACCAAGTCAATACTGCTTCAAAGCTGTAAATGGGCTATCTGTGAACTTGGCTCATCTAACTGAGTGAAACTTCTCTGGGTGCCTGGTAACATTGAGGGTAACAGATAGGCAGATGCTCCTGCTAAAGCGGGCTCACAGCGACCTCTACTAGGACCGAAGCTGGCTCTCGGTTACCCTAAATCAAATGCCAAGAAAACAATAGAGAAGTGGACTTGTTTCCAATTTTTCGACTTCTGGGCCTCTTATCCAGGACTCCGGGAAACGAGGCTCCTTATCTCATGGCCCTTGCCGAAGCGAGCAGAACAAATCCTGCGACTAAGCAGAAAACATTGTTGTAGGTCTTTTGACTAGACACGGCTTTTTCCGAGGAGCAACCGCGCCCAAAATGTTGTACACCAGATTTCCTCTTTGACGAAGGTTTCCTCGGATTTCATCCAGATTTCCTTCTGGGTGTACACCAGATTTCCTTCGCGGTTTGCCCCTCGGCTTTTTCAAAAAACACCTGCACAGTATTGGGGTGATATTGGGGTTATCACCCCAATTTACAAAAGACCTTTTGGGTCGAGGTGAAGAAACGCCAACCCAAGGCCAATCGAACCCTTAAACAATCTACAACCCCAACTGCAGGTTCTGTGGGGATGAGGAAGATATTTCCATCCACATCCTGAATTCCTGCCCTAGACTTGAGGTACAAGCACATCGGCATTGATTTTCCGGTGCTGCAGGAAATAAAGGATGCCCCGATAGGAGGGATTTAGCCTTTGGGTTAGAATCCGGGTTGGTTGAATGGGGAAATTCCCTAAGTTTGTAGCGGAAGCACAATGAGCCACAAGGCCTTCTAGATAAAGTTTCTCCAAGTTGGAACTTTAATTTTAGCGTATTAACTATAAAAAGATTTGAATCACACAATTCCTGTATTAAAGAGATAACAACAGATTTCGTGTCATGTGGTACCCAAAATTTTTATTATACCACAAAATGGGGGTGTCATCGGTAAAAGCGTGAGACTACCCAATATAATGATAGTGGCCAAGTTATTAATATACAGCAAAAAGAGAACTGGGCCGCATACAGACCCTTGTGGAACTCCTCGGCTTCATTAGAATATTCTCTAAAGATTTTATCAGTTGATTGATGTCCTTAAGGTAAGAATGCCATGAGGTACTCCAAAAATATTTATAAATCCGGAATTTATACTTTGGTTTTTTTCGTAAAATATAGTAAAATACGCAATTCAAAGATCTAAAAATTGGACGTGTAAAATTTTGCCTTGATCAAAATTTGTGACTTCATGGCTAAAGTTCTAAGGTCTAAACTCAAACTCATTTATTAAACAAATTATAACGCTCAAAATAAGCTGTTATCCACTGAGTGGAATGGAATGTAGTAACGGTAAAAAATTATAATTTATTTTGTTCAAATAGGCTTAGAATGCCATGAAACGTCGAGTTTTTAAGTTTCAGCAAAAGAAATTTTCTGTCTGTCGCTCTGTCTGTAACTTTTGGTGTGCGCACGATTACTCTGGAACCGTTTATGATATTGACTTGAAATTTGGTACACCTATGTATTATAATGAAATCTGGAACTAAATTATATTTTGATCTTATTCCACTGAAGGGTTGAGGGTAAATTGGGGTAAGTAAGTAAAGAAAGTAAGAGTCCATAAAATTCGGATTTAGTGTATGTACGAAAGGGCCTCAAAATTTTGCCCTGCCCCCCTACCGATGTGGTATATCATTTTATGTTTTATTTTGGGTAGGAGATTTCAAATATTATATTATTAAAGTTGATCAATTATTGCCGTATAGTGTAAACATAGTATCAATTACTTTTTCGTTGTTGGAGACTTGGATAGGAAATCTGAATGTGGAAGTAGTGATTCCTTAGACAACGGTTTTTAACAGCGTTTTCAAAAATCTTTGCAAATAAAGATATTCGAGATCGGCCTGTAATTAGAAGGATTTCAATGTTACCTTGTTTATCAGTGAGAATGACTTTTGATACCATATGATTTCTAGGAAATACGTTACTTTTAATACATTAATTTATCTAGTTAACGAAGTAAAAATTATATATTTAATAGAATTTATTATTTTCAGGTTTATGTTATATAGTATTTATTAAAGAGGGTAATTTAAATCAGCACCAAATTAATTTTTGAGACTTCTTATGACGATTTTAATTATTGGTTAGTAAAACATTACTTGAGCGCCAAAAATAATAAATGAAAACTATAATACTACTAGCAGAAATATATTGCTAAACACCAAAAATATGTTTTTTACCCCAATTAAAATTCATTATGATAGCCTGAAATTATTAATAAACATCAAAAATAATAATCGAGTGCTAGAGATACTAAACAATCTTTAAATAATAATAGTAGTAAATAAGTTCCTCGAAAAATTAAATGGCAACTTAAAATAAATATTGGTTATAAAAAAATCATTGCCATCTCAGAAGAAACAGCATTTTAGCACTTGGGAATTTTATCTACCAAACAAAACAAAAATAACTGGATGCAAGGTACTTGCAACTGCTCAACATTTATGAAAGAATGTTTTTGTAATACGACCGCCTAAAGCAAAAAACATTCCCGTAGGAGAGAAGAAGAAAAGAGAGCGACCGACTAAAGCTAAACCAGGGGTTGTAAAAGATCACTGCCGCTTCCTTGGCGATATCTGACTTAAGTACAATTTTGAGAAGCCCACCTTGTTCATTAAAGTTGAAAAGGTAGAAATCTCTTTTTTCAAAAATTTTCACTTTTCCGGAGCGTGTAGCTCGAAAAAAGTATGTGAAATGAAAGTTGTAGAGAATTTCATGAGCTTTCATTTTGTATAAGAAAATTTTTCCCTGCGACCCACCATTTTAGAGATATAAGCGAAAGAACTAGAAGTGGGGCATTCTTTGTCCCCCCCCCCTCCGGCTCGCCTCCTAGACGTCAGGACTTTCAGTATGTTCACTCCCTAAATACCCTGAACAACTTTCTAAAGTAATCGCTTAGGTCCCTGCTCACGCACTCTACACCACCCTTTAGGTCATTCGTTGACTGGCCTAAACATATATTTTTTATTTTACTATTTTGTTTTTGTTAGAAGGTATATATTTTTATTTCTCAAATATAGTAACTGTTTCTAGTGCTCAGCTCAATTTATTTGGGTAAAAATTTCATCAATTTTAATGCTTTTGATTTGGTGATCTAACATTATTTCATTGGTACAAATTTTGTGTATTTTAATGCTCAAATATTGGGCTTCCAATAAAATTTTTGGTAGCAAAATTCAATATTTGATGCTTGACAAACAAGTTGCCAAACTCTACTCTTCTGGTTGCTTGTTGTTACATATTTATACCCCTATAGACATCTATGTGAATGCCCTGTAAGTTCCATGTATGAGTAACAGAAAGCACAGTTAGTTAGTTCGGCAATCGTCCCAGAGATGGCGTGCGCAGTGTCGGCATCTGGAAATTACCTATCTAGAACATCATAGAATATTGGTAGAGAATTGGCTATATAAATAGAGGGCGAGAGGCAGTACAGGACGGTTCAGTTCAGATAGTGAGTTCAGAACAAATCAAGAAGTAGGCAAAGCGATAAAGTGACTGAATTATTGAATTATAGTACTCAGTGTTATATTAGTGAGCTAATTATTTGTTGTAATTAGTACGTAAGTTAATAAATTAGTGTTTAGTGTTACCATGGTGTTATAATTTCCAAACCCACAGTACAGGGTGTTTAGGTAAGGGGTGTAAATGTAGAAGCACTCACTAGCATGCGTCTAGATTACGCGACACCAATTTATTTTTAGAAAGGCGCCAGCCGCGTTTTGCCCCGCTCTTCCACTCCCAAGCGGGTTCGAGATAAGATATAGCTCAATAGACAAGTAGTAGGTCGAGGCTGCACTACCTCAGATCATTAACGACGCTCCCTCATGACGTGATTTCATTTATTCACTGACAATAAAGTTTTTACGTCTCTGGATTTTTGCGATTTTTGCCTAAAAAAAATCCCTATCGAAGATTTCTCCCCGACGGGATTAAAAGTTGACGTGATTGGTATCTGTTTACCTACTAATAATGGACTCTACACTTAATGATTCCTGGAAAAATCGCATAAAAAAATCCCTATCAAGTTTCCGCAAGGCGACCAGAACACTAAATATCAGACTTGCGGAATCATGAGATTCCGATTAACTCAGTTGTTTCAGTCTTCAAAACAAAAACTCCAGGGATTAAGACTAGCAACAAGTCCTTACACCAATAAAATGCAATTAGTTCGCCATTTATTTAATAAGTTTAAAACGATACAGTTATTTTCTGCAAAATGATATAATGTGAAAGAATTACTTTCAACCATACAAATGACAGCGTGCGCTAACAATCGATTTGGTAGAAAAGATTCATTCGACTTCCTCAGTATTTAATGCAAACCTTTTAAAAGAAATTAAACATTTTGTAATTTTGGTAATTACTTATGGCTGACTGAAAATAATATAAAAATATTTTACAAAAAAATTGTATGCGTTTATGATTAGCTTAAAGGTTCTATTTAACGTCATTTCATCATTCACATAACGGAGTTTGACTAATACATAAGTTTGCTAACGTTCGGCCAGTCTTACGACGTACTAGTCCCCATGCAGGTTCAATATAGGAGAAATGACACCGATTCGCCTCCGAGCGACTTTTTGGCAAAATGGATTTTTGAGTCCTTTGTAGACAAGGCGGTTTTCTCTATAACTTTATTATTTCGAAAGCCCTGCTTTTGGCTTTCCTACCATAGCTTTGTATTGACCACCCAACGCACTTGTCCAAATTATGAGTCGCTGGGTGAATCCAAACTTGTTTTATACGAGAAACCGGCCTTGAGCATTTTCACTGATTTTTTGCCAATATTTGCTTATTTGCCATATTTGTCGATTTTACCATTTTGGATATATTACATAGTTAAAATTTTATAGTCAGTCTTTAGAACAGGATATACAGGGTGATTATTTTAAGGCGGCCATTAGAATATTTCCCACTTGCAGATGAGATAGACATTTGAGATTTGGTACCCTATTGTAGTCGACCATTGCGAGTCCGAAAATAATAATTTCAAAATGGCGGCACTTCCGGAAATACCGGAAGTCGATACCAACTTGCTTATTTTAAATGGAACACCCTATATATTTTCGACTTTTCGAAATGATCATAAAATTCTGAGTCAAAACATGTAGCACACCCTATACCTATACCCTAAACCGAGCAGTTTCGGAGATATTTGACATTTTATAAGAAATTTGACAGGTGCAACGGTTTGCAAGAACCGTTATAACTTTCTTCGTGTAGGAGATCCTTATTTGCTCTTTGGCATGTAGAAAGTACATAAGATGAGCTACTCTCTACAATAAAAATAAATTCCATAATAGTATACCAAGTATTTTATTTTGAATGGAACACCCTGTATTTTTTTGCATCAAATTATGTTAAATTAAATTCCCTTTTTTCTAGTATAAACATTGTAGGGGTTAAAGTTACAACTTTTTGAATTATTGGCGATTTTCTTAAATGTCCAAGAATTTTTAGTAAAAATTGCCATTAAGTTGCCCATGATTAGGAACAATCATTAATGTCAGTCATTCTCTTATGCTAAAAAATGCCAGCACATTTAAATTGCACCCACAAAGACTTTTAGATTTGTTTATTATTTATGGAGAATGTGATAAAGTAATACCAAGAACATGTAACATATTTGCTACTCAATACCCACAAGAACAGAAACCGTCCACTCACTATACACTGTAAAACGCATATTGTCAAATGGCACGTGCCAAATTTTATTATGGCAATCGATGTAGAATTAAATTTGAGGTGGACTTATATCAGCATGTCCTATACCTAACACATGTACTTATTAATTACTCGCAGGTTTTTGTTGAAAATTATAATTTATCCAAAAAAAAAAAAACATAGTAGCTTATGAGACAATTGAAACAATAGAAACAAAAGAACACAAAATAACAACTAAACTTAAATAAGTGTACAATACAACATACTATGTAGATCTACCTACCTAATTCAATTTGCTAATATTTTGGAAATACTTGATCTAGCGTAAAATGACTACTGACCATGTATAATACAGAAGATGTTTGATATGTACACCGTTTTGGTTCAAACACTCAATAATCCGACACTGGACGGCTGTGGTAGCATTTCTGATTTCATTTCCATCAATCTCATTCATGGCTTGTGTTATTTTTAATCTCAAGTCTTCCCTAGTCGCGGGTGCAGTTTGATAAACCAAATCCTTAACTTGCCCCCATAAATAAAAATCTAATGGCGTCAGATACGGTGATCTTGGTGGCCAAAGAAATGGATCTCTATTGCTCCACCATCTGTCTTCAAACAGTCTTAAGTCTACAGCATTTGTTGAATGTGCTGGTGCTCTATCTATTTGATAACATAAATGGACGGCAATAATAAACAAATATAAAAGTCTTCGTGGGTGTAATTGAAATGTGCTGGCATTTTTTAACATAAGAGAATGACTGACATTAACGATTGTTTCTAATCATGGGTATGTTGATGGCAATTTTTACTAAAAATTCTTGGACATTTAAGAAAATCGCCAATATTTCAAAAAGTTGTGACTTTAACCCCTAAAATGCTGATACTAGAAAAAAGGGAATTTAATTTAACATAATTTGATGTAAAAAAAATACAGGGTGTTCCATTTGAAATAAAAAAGTTTTTGAGGTTTGAATTTGACAAAATGTAACGTGAAAAATAAAATACTTGGTATACAATTATGGAATTTATTTTTATTGTAGAGAGTAGCTCATCTTATGTACTTTCTACGTGCTAAAGAGCAAATAAGCATCTCCTGCACGAAGAAAGTTATAACGGTTCTTGCAAACCGTTGCACCTGTCAAATTTTTTATAAAATGTCAAATATCTCCGAAACTGCTCGGTTTAGGTATAGGGTGTGCTACATGTTTTGACTCAGAATTTTATGATGATTTTGAAAAGTCGAAAATATATAAGGTGTTCCGTTTAAAATGAGGGAGTTAGTATCGACTTCCCGTATTTCCGGAAGTGCCGCCATTTTGAAATTATTATTTTCGGACTCGCAATGGCCGACTATGGTAGGGTACCAAATCTCAAATGTCTACCTCATCTGCAAGTGGGAAGTATTCTAATGGCCGCCTTAAAAGAATCACCCTGTATAATGACTGTACCTCCATGGTCAATGTTTCGGCTGAGGAATAAAAAAGTTAAAATAATTTTGTAAAAGTATATGGTTTATTTTTCCTTGATCGAAAATTATACTTTTATTTTTGGTTCGTTTTTCCATGACCACCATATACTTTCACTCTTATATCCTGAACCAAAACATATTTTCCTAAGTGTTCCTTCGAATTTTCCCCTGGTTGTGCCTAATGTCTTAACGACTTCATAAAATGTCTTTAAATGATTTTTTTAGCTAAGCCGGATTTTCATTTTGGCTTCGACCTAGGTCAATTCTGGGAGGTTCTGCAACATAAACACGTTACACTGTTTTGAATAATTTTGATGACAAATTACAAATATATGGAGATCAGATAAAGTCAATATGACTGGTGCTCACTTAAGTATAACCTTTTATTAAATTGCCTTCTTTAAGAAAAAAATATTACTACTACAAGATAAGATCAAGTTCGGTAATTATTGTGAAGTTAATATTCGATTACTTGCAACCTGCAAACTATTCCACTTTAACACATGAGCTAATTTTTAAATGCTCTGGGTGGTGGGACTACGTTCAAAAGCTGCATTAACAAACGTGGGCGTTAAATAAATCATGTTGTACACCTTTATGTTTAATAGCTTGTTCTAGCGAAACTGGCCACTAACTAGGTATGAGTTGCGATCAACGCCTCTCGAACTGATATTATATAGGTCTGTCTGTCTTTTTATTGCCGTGCAATTGTTCTATTGTTAGGAAACATTGGATGCATACACGGGGTGTTTTAAAAGTATTACCAGTGCTTTGATTACCTAAATGCTGGGAATGTACGGGTCTTAAAGATGTAGATGTAACAGATGATGTAAATGCTGGAATTTTCTAAAATTGAAATAATTAAGGTCAAAAGTACTATATCCAATGGTATACATAAGTAACCAATTGCTTTACTCGATTTAAACGCGTCCGTGAAGATCAACTGGATTTGTAAATTGGTTAAGAACGTTTAGTACAGTACCTAGAGGTAAAAAATATGTAAAATTTCGGAATAATTTCATATGTAATGATAATTTTTCTTTATGAATTATTATTGTAGTATGAGGTATTGTCTTCAGTTTTTATATGGTCCGGATACCGGCTCTTACCCTCAAGGGGTGAAAACCACTCCTAGAATATTGAACATTTGAAAAAGTGTTATTAATTTTATTTTGAAACGTAGGATAGTGATGTTTTTGGGATCATTGATTCCGAATCTGAAGTCAAAATTATAAAATTCCAAATGGCGGCTCTTATATGACGGATGGATTTTTTTTTCTAAAGCAAGTGTTTTAAGGGGACAAAATAAATTGAGCATCTGGTGATGCTAATATTAACGAAAAACGGTATTTTTGAAAGAAAATCTACTGAGCAATTACAATCTTACTTCATCCTAAAAACGGTCAGATGCCATCTATAAAATTAAATATTTCCGAAACTATTTACACAAATATTAAAATAACTCATTCTGGGTTCATAAGCTTAAATTTTGATGTCTACTATATTTTCTAAAACTAATATTTATTGAGATATTTACAGAGGAACAAAAATGTTACGTTTTTTCTAAGATTCCTTTACAGTTTAAAATGCATTTTTTTTTCTAAAGCAAGCGCTGTAAGCGGACGAAAAAATGTGAGCGTCTAGGTCATAATATATTACCGAAAAACGGTATATACCTAGGATTTTTTTTTTAATTGCTGACTATTTACATTAACAAAATGACGTCGCTTTTGTTAAAAAAAATTTGAAAAAGTACATTTTCTCGGTCATAGCTTCGTCATAAATGCCGTAGTTTCTGAGATATTTAATATTTAAACTAAATACTTCGTCTTATAGACGTTCGGACGCCACCTTTATACTTGCATATATCCGAAACCATTAACTCTACAGAAATTAGAAAAAAACGAGATTCATTCTCAACTTAGTAGCTTTCTTATTTGTCTCTAGCATGTTTTCGCTCAATGTAATACTTTTCGAGTTATTTGACGAATATTATTTTGAAATACCTTTTTTAAGCTAAAATCTCAATTTTCAAGTCGTTATAACTTAAAGACTATCAATTTTTATGACAAGTTGCATAGAGCCTTTTCTTCTTATAATTTTGTTTTCTTTCAGCCCCAATGTTTTTAATTTTTTCTTAGTTGCCACCTCATGAAAAACTATTTACTATTAAGTTGCCAAAAATGAACGAAATCCGTTTCATATAACATTATTCCGAAGTTAAAACCTCTAGGTACTGTACTAATTATCCAATGTGTTGAGGCCTTTTTAATTGTCACTATACGGGGTATCCCAGAACATGTGGACAACTCTCCGAAGCGTAATTTTCGGGTGAAAATAATACCATATGTTTATATAACTTTTTTCGAAGGATGCACCCTACTGAGGTATTCATCCCTTAACACAGGGTGGGAAAAGCGTCATTTCAGTAATAATTTTTACACTGCTTGATATCCTTCTTATTATTCTCAACGTTTTTTCAGATGTTTTGTTAAAATTATTCTAGTTGGCCTCCGCTTACTGTATAGCACGTCTAGCAGCATCAAGCCATCTGTCGCTGTTTGATGTAATTTAATTAAATCTGGGTTATCGTTATTCGAAATGCATATCCTTAGGATGGTGAGATTTGTTGTTTTAATGACAGGTCAGGGAGGCCGAAGGTGAACTACCCTCAATATATTTTGACCTCAATTTTAAGATCTGCAATTTTTTTTCTTAAAATAGGCATTCCTCGATTTCTTAGACTATAAGAAGAAAAAAATCGTTGTTTAAGTCGCTAAACTGAAACGTTAAACTGTTTAAAATTTATGCAATAATCCATGATACGGTGATTATTACGATATTAAATTCATATTAGTTCTTTAATAAAGGACCTGTTGCTTGGCCTCCTCGATCATCTAATTTGAATCCTCTAGATTTTTATCTCTGGGAGCATCTCAAAAACTTAGTTATTCAACTACAGTAGAGACCAGAGAGGAACTACTACAACGAATCACGTTTCTTGACGGTGAGATTCGAAACTATTTTGAGGTATTGTGGAGGGTGCAATAATCTTCAACTCATCGGGCCCGGGAGTGTATTAGAGCTCTAGGAGCTTAAGCTGTGCCTTTTAATTTTTATTCAGCTTTATGTCAGAACATTGTTACATATGCAATAATTAAAATAAAAATTACGTCTCAACGTTCAACTACGTTTTTCTCAAAAACTGTTCACTTTAGCGATTTCAACAAAGTGTATTTTTTTTCTTATGGTCCAAGAAAGCGAAGAACCCCCATTTTAAGGAAAATATCTAACAGGCCTTAAAATTGGAGGTAAAATATCTTGAGGGTAGTTCACCCTCGGCCTCCCTAATCTATTATTAAAACAATAAATGACATTATCCTAAAGTCACTTTATTCATACATCTTAGTGCTCGCTTTTGCAAAATAAATACTTGCCCCATTCAATAATTGTTCACTGCACGATCCCTAAAATGGGATACAAAATCTATGTAAGTATGACTATTAGAGAAAGTAAGCTGTCTTTGTCGTAGAATATCCCAATTCGATAGAAATTGTGCGAATAGCATAACATTCCGAGGCTAATTTATAATTTAGGTTCCTTATATATTCTTGAAAATTAATTTCGTTGTCAATATACAGTGCAAGAGACTTTGCACGAGTTTTATTTTCCAGAATGTGATTTCCAAGGTAAAGTTCTTCTAAGTTGCAACCGAAAGCTATTACGTTAGTTTTGACAATATTAAATGAGAGAAGATTTGAATCGCGCCATTCGTTTATTACAGATATATCGGAACTGATCTCATGATTTATTCTCAAATTTTTATCATGTCATAAAATGGTAGTGTCATCAGCAAAGAGCGTAAAATGTCCCGATATATTGATAGTTGTCAAATCATTTATATATAGCAAAAATAGGACTGGGCCAAGAATAGGCTCTCGTGGAACTCCGCAACTTAACTGTATTAGAGTATTTTCCTGCAAATTTTATTATTGCAGTCTTTAAGATAGGATTGAATCCAGGCAAATGAGGTACCTCTGAATCCATAATACTAAAGCCTGCAGCAATATTTCATGATTTGCGCAATAGAAAACTTTCGATAAATCACAAAATACAGCAGAAGCAACCTCAGCCTTATTTCTTTTAAGATAAACCTCTTCTAAAAAATCAAAAATAACGTGGCTGGTACTTTAACTGATTTGAATCTCAAACTGGTTACTATTAGGTATTTCATGTAAAGCTAATATCCTTTTTCTGACTAATTTTTTAATTACTCTAAAAGGTGTGCATATTAAAAAAATATATATTAAAAGATTTAACCCAAATCAAATAGAGAGTGAGTTAAATAAGAGTGTAAGGAAATACATGTTTTCTTCTTGTTAAATAGATGGCTATTTTTCATTTGCATTATTATGATTTTTAACTATTTGACTGACAAATTGCATTTGTAGTCGGCAATTCTTTATTTATTACGTTTCTTAGTATTAGAAGCGATTATTGGATATTAATAACCATTTATATTGGTATCGTATTCCTTTGGCCTTTCCGCTCACAAACCGACAAAAATTCATTAAATCTTTAGCCTAAGCTCGATGTACCTAGGCAAGGCCCTCTTTCATTGTTCGTTGTTCCAGAAATTAGAAGTAATTGTTAATAGTGGGCGGCGCGACTGTAAAACCGACGCTAAATTGTTTAGAATGAGATGCGGCAGATCCGAAGAATTTCTCGGCAAAATCGGACAATAGTCCAGTGCATTGAGGCAAAAAATATATCGTTTTAAAATTAAATCAAAGAAAGTTGGATTTCTATTTGCACTTTAATTTCGTAGTTCATAACAACGTCTCAAAAGTGCTCGTTGATCCGTTGAATAATATGGTTAAAAAAATGTTTTTTGCGAATAATGTATAACACCACTAGAGGTAATACGATCCACTTTATCCCTGAAGGCTCTGAGAAGGCCTTGGCGGGAGGGGGTTACACTTTTAGAGACAAGGGACACACACCCAATATCCGAGTATATTTGGATTAATTTCTCTTTCCGAAAAAATCTCAGTGCCATGGCCGGCAATCGAACCTGGGGACTCCTGGGTGAGGATCAAGTGTTCTTGCCTCTCAACCAACCAGCTAAAATATATATGTCTGTTCCTTTTCAATTTACGAATATGGACATTATTATAAAATCATTGATCCGTTGAATAATATGGTTAAAAAAATGTTTTTTTTGATAATGTATAATAACACCACTAGAGGTAATACGACCCACTTTATCCCTGAAGGCTCTGAGAAGGCCTTGTGCGGGAGGGGCTACACTTTTAGAGACAAGGGACACACACCCAATATCCGAGTATATTGGGATTAATTTCTCCTTCCGAAAAAATCCCAGTGCCATGGCCGAGAATCGAACCTGGGGACTCCTGGGTGAGGATCAAGTGTTCTTGCCTCTCAACCAACCAGCTATAATATATATGTCTGTTCCTTTTCAATTTACGAATATGGACATTATTATACAATCATTGATCCGTTGATCCGTTGAATAATATGGTTAAAAAAATGTTTTTTTGCGAATAATGTATAACACCACTAGAGGTAATACGATCCACTTTATCCCTGAAGGCTCTGAAAAGGCCTTGTGCGAGAGGGGCTACACTTTTAGAGACAAGGGACACACACCCAATATCCGAGTATATTTGGATTAATTTCTCCTTCCGAAAAAATCCCAGTGCCATGGCCGAGAATCGAACCTGGGGACTCCTGGGTGAGAATCAAGTGTTCTTGCCTCTCAACCAACCAGCTATAATATATATGTCTGTTCCTTTTCAATTTACGAATATGGACATTATTATAAAATCAAAAGACTGATTGATTATCTATGAAAAAGGCCCTTACTTATTTTGCCATAGGAGTTGCAGTTTTCGAGAAAAATGTAAAAGATATTTCTCAAGGAACTACTTCAATTTTACTCTATTCTATTCTTAATGAATTTAAATCCTATATTAAAAAGAAAATAAGGAATTTTTGGTGATTTGTGATTTATCAATGAAATCAATCTTGATTGCTTTATTCGGTGATGGCAAAATGTCAGAATTATAAATATTCAAAGTATAGTATCATGAATTATCACGAACTGATATTTATTTTTCTTTCACTTCTTTTTCTCTTTCTTCTTCTTCGACTACCTCTTTCTTTTCTTCTTCTCTTTCATTGTTCTACACGTGCACTCGGATTGAACTTACACCACGAAACAAATGCCTTTTCCACCGTTTCTTTCGATAATAGCCCTTAATTCACGTTCAACTGCCAGAGTGTCCTCTTTCGAACGATTCGTTACAGTTACAAAGCGAATTGTTGATTTTAAACGCGACTTCTAATGCTGCAAAATACAAAATACGTACCTACAAACGCCAAAAAACTAACCAAAATTGTTTGGTTTGCTATACTACTACTACTACGATGGCGCTACAACCCATATCCAATCTTCTGCCTCCAACTATCCCGATTCATTGATGCGACCTTCCAGTATCCTGTATTTAAGTTCTCGGCATTCTTTTTTACTCCGTCTTCCCACCGTAACTTTGGTTTTCCTACCGGCCTATTCCCTACTGGTTGTGTTTGACAAGCTTTTTTGGTATCCGTTCGTTAGCCATTCTTTGGACATGTCCTGCCCATCGCAGTCGTATGAGTCGTATGTGGGTTAATGATTTAGGTTCATTTTAGATTTGGTAAAACATGATTCATGCGAGATCTCCACTCCTCTCCATTCTTCACGGATCCACAGATTCTCCGCAGGAGTTTCCCTTCAAAGCTGTCCAGCAGCACTGCATTTTCTACCGAGAGAGTCCACGATTCTCTCCCGTACGTTAGCATTATACGAATCATCGTTTTATATACCCTAATCTTGGTTTTTCGGTGGACACTTGTTGCTTTCAGAGCCGGCAGCAATGAGTAAAAGGATTTATTTGCTGCTATTATTCTTGTTCTAATCTCAGTAGCTTCATCGTTATTATGCATCAGACTTTTGCCGAGATACGTGCATTCCTTGACTACTTCGTTAAACTCGCCAATAGTGATATTTTGTCCATGCCAGTTTCTTTGTTGTTCTTCCCAATACATTTAGGTCATCTGCATATCCTATAAGTTGATTTGACTTATTCATTATATGTCTTGTGTTTACATGGGATTTTCTAATTACGTATCCTAAGGAAAGGTTGAATAGCGTAGAGGCCAGCCTTTACTTGATTTCGAAGGTTTGCCATCGATTTTAACCTGGCAACTGGTAGCTTCCACTGTAGCCTTAACTAGCCTGGTTAATGTTGATGGGATGCCCAATTCTATCATTATGTCGTACAGTTTTTCTCTTATGATGCTGTCATAGGCTTGCTTAAAGTCGATGAAGAGTTGATATACGTCGATGTCATATTCCCAGCACTTTTCCGCAATTTATTTCGCTGTGAAAATCTGGTCTGTTGTTGATCTTTCGGGTTAAAGGACGGTATTAGAGAACAAATGCTTAATTTACGTCAACTTATCAAGGAGTCAAGAGAATATTATGTGCCTATGTACCTTTGTATGAAGAATACAAATGGCAAGATCTGTGAGTTACCAGTTGAGCAAAATTTGTCGTGGCAGAGATATCACAAAACCTATAAAAGGATCAGACTTGCTAACAACTTGGTGTTCTCATCTTTCTTTACATCCCCGAGATATGGGCCGTTATAAAGGCAGGCAGACGATATATTCGAGATGCGAGTCTGGAAGTTTTGTTACAAATTTTCTGGACAACTTATCGTACAAACACCTCGATTCTCTAGGAATACTTCCCTCAAAGCGACTCTCCAGCATCGTATTCTCTCTTATCATCTCATTTTTTAGTCAGATCCAGCGGAGTGATGATTTTATAGAACAGTTGATAGTTCAGAGAAAACCCGATGGCGAAAAGGAAGCTTACGGGAAATTGCTTTGGTGAAAGTGTGCTTAACAAGCAACCGCAACAGATGGCATGCTGCTGTCGGACGTATCATACAGCACAGAGAAATAAGTTAGATTAATTCATAGATGACAACACATCTGCGAACGCGTTGTGAATATGAATAAGAATTTTACAGTTTTATAGTAGGTAGTAAAATTAAAGTAATTCTTAAATCATAACTTGTACATACAAGTTTTTCCAAAACTAAAACTTGTATGACAAAATGAGTAAGAGGTCTTTTTGTAGATAATTTTCTATTCTTTAGATCTTAAAATAACGTTCGTATTCGTAATTTAAAAGGAACGGAGACAGGAGCGCATGAGCCCGCTGGTATAATGGGAGAATTCCCGAACGGCTGGTCGCTTTGGGGTCAGTCCAACCCTATACGATTTTTTTACTAGGATCAGTAGAGAACTATTTCGTTTGTAATATTTTAGTCATTTCATATTTCTTTTTTGTTGTTATATTTTTTGAGTTGTTTAGTTTTGTAGTTTATCAAAAAGTTAGCTTTTTGCAATAATATTTTAGATTTTTTAATAATATACTTACTTTTAATTTTTCACTTCCTGAGATTTCTTCAGATTTTCAGATTTCAGACTATTTAGATTACGAAAAGTAAAGTTATTCAATACCGTCAGTCTATTTGTCATTCTGGTCAGTCTGGTATCTTTCTGTTTGTGGACGCTATATCTATAAAAACTAACTGACGGAGGAAAATAATATTTGGTAGGTAGTTGACGCTAGTGTCAATGAAGAATTGAAAACTTTTGGTGAAATATATACAGGTGGACAGTGGACACCCTAAAAATTAATTAATGAAAAAAAATTATGAAGAACAACAATATTTCGCATGTAGTTAACACAACTGTCGTGTGAAAAATACACGGCGGTCACCCTAAAAAAATATTAATTAGTACTTAATACAATTTTAGTGAAAAATGTACAAGGTGGTTATTTAAAAAAAAATAGTTAAAGAAAAAATATGACAGATATGGCAGAGGATAATAATATTCCACATGTACTTAGTTATTAAGAAAAAAATATATGAAAAATATACAGGGTGGTCACCCTGAAAAATAATTAAAAAACTCTGATGGCAATGATATTTGAAGTATAGTTGACATATTTACGGAGGAGGAAACCTGATACCGTGCGTGTAATTTCCCATTAGGCATGTACATTCACGTAGCGCGAGAGATCTGACAACACCGGCAGCCGTAAATTCGTCCGTCGGTGGAGCATTCCAGCTTTGTTATTTCATTTCAGCCAGCTGGCACACGCGATGTTGTAATTCTTACTCCCCATGCCTAGCCCGCGACTACACACACGGTATATTTTAATGCACTATATACGGGGTAGTTACTTTAAAATAATAAGAGACGACGCGACGCGACGGAGGAAAATAATATTTGAAGTGTAGTAATTACTATTGCTTAAAATGAAATCTGATACTTTTACTTTTGGTTTAAAAAAATGAACAGGGTGGCCATCCAACAAAAAAAAATATTAATAAATAAAGGATGCTAAACAGAGAGGGATGTTTTGTGTGAATTCATTTACAATTTTTTTTTAATATACATATATTTTTGATTTTACAAGTTGATTTTTGATGTACAATTTTAGTTGCATTTTTTCAATTCGATTTGAAGCTTTTAAAAAAAATTCCGTTCTTTAATTCATTTTGCTATTGTAACAAAACGGGGCCGGGCCATGTAAATGTTTGCCTGGGCTGATTTACCCGACTCCATCAATCGCTGAATAGAGATATTAGCCATTTTTTAACCGTTTGTGACCGCCTAAAAAATTGTGCGAATAACGGACTTTTGAGACATGTTTAGGACGAAGATGTTAAGGTGTAAAAAAATGCAGATTTCTTCGACTTTTCTTTAACGGATACTAAAAGCACTGGACTACAAAGCTAGACGATGGTGCGGTTTTTCACCTGAACGTCACCCGAACAAGAACAAGCATTGCGACGGATTCAAAATCTACCTGAGCCGCTAATTAATGACCAACACATTCCCAGTTAATTACTCCATCCGAGACACGGCAATTAATGCGCCGATTCAGAAACCTGCCTTTAATTATCCCGCATTTTATTATTCCGTGTCATCCCAGACACAGATACATGGCTTTTTATTTGTAAACAAAATGTTAACGAAAAAACATTCATTAGAATTTTAAACGTTCTGCTCGACGATTTCAGGAAGGTCAATGGGACTCTCCATAGGAGACGCGATGGTCAATGTCACTCTATTTAGATTTGCTTCAATTAATTCAGTTTGGTTTACTTAATGTGTCGTTTACATTTTTAATTCGAAATGTTTATTGGTTGTAATCCATGATGCGCACGAAGGTATTTAAATAACTAAATTTTAAAATACCTGGAAAACTTTCGTACTTTTGTTAGGTGTTAGATAACAAGTTACTTCAGTCAAATAGGGAAAAATAGAAGGGAAAAACTGATAAAATTTTGAAATTCATTCAGGCCTACATTTACTAAAAGCTCTATCTGCTGCACTCGAGTCGCCATCTTCGATTCAGTTTTTTGCTCATATCTCGCGATATCGGAATTATGTTTCATATAAAAAATAAAGCATAACATTCTCTACAAAAAATGTTCTACATTTTTTTCGTTATCTATTATTAGTCTGTCAGCAAGGGCACTTCCGTGGGATTTTGAATAATACAGGTATGAGCCTGGTATCAATCTCTTCGTCGATAAACGTATATTACGAAATGACATGTTGATAAGCCGTTAATCGTGTGGGAAAAAGTTACGGCTTGAAAACAAAATGGCGTTAAGGAGTACTGAATTTTATTTTAAGGTAATAACAACATATTTGTTAGATACCAATGGAATTAACTACACTTCTAGGCCTCTTAGCCTCCTCACCAGTGGCATAGGTAGAGAGGAAGGTGACAGGGTCCCCAAAACAGTTGGGACTCCCGTATTCTTCAAAGGAATTTGGGTTTCGACGAAACGTTTTCAAATGTTCTTATATTATAGTGCTTATGTTTTTGATGAACTGTCTAAATGGATAAAACCTTCAAAAATGAACGTTTCTTGATATATACGTTGTCAAAACTAGATAATTTGCATCAATTTACATATTCAAAAAGGTTTTACTCTTAAACTGCTAAATTTATAGGGGAAATGCAAGACCTGAAGATGTTTATTTAAGTTCAGTAAATATCAGGAAATGTTTTCAGAAGAATTTTAATAAACGTTTTTTGGCTGTTACACTCTTTCTTAAAGTTGATAGTTTAATAGTAAAAACTTCCTGAACGTCTGAAATCACGAAAATGATCCAATTTTGACAAGCTGTATCTCAAAAAGTGCCAGTTTCCTTGAGATCCATGTACAATACTATATGTTATCAAAATTTGAAAACGTTTCACCGAAACCCAAATTCAATTTAAAATGTGTGTGTAGTATATTTAGTGTATATTTTGCATTTTAATACTCGATCCCCAATTAAAATTACAAATGCCGTCTTGAAGATGTCATAAGTTATAAAATTTCAATCAATTTTATTAATATTTACCATAAACGCGAATTTATGTAATTGATAAACGTATAAAATAAAGGTTATATTGAAGGGTAATATCCAAATGATGCAATACAAAAATGATTTTTAGTAAACCCTTATCACTCTTTTCTTCGTAGCTTATGATTATGACATCATCTTCTTCGTCATATAAAATAATGTCCCGATTTTCTTTAAAATTATTACAAAGTTCGGAATCATCACTAATACTACAATTGTTGCAGCACACAGAGCAATGTACAAAATGCCGGTTCAAAATTGTCACTAATATTTTTTCAACAAAGATCTGTAGGTGGTGGTATTTCAGAACACTGCTTTAAATCTTACTGCTATTAAATTGTCTGTAAATTTGCCCATTGTGTAGCATAGTTATAATAATAATTGTAAATAGATCCTTTGATTTCTAACACTATAATATAATGGCTACATTGAATGTTTAATACTTTGTTAGGGTATTAACGGTCAGTTCCAAAAATTCTTCAATAAGAGTCTTTTATTAGGAAGACACAAAGTTTACGCAAAAAAAAATGTTAGCTAATTTGACCGATTTTTTTTCGTTTGTTATTTTTAGGACATATTTCCTGTCGCGTTCGCTAAAATTTTTCAAATTTTGTTTTTTTTTCTACGCCATTTTATTCATACCAACAATTTTATTAGTTCAAAATGCTCTAAAACACTATTAGAAAGTAGCAACTTGACTGCTTCTAACTTTTTTGAGCTGTACCTCAGAAACTAGAGGTAGGATCGAGTTGAACCCATTAGAAATTTTGATCAGGTACTTAAAATCATATTGAAAATTCAGTCAATTTGGCCGTAATTTAATTTCCATAAAAAAATAATGGGGTTCTTTGAATTTTTTGGGGGCCTGCCCCCAGCCCCCTACCTCTGGGTGCCCCTCGAAGTCTTAGAAGTGTAATAAGTACATTGATATCTATCAAAAATGTTCTTGCTTTCTTAAAAAAAAAACAAAGTTAGTTCTCTGTACTCTAATTCTTTGACGCCATTTTGTTTTCAAGACACTAGTTAAGCCTCCAAGGGTCCTGTATTACACCCTAAAATAGTTTGCCAATCGGATACTGCGTTGCCAAGTTATGATTTTTTTCCCGTTTTTTCTTGTTTTACATTTTTTTCAATTTTTCTAAATGGAATGCCTATTTCGAATACCGCTAAAGTTAAAGTCAGCTCATTTTCTTCACTTAATACATTTCGTCGTCTCGCCTTCTTTTCATATGCAACACTTCCAGTACGTTCAAAACGTTCTTTCAAATTTTCTAGAGACCTCTCATCAGGACACCTTCTATCAGGATATTTTTGACGATACACTCTTGATGCCAATAAATAATTTCCATCACATTCACCGTTAACATACACCGTACATATCAATACTTGTTGACAATAATTATAATTCATATTTTTAAATATTACTTAACAATATTAATTCAACTTAATCACGATAATCTTAAACACCTTACAAAAGCCATAAAGTGAAAAACAAACGCAAAACAAAATACTGTTACGGCTTACACCCTTTTTGTAATGTCGATAATCTCTTCTAACATGGCCTAGTTTTCCGCAGCTATAACATCGAATACCCCCACTTTGATTTGGCTTTCCACCGCTTTGTTGCTCTACCTGTGTTACCAGAGAATCCAGCTTGGCCAATAATTGTCCGAACATTTCATGTAAGTCCATAGTGTCCAGGTTCTTTTTGTCCCGATACGATTCTTCCAGTTTCGCTCCACCTTCTTGCTTGTCCTGTTTCCCCAGAGAATCCAGTTTGTCCAATAATTTACTGAACATTTCAAGCACGCCCTTAGTGTCCAGATTCTTTTTATCTGAATGTGCTTATTCGACTGTCACAGCACCCATTTCTGACCGCGGGGTGACTTTAAAGGCTTTGGTGCGTGCCCTTGAAGTAGAGACTCTACTTCAAGGGCACGCACCAAAGCCTCGCTAATACTTTGATGTCGTAACCTAAGAACTCGCTTGACCCCTTCGTCCCTTATGCCATCTAAAAAGGCTCCCACAGCTAATTTTTCCTGGAATTCTCTTGGAGCACTCGGGTATGCTAGGTGTGCCAGTCTCTCTATCGCAGCTTCGAGTTCTTGTAAACTTTCTCCAGCCTTCTGTGTCCGTGATTTTAGCTGGGCCTGGTATACCTGAGCGAGGTGTTGATCGCCATATCTCAAGTCCAAGGCAGCTTCTAAAACTTTGAAGTCTCTTTGTTTCTCCATTGGGATGGTCTCAAGTAACTCTGAGGCTTGACTTCTTAGCGCTAGAACTAAGGCCATAGCCTTTTTCTCGTTATCCCAGTTATTCGCAGATGCAGCTGCTTCGAATTGTCTCTTATAGGTCGTCCATGAGCTTTGGCCGTCGAAGGAGTGAGGTTTTAACCGAGGACCCGATGATGTTACTAGCTGCCCCCCTTTCTCCCTCAACTGTCGTTTAAGGCGCTCTACTTCTCCTTCGACCTCGCTCATTTTTCCTCTGATGTCTCTTACTTCCCCCTTTACTTGACTGACTTCTGTCTTGACTTCACCTACTTTGTCTTCGACCTTGTTTATCTCTTATTTAACTTCTTCCTTGACAAAAATGATTGCGTCCTGTTGTATTTTTATTTGATCGCTCAGGATTTTCCTTAATTCCTCCTGGCGTCTTTCTTCCGAGTCTTCCATTATTTTTCTGAGTTCATCTTTTTTCTCTTGACGTTGTCTTTCTTACTCTTCTTTTTCCTCTTGCTATCGTATCCTCAAGTCCTCCATCACTTTCTTCAATTCGTATCTTTCTTCTTGACGTCTTGTTTCTTGTTCTTCTTTTTGTTCTTGACGCCTTCTTTCTTGATCCTCTTTTTCTTTCTGACTTCTTCTTTCTTCATCTTTTTTTTTCTTTCTGACGTCGCTTTTCTTCCCCTTGATGTCTTCTTTCCTGCTCCTCTTTGTCTTCCTGGCGTTGCTGCGCCATCATCCTTGTAAACTCCACAAATAGGTCCTTCATTTACTTCTCTCCTACCATACTTCTTGTTGTTACGGGCATACGATGAAGTTAACCCAAGTTTATTGCACAATAACGTTCAGAAAATCCAAATGTGTCGTCGATTTTTCCAATGAAACCTTCTAGAAAAATCTCGAAATGGCACAAAAGAGTCTTATTTAGAGTCCAGGTCACTATTCAGTTGAAATAATTTCACTATCTCCGGTAATTTCCGAATAGAATGTTCTAGAAACTTATGCGAACTAACACAAAAGAGTCTTTTTTTCTTAGTGTCTCTGTCACTTTCCCGAAAACGCACTTTTTCACAGTTTTGAGTCCAAAAATAGTCCTTAAACAATGTCCCGTAAGTCAGTTCTCCGTGTCACCACTAATTCCCGAGAAGAACACTGAAGAAACCTTCTCGAACAGTTCAGAAATCTTCTGTTATAATCCCACTTCTGACACCAATTGTTACGTGCTTACACCCTTTTTGTAAACACCCTGTATCGTGGGTTCGGAAATTATAACACCAGGGTAACACTAAACACTAATTTATTAACTTACTAATTACAACAACCATTAATTACTTGACTAATAATACACTGTGTACTACAATTCAATTATTCAATCACTTTATCACTGTGTTTACTCATTACTCTCTTACCATCTCAACTGACCATTAGAACTGTACTAACTTGTCCATTCTGGTTTACTTCATGCCTTATATACCTAAAGATGAGGGATCCTGAATTTTCTGTATGACGTCACCATTCTCTAGATAGTTCCAAATAGAGCTTCTAGTAGGTTCTTTCTCTAGTAGGTGCAAATCTCTACATTCAGACAACATCCGAACTAATTGAATTCTGTGTTGCCTACGTTCTGCAACACATAACAATACCAAAGCCATTCTAGATTTTAATGCTAAAATAAAGAGCATCTCAATTTACCCAAAATTATTTGAAATAATCAAATTCAAATAAAGTATATGGTATTAAAATGTGGGGAATTTTATGCTTTATTCATCCATGTAAAAAAAGTATAGGCATTCCATTTAAAAAGATTGAGAAAAATAATAATTTAATATCAAGAAATGCAAACAAATATTTTGGACAGCCGATATAATAATAATTTATTTCAAAAATATTTTTCATTATCAAATATCATCCTACATTTTTAGAAAAAACAATTAATAAATCGCGGAGATATGGCAGTCAAGAAAATGTTAGTAAATTGTCCAAAAAAAAACAGGAAAGAAATCATAACTTGTCAACGCTGCATCCGATTGGCAAAACATTTTATATACATATACATATAATACAGGATCCTTGGAGGCTTAACTGGCGCCAAAAAAATATAGGGTGTTCCCATTTAAAAAAATTATACTTTCATGTGTAACTTTTTGTGACACCCTGTATGATTGAAAATAACTTTACGTTGTAGTAGAGATGAAACATTGAAAGTTTTGTTAAGAAATTTTTTTTATAAAGTTTGTACAATCTTCCGAGGGACCATTAACTGTACACCCTGTATAAACCGACACACACATTTTTTATTCAATATTTGAATTCAGAGTGTTATGGAACGAATTTTTTTAACGTGTTATCTCTATTAGTATCCTGGCGGAGTTTAGCTATAGCTATTCCCCTATTCGACCAGGTCGTGTTGGCCATGTTGTCTTACTCAAATGCACTCTAGCCCACTGCTATCGATTCAGGATTCGGATCCGTGATCTCTGGTTATAAGTCTAATGCGTAAACATTGTGCCATTAAATCGTTGATTTCTGTCCAATTTTTTTTTCTTTGATGATTATGTATTAAAGATTTTAGTCTAGTTACAATATACCTATTTGATTAAAACAAATATGTATGATAATAAGTATAAGGCGAACTTATATTAAAAGCGCGCGCTGCCTGAGGTACATTTCGATCTATATTTTTAGAATCAGTTTTATGATCGTAAAGTATTCCGAATAAGGAGTCATTAGTTTTCTCCTAGTTACTTTTATTGTTGTCTATTGGCAATCGGTGACACCCTTTAAAATCGGAAATTGCTAAATCAGTATCAATTATCCGTTGCGTTTATATATTTCTATTAATAGGATTTACCGTAAGCCAGTTGTAAGGCCATACTTATTAATTCGATTTACTGCAACCATGTGTAATAAATTAATTTGGATAAATGCGTGCCTGCGAATTTCAGGAAAAATCACAGGCGTTGCATTCTAAAGAAATCAATCCACCTTACATAAGATATTCAGTCTTTTAAGTGTAAAGTAACAACTAATTTATTTATAAATCATTTTCCGATCCTTTTGTGCATTCACATTGTCTAATTTTTTGTTTCTAGTATTTGGAAAAGTTATATTTAAATATTAATTGGAGTTATGAAAAGTTCATCTTTCTCAGACGAGTAAAAATTTTGTAAATCATTGCTATTTATTAGACAGGGTAACTGCATCCTCGGTATGTTCACATTTAAATGTACAGGTTTGTTTTGCAAATTGATAGATTCGATGCGCCGAGGCGCCATCTTTAACACTAATATTACAGTATTCTCTTAAAAAGAAGGTATTTTTACCCTCAAATAAACCAACCAAATTTGGTTGATCAAAAATAAGCCGGTAAAAAATTATGAGAGGGGAGGATACTTTGATGCGCACTGTATATCAATCGATATTAAATATATTTCTGATTTGTATCATTGTATCAGCTTTTCTGTATGTAAAATTTAAAGTTGAATGAAATAAAACCATAGTATGGAATAAACGAATAAACCGCAGTATTAAACTTTATTTGTTTACTTCTATTTTAGGAACGTGCTATCATTTTTAACTATCTCTTCAATTTTACATTCACTTATTGCAGTCAATTTAAATCGCGACATGACGGTAAAAAAAATAAAAGTGAGCAGGAATGCAGTGGAACTAGCGAAATGCAGTCTGGTGTATGTAGTGAGTCGCAGGTAAATAATGCAGATTGAGGGTGAAGAAGATCAGGGGAGCCTACAGTGGCGTATCCAGAAAAAATTGAGACTGGTTAAGAAAATAATGAGCAGACTAGAAAATATTGGTGTTATTAGATCGGCGTCTCATGACATTTTTTTTTAAACAATTTTCGCCCATCTGCCATTAAGGGTGGTTATTCTTTATGCAATAAGACGAGGAGTAGCTCAAATTCCAAAGAGCCCCGCATGTGACAGCAGACTGATATGCAAATTTGAATATGTTATGAAAAGTAGAGATATTTTTAAAAATAATTATTAAATGTTTGTACTACTTTGATTTTTCTGCCAGTGCAAAAATATTATCTAAAATCTATTATAACAAAACAAGTTTTATGTGGGAGAAAACTGTTCAACATCTCAGCATTTTGATACAACTTTGAAAATTGTTAAAGATTATTTGTAACAACCGAGATTTTCTGCCATGCATTTATTGATGTCATAAATCGTAAATATAACATGAATTTAATTTGGCAGACGGGAGGTCATTGATCTATATGTCCGATTTTGACGACATTTTGAAATTAGTAATATGATACTTTATACTAACCTGGGGTTTGGAATTTGAACTATTCCACTTCTTATTACATAAAGAATAACCACCCTTAATGGCAGGCGGGAAAAAATCGTTTAAAAAAAATGTCATGAGGCGCCGGTCATATCGGCAATCACGTTTATAGCTTTTTTTATTAGTTAAAATATCAAATGTGGCCTTCACATAAATTTATTATAACTAATGTGTAATAACACAGCCCCACAAAGAGAAATAAAAGTTCAAAGCAGCGAACCAGACCCATGTATCTCTATGTATTTTCGGTCGCTGAATCCGAATCCGGGGTCAAAAAAAAAATCGTACACCCCCAAAATCATTAGCTAGAGCCAAAAAAACACCCCTGAAATGAGATAAAAAGAAGATTAAGCTACGAGAATAGTTGTTACTTCTTAATCAATCAAATTATACAAATTAAGGTTAAACAGCAGCGTACATACAATAGATGTGAAACACACCCCCAGGGAGGGGCGAAGACTAAAAAAAAATCGATCCAAAACAGCAATGACTGCTGGAAAAGCTCGAAACGTCTTAGTTTTATTAAAGTGTTAAGAAACTACATCAAGTCCGAAGTAATATTCATAAACTGCCCCTATAGGGTTGAGAACAACCACCATTAAGTTCAAAGGACACGAGAAAAACAAGAAAAAATGTAAAATACAACAGAATTTCTATTTTCATGGATGCTATGATTGGTTGAAATTGCGTAGTACTCTAAAATAGAACCAGAAACTTACGTACCATTAACATCCTACACTGTCAACCCTCAGATGGTGTGAAAACTACCCCCTATGTAAGATTTAACTATAAAAAGTTACAGTGACTTCTATAAAAATTCGAAACACCTGCGTTGTGTGGAAGAGGGAAGTAACTAGACTATGTTCGACAATGTGCTTGAAAACCACCCCCACGGTTGCGAGGTACTACCCCTATACCTGTAGGATGCTGGAAAAAGAGAGAGAAACTAACTGGATTTACATTTTTATGGATGCTATGATTGGCAAAAATCGTGTTGCACACTTAGAGTTTGAAACTCATGTCCTATAAATGTTATTAAGTAACACCCCCAGAAAGGATGTAAACTACCTAATTCAAGATGTAACGAAAAATCTATACTGTTGCTTATTCGTTTCTTTTCCATAGTTTTTTTTTATAGGGTGGCGTCTCTCAATCCCGTGGGGGTGGTTTTCAAGCACAGCGTCGAACATAGTCTAATTTCTTCTTTCTTCCACACAACGCAGGTGTTTCGAATTTTTATAGAAGTCACTGTAACTTTTTATAGTCAAACCTTACATAGGGGGTAGTTTTCACATCCTCTGAGGGTTGACACTGTAGAATGTTGATGGTACGTAAGTTTATAGTTCTATTTTAGAATACTACGCAATTTCAGCCAATCATAGCATCCATGAAAATAGAAATCCTGTTGCATTTTAGGTTTTTTCTTGTTTTTCTCGTGTCCTTTAAACTTGGGGGTGGTTGTTCTCAACTCTATAGGGACAGATTGTGAAGATTACGTCGGACCTGATGCAGGTTCTTATCACTTTAACAAAACTTAGACATTTTGAGCTTTTTCAGCAGTCATTGCTGTTTTGGATCGATTTTTTTATATATATGGGGGTTAGTTTTCGCCCCTCTCTGGTGGTGTGTTTCATATCTATTGTATGTACGCTGCTGTTTAACCTTAATTTGTATAATTTGATTGATTAAGATGAACAGCTATTCTCGTAGCTTAATATTCTTTTTACCCCATTTCAGGGGTGTTTTTTGGCTCTAGCTAATGATTTTGGGGATGTACGATTTTTTTTGAACCCGGATTCGGATTCAACGACCGAAAATACACATGGGTCTGGTTCGCTGCTTTGAACTTTTTTTTTTGTGGGGCTGTGTAATAATTAATATTTATTGGTGTATTGCGCAGAAAATTGTTTTACACTAGTCAAAACATACATAGCATATACATATTACATTACATATTTATAAAATAAAAGATAAGTCATATATAAGAAATAATTCCACTGTTTGGCTGTCAGAAATTAAATGAGCGTGTATGAGGGAAACGTCCTCCAACAAATTACTGGATTTCCCAGACGTCACAGGACCGACTGCTGTAGTATAATTGCCTTAAATGCTCCTCTTCCCTTCTCCCTTCTGTATTTTCAGTAGCAGCTCACAAAGATCTCGCCTCATGCATTGGATCTTTGATGCCCTTTCTGATTTATGATTTAATATTATACAGTTTTATAATTTGCCTCGCTAGGCTCTGTGTTGTGATCGAGGTCCTAAACAGACGTGAAAAACTATGTGGAGCTCCTTAAGAAAGATCAGTACCCGATCCAACCCACAGATCGTACAAGGTGTTAATCTAAACGATAAGGAGTTCAACGAAAGTCTTTTATTAAGTTCACACATGTTTAAAGTGAGGGTAACAATCGGTTGACAAAAATATTCAAGCTTCTTTAAGTTTGATTCGAGGTTGAATGGATTGGCAGTTCATATGGACTATTGTATGATTCGTCAGGACTAACCACTTTGATAATACCTTTAGGCAATTAGTTACATGGACTTTTCAACGTTTTGAGAACATAGTAACTGCGTATAATCTGATAAGCGTTATGTAAATTCTGCTCTTTTTTTTTTGAGGCGTTGTTTTGCACTTCACAAAATTTTGAATAACAAAATAATAGTTCGCCCTTTGGAATGATTAAACATTGGCGAACGGCATCATCTTGCCCATTTCCCTAATACTTTTGGATTTAAAACGTGTGTGTGCGTGTGTCAGAATTCGGTTTTTAGTCTCAAAAATCACAGTTTGGTACACTTTCTTCAAAATTTTATTGCACTTTCAATTTTCTAAGACTTTTTCATTATAGGTACTTTCCGAATATTTAAAAAATGAAACATTCCAATGGACTTCAGTTTTCTATTTTAAGTACATGTAAATCTAAAATAAATGCAATCTCGGACACATGCAATTTTTTCGGAAACACGCCACTGGATTTCAGTGCTGATTGTTCCACGGTGAAGAAGTCTGTCGCGGTTGACGGATGTGATTGGGATTGAGTGACAGCCGTCAGTTTGTCTGCGGACGGTGGACCGGGTCTCGGATCTCCTCATGTTCATATAAGGACCAAGCAGCGAGCGGAGGCCACACATCACACGTTTGTCTAGAAGACTTTTAGTCTTTTCGCTTGGTTTTCTTTTGTTTCGTTTTAATTATCGAAAACAAAAGCAGTGGTCGTATTTAAGGTAACGAAATTATTAAAGGCAATGTTGTTTGTAAAGCCTTGACGTTTCAGGTAGAATAATTATTTTAATGAAGTAGGTCACTTTTGTTTCCAATTATACATATTTTGAAATTCCACTCCAACTTTCCAGGTTTTTCCATCTTCTAGTTCCGATGACGTCGATTTTTTTTTAAATGGACATATTTTGTTTCTTAAATGTGAAAAGTTTATTGAATAAACATTCAGATAATCCTCATTTGATCCATTTTGCTCCAGTCATTTTGACTCTATAAGCATTTTCAATAATTTAAAAAACTTTCTTACTATAAAATATTGCACAAATATCAAGTAGATTTTCTTTATAGATTTTATATACACAGTGGACTATTAATAATGGTAGATTCTTTGGATCAAAATATGAGGATATAGCCAAGCATGCTTCAGTAAATTGTTGCGGTGGAAAAAGATACAGGGTGTTAAATTTGTAATTTTTTTCTATCTTTTTTGCAATATCTCAACTACCTCTTAACCGATCTTCTGCCAATTTGGTAAGGAAACATTTTTTAAGCTAAGAAACGATAATTTATGTATCACATCACCCTAGCCCATAGAGGGCGCCTCATGAGCTATACCTGACGATGAATATTTTTCTCTTTTTTTTACGAAACGTAGTGACACTTTTGACTAGAAAATCCCATGCAGGAGTCATTTCTTTGTAAAAAATGATTGAACTTGATAATTCCAACTCACAGAAAACTGCCGCATAGATCTCAAGAATTCTTTGAAAACAAACTCAATTTGGAAATAACAAATTGTGTTTATTGAAAAATGTGCTTTGGTGACGCCTTAGTTCTATCAAAATGTCAAACTAATGAAATTGTATGTTTTTTTCCAAAAGAACTTGATTTTTTTTTAATTAAAAATTTTTTTTTTTTCGGAAAATATATTAGATATTATATATTATATGACATTTATTTTGATTTATTATCTCGAATGCTACAAGAATCAATTTGCAATTTGATGTTCATAAAAACGTACTTTCTTTACAATAAATAGATCAATTGTTGTAGCGGGATGTGATAAGAACCATATTATAAGGAAATTACTTTTCGACGGTTTCAAGTGAATAAAGTCGAAATAAAGTTGTCACTATGAGATATCGGCATGTAATCCAGGACCTGGCTCTAGTTCCTGTAGGAAATGTTGAGTAGGGAGATTTTGTTTTCAGGAATACTTAGTAGGTGTCTTAGCAAGTATTTTTGACTTGGGTGGACATCCACCACCTGGTACATTTTCCCGCTATGACGTCATAAAGATGGCGACTGCTCGATCACAAGACTGCCTATATCTCTGTTAATACTTGACCGATTTACATGGAAATTGAGTTAATATGTTATAATCACTATTTACAAGGTTTACTACTACTATTATTTTTTTCGTCTGACTATTATTTTGTTGAATTCTGACAAATTAAACTAGATAATAGTATATTTTATATTATCGAATTGTAATTCTAACCCAGTATTAGTTCGCTGTATTATTGTACTTGGTAGACAAACCAATATTATTGTCGTCTTCTAGAAGTTCTAAAAGAATTACCATAAAATTTACTTGCTTACCACGTAGTCTATTGCAGAAATTATTCCCAGATGACGCCACATACAAATCACTGACAATAATCAATCATGCATTATCTTATACTCTTATGAATTTATAGAAAATTAATAACATGATTGCAATGTTCAAATTCTCTCAGGGATCATCGATATATTAGGATGGATCTTATAAACGATCTCTAATCTTTGGTTTGGGTGGTCTGATGTCTCAATACTGAGATTTTGGCTAACCAAAAAAGACTTCATCATACAATAAAGTGTAGATCAACCTAAAAATTAGTTGGTGAACAAAAACAAAGTCGTACTATTTAATTGTAGACCAAATTGAAAATGGTTAGTGAACATAAAAAAATGTCATTGTGCTATTTAATTTGTTACAAGAAGATATGATTATTAAATTACTATTTGTTTACGAAAACAAATAAAGTTGTATGACTATTCTTTTCTGATTGATTTAACTATGAAACTAGATAGGCGCGATTTCATATGCTCTTTTTGGTTGAATTTACCTATCATTTTCTTTGAGTGTACTGTTGGAAAAATAAGGTAATAAAGATAATATATTGCAACAAATTCAATACTACTGTTGGAAAAATAAGGTAATAATGATAATACCATTAAAAAAGTGATATTATGTTATCATAAAAATCAATATTGAACAGTGATAATATTACAAACATGTTCATATTTTATGTAAACCAGATTTTTGCAAGATGGATCTGACCCCTCACACTCTTACACTTATAGAAGGAGCAACAGGTTAATTCATTTTTTCTACAAATGCATGAGGATTTGGCGCATTTTAAATAACTACATGCCCCAACAAAGTCATCGGGATATTTTTTTAAGTTCTTTTCTGGCACCAAATCACGTCAAAACCAAATTCACAGGGGTTTAAGCGAACAACCATGTCATCCATACAGTGTTGCTGAATGTATGTGTAGAAATAAGATCTCAACAAATGCCCCTTAGCACTTCTGCTTGTAGGTGGCAAATCTTCAATATCTGTATTATTTTCATGATGATACAGGCACAGTCTGAGTTCATCGAGAGATCTGCAAGATGACCCCTTTCGTAATAGCTGCACTCAGGATTCTTCTTCAGGTTATTTAAAACTTTTTTCTATCTTATCCCAGTCATGTGATACTCCAAAGTTCTCCAAATATGCTGTAGATGCACTATTAACAGCTGCTTTCTTGGTACCAAACTTACTTGTATAATCTGATCCAGAATGGTTGGAAGCATGAATGGTTGGAAGCAAAGAGCATAAGTTTTGGCTCATTTTTTGATGAATGGCATGAACAGGCAAAGTCACGTGGAATCACCAACTCCAGTTCTTCTACACCAAGTTGATGAATAGTAGCCCAGTGAAATAATGCTAAAATCATTATGTCAGTGTCAGCAATCACATGAAACAGCATTCTAAAGTCAGCTTCCTCTACTGACAAACAATTTAATTCTGGGTGATTTACTGGATTTCCATTTTGCACAGATGTACAGTTAAATGACAACTTATCTTCTTCATAACCATAAAAGGCACTAAAGGTGTGGTTAGTATTACATGGTGTTAAATAATCTATCACTGTATTGGCAATAAACTCTTGTAAGATCAGTTTGTTCCTTGATGATCCCCAGAAACTGCTGAGTTGGACCAGCAATGGAACCTCTTCAGAGATGTGGGTGATATATCTATAACAATGCCCTTACCTTGTCTCCATGATACAAAGAAGTCGACAAATTCTTTGTATCATGGGCAAATCTTATGTAATTTAAAATCCCGATATCACCGCGTGACGTCATTGCGCCAACCGGACCAAATTTGGCGCACTGTCAGTCATATCTTGTATTCTTTGTATCATATCATGCCTTGCCTTTATAATCTTTCAGGTGCTTTCGGTGATAGTTTGTAATAACTGTCAAACACATAATCGACTCTTCCACAGTTTTTTGTGATGCCCCGAACATATGAAGAGAAAGCAGAAACTGCTCCACCAATGGTTTTCTGTTCATTCGTCATAACTTTTCGTATGGAATTCATTACATCCACAGCATAACAAGTCTTCTCATCAGACTGAGATAGGTTATGGTCGCTGGTGGTGGTGGTGGTGGTGGTGGTGCTACTAGAAGATGTTTCTAGCTCCTTTAATAATGTACTTTTTTGTGGCTTTGTCAGTAAACCTTGATCATTAAACAGTGAACAGTTTTCATAGATCATATCCACGAGCTTGAGATATTTGTATCATACGGTGAGCTGCACTGTTTGACCTTTTTTGCAAGATTTCGCTGTAGGAGGACCTGTACTTGATGTTTGTTGATATCAAATGCTGGTAGCATGGCTTTGTGGATGGTACTTGATATCCTTGTTGTTTTGTCTTCATTCATACCATGTTTTTCGCACTGTAGAATACAAATAATCGCCGGTTTTAAATACGGTTAGCTTCATAAAGGTAAAATTGGTGTAAAAGTTTTATGAAAATCGGTCAAGTATTAACAGAGATAATAAAAGCAGTTCTTTTGATCGAGCTGCCGCCATCTTTAGTGACGTCTTAACGGGTAAATGTACCAGGTGGCGGATGTCCACCCAAGTCAGAAATACTTACTAAGACACCTACTAAGTATTCCTGAAAACAAAATCTCCCTACTCAAAATATCCTACAGAAGTAAGTACAGGTCAGGACTAATGTAGGTAATTGATTACAGAAATATTTTAAATAAAAATATATAAGGGATTCTATTTGAAAACACAGAGTTGATGACAGCTTAAAAATGTGAAAGTTTGATTTATCGTGGAGAACACCCTGGAAAATTGAGATCAACTCTAAGAGTCTTGGAAATTAGTACATGGTTTTGATTGACGTTCAAAGTGAAACCACATTCAATTTTGTGAAAATACATGTTTTGCAGATGTTATTCTTGACTGCCGCAAATGTATTTTTTCGGAAAAATTAGAATAAAGTAGCAATGCGGCAGTGTAAGTCCAACGATAATACATGCCTGGATTAATTAAGGAATAATAAAATAAAAATCAAATACAAATATATAAAAAAGGTTGGGTGTTCCATTTAAGAAAGCCTGGTATTCACTTGCGACCACTCTGTGAAATATCCTGTAAATTTTAAAATCGTTTTAGATTATTAGTCTTGATCTCCCATAATTTTTATCCCAGACATTTTTTTAAATGTCAAACGGTTGAGCAGATTCTGACCGCCTGCACACTACTGACTCATCTTGTATAAACATAGCAAAAATCAAAGTATTATCAATTACTGCAAGTTAGTAGTGTCTTGTTAATTTCAAAAAAATACAAAATAGAAATTTAAAAACATCAAATTTATAAATAAGTTGTACTTGCAAATATATTGAAATATATTAAATATAATTGTATTTCGGGTAAGATGCTCTGGAACTTTCACCAACTATAAACGATTACCTATGTAAGCGGTAAGTAAACTAATAACAAAATACAATTGTATACCTTTCCTCTCACACTGTGTTCTGTTATTGACTGAAATTATCAAATATTCATACCGATTTTTATGCAGCCACCCTATTCCATGATCGTAGTCTCATTCAAATATCGTATTTTACGAATTTGATGCAAGTGCTGTTGCGTTTTTAAATCTTACTTATGCAACCGTCTTCAGTCAGTATCTGTCAATAATTGTGTGACCCTGTCTCAACTAATTTTATCAGGCGCTCCGCAAGAATCTATCCTCGGGCCACTGTTGTTCGTAATCCATAGAGTTGATATTATTCTGACTAGCAGTCATATGCCGATGACATTCAGCTTATGAATGTTTTTAATCTATCAGGCTAATATAAATTATGGTATAAATTCAATTTGCTATTCAGTACAAGAAAAGATAAGAGAATTTCCAAAAACGCGGCTCGTGCCAGTTATAGACAGTTACGTTTTCAAATCACGCAAAATATATTTTGGTGTTTTCTAAGATAATACGGTTTAATGAGCGTCTAAAGTTATTATTACAAAAAGGTACGACAGAATTAAATGTTTATATTCAAATAGACGCATTCTAAATTTCAAAATGCGAAAAAAAAATTTTTGAATCACTTGTGCTGCCCATTTTTAATTACTGCAATATACCATACCAACAGGGCTGGCTCTAAGGGGGGGACGAAGCGGGCGGCTGCCCGGGGCGGCAAAATTCTAGGGGCGGCAAATCCATAGTTACAAAAAAATATAAAAGCTAGGAAACAATTGTTTCACTAATATAGTAATAATAATGTTAACTTTATATAAATAATTTGTTATTGTTAATTTTTTTTGTATATAAAGTAGGTTACACACATACATTCTGTTTCTTATATGTGATTTTATTTTTTGTCTAATTTCGGTGGTGTGGTATTTTTTTTAAGTTTCAATACGGTTAATTTTGTCAATTATTTTATTTTACCCTTTTAAATACAGTAATCATATTGCTGAAAATTCAAAAATTGCTGTAAACCTTATAACTAAAAAAAACAAACCATCAAGAATATTCAGTAGGTGACTCTTAACATGTTATAAAAAATAACGGAATAAGACAGGTAGCGGGGTCAATAAAAGACGTGATATCCAACCCAGATTGAAATAAATTAAACTTAATTTTTTATTCAAGTTTGTTTTGTACATTCAGAACTGTTTTATGTTATCCAATCAGGTCCTATGCCTACTGTTAATGCGGGAAAAAATATGATTCAGTAAACTCTTTGATTATCTTTTATAAAAATTTTGAACGCACCTTAATACTTTTTGGGGATTTTATAGTTTCTCTATTTGCATTGTCCGTATTTGGCAGACGTCAACTAGAAGTGTCATACTTCACATTTTGTGATCAAATTTATTAATCTGCTAGTTTTAAATCATGAAAAATTTGATTTTAACGAAAAAATTAAAAGCGGGATAAAAAAGAGAATAAAGAGACCAAATGGGCAGACCGAAGCAGGCACATTTCAGCTTCCTAATTTAGGAGAAGCTAGCCCTTCTGCAAACCCTTTCTTTAGTAAAAAATCTGAATAAATTATACATAAAAGAAAAAACCCTCCTCTGTCTTATTTTAGCACTTCCATTTTAGCCTGATCATAAAAGAAAAAACCCTCCTCTGTCTTATTTTTGCACTTCCATTTTAGCCTGATCAAATGGTGTTCAAAAGTGCCTGTCTCTTAACGTGAGTCCGGTAGAAGGTTTCTCAACAGAATTATATGTTTTTTGAGGTGCTGAACACGAATCTGAAGTTTGCTGCCTAGTAGCAATACCGGATCAGGTTGAAAAACGCAAAAAACCTCGAAGTTTTAGGGGTTTTTCCGGTTTTCCACTCATATCTTGCAAACGACGCGTCGTACGGAAAATATTACTGTATTTAAGAGCATTAGAGAAGAGCATTAAATTCTGCATCGAATTCCAAATTAGACCGATTTATAAGGTCGCTGACAATATAGTCAGCTGGAAAAAGAGCAGAAAAAAGAGCAAGTAAGTTGTAGTGTAAAGATGCGATATATAGAAAATACCTGATAGCAATGTCCATTTTATTTTACTCTACAGTAATATTTTCCGTACGACGCGTCGTTTGCAAGATATGAGCGGAAAACCGGAAAAACTCCGAAAATTTCGAGGCTTCTTGCGTTTTTCGACCTGAGCCGGTACTGCTACGAGGCAGCAAATTTCAGATTCGTGTTCAGTACCCCAAAAAACGTTTAATTCTGTTGAGAAACCTTCTACCGGACTCATGTTACCGAAAAACTACCTTTTGATCAGGCTATTTGTACGACGTCAATAAGAATAGGAATAAATCGCGTGTCTTTCATTTCCACTCCACTGTCTTTTTTTTACCCCACTTGGAGGATAAAAATGAGACACTGTTTATTTTTGTTTATCAATTAACGGTACTTTTTAGTAAAAAAATACATAGAAATATAATTTTTCCTGTCATTTTTACATATGATACCAATCTTTCTCGATTCTAAGCAACCTAAAAATTGAAAGATGTCATTTTGTCTCATTTTTACCCTGCCTGACCTTAATGTTAGTTATATAAGAGAGGGGCGGCAAAATGAAACTGTGCCCGAGGCGGCAAAATACCTGGAGCCAGCCCTGCATACTAACGATGTTTAGACCAAACTTAAAAAGCGTGTATAAATTGTTCAAAATGCATGTTATCTTTTCATTTGAGTCGTCCATATCCAGAACCCCATATGTGTCCTATAAACGATTTTGAGAAAATTGCAAAAAACTTGTAACTCGGTCAATAGTGGAGTTAGGTATTTCAATTTTTTTTATTGTTATTAAATTTAAAAAAAGAGTTTTGAAGTGACAATAAGTGAAAATTAAATGTTTGAAACAAAAAAGATATGACACAAAAATAAATTATTATAGGGGGCTTTGGAACTAAACATAGCGTTTAGGGAGTTCTGGAACTGTAATTTTAACTTTCTAAATTATTTTTTCGTAAACTTCTGACATCAATATTATATTATTTTCAACATAATCTTGATTGTTCATAAAAAGTTTAAATGTTAAAAAAAAAACAATTGCGGAAAAAATGGAAAAGTTTTATTTTCTAAACAACAATAATAATTTTAAAACACTAAAAGTACCAAACTTGCAAAAGGAGGGTTTTGGAACTCAATTTCGAATAACGTATTGTTTTAGATTACACTTAGTGAGTTTTGCTATGAAACTGTTTTCTGAGACATGGTGGTTTTTGGAACAGTATTGCGGTTACCCATAGGGGGTTTTGGAATCAAATACGAATTTCAACGCTGATTTATTATGATTTCTAGTGAGCTTAGAAATACAAAAATTACGTAGATCGATTTCTTTAACAACTCTTATGCAAGTCCAGCCATAAACCGATTTATTTTAAAAAATGCACTTAGGAGGTTTTGGAAATGGACGACTCATTTATAACCTTCGAAATACGATCATGTACACTGCGCGTCATATTAATCACAATCACATCACAATCTGCCAATAAATTTAATTAACGGTTTTCAGTTCATAAGTGCTGTACCATATTTATATGCTGCGCAAAAATTTTAAAAAATGTCGAACTCGCATATAGAAATTATATAAATAACATCAAAAGCAACGTTAAATCAGATGTTCAATCGTTTTGGTCACATATCAACTCCAAAAAAAAAGCTGCTGTCCCAAATACTGTTAATCTGCGGTGCAAGATGTACGACAAACTGCAGGGCGTAGCAAATGGATTTTCAGAATACTTCGAGAATTCTTTTTAGTTATCGTCCCTAACAAATGTATTTAATGATAAAGACAATTTATTAAGTAAATAAATACATTGTGACAGTCTAGATGTTATCACAATACTTCAAGCTTGAAGAATATTAAACCCAAACTTGCCAGAAGACCCGATGGAATACCGTTTTCCATCATCAGATACTATTCTCATGTTTCTGCAGAGCCTCTCACCTAGTTATTTAATTTATGATGAACTCCGGCAAATACCCAGAACCATGGAAAAATTCTCGCATACACAAAAAAAATGAAAAGTGTAGTATCGAAAATTATCTACCTAGCACCATAATTTGCAACTTCGCTAAAGTTTTTGAATTTGCCTTACTTGAGACATTGTATACTCATATTGAGCGACAGATTACGATACATCAACATGGTTTTGTACCCGGTAAATCTACATTAACAAATCTGTTCCACGGAACACAATTTTGTTTAGGAAAACTTAGATGTTTTAACATACAAGTTGATAAGATTTACACCGATTTTTTTTAAAGCCTCCGATATACTTCACCGAGGGATTTTACTTAATGAACTTCATATTGCAGGTATCTCTCTCCTTTGTTACTAACGTTTTTCAATAGTTACTTAAGCGAAAGAACACAATATGTAGGATGTCGATGTTTCAAGTCTGTCCAAATTCAGGTTAGCTCTGGGGTTTCACAGGGTTCTATTTTGGGCCCCCTTCTGTTCTTTTTATTTATTAACGATATAGTGGATGATTTCGATGTTAACTTCTTACTGTATGCTGGTGATGTAAAGATTTCCACCACACTAAAATCAGTTACTGATAAAATAATCTATTGGCAATAAAAAAAATGGTCTGATGCAAATATGCAGAAAAATGCAATAACGAAGAAGATCCCATCGTTATTGAAAATAATTTAGACGATATTAGGGTTTCTACAGCAAAGTCTTCCTACTAGATTTGGTAGAGCAAGTCTTGTGCGTAGATATAAACAAGTTTTGCTATATTTATTCAAATCAATTAATGGTATGTTAACTTATCCCCCGCTTTTAGAAAAACAAACATTTTCTTTAATATGTATTTATTATAGGCACACCAATATCTTCTATTTTGCCACACCTTGAACAAATCTCCTAAAATTTATTTGTAATACCTACGACCACTTTCATGACAGATTTAATGTTTTTTATATATAATAAAAAACAATAGAAACTAAAAAACTTTAAAATCGTAAATTTCTTACATGTAATGTAATTTGTCATTTATGATTTTACTGTTAAGTACAACTTATTATGTATTTTGTATATAGGTAGACTCATTGTGTAATTAGTGTTTGTACTGTTCGACGGTGTATTTCTAAAATAAAAAATACATAGAATTAAGGTGGTTAAAAATGGACAATACAGTGAAAATTCATTATCTCATATTTTGTACCGTTTATTCTCTTCTGTTCCCCTGTATATTCACAAAAAACTTATTTTTCGAAATGTTGCAGTATTTCACTCTACAACAGTGTTGTAGGGGCGAGCGTAGATGCGTTTTCACTGTGTATGTATCTCGATACACCAGTGAAGCAACGTGCACGCGGTTAGTACTTGGTTGGGTGGACCATCTTGGGAAACACAGCGATTTCGTCCCACCTTCTAGCGGCTTGTATATCAGTGTGTATACGCGGAAGCTATGTAATTTCAAGACGAGGATTACGTAGTGGATATACCATCCTTCGGAGGGGATGTAAAGCAGGCGGTCCATTGTCTATTAAATGTTAGGCAAGTAAAAGATCCGTACTCTTCTTACGAGAAGAGGTTCGGCAAAATTTCCGGGTTGGGGGTAGCTCGTCTCCTGGTAGCGGAAATAGGCCGACGTTAAATAAATAGTTAAATAAAAAAAAAAGGGGGGGTTGTACAATTCTGTAAAACTTAATATGTGTTTAAGCTTTTCGTCGTCGAATGAAACAAATGTTGATTGATTTCCAATTTTGAATAACTTCATAAAGTAACAAAATTTCAATACTGAATGACAACACTTAATTTTTAATTTACAGTGTTCGAGAATGTGGTCCAATAACTAAAAAATTAAGACAATAATAATTCTTGTTCTTTTACATGCTACAATGTAATGAGAAAGTAACAGTTGAATCAAATTAATTCAGTAAGAATTTTATTCATTGCAATCGGCATCCTTTCAAAGTATACATACCAAAGTCCACATTCAGTTCGAATACCAGCTACACTGGTGCGTGTAGGAAGGGCTTAAGAGCAATCAGTAGGTCTGATAGGATTAAAATTAAATTATGACACAAACACGTAAGTTTTAGACCTCGTAATTTAATAAAAGCAGTATCTCTGGATTATTCACTGTAGGTTTTGCAGCAAGTGCAGGTAATACCAAGCTGCCTCTGGAATCGTAAAGAGGTTAACGCTTGAGAGCCATTGGAACATTACTTACGCTTCATTAGTACGGATCGTTAAGGTACGTTAATTATTTTATTAAACACTGATAGCCTTCACCTCTACGATTATTAGTAGCTACCTTTTCAAACATTGAAAGAATTGTTCAGAACGTCTTGCCAGACGTTCTGTGATTCATGAAAATTATTCTAATTGGCCTCCGCTTGCTGTATAGCACGTCTACCGGCATCACGCCACCTGTCGCGGTTGCCTGTTAGGCGCACGGCCTCTTTCCCATCAACTCTTTGATGATATCAGCCCAACATTTTGGAGCGTGTCATCTTCGCCGCTTGCCTCAGCTAAAAACCGTTCTATACTGTCCTGTCTCCGGTTGATGTGGCCAAAAAATGAGAGGATTTGAAAGAGCACGATGCTGGAGAGTCGGTGTTGGGAACGTATTTCTTAGAGAATTGAGGTATTAAGGCGATGGGCCCTCCAGGGAATTCGTAACAAATATCTCCAGATCCACATTTCGAGACCATCCATACGCCATATGTCTGCTTCCCTAATGATCCATATATCTGAGGTGTAAAAAAAGTTGGAGAAAATTAGGGCGTTAGCAAATCTGATCTTTGTGCGTCTCCTGATCTGTCACGCCAAATTTTGGTCAACTGGTAAGTTACCGAACTTGCCATCTATGTTCTTCACCGAATTTCATATTTGCAGTCACCATTATTATTCACAAAGGCTCCAAGGTTTACTACCTCACAGTCACCTCTCCTTCTGGGTGGTTATCAGTTGCTCGGTCTACAATCATAATTTTCGTTTTGTTGTAGTTTATACTTAGACCATAATCAGATCTTATTGTCTGAAGCCTGTCCAACAGGTGTATGAGCTCCTCATCCTCGCTTGCTGTAACTAATGTTGTATCGTCTGCTAATCTTAAGTTAGAAGTCTTGATTCCGCCTATAGCTACTCCACCATGCCAGACCTCCAGCACACGTCCCATCACTTGTTTACCACCGGTGTTAAAGAGGATTGGTGACACCCCTATCTGGGGGTATTATTAACAGCTAATTTTCTAGAAGAAGGCTTCATTTTTTATCATATTTATGTCGAACGTTTTTGTTTAGAATTTAATAAACTCTTATTTTGATAATAACTTTAATTTCTAAAAAGTCGATAGTTATCGCAAAAAATGCAAAAATCTTCAAAAAAGAGGGATATTTTCCAAGATTGCGGGGATTACTCATGGTCCTGACGGCTTATATTTTGAAAATGAAAGAGGAACCTTGAATTTCTTTTTAAACTCTTCATCGGATATCTGGTCTTAATCTCGATGTCAGTGCACAGTTAATATCAAAATGAAACCAATTCAGGATAGCCATTGGCCTCCGTTAAAAAGATGTTCTAGAATATACTAAATTGCACTATCTTAAGGTTGTCCTAAAAAAGGACGTCCTAAAGGGTACATCAATTTTTCTGTTTATGTACTGGTATATCCAGGAACTTCAAATTGTCGTCCCATATCCAGATTGTGCTGTAGGAGACTATTCCCACCAAACCCACCAATCCCGCAAATATTTTCTTATTGCATATTCTAAGAATTCCAAGCTTCATCAATGTATTTTTCACCTTCATCCCGTAGTCGAGCGTAGAGGCGTCTTGTATTTCGATACTCCACTGAAGCAACGTTCAGCGCGGTTAGTACTTGGATGGGTAAAATCCATCTTGGGAAATACAGCGATCTCGTCCCACCTTCTAACGGCTTGTATATCAGCATATACACGGAAGCTATGTAATTTCAAGACGAGGATTACGTAGTGGATATACCATCCTTTGGAGGGGATGTAAAGCAGGCGGTCCCTTGTCTATTAAATGTTAGGCAAGTAAAAGATCCCTACTCTTCTTACGAGAAGAGATTCGGCAAAATTTCCAGGTTGAGGGATAGCTCGTCTCCTGGCGTCGGTGATAGGCCCTGGTAGTGGAAAAAGGCCTACGTTAAATAGAAAGATAAAAAAATTAAAATGAATCCTCTAATTAGGTTTGACCTGTTGAATAGTATACCACATAAATAAAAAATAAGAGAAATAGTTTTATAAACAGTACGGTATTATCTGCTGGAACTTTAAAATAATTTTTATAATTAAACCCTGACAATAGCCTGCACAAACCTATAATAAATAAATGTACATGTATATTTATATTGATAAGCACGTTTACTTAAATTAAATTTAATCCATAACATTTATCTGAACCAATTAAGGGAAAATTGTTTTATAAATTAAATTAAAATTGCACACAATTATAATATTAAAGAGTATATTATTTTGTATCGTAAAATACCATCGGCAGGTTGATTCTTGTAATCAGATTTTATGACAGAAATTTCCTTGTGGTACTAGTGTATTAACTTTTGAAAAAACAATAGTAATTTCTATTAAGTTCGGATAGCTTTCTCGTCGTTCTACACTAATTAGAGAAATATGAACTATTATTAACTTGAACAGTACCAAATCAAATTATTTATTTCACCAATTAATATAACAATATATATACATATATGGCACGTCATTAAAAATAGGCATAATAAGTGGACAAATTTAACATTAACATAAAAGTAATAATAGAAAACATTATGACATTATGACATTATGACAAGTTATGGTACCCTATACATAATAAAGCAGTCGTTACAAAAATACGAAACAAAAAATACAAAAGAAAACAGAGAAATACGTGACGAGATACAAAATAAACAAGCTAAAAACGTAGGTACTTTTCGCCAATTTACTAAACTTTTTATATAATTGTTACAGATTCTATAGAATACTCTTCGCAGTTTTCTTGTAAATAATGTTAGTTTTTGGACATTCTAAATTTTGTGATACCAACTTTGTTGTGAAAAAAAAAATATATGAAAGAAAAAACATCCAACCTGTGTGGGATTCGAACACACGATCTTTGGATTGCAAGGCAAAACTTTAGCCATTGCACTATCACATATTGCTACGAAAATTGAATGACTGTGATATATATCTTTCTAGAATCATATTTCAACTCATTAGATATATTATTATGAAATATATATTAGTAAAATGCATAAACAAAAAAAAATTAAAAATATATATAGAGATAACATTTCGCAATATATATATATATATATATATATATATATATATATATATATATATATATATATATATATATATATATATATATATATATATATATACAGGGTGTCCCGAAACTCCCGCCTTCCCCTTTAGGTGCTAATTCTCCATGCAAAAATAGTAAGAAAAGTTCCTATAAACATGTGTCCGGAAATGCTTCCTAAGAGAGCTACGGCCCTCTAAGGATGGCGCAAAAATAGGTGTTTTTACTAATTATCTCGGAAATGATTTGGGACAACTTTATGAAACTTGGTTACGTTTTTTTGATTATTAAAGGTTATTGTTTTACAGTATTAGCCAAAATTAATTTTATCCAGGGGCGGAGAAACGAGGGGTCGGTGTTCTTTGTTTCTACATATTAATTTTCCATTTGACATTTTTAGTACTTTAATCCCTGATTATGATTCCCTGGTTAATTCTGCATAAAAAAAAGGCCTCTTTACAATTAGCCATATGCCAAGCCGTTTTCGAGTAATAGCGGTCTAAACGAAATATTGCGTATTCGTTTGCTAAATGCGCATTATTTATTTTTTAAAGTAGGCGTAAAACAATAACTTTTATTAATCGAAAAAAGTTAACCAAGTTTCATAAAGTTGTCCCAAATCATTTCCGAGATAATTAGTAAAAACACCTATTTTTGTACCATCCTTAGAGGGCCGTAGCTCCCTTAGGAAGCATTTCCGGACACATGTTTATTGGAACTTTTCTTACTATTTTTGCATGGAGAATTAGCACCTAAAGGGAAAGGCGGGAGTTTCGGGACACCCTGGATATATACCTATATATATATATATTTAAATTAAATGATTAATAACTTTCTTATTTACTGATTGATTTTCTTCAAAAACAGTAGGGTTCTTCCTCTAGCTAACACTAACTTACTTTCCAAATTTCAATACAATCGGATTTTTCTTTCTTAAGTTATCGTGCTTACAAGAAACGTGACGGGCGGACAGACGGACATTTTGAAACTTGTTCAGAATTCGTTCACTAACACAATGATATGAAATTTTTTTATATACAATATACTCTTCGTTTTTGCGAAGAGTATAATAAATACATACATCATTACATTACTATTAGCATGTTCAAACAAGGGCAAGAACATGAAGGAGCAAAGGCAAGTGTGTACCACGTCAAATGGATGCCGCTAAACCAGCTAGGTTTTCGGGGTTTATCAGAAACGCCAAGAACTCGTCAGTAGAGTAAAAACAGTGGTTTAAAAATTTTACACACACCTTAAAATGGTTATAATTTAACAATTTTAATGAATTTGGAAGAATATTATATATCTTGAAGTTCGACGAATTTTTAGACGGTCTCGTCAGTCGATGCCTAGATTACCTTAGTAAATCCGCTTTTCTAGTGCTGTAAGTATGAAAATGTGTATTCCTTTCAAAAGAATTAAAGTTTCTGTGAATATCCAGTAAACTAAGATAAATATATAAAGAAGGTACCGGCATAATGCCCAGTGAAATAAATAGAGGCCCCCAATGGCCTCTAATACCCTGCATTGGCAATGATTCTGATCGCTTTCACGCCTTCTTTTGTAGATGAAATATTTTTATAGTATGACAAGAATTACCCCATAAAGTGATGTCATAATTAATGTGTGTATGAAACACTAAAAAGTAGCTCGCTTTCAAGGTTTCCAAACCCAAATGCCTTCTTAGCTGGCGAGCAAAAATATCGTGGTGCCAAGTTTGTGGCTTAGCTGACCGATATATTACTAAACCAGTTTAGTTTTCGTCCAGTGTGATACCTAGGGGTTTCACACTCTCACTTCTTGTCACTACGTTACTCGTGGAGAGGACAAGCTTCTGAGTTTTTCCCTCATTCATTTTCATTTTATAAGTGATGAACCAATCAGAAATTAGGAAAGTCACTATGGGAAGTTAGCAATGTGGTGTCATCAGCATAAGCAATACACTTATGGGGCAACATAAAATGAAATATATCATTGACATAGATAATAAAGAGGAGTGGCCCCAGGACAGAGGTCTGAGGCACTCCATGCTTTACTGGATTAAGATCCGAGTTAATATTATTTACACTGACGCACTGTCTTCTATTACATAAATAGAAGCGTAGTAGTTCCAATGGACTCCCATGAACCCCATAAAATTTCAATTTTTCCAGGAGTAAGTCATGCGAGACATAGTAAAAGGCCTTGAACATGTCAAGCAATGTAATCTCCGCATGCCTGCCCCACCCAAGGCCCTCAACAATGTCACGCAACACAGTAAACACAGCTTGTGTAGTAGAACACTTGTGTACTAGAGCACCTTTGCAAACATTGGTATAATGGAAATTGGCCGGTCGTTGTCCATTTCTTCAATATTACGCTTTTTAAGAAATTGTAATACCTTCGTTGTCTTAAAAGCTTCTGGGAAAACTCCCTCACCAAGACAGCTGTTAATTAATAAAGTAAAGACAATGTCTACTGTTTCTTTTATAATTCTAGAATTAATTCCATAAATATCCGTGCAGTTGGAATCTTTCAAAGCTCTAATGTCGTTCGAAACTTCCAGTTCTGATACGGGGTAGAGAAAAAGAAAGTTATTTGGGAGGTGGCAAGTCACTTCAAAAACCCAGTGCAGTCTGATCTGCAGTTGGTAAAGAATTTACTATATTCTCAGTTATCGTAGCAACAAAGTAAAAAAAAAGTAAGTCGGGCTTTCGGGTTATTTCACATTTAATGATTTTTTTTCCTCTATAAAATTAGTTTTGGTGATTATTCCTGCATGTACAAAAGCAGTGGGTAGGCTTGATTTGTTATCATCCGAATATATTTTTTTAAATATCTGCTTATTTACAATGTTGCGAGGAAATTTTACATGTACGATGTTCAAGGTCTTTATTAGTTTAGTCATAATAGAGGGTTGTAGGAAAATAAATCGTTACTGGTATTTTTTTTCTGATTACTGAGTACATCACATTTTTAAACACATATTTTTAGGCCAAACAATATGCAAAAATATATAATGAGAGAGAGAGAGAGAGAGAAGAAGAAGAGAGAGAGATAGGAAGGGTAGGTGAGAGAAGAAGGGGGGCGGGGGTAGAGAGAGAAAGGTCAATTTGATGACCAAAAGCCGAACTTTGGTTGGCATTTTCCAAGATGTTGTCTTGAGCACAACGTTTTCAGTCAGAAGGCTAAAAAGATTATGTCTACAAATTCTCTTGTTTTAAGTCTGCGTTTCCACCTGTATTATTTCAGATATTTTAAAATCTGCGTGTAGTGTGGCTTATTTAATTTGGCACAACGAAATATCTCAAGAACAACGCATTTTTAAAAAAATATTTCAAACAAAAGTTGTTTCGTTTGAATACTGAAACAAAATTGATTTTTTTTTTTTTTTTTTTTCGGTGTACGTCTTCGAGGTTACTTCACGATCAGTTATTTTTCGAATAAAAACTGACATTTTTTATTGTGGCATCTTGTTTTCTACGAAAAATATCAAGCAACTTCTGTTCAAAACTGTTTTGTAGGGGGTGGGCGGTAGTAGTGGGGGTGGATGAAGTAAAAAAAATTGAGGCCTTTGGTTCTTGTGCACACACTAAATCACAATTTTTTTTCATCCCCTTTAATAATGGGGTGGGGGTGGTAAAGGAGGTGGCTAATGCCAAAAAATTTTTTGAGATCTTAACTTTTCTTATATATACTAAATACCAATTTTATGGACTCCCCCCCCCCAACCTTTCAAAGGAATAAGATTAAGATATATTCTAGTCAGGTTTCGTTAACATTAAAATGCATACGTGTCCCAAATTTCAAGTCGATATCTTAAACGGTTCCAGAGTAATCGTGCGCACAAAAAAAGTTACAGACCGACAGACAGATTTTTTTCTCAAACTTAAAATCTCGACGTTTCATGACCTTCTAAGCCTATTTAAACAATAAAAATTTTCAAATCCTTTTTTTGCGTTACCGTACTTCCACTGGATGTGGAAGTAATCAAGCCATACGAAATGAAAGCACTAAAGGTGCGCAATAAAAAATTTCTAAAATATTCCTGTTCAAACCATAGTTTGCCATAACTCTCAGACAAAAATACACACTGTTTGATTCCTATTAGAACTACAATATGTTTCTTACAATTCATTTGTCTGTTTAAAGTAAAACCAAATGAATTTATTTTGTCAGTAAAGTCATTAAAGTTTGTAATATTCGCTCGTTGTCTTTAGTTAAAGATGTTTTGTTAAAATGAATTTTAATTTTATTGTCTTCACACCAGTTACGTTTATCGTTTAAGCATTCATTTTCCATAAGGTAGAATATTCTTGAAGTATTACCAGAAAAAATGAATCATCAGTGAAAAACACTGCCAATGAATTTAATACACCAGATGGCAGATCGCGTATGTAAAGTAAAAGTAGAAATAGTCCCAGGACTGATCCACTTCTTATTCTACCCCCATCCTAAACACGAATAATGTGTTTGCTCAGTAAGGTTTCTTCACTTATTCACTGCTCCTTGTCGTGTAGCTTTGAATTCAATTTAATACTATTATATACCTAATATGCCATATGTCTTTATTGGTAAAAAAAACCTAGAGGGCAACATGCCAAATAAAGATGCAGATAAAAATATTAATATATGTCACGTACGTAAAATTAAAAATGATTTGGAATAGTCAATATATTCCTGACATGTTTTCTGCAACACAAATATTTTATATGTGGTTTATGCCTCCCCCAAAGGATTATACCATATCCATATCTACATTCTAAATAGGCATAATAAGCTATATAAACTGCCTAGACATTGATATTTTGTGATGTTACTTCTAGAGCGTAACTATGTTTTTCACAAGCTGATCAGAATGAGATGTACAATCAAGCCTATTGTCATACCCAGAAAGGATATTTGAGGCACAATATATTTAAAGCAAATTTTATCGCTAGGTTTTTATCACCAGACTTTGAAAATACTATAACTTGAGTTTTGTTTTTATTTAACCTGAGATTAATAGGAGTTATAGTATTTTTCAATGTACGACTGACAATATTAGTAATCCAGAACTATTAAATCTGGTCAGGGAATAATTAAGGAACAATAGGAGTTATAGTATTTTTCAATGTACGACTGACAATATTAGTAATCCAGAACTATTAAATCTGGTCAGGGAATAATTAAGGAACAACGAACTGCATATTGAACTGTATATTCATTAATGCGCTATTATGTAAAATATGCATTAATAATATACATTAATGGTCTACTACTGTTAATATCACAGGCCCACAAAAAAATTTTTTCGTGATCGATAATTAAGACCCACTTTTCCTTATGTTTTTTGAGGCCCTGAACACGAATCTGAAGTCGGAATGGCATGTTTGTGAACGAATTTTCGAGCTAGAGGTAAAAATTGGACGAAAATCATGAACATTTGGGAGACATGGAAATATCATTTTTTTGGAGAAAATACAGTATTTTCCAATGTTTACTTGATAGAGTGCGGTGTTGGACCGCACTATTATACAAAATTTTCGAGGATATTGCTCGCAACGGTGATTTATAAACATATTCATGTAGATTGGTTCGGGATTGTACTTGTGTTCGTAGAAACATCTCAGGATTGTGTTGAATACTCAGTCTGTGAGATTGGATCATCGACTTGTGATGAAACCTTTTGACGTTTACCTTGCATCCGTTAAAGTTATCTTTTTATTTGAGCGTTTCAACATTTATCAGTCTGCATTTATCTCTCTATTCTCAGTGTAGAAACTTAACTCGTTTATCAAAACGCATTCCTGTGTGCTTTTCTGTTTTGTTAAATTTTGATTTATTTAGTTACATTTGGTTAAGAGCTTGTGGTATGCACATTTGAATTGTGGTAAAGTTAAATATTTAGAACCGTTTCTCCTTTTCAAGGTTGTCGCAATCAACTGGTCCTTTTCGAGGATGCCGCATTTAACGGTGAAAGATGAACACATCAATTTAGAACCATTGAGGATAGTTGACGAAATATCCCCATTGGCATTCCGATCAGTTATTTTAAATATACCATATTATATTGATCCCTACTGATTCGGAAAACCTTCGCCACTTGTGAGCGGAGAATTTAGTCAGGATTTACAAAATATCCTTGCTTTCTTTGTGAATCGGACAGTAGAGATCGAAACAATCTTCTTCTTCTTCTTATGGGGCTACAGCCCAAATCGGCCCCTGGCCTCCTCTAACGTCTGCCTCCATGCCTGTCTATCTCCTGCTGCTCTCTTCCAGACTCGGATCTCTAGAAGGTCGCGTGCATCCTCTTGAACTTCGTCTTCCCATCGTTTCCGGGGTCTCCCCACTGGCCTCTTTCCGTGCATTCGGCTGTTTAAAGTTCTTTTTGGCAACCTCTTATCCTCCATTCTGACCACATGCCCTGCCCACTGGAAGCGTTGTAGTCTGATGAATTCTGAGGTTCCTTAAAGAGATTATATATTTCGTAGTTATAATCTTTATCTCCAGATATTATCTTCCTTAACTGGTCCCTATATCTTTCTCGGTACCTTCCTTTCGAAGATATTGAGCCTGCTTTTTATTTTTTCCGTCATGGTCCATACTTCGCTACCATAACTTGCGATAGGTCTTATTGTCTTGTACACTCTCAATTTATTGTTACTGTGGACATTTTTTTATTTGAGTATGTGGGACATTGCGAAGTAGGTTTTATTGGCTATACTTATTCTTCTGCGGATTTCTCCATCTTCTGTACCAATTGTGTTCAGTTCCACTCCCAGATACACAAATTGGTCCACTTACTCGATATTATCTTCTACGATCATTTGTGCTACTTTGTTGTCCCTTTTTTGTATTAGTGTTTTTGTTTTCGTTGTGTTGATCTCAACGCCCATATTTCTGGCATGCATTTTTAATTCCGAGTAAGCTTGACTTGCTGCTTCTGCTCTTCGACCCATGATGTTGATGTCGTAAGCGTATGCAGCCACCTGTAGAGTCTTGTTGGTCAGTAGATTGTCTTTTCCAATATCCGTATGTCTTATTACGTATTCCAGGGCTAAGTTAAAGAGGGTGGGAGCCAGCCCGTCTCCTTGCTTCAGATCTTTGGAGATGTCAAACGTGTCACTTAATTGATTTTGAATACGTACCGTGGCTACCGTGTCATCCATTGTTGTTTTAATCAGTCTAATTAGTTTGTGCGGTATCTTTAGTTCTAGTAATATCTGGTACAGTTTGGTTCTGTTGATCGAGTCATACGCTTATTTGAAGTCTATACAGATATTATATACGTCTATGTCATGTTCCCAGGCTTTTCGTAAAATTTGCTTTACTGTGAAGAGTTGATCCATCGTGGATCTGCCACGCCTGAATCCTGCTTGGTATTCACCAATCATATTCTCCGCTAATGGTTGCAGACGTTGGTTGATAATATAGGTTAGTACTTTATACGCCGTACATAGCAGAGAGATTCCGCGGTAGTTGTCGCATTTTAGCTTGTCTCCCTTTTTATAGATAGGGCATATAATACTTTTTTTCCAGTCACTAGGTATTGTCTCTTCCTCCCATATTTTTGTTATCAGTGCATGTATACCTTTTGGGTGCTCGCCTAATTTGTAGATTTCGGAAGGTATTTCGTCTATTCCTGGTGCCTTGTTATTTTTTTGCGCTTTAATTGCTTGTTTGACCTCTTCTAGTGTTGGGGGCTCTATCCTTTCCACCGCTTCAGCCCTCAGACTCATATCTTGTCTGATTTCGTTTTTCTCTTGCGTCTCAAGTAGAGTTTGGAAATACTTTTTCTAAATTTTTTTGACTTTTTGGGATCACTTTCTATTTGTCCCTCTTCGTTTCTGCATAGGTTTGTTCGGGGTTTGTATCCCCTCTGATGTTTTTAAGGTATCTATATGCCCCTCTTGAGTCATTATCTTTGAAGTCTTCTTCCATTTTTGTGATAAGGTCGTTTTCGTATTTTCTCTTCTTATTTCTACATCGAAACAATCACTACAAAAAAAAGATCTGGCCACGCGATCGTGCTTTTTACCGGGTGATAAGAATATAATAGAACAACCACTGGTTGAACCGTTAAAAATCCTTCTTCTATCACTCCATATAAAATTAGGCTTGATGAAGCAGTTTGTCAAAGCGCTTGATAAACAGGGTGACTGCTTTGAATATTGAGTCGAACATTCAGTCAGTTGTCGGAAGCTAAACTTAAGGAAGGAGTTTTTGATGGACCTCTGATTCGAAAGATTTTGAAGGATGATGTTCATTGCAACGATGTCTCCAAAAAAGAAAGCCGCTTGGGAAAGCTTTAAGGCAGTAGTCCATCAGTTCCTAGGGAATCATAGAAGTGATGACTACAAGAGCATTGTAGCTGAGATGATCAAGAATTACCAAAAATTAGGTTGTTTAATGAACTCCAAATTACATTTCAAGTTATTTCTATAATCTAGGTGACTTCAATGAAGAGCAAGGCGAGCGATTCCATCAGGATATCAAGGAAATGGAGAAACGGTATCAAGGGAGATGGGATATCAATACGATGGCAGATTTTTGTTGGTCATTAAAGAGAGAAACAATCCAAGAGACATATGAACGTAAAAGAAATCCATTGTGTAGATCATTCGATGATAAGAGAGTCAGGAAACGAGCAAAAAATAACTAATCTCCAAATTTAGAGAAATGCGTTATGATAGACGAATTAAGTTACTACACTGAAAATAGAGAGATTCAGACCGATAAATGTTGAAACGCTCAAATAAAAAGATAGGGTGCAAGGTCGTCCGAAGGTAAGCCTCAAAAGGTTTCATCACAAATCGATGCCGACAAGGATCCAATCTCACAGGCTGAGTGTTACATATAATATCGAGATATAATTTCCACCTCTTCTCATTGTTCTTTATGCTTGTGCAGTTCTACATAGCACCGCGAACGCAAGTACAATCCCGAATCAATCTACATGAATATGTTTATAATCCGGTGGGAGAAATATCCTCGGAAATTTTATATAATAGTGCGGTCCAAAGTGAACTTACCGTACATGAGGCTCTATCAAGTAATGGAATACATTGGAAACTACTACAGTATCGGCAAGTCTTGGATTGGGTGTGTATGGTTTCGGCGACTTGACCGACCGCATGAAACAATTGTTTTTCCGCTCAACTATTTTTTTTTCTAAGGCTATGTCGAAATTCCAACTGTGAAGGAGTGACACTTTTAGAGATTGAAGTGGGAATACATGCAAAATCTATTTAAAGAACGTGGTCATCTAATAGTAATTGATTGCTGTACCTGGCCAACAATCACTCATTTACAATTTTCTCGAAAACTGCTAATTTTAGAAAAAAAATTTCAAATAAAAAAGTTACGTCCATATTTTATCTTCGTTACTTCTCGATACACTTGGTGTCTATTTCGAAAGATAAAAAAGTTTCCCGCATGTTACATTTGAGAATGCAAATTTTCGACATAGCCTTAAAAAAAAATAATGCTTTCTACATTTAATAAAATTTGACCTACATATTAACACATTATGTTAACAAATATATAGTGATAATACGATAAAAATTTGAGAGTAATCCATTGTGCCGTTTTTTAGTTAGAGCGAGTTAAGTGGAAGAATAGTTGTTTTGTGCGGTCGGTTGAGTCGTTGAAACTATGCATACCTAATCCAGGACTTGCCGATAGTGTATATTTTCTCCCAAAAATGATATTTCCATGTCTTCCAAATTTTTTTCTATTCATTTCGAACCTGGAATTATCAATTTTTCATGATTTTCGTCCAATTTTGACCTCTAGCTCGAAAATTTATCCACAAACATGCTGTTTCGACTTTAGATTCGTGTTCAGCGTCGACGAAAAACATAAGGAAAAGTGTTTCTTAATTCTCGCTCACGAAAAAAAATTTGTTTTGAGGTCCTGTGTATTTATTCTGCATAGACTTTAAATTCGACAAGGTCATCTGTTCCATTGTAAACTTTATAGATTATTCTTAGGAGCGTGAGCCAATAGTCGATATTTTCAACTAACGCACTTAAAAATTATTATTGCAAATGTAGCCACATAACATTTTAATTACTTTAATCTACTCTTAAGTTTAAAATTTATAACCCCAGCTCGCGGTCGTACTAAAATTTACGTAGGTTTTTACTACTATTTCTAATTGACTTGCCGCAGTAGAATATAATCAGCTACTTGTTAATTATTAAATCAAAGACCTGTTTTATCTCTCGCATCGTTAGTTTTTAATTAACCCAGGTTCTTCTCTATTAATATAATCTGATCTGGCTCGCGTTTAGTACCCAAATATGATCACATCCAAGAACTTGATCAAAATAATTACATACTTATACTATAATAATCGTTTCGAACCAGAACATTTTATGACTTTAAGGCAAATGAATGGGACAGTTTTCTGTAAACATCTATTTGAATTGTTTACAAAAAATAAGCTTATAAATTAGAACCAATGTGTGAATGTGTGTAAATACTCATGAAACTCTTAATCATCTGCCTACCCTACTTCTAGTTGGTTTGTTTGTGAAGATTTCATCTCAGATTTGTTTTTGAATCATGCAAAAATTATCAAGCAAGGAAGACAATGATACGCCGTACTTCTGAATATACAGGCTGTTCATTTTATCAGGGCCCTCGAGAATATCTCACTTAAGAGGAGACAACGCCAATCACAAAGTTTCATCGGTAATGATAAAGCTGAAGTGGGGCGAAGGGTAGGCAGTGTGGCTATTATAGGGCATCTGAACGTGACGTCACAGCTAACCTCAAAAATATGTGTTTCTTAAGATTTAAGAGTATTATGCAGCTATTATTAAAATTTCTGCCTGGTTCCGGTATTTTCAACTAAAATTTGATTCAGTGTAATGCTTATGAAGTTCTAAATACTTTGTCCTATTAAAATGGGACTCTTTTTGTAGGTTGGAAATCTAACCTGTAATTAGCAGTCTATTTTACTTTCACGTCCAGTGGAAGTATAGTAACGACAAAAAAAATTTTTAAAATTTTTATTGTCCAAATAGGCTTGAAATGTCATGAAACGTCGAGATTTTAAGTTTGAGCGAAAACAAAATTTCTGTCTGTCTGTCGGTCTGTCTGTCGGTCTGTCGGTCTGTCTGTCTGTAACTTTTTTTTGTGCGCACGTTTACTCTGGAACCGTTTAAGATATTGACTTGAAATTTGGTACACATATGTACTTTAACGAGATGTAGAACTAGATTATATTTTCATCTTGTTCCGTCGAAGGGTTGGGGGGTAAATTGGGGTAAATTTGGGGTAAATGGGTAAATCAAGCAGGTAAGAGTCCATGAAATTGGTATTTAGTATATATAAGAGAAGCTAAGGTCTCAAAAAAATTTTTGGCATTAGCCACCCCCATTATCACCCCCACCTCCTTATTAAAGGGGATGAAAAGAAATTGTGATTTAGTATATGTACAGGAACCAGAACCCTCAAAATATTTTTTTTACTTCATCCACCCCCCATTACCACCCCCCATCACCACCCCCACCCCACTACCGATGTGGGGTATCGTTTTATGGGTTTTTGGGGTAGAGGATTTAAAATATTATATTATTAAAGTTCCATAAACAATTATTTTCACATACAAAGTTTTTTCGTTGTGAGTGACTTGGATAGAGAATCTGGATGTGGAAGTAGTGATTCCTTGGGCAGCGGTTTTTTTTAATGGGCGGGAAATAGCAGCATTAAATAGAGTATTTTCCTCTCTTTTCAACGATATATTACATACCATATTTATTCACTGGAACTAAGCAAGTAATTGTAAAAACATTTTTTAAATCAATATTTTTTTTAACTAGCATCATACTTGCCGTGGAGAAGTATGATTACATAAAACGATTGAAAAGTTTAGTAAGTTCTTCAAATATTTACTATAATCAAACATTAACACAATTATAAATAATAAAGTAAATTAAAGTAGGCCATAGATTTCAAATGTCTTTAAACCATTTTGTAGCTTATAAAAATTGGCACAATTTTCGTAGAAACAATTTTTTTGCACGACTGATATTAAGTGAGATATTCTCGAGGGCCCTGATGCTGATTGATCCTAATTTTACAGGGTTTTATTTTTTCTGTGTTTCGCGTATTTTTCTTCTTATTGTTTGAAAATGTTTTTAACCGCCTCCCAGGTCACCCCAGTGACCATTTAAGTCGAGCAATACTAGATTTCTTTAAGTAAGGGAGGCGGGGTCCTACAGCCTATAGTAGAATCCGAACCATTTCTTGAGGATAATAAAATAATAGAAAACATGTCTCTCTCTTTATTTGTATATATTCTTTATATTTCTCTGTATATCTCGTATTAACGACATAGTGCATAGTATCTCACGGCAACTATGAGCTTGAACTTAAGTTGAGGCAATAGAAATGCAAAATTTTGAGTTCTTGACAAAAACCAAATTAGAATCAATCATACTGTTTGATCTAACTGATAAGAGTTGTCCAAGTGACATTAATATGGCTTTTTATAAAGATAATTTCGACATCCTAATCCTAATTGATTCACATTTTTTACTGTTTTCACTTACCCTACGGGTGTGGGGAGTGGCTGCCGGTACTACTAGCTCACCTTTGTGAGAGTCGGAGCCACAGAGAAGGGTGACGGGTTTTTAACTAAAATAAATAAATAATAATAATAATAAGCCGCCAATGAACTCGGTCTGGTCTTCGACGCTGAGCGGGTTAACCGCTCGGCAAAAAACCCGAGTCAAAGCTGCAGAAATTAATCTATTTTTGCAACTACATTCAGCTAAGCCATTGCACGGAGTCTTCTATAAAAATATAGAAGACCGCCGCTTATCCGAAAGGCTGACCTTTGCTTTCTTAAGGTCAGCCGGGCTGAAGTCTGAGACCGAGGTATTCATAATAGCCGTGCCACACTCGTCTATCGAAGTCGTGTCATGGGTATAGAGGTCTCTGATGTCAGCTGCACATTAATGCATTTGTTGTCGGCTTGCCCAGTATATGCAGTCTCGGCCTATATCCAGAGGCACGACGCAGAATTACGAGTGCTTTATTAACATTTAAGGCCAGTGTTGCCTTACGCTCCGGGGGATATTGAGGCCGTTGTGGGAAACGGGTAGTGTTTAATTTACTGGAACTACTCGTTTCCCACCGTCAGGCAAATACAAGCCAATAAGCTTGACGTAGTCCTCCTCGACCACCAACTCAAGACAATGTTTGTCGTGGAGTTCTCGGCTCCCGCGGAGAATAACATTGTCTTGAAGGAGGAGGAAAAACGGACGAAATATCGAGACTTACTCTTCGAACTTCGCAGGCTCTACCCTGACCATACTGTTAAGCTAGTGGTCCTGATTGTAGGAGCCGTCGGTGGAACGAGACACACACTGCTTTCAGAACTAAGAATCATATCGGCATGCCGAAATTCGGCAGAGATCTTAGCCGGCAGAATGCAGAAGGCCATCATCCTCGGCTCATTACGTCTGCTCAGGGCACATGGGCGTGGGGAGTGGCTGCCGGTACTACCAGCTCCCCACCGTGAGGGTCGGAGTCACAGGTTTTTAACTTAAAAAAATAATAATAATTATAATGATAATAATAGGATAAGACAGATAGGACTATCTTAACAAATAGACCAGACAAACGTACGCGGAAAAATTTAACAAATACAGTGAGCTTGCAGAAGAGGTAAAAAAAGTATGGCAACAAGATAAGGTGTTTATCGCTCCCATCATTCTGTCATCAACTGGTGTTATCCCGACAACTCTCAACAGCCTGGACACAATTGGCATTAACCAATACATTATTGGTCTGATCCAGAAAGCTACATTGCTCAGCACCTGTAATCATGGGCGCAGCCAAGGGGGGAGCCATGCCCCCTCCCCCCCCCCAAGCCGTCTTCCATGAGCCAAAAAATAAAGAAGCATAATCTCTATCAGTACAAAGCAGTATCCAAATTATCCCTTGAAATAAATATTTTGTAATTAATGCCAATATTATCTAATAGAGGAATCTACTACTCATCCTCTGGGGAGGCCGGTTCCTTTGCCCCCCCCCCCCCCCAGATGAATTTTCTGGCTGCGCCACTGCCTGTAATATAGTCCGTAATATAGTTTTTAAATATACCAGTCACATAAATATGCAATAGAAGCTTATTATCTTTCCCTATGGGCCGATCATAAGCTAATTCCACCCTAAACGTGAGAAAACTTAAAATGAAATAATAATAATAAGAATATTTTTGCATTACATTATATTATACAGTATTGTACAACAATAAAAATATATGTTTTTCTTTTCTGTCTAAATGAAACTATTATTTTTGTTTCTATGTATGTATATAATAACAGAAATGTTTACTTTGTATTTTGGTTGTCTAGCTAGGAGCTAAATAAATGTATTACACAGCCACACACAAAAAAAAAGTTCTGTGCAGTGGACCAAATTATTTGGATATGGTGTATTTTTCGACATTGAATCCGAATCCGTGGTCCAAAAAGAAAATCTATCTTGTCAGTTTTGTTTTTTAGTCAAAAACATCCCTTAAAATGGTGTAAAATCATAGAAATGAAGTAATAACTCTTAATGAAGGGTGAAAAGTGGTAGATGTTCTGTAGTCGAGAGTAGAGAATATAAATTCGAGGCACAGTAAGGTATTTCTATAAATTAAACCGAAATCCTCCCTTATGGGGGAGTGAAAACTACCGCTAAAATTCAAAAGACGCAGGTGAGTGTAAATAACATGTACAAAGGCCAAATTTTTGTTTCTCTTAGTTCAAAATATTTGACTCTGGTGCGACAACCGGCCATTACTCTCAAAGGGTAGAGACTCAATCCTATGGAGGGTTAAAACTACCCCCACCTCATAGGTTTCAAAACTGAAAAAAAATTCAGGCAGGGTGAACAAATATGGAGTAAATTCATTGCAACCACCAATACATGACTAGAGACTGCACTTAAAAGGTGGTAAGAGCTACCCCCATGCTGAAATGTTACATATTATTATGGGTCTTATTAAAATTCGGAAAGGATCAAATACTTGTAGCTCATTGTGCCAAATATATAAATCTGGTACGAGAACCACTCAATTTTTTTAATACGGCTGAAAATCACCCCTATTGGGGTGAGGGGTAAAAACTACCCCCACATACGGACGGAAATAGATAGACGGAAATTTAGTTAATTTAGGAATATAGCTTACATAGATAGAAAAAAATGGTCTCTGAAGAGATAACTGACCAAAGAAAAAGGAAAAGAAAACCACGGAAAAGATGTTTTGAAGATAAGAGAGAAAAATCATAAGAAAAGAAAGTATGTGGATCGATGGTCGAAAGTATGATATAAATAGGAAAAAGAATAGCTTTACACAGATTAAAAGATAGATAAGTTGATAAATGTTAAGATAAACAGTTGAATAAACAGGTATGGTATAATAAATAAAACACAACTGGTTAATGTATGAATTTACTCCATTTTTATCTACCCTGCCTACAAATGCCTGAATTTTTGTTCCAAGATAGTACTGAAATCCGTCCGTATGTGGGGATAGTTTTTACCCCTCCCCCCAATAGGGGTAATTTTCAACCTTATTAAGATTCGGTGGTTGTCGTACCAGATTTGTATATTTTTCACGATGAGCTACAAGTATTTGACCCTTTCCGAATTTCAATAGCACCTATATGCATCATTTGAGTATAGAGGTAGCTCTTACTAAGGGTAGACTCTAGTCATGTGTCGGTAGTTGGAACGAATTTACTCCATATTTGTTTACCCTGCTTAAAACTACAAAAGCCTCAATTTTTTTCCCGTTTTGAAACCTGAGGAGGGGTTGATTCTCTACCCTTTGAGAGTAATGGCTGGTTGTAGCAACAGAGTCAAATATTTTGCGCTAAGATATACAAACATTCGGTCTTTGCACATGTTATTCACACTCACCTGCGTCTTTTGAGTTTTAGCAGTAGTTTTCACGACCCTTAAGGGCGGATTTCGGTTTAATTTATAGAAATAACTTATACTCCAGTCATTTTAGATGAAAATATGGCTTCTGTTCTAACAAATTATATCGTTCATTTTTTTTTAAATCGATTTATTTTAGTGTTTTAATGAACATATTGAAAATCGACAACGAGATCACTACAGCATAAAAAATTATTCAAGGTCAAAGTTCACAAAAAACTGTTTTTTGCGAATATCGCGCTTTCTATGGCTCGGAGGCCAATTGAGGTTATTATGAAAATGAAAGATAATGAAATTCCGCACAAAAACGGTTTCTTCCATTTTTTATGTACAACGAACGATTTAGACAAAAATGTGCCTCGAAGTTTTCGCACAAGGCATAATATATATATATATTTATTTTGATTAAATTTTGGACTTAAGGTTTTAGTCGGAGAACGAGGGATCTCTACGATGCATTTTAAGGACCCTCTATAACACTCGCGAACAACCACCTAAAAAAAATTGATTCTTATGTAAATCGACCTGGCGAATTCGATTGTGGAGTTCGCCAGATTGGTATTGCGAAACTGGTCAAAATCGGCAATTTTCGAAAAATCTCAAATTTTGTAGAAATTTTTTAATTTTTACTTATCACCCTATATCTCTCTTAGTTTAAGTCCGATTAAATAGAAATTTTTAGGAGAGCCACCTTTGTTATCATGACTGATATGACAGAAATGTAAAAAAGTTTACGTGTCACCAGTAATATTTTTTTTAAAAGTTGGTGACACGAAATTTGTTAAAAATGCAGCAACAAATACTCGATCGAGAAAACTTTTTTGTTTTTAAAGATAGATGTATATAGTAAGCTACAAAGTTGTAGCCAAAGAACTAAAGAAACTTTTTTATTTCGGTGATTTTTTACTTAGTTTTCAAGAAAACGGTGCTGCAGTATAACTCTTTGACCGCCGCGTCGCGTTGCATGATAAAAGATTGGGTTGGCTTATACCGCGGCTTTGTTTCTCGTCTTCCAGAACGCCCTGCCCGATGTAAATAAAATAATGCGTAGTTTTGAATATTGGTTTTTCTAATTTTGACATATAAAGTGATAGTTTTCAAAACTGACGTAAGTGTCAAAACGTCCTACTTTAAACTAACTAGTTATGAAAAGTTAAATTTTACATAACTGGTGAGAAAAAGTTATGTCATCAATTAGGGGAAAGATAAACAACTCTCAAAAAGATAAAGAAACAATGTTTATTCAACACAAAATGGAATAATAAGTCCATAAAGTGGAAGCTCCTAAATTCTTCTTTCCTTCAAAATTAGGGTGACCATACGTCCGGAATTTCGCTGGAAAGTCCAGCATTTTGGAGTACTGTGCAGCATTTACAAGTGTCCAGCAAAACTCCAGCATTCAGGTTATAGTGAAGTTACAGCATTACGTTTTGCTTGGAAACAAATTTTTTTGGATACTTTCTCCCCACTCATCAAAATCAAGAAATAATTTTTCGGATTTCTGCCCCCCTCCCTCCGCTCCTCATTTTTTTCCCAGCAGAAGTGTCCAGCATTCACTTAACAAAAATCTGGTCACCCTATTCAAAATACGCTAACAAAACTTTTTCATTAATACGATTTACCTTATGTTATCAAATTAGGATTTCAAATAATATTGTAACTTGGCTAAACATTTGACATTAAAATTATGTGTGATACCATCAAAGGTAACTATGAAAAAGATTGCTTAATTTTTAAGATCTTTAAATAAATCTATTTCATTTATTATGTTTAAATTGTTTTTAAAATTTTAAAATTAGAAAAAATCATGTATGTAACACATTTCGAAAGACAATCTTGTGTAACTCGTGTTATTTTGCGGGATCTCGCTTCGGTCGTCCCGCAAATTCCACTCGTTACACAAAATAACGTCTCTCGTAACTGGTTACATAAATAGCTATTATAAAACGTTTAGTTAGTTGTTTTTAACCGATGGATGGGAGTAGTTGTCGTCTGTGTGGTTTATGACGCTTATTCTTATTGAAAATTGATGACTTGCAGCTATAATAATAATTATATTATTATTGCGTTAGGAAAGTGATATAGAGGGTAAAGTGCATATTAAAGTAACGGAATTTCTTTTCCAGACATTTCAAACTAGTTTTAATATTTAATTTGAACAAAGAACAACTTTTAAGCAATTTTTTTAACGTCAGCAGTTTTGTGCGCATTTTCAACTTTTTTTATATATCGATCAGCTAATAATATACATAGAACAAGCACGTATTCTATGCATGGACTATATGAAATGGAGCATATTATATGCCCTGCGCGGAAACTTCGAAGCACATTTTTGCCTAAACCGTTCGTTGTACATAAAAAATGGAAGAGATCATTTTTATGCGCAATTTTATTATCTTTCATTTTCATAATAAACTTAATTGGCCTCCGAGCCATAGAAAGCACGATATTCGCAAAAAAACGTATTTTGTGAACTATGACCTTGAATAATTTTTTATGTCGTAGTGATCTCGTTGTCGATTTTTAGCATTTTCATTAAAACACCAAAATAAATCGATTAAAAAAAAATGAAGGATATAATTTGTTAGATCAGAAAAGTCAAATTTCACTGGACTATTACTGTGGCTCGAATTTATATTCTCTACACTCGACTACAAAACATCTACCATTTTTCACACTTCATTAAGAGTTATTACATTATTTCTATAATTTTACACCATTTTAGGGGATGTTTTTGACTAAAAAACAAAACTGACACGATAGATTTTTTTTAACTACGGATTCGGATTCAGCGTTGAAAAATACACCATATCCATATAGTTTGGTCCTCTGCACAGAACTTTTGTTTGTGGCTGTGTTATCTGCCTATCTATCTACCTTAATGATATTCATGAGTAAATTAAAGCATTTTTAATACTGTGTTATGTGTTTCTACCCCCAGAGACATCTGTTGGAATTTACTTTAAGAGTTCCATGTTAAACAGCAGAAAACTGAGCTAGTTGGTTGGTTCGGCAATCGTCCCAGAGATGGCGCGCGTGGTGTCATAATTTGGAAAGGCGACATCTAGAAGATTGTAGATGTCTTCTAGAACATGGGATAATGTTTACCTAACACTGTAAAAAGGAGAGTGAGTGGCTATACAGAGTCAGCTTTAGTTCAGATGTTCAGTTTAGTACAGTTCCCTTGGTCAGATAGTTCAGTTCAATTAGTGAGAACAGATCAAGGAGTAAACAAAGTGATAAAGGGGCTGAAGTAGTGAATTATAGTACACAGTGTAATATTAGTGAATAATTAATTGTTGTAGTAATAAATTAGTGTTTAGTGTTACCCTGGTGTTATAATTTTCGGATCCACGATACAGGGTGTTTACAAAAGAGGCGTAAACACGTAACAAACGCAACTCACAATAGACAAATTCGAATATTTACTCTAGTCTGGGATTTTTCATATTTGGGGAAATTAGTATTTTGTTTAGTTTATAGCACTTTTGTTCTGGTTTTGTAGCTCTGTTTTTAAAAGTAGATTAATATAACTAATAAATTAATGTACTTGATAAATAAATTAGTATGATTTTATTTAAATATTATACGTCTATCACTAGTAATTAACTATTCCACAATTCCTGCTATGTACCAATTAATTATCTAGATTAGAAAAGAACGAAACCGAGTCGTGCAGCCATTTATTCTAGGTAAAAGTCTACAATACGTCCCAAGGCGGTGTAATGAACTTTTTAAATAGGATCATCGCAAAGTACATTGTTCTTCAAATCATCAGTTTTGCATAATAAATGTTTAGGTGTAAGCTGATATGGCACTCTCTGTAATTTGCTCGAGTTCATTAGACCATAAAACTGAAGCTTTTCATTAGGTAAACTGCCTGATGCACCCAACGCATTATTACGGTATCACGTCAGGTCAAACATCTATTAAACGTTTGTTTGATTATACGCATTCCGCTCCTGAACAAACAATGTGAAAATGTTTGAAAAACCTGCTGACGTTATGATTGCTCCTCAAAATTTATACATTCATGCTTGGAATCACTAAGTAGTTATATATTAATAAATGTAGAGTAATTTATTTAATAATTGTTTGAGGAACATGTCGCTCATATCGCCATTCCAGGAAAGTCTTAAGAATTTTATACCATTTCATTAACATCACTTGCACATGTCGGACAATTAAGGATATAGTGGAAAGTGGAGTCAAATTAGGACTAAAAAATTCGCAGTGTGAATTGTCTGGTCAAGGCAATGTTTTTGTTTTAACGTGTTTCTGTGAGGTCAGCGTATTGTCTATTTAAAGAATTTAAATTTTTAGACTATGTTTTCCATCGGTTTTCTTTAATATCTCGAAATCTATGTCCTATGGAAAACAACAAAAAGAAGGAGAATTCTCGTTATGGGCTGTATAATAAAAGTACATAAACTATAACTCATTCCAATTATTATTATCATTTTAAAAAAATTATGCGTTTCTAAACAGATCACTGCTATTTCGAAAATAATGGATTATATTCAATGAAATTTGGAAAAAAATGCAATCGCTAAAATTTCAAATCAAAATGATTATTAAAACCCCTCAAATATACAATTGTTGCTAAAACTTTGCACCCTTGTGAAATCCTGCCATCAAAACCAACAAATGTGTACGATCTCTCAAATTGTAGCTTTTTATAAGTACTTTAAGATCACGGAGAGAGATTTGTTTTTTCAAAATTTAAACCCTTTTTATTGCAGTTGTTTATAATTTTCGAAAGTGTAGTTTTAAACAAATTCAAATTTTTTGATGAAATCAAAAACGATAAAGGAGTAATGAAAGTAGATTAAAAAGCCAACTTCAAAAAAAAATTGAATACTTTAATTGCATTTGGAGCTGAGATATGTTAGTTTTTACATATAAATTACATTTACTTATAAATAAACAAATCGATCTTATTAAAATTTGGACTGTGTCTATTGTCTCTGCTACTTGAAAATAATCCAAAGCTACAACTGTTAAAAAATACTGTATAGGAGCCCGAAAGTGGGGCCTTTAGTGATTTTGTTAGAGATCCGAAAATCACCAAATATGTCTAAATGTTATGTCTTTACAAACCAGACTTTAGTTGCTAGATAACCCAGTCCTTTTTTGTCCTTTTTTCAAAATCCCTCCTCGGCCAATAACTTCCTGAAAAATACAAACTCTTTAAATTACAACTTTCCTTTCTCCCCACCTTCCCGGAGGCGGTACGACCACCGGGATGAAGGAAGTCATTAGCTCGAACGGGTTTTTTCGTTGAGTTTTCCCCGTATCAGCAATCAGAATTTATAAATACAGTGTACAGTGTTCCGTGCAAATAAAAACCAAAGTGCAATTTTAAGTTTCTAAAAGTTCTCATGTCCTATAGACACCTAATTGTTAGCTTTAACTATTTATCTTTTTAAACAGGACCGGACCCGCTCCACGCTACGCGCCGTGGTTGTACGGCCGGCTCTGGACCGGGATCCGATTAGGCGCATTCTTGTAAGATTAATTTTTAATAAATATTTATTGAATTGAATTGAATTGGGTAAGGCGACGAACACTTTTTATTCAGGATGCGTACGTCTCGGGTTCAAATCCTGGTCCCGAAATATTTTTTTTATTGTATCAGTAATATTAAAAGTTTTACATGAACATAAGGGTAGTGGTTCAACTTAGGTTGGTTAGTTATAAAAAAAATTGAAAATGGGGAAAACAGCCCAAATTTCAAAAATAAATATCGATTTGTTTATTTATAAATGACCTAAATGTAAAAACTAACGTATCTCAGTTCCAAATGCAAGGAGAGCATTAATTTTTTTTTTCAAAAGTTCAGAGAGTTACTTGAATTTGTTTATAAGTAAAATTTCGAAAACTGTAAACAACTGCAATAAAACGGGTTTAAATTTTGAAAAACAAAAATGTTCTTCTCCGTGATCTTAAAGTACTTATAGAATGCTGCAATTTGAGCCATCGTACACATTTCTTGGTCGTGATCGCAGGATTTCACAAGGGTGCAAAGTTTTAGCAACAATTGCATGTTTGAGACGTTTTAATAATCATTTTGATTTGAAAAATTAAGTGGTGATTGTACTTTATAAGAGCTATATTTTTCCAAAATTTCATTGAATATTATCCATTATTTTTTTAGAGAACAGTGATTTAATTAAAAACGCACAATTTTGCAATGTTCAATTATTTTCAAATAATAATAACAGTTGTAATGAATAATAGTTTACGTACTTTTATCGCACGTTTTCCTTCTTTTTATAGTTTTCCATAGGACTTATATATTTTGAGATATTAAAAGAAAACCGATGGAAAATACGGCTTCGCAGAAACTGCAAAACTGAGCTGTGAACTTAAGTTGATCCCCTGAATACATTAAAATAGAAAAACTGCCCTGACCAGACAATTCACATTAAAATCCTAATTTGACTCCACTAATATTGTTAGTGACAAATTGTTATTTCGCCTGAGAATTATTTGCAACTCTGACCCTCTTAAATTTTCTGCTGTTCTATGAGTTCATGTCAGTAAATGGAGTGAACACAATACTACTTCATCGTATAAAAGTTTTTCTTACAACCCTGCTTTCTTCTTTGAATTATTCCAGTTAGACTTCTTTTGCTGTATGGCACGTATGACAGCATCACACCATATGTCGCGATTGTCTGTAAGATGCATCAACTCCTTGGTGATATAAACCCAACGTTATGGAGGTCATCCTCTATTTTTTTTGTGCAAAATTTGTTTCAGCGCCTCAGAGTACTTCAGAAAGGTTATTATTTTTATTGTCATTATGTACATTATACATTATGTAGTTTTTAACTTTCATTATCAAGTTTTTTCTTTATTTTCTTTATATAATAGCTATGGCATATTATAGTTATTGTCCTGTAATTGGATTATTCTGTTGGGCAATAAATCTATTATTATTATTACCATTATCATTATTATTATTAAATAGGCTCAGAATATAAACATATTTGGAAACATTATTTTATACGCGAATAATGTCTCTCTATCTGTCCTCTCCTTCCGTCACGTTTGTTTTAATGGCGATAACTTAAGAAGTAACTTAAGACAGTAAGTTAATGTTGGCTGGAAATAGAGATCTATTATTTTTTTAAAAATCAGTAAGTAAAAAAAATATTAAACATTTTAATTAATTTTTTTTATGAGGGTTGGAACTTTTGATAAGATTCTACACAACCAGAAATACTAAATAATATAATAATAATAATAATAACAGTAATAATAATAATAACAGTAAACGGAGAGGATGCGCAGCTTGTGGACGGAAGCATCTTACATCATCTAGATGCCGGAGAGTCGTACACTTACTTGGGTGTCGAGCAACGCTCCACCCAAGAAGTGAGTGTAGTAAAAAACGCTCTCCGCGGCAAGTATCAGCACCGACTCCGACAGATCTGGTCTTCAGAACTGTCGGGGAAGAACAAGGTGTCTGCTACCAATATGCTTGCCGTTCCGACCCTCCTCTACTCCTTTGGAGTAATTAAATGGAATCAAGAGGAGCTGCGACAACTCGATGTAGGAACCCGAAAAAGGATGCATCACTATAGGAGTTTGCACCCTAAATCGTCCGTTCCACGGTTATATCTCCCACAACATCGGGGAGGCCGACATCTTGAGTTTGGAGAGTCTCCATAACAGGATGGTTCTGGATGGAGCCTGTAAGGCCATAAGGAGTTCGGATCCCCTCCTCTGCATGGTCCGAGACCATGAAAGTGCAGGAGTTGGAGCCTTTTTGTTTAAGGCAGCACGCAGGGCCGCCGATGAACTCGGTCTGGTCTTCGACGCTGAGCGGGTTAATCACGACTCTGTCACCGAGTTGGAACCTGCTCGGCAAAAAGCCCAAGTCAAAGCTGCTGAAATTGATTTATTTCTGCAGCTACACTCGGATAAGCCATTGCACGGAGTCATCTATAAAAATATAGAAGACCGCGGCTTATCCGAAAGGCTGACCTTCGCTTTCTTGAGGTCAGCCGGGCTGAAGTCTGAGACCGAGGGATTCATAATGGCGTGCCAGGATGGTGTATTCAACACACTCGTCTATCGAAGTCGTGTCATGGGTATAGAGGTCCCTGATGTCAGCTGCAGAACCTGCCACAGGGCGCCGGAGACATTAATGCATTTGCTGTCGGCTTGTCCAGTATATGCAGTCTCGGCCTATATCCAGAGGCACGACGCAGCATTACGAGTGCTTTATTATCACTTAAGGCACTCGTATGGGATAGACGAGACACCAGTGCTGCCTTACGCTCCGGGGGATATTGAGTCCGTTGTGGGAAATGAGAAGTGTCTAATTTATTGGAACTACTCGTTTCCCACCGTCAGGCAAATACAAGCTAATAAGCCTAACATGGTCCTCCTCGACCACCAACTCAAGACAATGTTTGTCGTGGAGTTCTCGGCTCCCGCGGAGAATAACATTGTCTTGAAGGAGGAGGAAAAACGGACGAAATATCGAGATTTGCTCTTCGAGCTCCGCAGGCTTTACCCTGGCCATACTGTTAAGCTAGTGGTCCTGATCATAGGAGCCCTCGGTGGAACGAGATAAAATACAATGTTTTACATCTAAAATAATTAATTGCAAGATTACATATACATCATTATTGTGTAAAGGTAAACGAGGATAAATTGATTTTTTTATATATTTAAGGGTAGAAGCAGTCATTGATGACGATGAAACTCTCTAATGTTCATTATATTAATGTTCGCTAAGATATTCTTTAATTTTTCTTTTAAAATTATTATAACTTTGTATATCTTTTATGGAATGTGGTATGCGGTTGTAAATATTAGCTGAACAATATGAAAATGATCCTTGAAGGAAGTACTAAAGTGAAGAGGGATATGTATATTTCGCATGTTACGATTGTGGATATCTTCTCCAAAAATAATTTAGATCTAAGGTTGTTGGTGTGAATAATTTTATGTACGAGACACAAACAGTGAATATCTCTACGCACATGCATTTTGTTCCATCCATATTTTAATGAAGAAGAAGGTAATATATTTTCTACGCCTAACATTCGCAGTAAATCGTATACACGCATTTTGTACTACCTGTATCCTATGCACATCGTAAGCTGTAAGACAAGGACCCTAGGCAGTGTCATAGTAATCAAGTAGAGATAACACTAATGAATCTGCAAGTTTTAGTTTGTCATTTGTGCTGAGTACATACTTATATCTGTATAAATATTTCAACCTACCATAAACTCTTCTGATACAGTAATTAATGTGTGGTGAAAATGACAAATTATTATCAATAGTAAAACCTAAACTTTTACAACTGTGTTGAAATTTTATCGAGACATTATTTAAAATAATTTTATTTTCCGCATCTACTTTATTGCGCTGCTTGGTGTTCCCGATTAATATAGCATTCGTTTTCGATGCGTTTAGAGGCAATGCATTTTTAACTGACCACATATTTACAGCAACCAAATCTTTATTTTATTTAATTTATCTATTACTGCCTGTTGATCTTCGAGATAAGAGGACTCATACATTTGGGAGTCGTCGGCATACTTGTGGATATTTGAGTTTACTTGACTACACAAATCCGAAGTATATATAACAAATAACAAGGGTCCTAAAATTGACCCTTGCGGGACACCTCTTGCTATATATAATGCCTCTGAATAAATCCTATCTCCACCAACCGAAATTTTAACTACCACTGAGATACGCCTTAAAATACTCCATGCCTGTGACTGACGCTTCGTAGTATTGAAATTTTGCCAATAACAAATTATGATCTATACAATCAAAGGCCTTGGAGTAGTCAAGAAAGATATCAATAGTTACTTTGGATTTATCAACAGCTTGCAATACATCATCGGTAACACCAAACAGTGCTGTAGTTGTGCTGTAACCAGATCTAAAACCCGGCTGTTTTGTGGGCAGTATATTGTAATGTTCTATATGCTTTTTTAATTGAGCTATTATTTTGGATAGATATGGAAGAATGCTTATGAGCCGTAGATCGTTAAAAGATGTAACTTTGTCGTTTTTGGGTACAGGAGTAATAAGTACATGTTTCCAGGGCGACGGCATGACGCTATTTGCTAACGCATAATTAATGCTACTGCCTAGTGTTTCATCAACTTAGCTGTCGTCATCGGGAAGTCATTAAAATTAAATTTATAGTAATTATACCTAGAAAATTTACTTATTTTCCGAAGAGCCGAGTATTCTATAGAATGTTCAACATTTATATAAAACTTTAATAAAGCGGCTCACAGACTGTAATGTTTACATAAAGTTGTTGTTATTATGACCTACAAAAGTATAAATATAAACACGCCGACACCACATAGTAGACAATCCACAAATTCAAAGCCAAGGGCTATCCGGAAGGGATAGAAAAACGCATAAAGAGAATATAAAAATAAGACTCTGTATATTATAGTCGTAATAACTTTTAATTGTCTCAGAAAATGCTGTGTAGGCATCAATTAAAGCCAAGTAATTAAAAACTTCTAATGAACATGATAATCTATTAAATTATTAATTACATGGTACCAAGGCTGCCACACTGTATCCCTTAAACCTTCTATAAATTACATATTATAACTTATCATTATTCCAGTAGATTAAGCAGAAAGGTGAAAAAAAATACGGTCATTATTTTTTTACCGCTTCTGATTGTGACTGAAAATTAGCTAATTATAGCCGAAAATTACGAGTCATGGTGAGAAGAAGGGCTTCACACCACCTCACGTAATTTGTTTTACTTCAAAATGGGCAGGCAGGAGCAAAAGAAATTAATCATTATGTGTAGTTTGGTAGCCAACAGAATTTCTTCACGTTTAAAGCTGCATTTATTCATTTCTTCGAATCAAATTTTTTATTTACCCAATTATGTACAAAAAATATATTAAACAGAATTTTTTTACTCTTCTCATTATACATTCTGTATTCCTACCTGTGAGTGGAAAAATATAAATAAGATTAATGTGTATATTCTATTTAAAAAATCCAAATTATTGGGATTAAGTATCTCATTCTAGAGTTTACATATTTTTGTATATTTTTTATATTTAAATTCTTTTATTTTGTTCTGATTTTAGAAATGTATAGCTATGCTAAAATATTTAATACCTATTAGTTTTTACTCCCGACGCAATGGAGCGGTGCAAGCGTTTTGGATGTTTGTTCTGTTTCCTCATAACTTTAAAACGAATGTACCAATTTTGAGTCAGTTGTCTCCAAATGTTAGGTAATTAAATAGGCCAGTCGAATAGATGGAAAAAGAGTCGTTTTACGAAATGTCGTTTACCCGCATTTTTTTTCTTACAGTGCAGTTTGGGATGTTCACAAACATATGCCAACTATCCGCACGCGTGACAGGTGGAGCAACACACTTTAAGATTAAAAAATCGTCAATTTTTTGCCATTTTTCGCTTTATTTGCAATATATCTCGTAAATGAAGCATTGATCGAGAATATATCAAGAGATAGAAAAGTTGAGAAAATCGATTTTGAACATTTTATTATTCTTGACATTACTTTGTTATAATCAGTTGTTATCCAAATATACTATCCTTGTAATCGGGCCGATCAGGCCTGTTTGGATATTGTTCGATAAATAAATAAATAAATAAATAAATAAATTTTCCCAGAAATTTTTTCATTTAAGACCTACAGACGAAAGAACAGTGCTACTTTTCTATTTTTTTTAAGCGAATATATCATTTCTATAATGTAAATTATGTTTAAATGTCCAATTTACAGTTGAAGTAAAATATATTTACAGACCTATATATAATTTACATGTTAAACAGAAAAAAAAATAAAACATTTCAAGTATTAAAATGATGGGAAAATAAATAAACAAATATATATTTTCACAAACAGACTATTTATTTAATGCATATACTACGGGAGCTCACCCTAATTGTCCGTGTACCCCCCCCCCCCCCCCTCCCTACTCTTGGGTACAATGTTTTTTATATAGATAAAAGCCTAAGGAACAATTTAAGACATGTCCTAAAAATGATTCACCTCTTAAAATAAAATATAAAATTCAATATAAAACGTAATACTACGGGAGCCCACCCTAACTGTCCGTGCACCCCCCGATCCTTGGGGACAATGTTTTTCATAAAAATTAAACCATAAGGAACAATTTAAGACATCTCCTAAAAGAACTGGCTCTATTTTCAAAATGGCGTCCGCAAATATTATTTTTATGCAGCCGTACGTGAAATGAGTATTTCGCGTTCTCAAAACAGTCCGAGAAATTCAATTTCACTGCCGTTACCCTTAGTAACGGCCGAAAAACTAAAAGTCACTTTCATAATAATTAACGTTTGAGTCACTTCAAAATTGACATTTCTAAAATATAAATCGGCAGGCGCCGAATTTATAATACTTTTTAACTCTGGAGGAGTACAAGAAATTGAAATCTCATTATCGCTCTCAGACATTTTTACGATTATTCGAGAACTGTCAAGTATACATTCAAAATATACCGTTTTCATAGAAACGCTCTGACGTTAAGGCTACCGCGTTTATTTAGCAAGATATAGCATAAATGGTGGTGTCATTTTCACTATCTATACTAACTGTAAACGGTTGCACAAAAAATAGTGTTTATACCATGGCCGCGAAATTTTTTAGCGTCCTCGAGATTATCTTGCCTCGGCCGCAAGCGGCCTCGGCGATAATTTTTCTCTCGGTACGTAAAAAGGAATTTCGCCGCCTTGGTATAAAAGAAACTATTTTGTCATTTAATATAAAAACTAAAAAAGCAATTGAGGCAATATTTTATCTGCTGAACACCAAAGAGGTTCTCCATTTTCTTGCCATCCATAATCATTCCAAGGCTTTGGAATATTGTGAATAATTTCGTCGGATAATCGCCAAATACGCGTTTGGTAAACACTCCTTTTAATATGCTCGATAAAGCAAGCTCTTGATGGTGGAATCGAAGAAAAATCATCTTTAGTATCAATTGATAAAGACAAATCTTTGTCACCGCATTTCTGTCTAATGGCAATTAGTAAATGAATGAAGGCCCAGTATGCCGAATATTTTTGAGATCCTTACTCTTCTGCTAATGCGTATAGGTTAATAAGCCTTCTTTTATTGCCAAATCCGCAGAGCCGTAGCGACTTTTTTGGCGGTTATTTTTCCAAATTTGCCAACTTCATAAACTGAAGAAACCAACTCTGTAAATTAATAAATAATAATTCCTCAAAAAAAAAATTCTAGTACAAATTGCCAACTTCCGTCTCAAATTTCCAACTAATTCTAAAAAAAATTTCTGTACAAATTACCAACTTCGGTCTCAAATTTCCAACCATTACCCAACTTTTGCCAAGTTCCGCCGAAATAAATATTGATGAGCGAGGGGGAAGAAAATCTAAAAAAAATTTTTTCAATAAATTGCATTGCCAACTTATATCTCAAAATTTCCAACATTCGCCAAGTCTAAGATTGGGGGGGTGGTACGTTACCCCCCATACCCCTTCTCTACGGCCCTACAAATCCGGTATCAAAGAGTAATTTACATTTAATTTTATTGGAATGAGCCAGCAGAATCCAAAAGATGTCATTATCAACGCGTTTAATCCTAATCTGTTTATAACCCATTGTTACCGTTTTCGAGATAAATGTCAAATTATAATATTATTATTATTATCATTAATTTTTTTCAGTTTATTTTATTTTTTGTTATGTTAATAATATGAAGTTATATTATATGCCTTACAATAATTGTCACAGTTATTTCCTTTAAATGATTTACCGATATATGAATTACCATGTTTTCTTAAGTTTGGACTCATTTATCCGGAAAATGGTAACTCCCATCAAAATATTGTATAGGAACAAAATTGTAGAAAATTTTATGCACGTTGTTTTTTGTGAAAAAAGTTTTTGTCCATCTTTTTTAGTTTTTGTGTTAAATGACAAAAACAACATTGGCAACATTTTTTTTAACATTTGGCCGCCATTTTGGAAGAAAGTACAGCCATTTTTTTAGGACGTCTTAAATTGTTCCTCAGGCTTTAATCTTAATGAAAAACATAGTCCCCAACGATCGGGGTGGGGGGGGGGGGGGGGGGGGCACGCAGAGCTAGGGAGAATAATAGTACAGTGTATATGCGTTTCATGTATAATTTTCGCGCGGTTTCATCATTTTGCCGTAGAAAATGTACCTTAGCATTGTAAAAAAATGAGTTATTTCACATTTATAGCTACTGCGCATGCACGGATTGGTAAAAATTCTGCACATGCGCCAACTGGTCTCATGTGGTTTCGTATGGAAAAAATCTCTTCGCGAATTATTTAATAACATATTGAAAAAAGATTTAGTATGCTAGAAGGTTGTCCTGTCGCGATCTCGTTCTCAATGAATTTTAAAATATTTCGTTCCGAAAGAACGCGTTTTTTAACATAAAAATGGATTTATATCAAAATTTTGACGTGAGATAAAAATGTGATTTAAGTCGAAGACTTTTTAAAAAACACCAATAAACTTTTTATTGATCACCTTTTGATTTTCTACAAGTTTCAATGTGGATTCAACGGTTGACAGACTAGATCTGCTCTCAATTTGTAGACAATCTATTTATATAAGCTAGATTATCGCAATTGCTGAGTTTGCATAATCAACATTTTATTTAGGTTATCTCCAATACTGAGAATTATAACTCATGACCCGTTCATTCGGAGCCCGGATTCGGATTCAGCGTCAAAAGACAAATGACGTGGCCTGGTCAAATACTTTTTTTTGTAAACCTGTGAATTGATAGGAAATAACGTTTCACAGGATTTATATTTTCTGTTCATTCCTATAGCCTAACACTGAGAAAAATAAACTGTCATGGTATGTACATAGCCGTCAAACGGCCAACGATGACATATGGAGTCAAAAAACGCAGCAACAACAAAAGCCAACAGAAGAAGTTTTTGAGAAGAGCAGAAAAGGACATCGTCCAACTACTCGCAAAAACAACAAGACGAAAACATCGACATAAAACATTAACACTATTAGGAGGACAGATAATTAAAGAAAGGATAGAAATGTACGCAATGAAGTAGTGGGGACATACCCAAGAAAGGGACCCAACACATGTACTGAAGAAAGCGCTAGTACCGAACATCAACAAACTAAAAAAACCGCTGCCCAAGGAATCACTACTTCCACATCCACTTCGTTTGTGGAAATAATTGTTTATGGGACTTTAATAATATAATATTTGAAATCCTCTACCCCAAAAACCCATAAAACGATACCCCACATCGGTAGTGGGGTGGGGGTGGTAGTGGAGGTGGATGAAGTAAAAAAATATTTTGAGGTTTCCGGTTCTTGTACATGCACTAAATCACATTTTTTTTCATCCCCTTTAATAAGGGGGTGGGGGTGGTAATGGGGGTGGCTAATGCCAAAAATTTTTTTGAGACCCTAGCTTCTCTTGTATATACTAAATACCAATTTTATCGACTCCTACCTGCTTGATTTACCCATTTATCCCAAATTTACCCCAATTTACCCCCCAATCCTTCGTCGGAACAACATGAAAATATAATCTAGTTCCAGTTCTCGTTAAAGTACATACGTGTACCAAATTTCAAGTCAGTATCTTAAACGGTTCCAGAGTAAACGTGCGCACAAAAAAAAGTTACAGACAGACAGACAGAAATTATTTTTTCATTCAAACTTAAAATCTCGACGTTTCATGACATTTTTAGCCTATTTGAACAATAAAAATTTTTAAAATTTTTTTTGTCGTTACTATACTTCCACTGGATGTGGAAATAATAGGGAGACCATGCTGCAGCGGAGAACAGCAACTGAGAGGATCAGGATAAAAAAATGAACACCACACCACAATCGGAAACCGAGGAATCAGAAGACTGAGAAAAAGAAGATTTGAAGAAACAGAAACACAAAAAGAGGAGCATAAACACTCCATATTACGACACAACATATTTCACTCGAAGAGTCAGAAGAGGCAGAAGTCCAAAAATACAAAAAAGGAAGCTTAAACTCTCCCTCACGACAAAATGCGGTAACGCATCTCACAAATACCTACACCTCCCATCCCACATTCCTTTACCATGCACTATGTGGCTCTTACTGCTGGCAACAAGCTGACCTTAGTCCAATCCAAAGTGGACGTAGTAGGCCCAGCTGTAAAACCCTGGGAGTAGCAGCAATGCCTACCGCAAGCTGGTAAATCAATAAATCAATCAATCAATTCCTATAGCGTAACATTAACTTACTGTTAAAATTTCTTGCTTACGAGAAACATGATACACGGATAAATCAATAAACAGACAGACATTTTGGAAGTTATTCAGAATTTTTTCACTGACACAACGATGTGAAAATTCTTCTCTACGAGCGACATTTGTGATTTTAGAAATACGTCGATCAAATGCAATATACTCGTTGTTTACGTATTTGCGAACAGTGTAATTATAATTTTACCAATGCAATGAGCTAATGTTATACGCATAACATTTATTGGACAAAACTGCTTGCGGGGTGTGCATTTTTTCTTTGTTTCGATAATATACATATTTTTTCGATAGATAAATTATATTAATCAATTATTTGCAAATGATATTTTAAGTAAAAACGAGTTACTTGTGGGGTACCGTCTCAGGATAATATTGAAGCGGTGTACCGTCAGGCACGTAAAGGCTGTCTGTTCATGTCACATCGAACGGCTTTTGACATGCCCACAATCGTAGTTTAAAATTACCTTTCATATTTGGATATAAATTGCATTCTCGAAAAGAAATAAATGCGCCCATCACAGCATAAAACAATCGCGCTTTTACGATTGAAACATTTCTTTTGCATTTTAACCAAATTACCACCGCACAACTGGATATCGAAAATAAATCAGAAACATTATTTCATAAAGTGGTTTTTGTTCGCTACGGAATGGTTTCGAACATTTAGATACATCAAATCCAAATGTCGTTTATTTAAATTTTCATCAAAAATGAAATGGTGCCCTGGGAAAGTTTTAACAGATTTTTGCTGTTGGAGAAACGATGCAAAAGGAATGCAGTCCGTACATAATCTATCTTTTTTATTTCTCGATTTTTTTTATACCAGCCGTAATGAATGAAATCAAATTTGATTTGATTTATTATTCAGTGCACAGCACGCGCTGTGAAATGTGTTAAAACAAGTAAGAACTGTACAAACAACATTACGGTAAGGCTACTAAAATAATTTTCACTGCGCTCGACATGGGTCTCGCCGATCAAGTTGGCAGTATCTAATGCCTGCAGTACACTCTCGCCGAGACCGCTCGGCGAATGTCTCGGCGAGACATTTACCAAGGGACCAGGAAGCACGAGGGCGATGTGTACACTCTCGCCGAGACCGCTCGGCGAATGTCTCTGTTTTTAGTAGTGTGAATGAAAGACATGGATATTTTTACAATGAATTAATTTTATTTATTTGCTTTTATCATGATTGGAAAATATTATTTAGGTATTAAGCAAATCACAACTTACACACTTTTTTATTTATTACGAAATTACCTACTTTCTGTATATTGTTGCCCTAATCTGGGCACGCTAATATACTAATTAGGTAAATATTTAAAAACACTCATTATTGGAGAATCAATCAAAACAACTACTCTTCTAGCTAATACTGACGAAGTATTGAATTACATGACATGATTCCTAGCATTTTAAAGAAAAAAATTATGTTGAAAATAATATTTTCTAATAACGACATGGACGTTGCTGAAATTGCCGCTGCTGCAGCTTATTGTGCGTTTGCATATTTTAATTATGTGCATATATACAAACAATATAAAATTGAAAATCCTTGGAAACCAAGAAGATGGTGGATGAAAACAATTCATCGAAATAGTGAGTGTTGAAAATTTAAATGTGATTTTAATTATTATTATTTACCTCACTGTATAACAATGAAACATGCCTGAATTAATAAAGGGTGTAGCCGGTTAAGCATATGAAAAATGCCCATAAAGGAAATTACATGAAATGGACATCAAAATATTCCCTTGACTATAAAAAAATATTTGTTACAACATTATTCCAGAAATCCAAATCGATAAAATTCTCAGAATATGTTGGTAATCTTTGCAGAACGGTAATCAACCCCCTCATCTGTAGCCTAATAACCCAGCCAGACCATATTTTTAAATAAAATTAATAAATTAATAAGCAAATTAACCTTATAAATGCTTCTAAACTATGTATGATGTTTTAGGGCACCAGATTTTAGGTTTCTCAGGTTAAGTTTACTTAATTTTTCTCCAAGAAGTATGGTTTCCAAACGTTTTTTTGTGTAATGTAGTACAAAAATTATGTTAACAATGCATCATCGGAATGACACAGAATGACTCTCGTCATCAGAATGACCTAATTACTAACAGTATAATAAACTTTCGAATTGATATGAAAATAAACAAATGAAAACAAAATAGAACAAAATTGTAATGTTTAATACCTATTTAAAAAATGAAATAAAACAAGAAGTTACAAAATCTACTACGTACTACTTATTAAATATTTGGTTAAAAAGTGTGTCAATTTCATCGTTATTTAAAACTTTAAAATATTTTGATGAAATTGAATCCGGTGCATCTTTTAATTTGCTCAAAATTCCAGTGCACTCCAGCTCCTGCCTATCTTCCTTATTGGGCCAAAAGAAAGTTTTATTGTTTCGGACCATGAACGAAACAAGACTCTTGGTACCAATTTCTGTCTGTCTGTAATTAATTCGTGCACAGAAGACACTGCACTATCACCCACTTTTTGTTCCATGAATTTTGAACATCCTGTATATGAGTTAAGTTTGAAATTAAAGTCACTTTTCACGAGAGAAAATAAAATAAGTTTTTATTTTTGTTCACGTTCTCACAATACTTGATTTTTGTTGAATAGAACTTAATTAGAGCGATTAGTTAATTAGTACGATTAATTAGAACGACTGGATAAGCACTAGAGTAAAAATTTGCCTTTGAGTTTTGTCGCGTTTCGACGTAATATTTTTTTCTGAATTCATCTGGAAGATCTTTATGGTCGATAATTTTCAAATTTTTTCGTCAATTAGGTAAGTTGCAACAAATTTTTAATTAACAATTGCCCTTTTTGCAAAAATTCAGCTCCCCCAGACAAGAGCAAGTGAGAATATACTAGGTGCCCTCGGCCTCGCGGCTTGTGTTCCCTTTGACTCGTGGCCAAAAAACCGACACAAATCGGAGCGTTGACGAGGCGAGGCGAGGCGAAGCGAGGGCGCACGGGGCGATGCGAGCGTAGCAAGTACACTCTCGCCGAGGCGTTGCGAGGGCAGGCGAGTGCATTAACGAGACAAAGCGAGGGCACACGGGGCGATGCGGGAGCAGCAAGTACACTCTCGCGCTCGCCTGCCCTCGCAACGCCTCGGTGAGAGTGTACTGCAGGCATAAGAATCAATCATCTCCCGATGATGCCAACTACCTTGCTAAATGTGAAAAGTGTGACAGGGCGCAGGGGTAGTCGTATCGCGTGATTTTGGTATCGTTGTGTAGGTTGGACCTTCCTGCGTCGCATAAAAGTGGTCCGGGGGTTGCACGATTATGGGGGTGGCAATGGGGGAGGAAAATGTTGAACCTCTACGTTTTGGCTATTTTAATTTTTTTGTAAATACGATAACTTCTGTTGGACGTAATATTTTTATTTCAAACTTGGATCATACATAAAATGGCGTGGTAGAATACTCCCTACTGGAATTGGGCTATATCCGTCCTACAGGGCGATCGTCAGAGGCGTGTGAACTCTTATTTTACTCTTCGCAAATACGAAAACGAAGAGTATATTGCATTTGATCGGTACATTTCTAAAACCGTAAATATCGCTCGCAGACAAAAAATTTTTCATTGTGTTAGTGAACGAACTCTGAACAACTTACAAAATGTCTGTCTGTCTGTCCGTCTCTGTGTGTCCGTCACGTTTCTTGTAAGCACGATAACTTAAAAAAGAAAATTCCGATTGTACTGAAATTTGGACAGTAAATTAGTGTTAGCTAGAGGAAGAAACTTATTGTTTTTGAACAAAATCGATCGGTAAATAAAAATATTATTAACGATTTAAATTTGAAAAAAACTTTTTTTGATTTTTATGTTTTTGTAATTGAATATAAATCTGAAATGATATTTCATTTTAATATCTAAATATTTATATATTTTACAAATATACATTTCATAATGTAATATACAACCGTGAACATATGATTTTAGCTCGTGTCTTGTAATGTAAAAATTTACGTGTAAGGTGGTGGTGTAATTCTTACACTTTTGACTCGGAATCCAAGGGCCCCAGGTTCGAAACCCAAATGGGGTATGGTATAGTTTTTTTATTTTTACTTTATTTTACACAGAGTCTTTCACCAACTAAGTTTGTACTATAAAATTAAAAATGTCTAAAACTAACATTATTTACAAAAAACTGCGAAGAGTATCCTATAGAATGTGTAACAATTATATAAAAAGTTCAGTAAACAGGCGAAGAGTACGTTTTTAGCTTGTTTATATATAAACTATGTTTTATTACAATTTTAGAGCTACTAAGGTTTTTGATTAAGCACACAAAAATATGAAGATGTACAAGCTGTTTAAACCGTAATATACAGAATGTCTCTAAGGTTGGAACCAACATTGTGTAGATTAGATGATATATCAATTTTACCTTGAAACATCATTAAAGTATTTTTAGTAAGACTAGTATGAAGTAAATAAAAGTTGCAATCGGGCTTTGCCGAAGTGTTTGCTAATTTGGTATATTATGATAGGAGACGTTATTATACTAGTATAGTATGTAAAGCAGCAAAAAAGAGGTAAAATTGTGTCGTTTTTTTTATCAGCTTAGAACAAGATCAGACACAGTCGGTATTACCGACAACATCATTTTACATATAAAAACACGAAACACGAAATTTTTTAGTGGTCACAGATATTCTTATTTAAAAAAAGTGTAAAATTTAATTTTTTTTAAATCATGTTTTTTTTTGTACATCTATTGCCATATCTCAAAAATGAATTGAGCTATCGATGTGAACTTTTTTTTGTTATAAAACACACACTTAAGCGCTTCTTTCTATACATAGGATTGCTAATAAAAAAAAATGTGAACATGCCAAAAACGTAGATGACCTTGAAAGTTTAGAGAATACGCCATCAAATTTTCACTAAGCGAGGAACTTTTTTGTTTTTGAAAATTTTGTGTAACATGCTATGAAGAAAATGAAGTCAATAGACTAAAAAAGTTTTTAGAAAAAAAAATATTTTCATTATTAGCAATAGCTTGCTAGTTACGAATTTTTTAGTATGGAGGAATTGTCGAAGCGTACGCGCGCGGCACTTAAAAATAATAATGATTATGTATTGTGTGTAACGGAACTTTTTATTATTATTTTTTTATGTTTAGGACTGTTTTATTACGTTTTAGGATCTGAAAGGATAACTTATTTTTTCCAGTGGCGCATTAAGGACTAAGGTTGAAGGCAAAAAGGAATTAAAAATCTTAAATAGAGTATCTGGGATAAAAACGCATTGCATTGAGATCTCGGAAACGGTAAAAAATAATATTATAGTAAATGGAAAAAAAAGTTCCGCAACTAGGGGGCTAATAAAATTCCATAAACAGAAGTTTATGAAAAGTAATAATTTTGGAGTGTTTTGATAAAAAGTAAACTATCGAGTTTTCCTTTTTTTGCGTTATTATTGGAGCTAAATAGAAAATACAGTTTCTTAAAGCACTTTTTTTTGAAGGTGGCAATCTTAATATTTGTATCCGACATTTCCTGTGTCAGGGTCCCTATCCGAAACTACCATGCATTGCATTTTTACCCTAGATCCACACAATAATTGAGTAAACGTGTTATTTGCTCCTAAATTAGGTAACAAAAAAGAAAAAAATATCCTAAATTAAGTCTCTTAATTTCCGCAGTCCTAATTATAGAAACCCTGTTTCCATGGCTTGTGCACAAGTTTATCGTTCTTCTCTATTACTACGCCACATAAAATCCATTCCATTTTACAATGAAATTTAGATTGCTTTTTTATCTGAAATATTTTTTTAGCAGATAATCCACGCACAATTCGCACAATGGCAATATAATACAAGTGGTAATAAGGGAAAGAATATCGTTACACATTTTACTTCCACATCCAGTGTAAGTATAGTATCGACAAAAATATTTTTGAAAATTTTTATTGCCCAAATAGGCTTAGAATGTCATGAAACGTCGAGATTTTAAGTTTGAGCAAAAAAAAATTTGTCTGTCGGTCTGTCTGTAACTTTTTTGTGCGCACGATTACTCCGGAACCGTTTAAGATATTGACTTGAAATTTGGTACACGTACCTATGTATTTTAACAAGATATGGAACTAGATTATTCCGTTAAAGGGTTGGGGAGTAAATAGGCAAATCAAGCAAGTAAGAGTCCATAAAATTGGTATTTAGTATATATAAGAGAAGCCAAGGTCTCAAAATTTTTTTGGCATTAACCATCCCCATTACCAACTCCCACCCCATTATTCAAGGGGGCGAAAAAAATGAAATTGTCATTTAATGTGTGTACAAGAACCAAAGGCCTCAATTTTTTTTTTTACTTTATCCACCACTACTACCATCCCCCTCAGCCCCACTACCGATGTGGCATATCGTTTTATAGGTTTTTGAGGTAGACAATTTCAAATATTTTATTATTAAAATTCCACAATTATTTCCACATTCAATTTTTTTTTCGTTTTGAGAGACTTGGATAGAGGATCTGGATATTGAAGTAGTGATTCCTTGGGCAGCGGTTTTATAATTTGAGCTTCGACGAAAACGAATAACGTTGATCGTACACCGCCCTGAGATTAGTTAGTTTTACTGGACGCGGGCGTATTAATACTCAATTTCTGCAATTCGCGCGCTCCAAAAAAATCACTGTACCTAAACTATCAAAGACAATAAGAATTATGCTATCAAAAAGTTTTTGGTCTTTTGGCTTTATTTTCTTCGCAGCATGTTATACAAAATTTCCAAAAACAAAAAAGTTTGTAGCTTAGTGAAAATTTGACTGCGTATTTTCTGAACTTTCAAGGTTATCTAAATTTTTAACATGCTTAAAAATGTTTTAATTAACAATACTATACACAGATAGAAGCGCTTAAGTGTGTTTTATAACAAAAAAAAGTTCATGTTGATATCTCCATTCGTTTTTGAGATATGGCATTAGATGTTCAAAAAAACATGATTAAAAGAAAAACAAAATTTCACACCTTTTTAAAAATAACAATGTCCGTGACCACTAAAAAATGTCGTATTTCATGATTTCTAATGAACATCGACCTACTTAACGAAATGGCATATGTCTCAGTTTGTTCTAAGATTAAAAAAAAACTCGAGAAGGAAGCGACTTTTCCCCTGTTTTTTACTCCACTAATGATAGAATAGGGTCATATCCGTTATACAGGGCGATCGTCAGAGGCGTGTGAATTCTTATTTTTATATAAACTGTTTTATTGGAATTTTAGAGCAAAATGTTACCAAGGTTCTTGATTAAGCATACAAAAATATGAAGATGTTGAAGATGTTTAAACCGTAATATACAGATTGGAACCAACTTTGTGTAGATTAGATGACATATCAATTTTGCCTTAAAACATCATTAAGGTATTTTTTTAATAAAACTATTATGAAGTAAATAAAAGTTACAATCGGGCGTTGCCGACAGCCAATATCTGTTAAATACGCGATTACCTCTATTGGACTTAAAATTTTTCATTTCGAATTTGAAACATATAAAATATGGTATAATACTTCCTATTGAAATTTGATTATATCCACCATACAGAGCGATCTTCAGAGGCGTGTACACTTTCATGTTATATATAAACTGTTATATTACAATTTTAGAGCAAACTGCTACTAAGGTTTCTGACTCGTTGTGGTACCTTATAGTACCACCTTTTAATGATTTTTTTTTTGTTGCTTCTGTAGCGGTGGTATCCTTTTACAACCATTGTGCTGTAAACTGTGTAGTATGTTTACAAACGGGAATTTATTTTGTTTGACAAATATCCTGTTGGTTTTACATCAGTTTTTGTCAGTGAGGTTAGGTTAGAATGCAGTTTTTACCGCAAATTTAGATTCCCTGTGATTGTTTGCAAAGTTGTTCATCTGATTCTGAAGTAACTTATCTGGAAGTAAGAGAATATGATAATATTACTCACCAGAGCAGCAGCAATGTAGAAGTATGGAATGGTTCATGTGAAATGATATCAAAACATCAATGTGACGATTTATTAGAGAATAGGAATATCACAAAAAAAGTCTGGGAAATAGTCAATGAAATATACTACTTAGGAAAACACTTTAAAACACTCATCATTGGAGAACCAATCAAAGCAACTGCTCTTCTAGCTAATACTGACGAAGTATTGAATTACATAATAGGATTCCTAGCATTTTAAGGCAAAAAAATATATTGAAAATACTTAATCATTTATTGAAATTCAGTCATTCACAATAATTATTGAACCTTATACTCTTTTCAACTCTAGAAAAGTTGTACAAGTTTTTTCGAACCTGTTAGTTCTCATCAGTAGAGTATAGAAACATTAATTCATTATTTATAAGCCTGTTCTTAATTTATTTTTACAATTATTTATTTTCTACTTATTTGCTTTCATCATGAATGAATGTTTCTCTACTCTATTGATGAGAATTAACGAGTTCGAAAAAACTTTTACAACATTTCTAAAGTTGAAATAGAATGTAAGATGCAATAATTGTTGGGAATAACTGAATTTCAATAAATGATTAAGTATTTTCAAATTATTTTTTTGCCTTAAAATATTAAGAATCCTATCATGTAATTCAATACTTGGCCGGTATTAGCTAGAAGAGTAGTTGTTCTAATTGGTTCTCCAATGATGAGTGTTTTAAAGTGTTTTCCTAAGTAGTAGATTAGCGTGGCTAGATTAAGGTACCAATATACAGAAAGTAGATAATTTCATATTAAATAAACAGGTGTGAATGACTCAGTTTAAATAAATGATTTAAGTATTTTCAATACATTTTTTGCTTTAAAATGCTAGGAATCCTATCTTGTACTTCAATACTTCGTCAGTAGTAGCTTGAAGAGTAGTTGTTTTCATTGGTAATACCTAAATAATATTCTCTTCTCATGGTGAAAGCAAATAAATAAAAAATAATTAAGTGTAGGATAGGGATAAGTTTAGTGATTTAAGGAATATTAGAAACAAAAAAACATACTTCTTATAAGAATATACGATAGGGAACTGTTGTAACCGTGAAAACTCAATCATTTCATTTTACAAATTTTGTCACATATTAGCTAAAAAGGCAACCTAAAGATCTCTCTCAGCGCTCAGATTTCGTGACTGTATGCCATTAACTGCTTTTTGCAGAGCTTACCCGTAGTGAATGTGTGTAATATCTTATAGCACTGCTAATTGTGGCATATTCTACACTGTGTAAGGACTGGTGCTTCGATATAATGCCACTATGGCGAAGGAGAGGCCATAATTAATGGCGGTTATTGTCTTTGACTGGATTTCTCTTGCCCGTTATAGCAAAAATATTATGTTGATACAAGAAAACCGCTAACTATTAGAAATCAATGTGCTGTTTAAAAATATGGACATTAATTAGAAGGAAAACTGTAAACAATCGCAGCAGAAAAGGAGCGCGGGTTGATAGACAGACAGCTAAACGTAATTTATGTAATTAAGTTGTTCGTGCTCGATGCCGAAGTAATAATTATTATTACGCTGTACACAGGGACGTATTTACACTTCGGATAGTGGCTTTAGGGAAGCATTTTTTAGACAGTGCAACAGGTGTGTAGCTTTGTTTTTATGGTTATCCTTGATTACATGCTCAGTTGTATTCAATCTAGATATGAGGAGAGAGAGTTATGTTAAAAATATATCTAGTGCTAGAACGTCAGGATTACAGTTGAAGTTTGGGCTATATTTAATTTATATACAGGAGACATTAAAAATGAAACAGGCAGATTTTGAGGTAGTTCAAATTGATCTTTTTAAAAACGTTTAAACATGTTAACTTCATTTTTAGTACGGAATAAAATTAAATTACAAATTTAAAAAACCCCCGACACAAAATTATCCACTAAATAACTAATATAAAAAAATAAATTAACACAACTTTAAAAATTATGAAATAATTCTGATTCCATATACGAACTCTTATGATTTATTTAAATCCAGCTTACATTTTATTTATGTCCTCGAGATTTGCTTTCTTATACGCATGAATATATTGGGAGCTGCTGTTTTGAATATAACTATTTAGTAGTTCGTCTTTACAGCAGCCCCCGACATATTCATGCGTATAAGAAAGCAAATCTGGAGGACATAAAGAAAATGTAAGCTGGATTTAAATAAGTCATAAGAGTTCGTATATAGAATCAAAATTATTTCATAATTTTTAAAGTTGCGTTAATTTATTTTTTTTATATTAGTTATTTAGTCGATAATTTTGTGTCGGTTTTTTTTTTAAATTTGTAATTTAATTTTATTTTATACTTTTTAAACTAAACATATACATACAACATAGCGTATTATTAGATTACGAGTCCCACACAGAACTTTTTAACCTTTAAGTCGACGCGGTCCAATTTTGTATTCCAGACGGTCTACAAGACCGGTTCTATTGTAAATATATTTATGTGTTATATTTAATTTTAATAAAAACTGCATCAAAATCGGATCTCCCGTTGAAGAGATATAAAGCCACAGACAGACAAACATACGAGTCAAACTTAACTTTTTTGGTCGGAGGTTAAAAAATTGAAAATTTTTAAAAACCCCCAATCAATGTATCTAATCGTACCAGTTTCATATGACCGAATCAAAATGAGGTCGAAATCATATTCGACTACCATAATTGTCTGCACATTTTCAATTTTACTTCAATCGGACAATTTCTAGAGAAGTTCAACACGGCGAATTCAAGATGGCGACCAATCATCAAAATCTAATATGGCCTAAAACCTTCTCGACAAAATACTCTTTAAAATAAAAAAAGTGCATCAAAATCGGATCACCCGTTGAAGAGATATGAAGCCACAGGCAGACAGACAGACAGACATACAAACATAACGCGTCAAACTTATAACACCCCTCTTTTTAGGTCGGGGGTTAAGAATTAACTAACTTCAAACTTCTGGTTATTTTTTGGTGGTGCGTTAATTTCTTGGAGAAGTGTATATTCATTGCGTCGTTCCTATCCGATATAAAACTTATATAGTTTCCACCATTTCTTAGAATGCAACGTATGAGCGAATACACTATACGATCAAATTATAGTGTTAAAACTAAAAAATTTTGTCCGCCATCTTGAAATTGAATTTAGTGTGACGTCATTTTATTTTAGTATTTTTCTCAGCAAATCCTTTCATTTGATACCCATGTCATGAGGGTGCATAAAAAATAACTGGTCCGCCATCTTTGGGAGTCCGCCATATTGGATTTGGAATGACGTCACTTAGCTAACCATGCATTGTCATCCAAACTAAACATGTACGCAAAATTTCAGCTCAATCGGTTGGGGATAACTATTTTAAAATTCAGTTGCAAGATTTGACCCACAAGAACAAGGCAAGTTAAATAAAAGCTTGTAATCAAGATGGCGACCAAACATCAACATCTAATAAAGCAAAAACCTTCTCGACAAAATACTCTTTCAAATAAAAAAAAGTGCATCGAAATCGGATCACCCGTTGAAGAGATATGAAGCCACAGACAGACAGACAGACATACAAACATACGCGTCAAACTTATAACATCCCTCTTTTGGGGTCGAGGGTTAAAAAGTAGATTATAAAAGAGAAAAATTAGGGAGTCAATGAAAATTTGAGAGTTTGTAGGTTTTACCCTTAATATTAAGAGGGTCTAACTCAAAAGGGCGCAGAAGGATGTATTTGGGGGTGTAAAGGGGTGAAAATTGCGTTTTTTTTAAATATCTCTGAAAATATTATTTAAAAAGTAAAACTCTTTTCTTGCCTGTAGCTCAGTAAAATGCCTTAAATTTGACCTATTCCTTTTCTGACCTCTGCACGATGAAAACTGGCCTAGATACAAGGGGGTACTTTTACATTCCCATTAAAAACTTCGTTTTTCAGCGAGTTGAGAAGGCGGTGAGTAAGTACGCATGTGCGTGTGCGTGCGTGTGTATATGTGTGTATTTCTTTTATAAAATCTATATATTTAAAGCACAAGCCATTTTCTTTTCCGACTTCGCCAGCAACTCCCACTTGATTTTGATTATTCTTTTTCTTTTAATCTCTTTATCCACTGATGTATCGTCACTAATTTTTATTTTCTTAAATTGTTATTTCTATACATAAAAACAAAATGGAAGTTGAAATAAATAAATGAACCTCAGCGCTCGAACTATAACGTACCGATGGCCCCTACTACATCAAACTGCGTATGTAGAGGCCGCAGTTGACCAAAGAGATTTGCGTAAATCAGCCATCATGGAACGACATGCTATTCCCATTTTAGGTGACGGCAACTGTTTATTTGTTAATTTGTTTATTTTTTAATAATATGGAGGTGTTTTGTTGTGTGTGACCCATCTTATACAGACGCTATTATAATTTAACTGAATATGAAAATTTGTTATCGTTATATGGTGCATACGTTGGTCATGTTGCATTATATTGCATTAGTCAATTATTTTCTAATTATTTATTTAGGGTATTGGAGACGATAACAACGAAGAAAGTTTTGACCAGAGTTCGGAAAATATTATTTGTAGCTAATTATAATCGTGAAAAAATCACTTTCCAAAATGTTGATGAATAAAAATATACAGGTTGGATACTTAAAAAAAATAATAAAATGACAGGAAAATAATATCTGGCATGTGGTTGACAGGGATGCAAATCTGATACAATTTTGGTAAATAAATATACAAAGTGATAATTGAAATGAATAAGATAATGAATGGAATGTGTCAAATAGAGAGGGGAGATTTCTGCAAATAATCTGCCAATTCCTTATATTCCTCACTTACTGAAGAGAAGTATTCGTTTTAGACATATTAATGAGCCCATCCAATAGATTGGAAGACATAAATTATGGATTTAAACTTATTTTTGGCCATTTTCAATTTGAGCACTCAAATTTGGAACAATTTCCGCCAAGTTTGCTCCTAATTTTTTTTACCCTTATTTGAACTTCACGCGCCGCAGGTCTGCGGTGTCTTCCATTTATTTTTTCTCTATGTCAAATACGTATAGGAAGTGCTAACGAGCATTTCGATCGGAAGTTGATGTAAAAAATTTTGCCCTCTGCCCTACTAGCCGAGTCAATGAAACGGAAAAATCATGAAATCTTCTAAACTCGCAAAAACAGATCCGATTTTGATGATTTTTTTTTAAAATGTTTGTTAAATTGGAAAATTGTAAAATTTGGAACAATTTCCGCCAAGTTTGCTCCTAATTTTTTTTACCCTTATTTGAACTTCACGCGCCACAGGTCTGCGGTGTCTTCCATTTAGTTTTTCTCTATGTCAAATACGTATAGGAAGTGCTAACGAGCATTTCGATCGGAAGTTGATGTAAAAAATTTTGCCTTCTGCCCTACTAGCCGAGTTAATGAAACGGAAAAATCATGAAATCTTCTAAACACGCAAAAACAGATCCAATTTTGATGATTTTTTTTAAATGTTTGTTAAATTGGAAAATTGGAAAATTTGGAACAATTTCCGCCAAGTTTGCTCCTAATTTTTTTTACCCTTATTTGAACTTCACGCGCCACAGGTCTGCGGTGTCTTCCATTTATTTTTTCTCTATGTCAAATACGTATAGGAAGTGCTAACGAGCATTTCGATCGGAAGTTGATGTAAAAAATTTTGCCCTCTGCCCTACTAGCCGAGTTAATGAAACGGAAAAATCATGAAATCTTCTAAACTCTCAAAAACAGATCCGATTTTGATGATTTTTTTGTTAGATTCAATTATTCAAAATCAGAAACATGAGTGATGGGGCAGATAATTTTTTGAATCCCTAATATAACATTTTTAGAAAGATTTTATGAAATTTAATATATTAACTCTGGTTTTCGAATAAAAACCGCTGCCCAAGGAATCACTACTTCCACATCCGGATTTTCTATCCAAGTCACACCACGAAAAAATTTTGTATCTGGAAATAATTGTTTATGGAACTTTAATAATATAATATTTGAAATCCTCTACCCCAAAAACCCATAAAACCATACCCCACATTAGTAGTGGGGTGGGGGTGGCGGGTGGTGACAGGGGATGGGAGTGGGGGTGGATAAAGTAAAAAAATATTTTGAGGTTTCTGGTTCTTGTACACACACTAAATCACATTTTTTTTTCATCCCCTTTAATAATGGGGTAGGGGTGGTAACGGGGGTGGCTAATGCCAAATTTTTTTTGGAGACCTTAGCTTCTCTTGTCTATACTAAATATCAATTTTATGAACTCTTACCTGCTTGATTTACCTATTTACTCCAAATTTACCCCCCAACCCTTTGACGGAACAAGATGAGAATATAATCTAGTTCTAGATCTCATTAAAGTACATATGTGTACCAAATTTCAAGTCAATATCTCAAACGGTTCCAGAGTAAACGTGCGCACAAAAAAGTTACAGACCGACAGACAGACAGAATTTTTTTTCGCACAAACTTGAAATCTCGACGTTTCATGACATTCTAAGCCTATTTCAACAATAAAAATTTTTAAAAAATTTTTTGTCGTTACTATACTTTCACTGGATGTGCAAGTAAAATATGCCTGGGGTGTTTTCGGGGTTACTTATTAGTGATTACGACTACATTGTCAAAAAAAAAAAGATTTTCTAAGTAAAAATAAAAAAATTCAACGTGGCGCGACGGCTAAAATATGGAGGATGAAATTTTTTTTCTAGAGCAAGAAATTGAATATCTAGCTATTAACAGAAACAGCACTTTTGAAAATAAATTAATTGCTGGACAATTACTTCTTTATTTTTGCGATACAGAAACATAAAAAAATCATTTAAAAGACTGATTAATTACATTTAATTCTGTTTCCTAGAAATGTTGATAGAAGTTTTATAGTTTCTAACATATTCAACATTTAAACTAAATACTTCATGCGATAATCTTTCGGATGCCACCTATAAACTTATCATTTTTTTTTTCGGTTAAACTAATATTTATTGAGATATTTGGTAGGAAAATTGCGTTTTTTCGAAAATCCGTTTATAGTAAAATGCATTTTTTTTTTCTGAAGCAAGTAGTGAAAACGGACGAAAAATTTTGTGCGTCTAGGTTATACTATTGTTAACGGAAAATAGTATACTAGAATATGTTTTTTTAGTTAATGACTACTTACATTAACAAAATGGCGACGTTATTATTAAAAAAATGTGAGGAAGCACATTGTTTCTGTCTTATCTTTTTGTTTTTATGCTATAGAAATAGACAAAAAAACATTTGAAAACCTAATTAATAGTCTTCCATTTTGATTCTTAGCATTTTTGACGTAAGTGCCACAGTTTCTGAGATATTTAATATTTTAACTAAATACTTCATCTTATAAACGTTCCGACGTCATCTCTATTTCTCCGAAACCATTATTTTAACAGAAATTAGAGAAATACGAAATTCATCTTCGATTTAGTAGCTTTCTTATTTGTCTCTAGCGTGTTTTCGCTCAATGTAATACTTATCGAGTTATTTGGCAAAAATCATGTTGAAATACCTCTTTTTCAAACTACTATTTCCCAATTTTTAACTCGTTATAACTTAAAGACTAATTTCAAATGAAAAGTTGCATAGAACTTTTTTTTCTCAAAATTTGATTCTCTTTCAGCTCCAATATTTTTGTTTTTTTTTAGGTGAAACCCCCTATAAATTAGCTCCAGCTGGAATGTTTCTGATTTTTAATAATTAAATAGAACACACATTTCAGAAATATTAACAAAATTTTTGAAGTTTTAAAAGTAAAAACCTTCATTGACCCGGCTGTACCTCATTACCCTTTGCCCGTAGGGGTAAGGGCCCAATAAAAAAAGTGTTTATGTTGCCTATACTTTCAGGCTACCGTGCAGAAGACGGAAGCTCACTACCTTACAAAACTAATGCAAGTTTAGAATATAATGCCAAAATTCAGTATTAGTTTCTGTATCTTAAACATTAATACAAATCCACGTCGAGAAAATTTCTTATAGTAGAATATGGTGGATGCGCCGAAGTAATTCTATAACTATGAAACGTATAAATGTTTCTGGCGCGCGAGTTGTAACATTCAACAGGCGTTTTCAGATGAAGCTATGACTTCCCGGCAAAGTAAATAAAAAGATGGAGTTTTCATTTTAAAATATTTGATTTATTTATAACATAATTTTTCAATTCATAATGACGATTTTTGCACAATAAATTTTTACAAAATGCTACAATGAAATCATATTCAAGGCCTTCTGACTAAATTATTTGAAAACACAGTCCTGCTGTATCCAAGATAGCTTATTCCACTTCTTCGAAATTATGACACTACTTTGAAAACAAAGACCTACTTGTGACATCGTTGTAACGAAAATTTGATGAGTAATTGAAATATGAAATATGAAAATATTGAAATATGAAAAAATATATACCTAGAAATCAGAAAAAGTCGCCCATTTTCTAGCCCTCGAATTTTGTTTCAAACTAAGAGCTAAATTACTATTAATAATGAGAACATCCTGAATACAAAGTTTCAAGATGAGCATATGTTTGGTTTTTGAGATATGAGGGATTGAAGTTGTGATATGCGTGATGCTATCAAAAAATACTCAGCCCTACAAAAAATGAATACTCAACAGCTATGGCAGAGCAATCAAGATATTCTTAGTATTTTTCGACGCAGAATTCATGTCTAATATCGACGAATACGTATATCCATTGATTAATTCAGAAGGGCCAAAAACATCCCCTATATAAGGATGAAAATAGGGAAAAATGGTGCTATTGAGTTCCATGAACAGAGCTTCCATGAACAGAGATATAGTATATGTCTGTTGGCTGAATGCATGAACGAAGGTGTTGACTAGGGCTTACAAAAAGTAATTGAGACACACCCTTAAGAGGGTGAAAACTACCCCAATATTATACAAAACTGCATTAAAGCTCCAATAACTGGCGAAAAAGCTTGAACCCTCTAAGCTTTATTAATAGAAATGAACCATAAATATGTTATGACCTAGTTCACGAAAACAACCCATCACAGGGTACAAAACTACCCCTCATCTTGAATTATGAACTTGAGTCAGTGAAAAGAGAGTGAATGTACCAGATATTGCATTCTGATTGTCTGATGTGTCTGGATCCTTTAACGATAACCAATATTCCCACAATAGTTTTTTTACACTCCTATGAAGGAGTGAGAAAACAACGCACACTTATATAAGCGATCTCGCTGTGAGAATATTACATTGAAGCAAATTCTGTCACGAGGATAATAAAGGGCGCTCTCCATAAAATTGATGTCATAATGGTCTGTTTTCAAACTTTAAGTGAATTTTATACGAAGGTGAGGGTGCGAGGGGGTGAATATCAGAGACATCGCAATCGCTGTATCACATTAGCGAAAATCCTGCAGTGAGGGTTTTCAAGAGTACTCTTTAGGAATGTCATGGCCTCGTGATTCTTTCTCATCGCTCTAGAGGTTAGAGGATGGAAATCTGAGCAATTTTACACTCATTATATTGTATGGAAAAAAAATCTGACAAGGTAAGAATCCCTTTCCCGAACGCCATAGTCTATAGGTCCGTTTTAACCCAAGTGGATTTTGTGAGGGGGTAAGAATGCGAAGGGATGAATATCGAAGCAATCTCGTAATCGCTGCATTACCTAAAAAAAATACTGATGTAGCGGTTTCCAAGAGTGTTTTTCTCTTATGTCAGGGCCTCTTGATTCCTTTTCATCCCCCAAATGATCCCGACGGGGGTCAGGGGGTGAAGACTCACCAATAAGTTTTCGTCCCGTTCTCTTACTCCATCGTAGGTGTGTCATAAAATAGTTACAAAAATTCTAGTTATCGTCCTACATTCATACCTACTGCAATCAAAATGCGATATTTGGTACATTCACTCTTTTTTCCCTGACTCAAGTTCATAATTCAAGATAAGAGGTAGTTTCTTACCCTGTAATGGATTGTTTTCGTGTAATAGGTCGTAACAGATTTCTGGTTCATTCCTATTAATAAAGATTAGAGAGTTCCAGCTTTTTCACCAGTTATTGCAGTTTGATATTGTATTGGGGTAGCTTACACCCTCAAGGTCGTGTCTCGATTTCTTTGTGTGAGCTCTAGTCAACACCTTCGTTCATGTATTCAGCCAATAAACTTATACTATATTTCTGTTCATGAAAGCACTATAACTCAATAGCACTATTTTTCCCTATTTTCATCCTTATATAGGGGATATTTTTGGCCGTTCTGACTTAATCAATGAATATAGGATTCGTCGATATTAGATATGAATTCTGCGTCGAAGAATATTACAACTTCAATCCCTCATATCTCAAAAACCAAACATATGCTCATCTTGAAATTTTGTATTCAGGATGTTCTCATTATTAACAATAATTTAGCCTATTTTTGCACTACTGGCTAGATCGGAAGTTAAATTTTTTACTTATGAAGTGGAGAATGTCCTTTTGTATCACAAATTATATTATATTCTCCGAAGTTTATTTTTAAAGTTTTTCTTTTTACTCGATAATTGTGCATCATTTCTGTATTTAAATACATTTTTATGATTTATATTAGTTGTAGTTATATTTGAGATAACACGTTCATTAGACCAACCCAAAAAAAAAAAAAATCTTGTCATATTTTATGTCTCACCCTGTAAAAATGTTCCTTTTTATGTAAAAGAAGAAATGCTCTTTTGATTAAAAAAAAATAATGAATTTTAAAATGTGCTACCACGCTCTAAAGTACGATATTTCAATCATTTTGCGTTATCTACAAAAATTAGGCTGCGGGCTTCATCTAATATATGTTTTTTAGTGCCAAAGTGGTTTTTCACTTTAAATATTATATAAATAATTGAAAATTATTGAGTAAAATTTACATCATCATTACGTGTGTGGAAAAAATGTATGCATACATTTTAAAGTTGTCAATGATTCTGCTGAATGTCAAATTGCGTTGACTTCTCGATTTAATAATGTTAATACAATAGATGAAGAACAAAAACAAGCTTTACTGTTAACACAAATTGCAGAAACAAAGAAATGTACAAAAAGAAAAAAATATATATAATAAATTAAAAAATTATTATTAATAATAATTATTTACATTGGTGAATAGCTTAAACAACCCGGGCCTCAAAAAACAATATTTTCTATATTTAATATAATTTTCCAAGAAAAAAAAATTATTTAAGTAACTTCATTAGTTATTTACAATGATATATTTTTGGTGCTTTTATTAGTAAAATTGTGAAATACACCCTGAAAACTTTAATTTTCGCACTCTAGTTTCTGCTCGCTGGCAAGTAATTATAGTAAATTTTGGTTTAGATATGTTTTGGAACATATTGAAAAAGTATTTTCGGCAGGCCGAAAGCAGATTTATTTGAGATTTTCCTTTTGTCCATTTTTTAGCATTTTAAAGTAGATTTTTTTATCGGGTTTCTTACAAAAAAATTTTACTCGATAATTTGCAATTATTTATATAATATTTAAAGTGAAAAACCACTTTGGCACTAAAAAACATATATTGGATGAAGCCCGCAGCCTACTTTTTATAGATAACGCAAAATGATTGAAATATCGTATCGTATAATATCGTTAGAGCGTGGTAGCACATTTTAAAATTCATTTTTTTTTTAATCAAAAGAGCATTTTTTCTTTTACATAAAAAGGAACATTTTTACAGGGTGAGACATAAAATATGACAAGATTTTTTTTTTTTGGGTTGGTCTAACGTTCATATTATATTATATTAGCAAACTATGGATATTACTATTTTATTGCACATTTTTTCTTTCTGACATGCTTGAACTGTTGTGTAACATCGTTAAACAAAATATATTTAACTGTCTATCTATCTACCTATCTATAATGAAATCATAATAAATATACGAAATACTGTGTAAAAAGTGAGAATAAAAAGCTGAAAGTTTATAAAGTGCTAAGTTTCATCATAACTGCAAAACTAAAGGTATAATTATATATATAATTTACTTAATATATGCAATAAATAACAACAAATAATCCAATTCAACAAATATAGGGATTGAAAAAGTTCATGAAAAAAAAAATAACGAAAGGTGAATAAAAAATTGTTATAAAAATACGGTGCTTTATCTTGTGTAAGAATTAAAGAATAAAAAAAAACGTAATGAATATTGAACCTAATAAAGCATCTAACGCCGATATATATAAATTATTATTAAACATTAATAATCAAAACACTGAAATAAATAAGAAATTGGAGGAAATTCAATAAAACTTTAAACATGAAATAAATCAAGTAAAACAAAAAGTGGGGCTACTTGAAGAAGAGAATGGAAAACTTAAAAGACAATTAATAATCACGCAAAAACAATTAAAAAAAATATAACATAATTATACACGGAGTAGATGAAAAAGAGACAGATTTGGAAAATGTTATAAAAAACATAAAGAATAATTTGAATATAAATTTTGAGACCTCTGATACCCGAGATATTGTACGTACTGGGAGAAAAATTGAAAATAAATCTAGACCTACACTAGTGGAACTATTTTCTTACAACAAAAAATTAGAGATACTTAAAAACTGTAGCAAACTCAAAGATACTGGTCTTTACGTCAGTCCAGATGTAACATATCAAGAACTTGTTGAGAGAAAGATTTTAATTGAAAATTTAAAATTAGCCCGTGAAAAAAAATATTCGGCAAAAATAATGAAAAATAAATTAGTTATTAACGGGGAAGCATATAACGCAGCCCAGTTAAGAAATAGCCACCCAGATATTCTCTTCAAAACAGCGACTGGATCTGATATACCAAATAGCATATCTTCAGAATTAAAAGCCCGGGAAACAATTAGTGCTCCTTCAGCCCCCGACCCCAATAAAACTTTTTCTGAAAATAATGAAGATGAGGTGAACAAAAATAATAACCAGCCTGGAACAACCAACTCTAGTAGAATCCTTAGAAACAGTGTCAGATCGTGTCCTCAAAAAAATCTTAATCTTAATTAATCAATCTTAATTAATGATTACTTTATTTAATGCTAGGATATCAATTTTTATTTAAATTTTAATTATTTGTGTTTTTACAACACTATTATTTACTATATTTTAATATTAATTATTAGATTTAGCCGTTACCTATTGCTTATTTAGAAATAAATCGGTCAACTGTATATGTGAAATCACATAAATACAAATTAAAACATGAATCCTTATATTAGAGACTTCCAGTATCAATCCATGGAAACGAAATTAGCAAATAATATTGCAGAGTGTAATAATAGTTTTGAAACCCCACACTTCACATTTTTTCACAACAATATTCGTAGCCTTTCAAAAAACTTTAACGAATTATAACTTTATTTGTCTGAGCTAAAACCATTTGATTGTATCTGTTTAACAGAGACATGGCAAATTACAAACATAAATAACTTTCATTTAGATGCTTATGAAGTATACTATAACATGGGAAATTATAACCAGAATGATGGTGTTGTTTTATATGTTAAAAATAACCTTAATCATAAAGTAGATATTACCAGCCTTGGTCCTCTAAAAATTATTAAATGTTCTTTAGCTATTAACAATAAGTCATTTATAATAATAGGCATATACCGCCCTCCTTCTATAAATGTAAATGAATTTTTAGAAGAGTTCAGAGCGTATATAGACAATCTTGAAATAGCAGATTATATTCTGGTTAGTGGAGACATAAATATAGACATTTTATCCAATGATCAAATTGCCAACGAGTATTTGAACATGCTGTATGGTAAAGGTTTTGAATCTCTCATAAACAATTACCCACAAGTTCAACAGAACAATAAAAGTTGTATAGATCATATATTTATTAAAATAAAAACGCAGAATAATGTAAAAATAATACCTATAATACTCACCTCAAATATAACTGACCATTATGCGACATTGGTTTCTATAGAAAAAAACGAGTTACATTTTAATGAAAAAAAAGACTGCTATTTTGAAAAAGTTAATTATAAACAAATAACCCATGAACTGTCCAAAATAAATTGGACACATTTTTACGAAACTGGAGACCCTGAAGAGATGAGTAATACTCTAATAATTAACTTTAAAACTGCTATACAAAATGCAACCAAAAAAATAAGATTAAAAAACTTAAAAAAGAGAAAAAAATGGATTAGGTACAAGAGGTTTAATAACATCGATCGAAACTCGTGATAAAATGTACCAAGATTTACTAAAACAACCTTTAAACGTAGACTTAAAACAAAAATATAAAATATATAGAAATAAAGTAAATTCACTGATTAAAAAAACTAAAAAAGATTATTATGAGAAACAAATTGAAAATAATAACCACTGTAGTAAAACTCTCTGGAAAATAACAAAGGATATCATCAAAAGTCAAAGACAAAATCAGGAAGTAACACAAATTAAACTAGATAACAATTATGCAGTAAATGACGAAAAACAAATTGCAAACAAGTTTAACAAGCATTACACAGAAATAGGAGAAAAGTTAGCAAATAAAATTGTGTTACCAAATACAAATTTTCCTATTGCAATTACCAATCATTCTTTTTTTCTTACACCACTAGACGACAAGGAAATAAACGGATACATAAAAGAACTAAAAAATAATAAGGCTCCTGGATTTGACGGCATCACATCAGAAATGTTAAAAGAAACAATAAATATAATAACACCATTATTAGTCAATCTCATAAATAAAATTTTTCAATCCGGAATATGTCCATCCAATTTTAAAGTTGCTATAATTAAACCTTTATATAAGAAGGGGGATAAAAATTTGATGGAAAATTATCGACCTATATCCTTGACTTCTAATATTGCAAACATTTTCGAAAAAGCGTTAAAAAAAAGATTAGTGCAATAATAATAATAATAATAATAATATTTATTTTACCATGTTTGATACAAATCACGTACATATGGCAAGTCAGGTACAATAATCAGTAATTACTGACAGTTTAATATTATTAAAACATAATAAGTCAATAAAAGAGTAAAAGAGTAGTTATATACATACACATCACAAGAAATTGAGTTAAACAATAATAACAATAAATAGTTTAAAATTAACATAATATTACAAACACATTTAAACTTAAACACTTAAAATTCTCGTTGTATGGAAATACAATACTAGAAAAAAAAAACAACACAATAAAATATAATCTATTATTATGGTCCACTTAGAAATTCATTAATACTGTAATATGCATACTGAACAAGTATTTTTTTAATCTCAGTTTTATATTTTGACAGGTGAAGATTTCTAATCTCATCAGATAGGCTGTTGAATAATATAATTTAGTTATATTGTAGCGATTCCTCAAATTTAGCTGTTTTGTGGCGAGGAATTGCCAAGAGCTCTCCATGTCTAGTATTGTATGTGTGATTGTTGTCTAGAGTAACAAATTTCTGCAAGTTGGTTTTCGCATATATTAAACATTTGTATATGTAAATACAAGGTGCCGTTAAAATTTTCTTTATGGTAAAAATTTCCTTGCAACTTTCTCTATATTTTAGATTAAATAACAGTCTTTTGAAGTACAAATACCCTCTGCAGTTGACTTGATTTACCCCATAAACAGATATTAAAGGACAAATGGGAGTATGCAAGTGCATAGTAAACATCAACAAGTCCTGCCTCATCCAGTGTGTCTTTCAATTGCAGTATTGCGAAATATGCCTTGTTTAGTCTATTACAAACCTGATTTGCCTGTTGTTCCCAAGACAATGAGTTATCTATATATGTACCCAAAAATTTTGTTGAAGGGCTCAATTTAAAAGTATTTAATGATGTTTTTTTATTAAAGCATATGAAAACAGTTTTTCTTTCATTTACAATCAGTCTATTTCGACTGCACCAGTTATTCATGTCATCAACAACATACTCAACAAATTTTTTTAAGTCATTACAGTTAGGGGCAGATACAGTGACTGTAGTGTCGTCCGCATACATAAATGTTTTTCCATTACTTATATGACAGGGAAGGTCATTTATGTAAATAGAGAATAATAGAGGCCCTAATACTGACCCTTGCGGAACACCTAGGATACTATCATGTATATCAGACATAACTTTCTTTATATTTAACTATAAATGTTCTGCTCTCTATGTATGACATTAAGAATTTTAATAGGCAACCCCGTATACCAATATTCTCTAACTTATCAAAAAGTATGGTCTTATTTACGGAATCGAAGGCTTTAGAGAGGTCGAATAAAATCGAAACCACATGGTTGCCACTGTCGACTTCCTTGTATATGAAATTAAACAGACTAGCCGAAGCCGTTTCTACAGATCTTCCTGGTCTAAATCCATGTTGACTCTCACTTAGGATATTTTTACTTTCTAAATAAGACATAATTTTGTTATATACGATTTTTTCTATTAATTTTTACAGTACGCTGACTAGGGTGATTTGCCGATAATTCTCGATGTCTTCCTCATTTCCTTTCTTATATAAAGGAATTACAGTGGATACCTTTAACTCATCTGGGAAGTAACCTTCCGTTATTGAGCTATTAATGAGATGTACTAGTTGGTCCACAATGTTTAAGGAGATGCTTTTTAATATAGCCACAGTCATTCCATCGAGTCCAGCAGATTTCTTATTTTTTAGTTCATTTATAGCGTCAATAAGTTCAGTTTTAGATACCTCATAAAAATACATTGAATCCTTGTTATGTACTGATATAGTATGTGGCAACGATAAGTTATATGCAAAATTTTTATTTACAGCTTCAGAGGCTACCGTCGCAAAATATGATGTCGCAAAATATGATGCCTCAATATGATACCTCAACAAATTTAATTTATTATCAAAAAACCAGTTTGGGTTCCGAGAAAGTACATCAACAAGTGATGCTATAGCCTGCCTGACTAAAAAGGTTTATGATTGTTTGGATAATAGTACACCATCCCTCTGTGTTTTTATAGATCTGGAAAAGGCCTTTGACACAATTAGTCACAATAAAATATTTTTAAAAAATGGAAAATTTTGGTGTCAGAGGTCTTTGCCACGGTTCTTGCAACAATTTTATTTATTATGTATCTAAATGACATATTTAGCCTAAATATTAGAGGAGATATAGTATCATTTGCAGATGACACCGCCATATTTTTTAAAGGAAATTCATGGGAGGAAGTAAAAAGAATTTCGGAATTGGACTTAAAGGTGATTAAGGATTGGTTTGATGAAAATATCTTGACCCTTAGTATCTCAAAAACAAAATATTTGCCGTTTTGCTCCTATAGAAGCAATTTACCTTTATTTAATGAAATAAATATTGTTAACACTAATTTGGTCATAACTACCTGTGAAAAAATTAACTATCTGGGAATAACTTTAGACCCTCATTTAAAATGGAATCATCATATCACCAACACCATAAAAAAACTAAAATCTTTAATTTACAGATTTAAAATATTAAAAGATATATTAAGCAAAAAACACATTAAAATCATTTACTATGGCATGATTGAATCGATTTTAAAATATGGTATTGTAGCATGGGGAAGTGCAAACAAAACTAACATTTCGCCATTAATATTAATCCAAAAAATATATTTAAAGATCTTATATGGAAAACCCAACCTTTATCCTACTGAATTATTATACAAAGAGTCAGAATTATTAAATATCCGTAAGCTATATTCGCAATGTTTATTAATGTACCAATACAAAATGTACTCAGAAACAACACTCGTTGATCATAACTTCTACACAAGAGGTAAAGATAAAAAACAAATAAAGGTAGTCGTTGCCCAAAAGACTATAGGAACAAAATGTTTTGTCTACTTAGGTCCCAGATTATACAATAAACTCCCAGAAGATATTAAACAAATCAGATCTGTAACAAAATATAAAGAAGAAATAAAAATATGGCTGCTGAACATAAATTACACAGAATTAGATACATTTATTAATACTGGAAGTCTTTAAGCTTTCTTTTAGTCTTTAAGTTTTCTAATTCCTCAAATTTATGTTTTTTTACTTTTTCTAAATTTTCGTTTTTAAGTTAACTTCTAATATTTTAATTTTAATATTTTCCTTAATATTAATACCTGAAAATTCACTCACAGCAAATTCTTTTACAATTAAATGAAAATACATGTTTTATAAAATCCATGAAAACTTATATTGGTAATACCCAACACGGGTCTATTGCTTTTGCATTCAGGTTCTTAGGACCCTTCGCAAAATAAATAGAACTTAGTTTTGTATTTCGCATATGTACGCACACTCTTATCAAACTATCCATTGCTCACAGACTCTAACGAGTCTAAGCAATCACTCATTTATTTATTTATATCTATGCCTATACCTTTATATTAAAATTAATCATTATAACTTTTGTTAACCTATATAAATAAATAAATATTCTATTCTATTCTATTCTATTACCAAACTTCAAATATTTATTCATATCCCTCCGCCATATTCAACACTGTGTTTTCGCGTTGTGGGACCATTTGTATAATTTTTTCTGTAATTAGACTTCAATGAAAGAGGAAGCATTTTCTACGTGGTCGTAAAATATTTTCAACACTTCTGTATAATTTCAGTTTAAAAAAAGATGTCATAAATTGTCAAAAATACGGAGTGTCTGTTTTTTTCAGTTGCATCCCATATTCTTTTCTATTTTTTATATAGCTTGTTAATGGTTTGCTTTAGTACACGATATTTTGAATTCCCAAATAATTTAAACGCATTCTATTAATGTCGGTACCAAAAAGAAATTATTAAGCAAAGTAATAATGTAATTAAGTCTTTTAATTAGTTTATTTTAGAACAGCAATAAAAAATATTTAATTAACGAAAACCTGTAAAAGTATTAATTAAATACTATAATTAAATAATTATAAAAATAATGTAACTATCAAAAATACACAAAAGGGCATCCAGAAGCAATTACGAATACTGTGTAGTGTGTATCGAAATTAACTTAACTATAAATTATATTTGAAAAAAATTAATTCAATTAGCACTTAAAATGCTGCGTAATTAATTACTATTTACTACTATCCCGCGGAAAATTACATTTAATAATAACACTAGACATAGTTGTGAGGTTTTTATATACTTCTAATTTTTGAACATTCTGTAGGATACCACTCGCAATTTAAAAAAAAATTTTTTTTTAGGTAGGTATAATTGCTATATTCTAATTATCTCCCAATGATTTTTTTTTTTCGTTTTCGAAAAACATTTTTTACTTACAATTCTACAACGATTGCAACCCTCTTCAGGTACATTCTCTTTATTAAAATCAGTAATATGTTATATATTCGCTGATCAATTTTTCTCAAAACAATATGATTCTTCCTCCATCTATCACGAATTTTCTGTTCAAAGAAAAATGTAATATGTTATCGCAATATGTCAGCTTATTTAATGAAAACATAATTGAAGAAAAATTAGATTACTTGCAGTTGTTAAAGAAAATGACTGCTTTACAACTTAAGAACAGTTTATTCTATCAAATAATTCTGCAGGGGCAAAATTGTATATAATTTGCAGTTTTGCCTTTTCCTTACATTTTCTTCTGTAGGTTGCGTAATTTTCCAGTGAAATGGAAAAGAATATCCACCATTTTGGCAATATGGCGTCTATAAAGCAGATGCGATTAAGGGATATTTTTAGTACATTCTTCTACATCCATTTGAGACCAAAAAGCTTCCGTACCATTTTCTTCCAAGTCTAAATGGAAATCTTATTTGCAGCGTATTACCAGACGTATCTTTATCCATGCAGTAGTTTAGTTGGTCCTAGCTGCTGTACGGCACGTTTGGCGGTATCACGCCATGTGTCACAGTTGCCTGTGTGCGGTGATGTTATCCAGGTAAAAAAACCACTTGTGGAGTACCGCAGGGTTTAGTGTTGGGGCCAATACTATGGAACCTTATGTTCGATGACATTTCTGGTATACAGCTACCACATGAAGTAGAAATGATTGGCTGCGTGGTCGACCTGGCCATCGTAGTTACTGCCAAATTGGTGTGGGAAATGACGGAAAAAGTGAGCGTTAAAATCAAGAGAGCGGAAAGATGAATAATATCAAGGACATTAGAACTAGCACATGAGAAGTCCGAGGCGGTGATCATTACCAGGAAAAGGGCACTACCTCCCGTAACATTCCCCGTGGAAGACATAATAATAAGACCAGCTAAGGCAATCAAGTACCTGGGGGGTGTGGATCGATTCCAGGATGAGCTTCGGTGAACACATCTCCAGAGTGGCAGAAAGCGGGTAAGTAAGCGCTGAGTAGATTGATGGCCAACGTCAACAGTCCAAAAGTCAGCAAGAGGAGGGTGTTGAGTAGTGCTGTATACTAAATTGTACTATACGCAGTGCCAATACGCCACATTAGCAATGAATAGCACCAGGCATAGAGTGTCGCATAGCACTGTCTCCTACGAGGTGGTACTGGCCATTGTATGTACTCCACCAGTTAAACTACTCGCAGAAGAAAGGCACGAAATTTTTGGAGGCACTGAGAAAAAGGGAAGCAAAAGAGGGACTGCTGGAAAAATGGCAAACCGAGTGGGAAAACTCGGAGAGAGGAGAATATAGCAGGCGCCCAATACCAAACATCAAACAGTGGGTAAACAGTAAGCATGGGAAGGTAGAGTATTATCTCTCGCAGGTGCTCTCGGGGCATGGATATTTCGGGGAGTACCTGCATAGGATAGATAAGGTCAGCAGTAGTAAGTGTATGTACTGTGGAGAGGAGGATGTTTCAGAGTATACAGTACTTAGATGCAACAGATAGAGGGACGGGAGAGAAGGCGCGCAGACGTCTTATGACACACCCTCAAGCTCCTCTAATGGCACTAGCGGACGGGGATGTAGGTATACACTGTAACACCATTTTATAACATACTGCAATGCTGTCTTGAAGATGCGCGAAGCAGTTCCAGGGCAATGTGAATACTAAAAAGGTTGGGAAACCACCTAGATTTCATTTGGTGATTCAATCGTAATCGGCGATTAGCGGACTTGTTGGTACGATTAATCCGTGACTAGACATAGCTAGGTATATCTACAAAATGCGAGTTAAGTAGCGTCTTTATTATTTTTTATTTTATTTTATGTTTCTTAAACTACTAAGTGCTATACCTTAGCCGGGAAAGGAGGATAGTAATAAACTTAACTGTCAGTAATGTCCAGTGGCACACAAGGGCGGATCTGGGCCTTGAGCTTGGGGGGGGGGACATAGCCGCGTGCTGAAAATAACAAAAATGTTTTTCCTCGAAAATTAAAATTGATGAGCGGTGGGAGAAAATCTTTAAAAAAATTAATAAACACAACTTTAAATAGAATATATATTTAAAAATATAAAATAAAATAATAAAAAGCATGAAATTTTTTAAATCGAAAGTTGATAGTTTACGGGATCTTGGGGAGGCTCCCGTTACCCCCCCCCCCCCCCATAAATCCGCGCTTGGTGGCACATGTCATTGAGCGACGTTAATTTATAAAAATTATTTTGAATTACATCTCCTCTAAATTTAAACGCCAATAGAATCTATTGCACGCACTGATCACGTGCATTTATTACTATAGTCCTTTCTCGGCTAAGATATAATCATTGTTGTGTTGTTTTAAGTTTTACATAATATACAAATTTTTATTATTTTTTACGTTTTTGTATTGTTGGATAACGTAACCAAGAATTTAACACCTTGTTTTTGATAGTTTTACCGCATAAAATAATTAAATATTAAAATATTTATGGTTTTCACATTAATCGCAATCTTCATCGTAATCGTAAAAGTAATAATCGTTGCATCATTAATTTCAATCTGACTCAATGAAATCGCAGTAGTAATAATCTAATCAGAAACATACGCCTGAAAATTCCAATTTTTTGTTGATTTCTCGGTATTTCAAATTTTAATTTCCTTTATTACATTATTTCAAAATATTTACGTCTTCACGTTTTAATATGGCATTTCAGATTAGACTTACTTTATATTTCAGTTCCATTTATATAATTCCTGTTTATCAATGACAAGAAAATTCGCTGGAAAAGCCCCTTCTTTTCAAATTAATCGTCTTCCACGGTATTAAATATTTTAAGAGTATTAGGAGCCACTCTAACCTTCCACTCTTATTTATAAACTTTTCGAAATTAACGAGGTTTACCTCCGTCCTACAGCTTCTGCTTGTAAAACATTAGTATGGAAGCCCGTGCAGCTTGGCGGAGAGCAGGGCAGTCTCGCGCTGCGCCACAAAAGGGCAAATTATCCGGGCGCGAACTGCCGGTGTGTCTTTCGCATTACCTAACAAAGAATGGCATAAATCACGTGTGCGGACATTAATTAGGCCGTAGACACGACGTAATATGTAGATGCACGCTTAGATTAATCGCCGCGCGCAGGTACACCCGGGATTATTATTTACCGATTTTTTATTGGTGTCGGATTAGATGTCGGCTAAGGTTGACTTGGATTTCTAATAACCAATTATCTTACGGAAATACTGTATTAATAATTAGGTTTTATCTGAGGAAAGGGCGGAATTAATCTACAAGTAACTCAAACCTCGACTTAAACAATTTTTTGTAAGCAATGGAATCTTAGCGATCCTTGTAGAGGGAAAAAAAACAAAAAACGAGAGTAATTTAAATGTGCATCAGAATATATTTTGGGTGTCACTTATAATGCTAGCGCTACACGTTGGGCCATACTTTGGCCGAAACAATTGCCAAAACATTTGTCGAGACATTTGTGTACAAATATACCATCCACACGTTGGCCGATACAGCAGTGCGTGCCAGAACCTAGAAGATGACAGACGTGAAAATTGCTGCTGCGACAGCAATGGTTGCTTTAGGAGTATTTTATTATTTATTACAAGCGAATGTCGGGAGTGCCACAACTAATAAAACCAATTGTAATTGAAAGAATTTCTCCTAAATATTTTTTAAAATGAATTTCTAAAATAACAGTTTCATTAGATGGCTGAATGTAAGCAATGGAATTTTAAACCATTTTATAATAATTTAACACTTATTTCTAATGAAAAATTTAGTTAAATTTATGACATTAATTTCTCAAACTAAAATTATTTTCAAAAAATAATTTTTAATCCCACAAATAGCACCTCTAAATTGATTATTATTATTTTTATTTTTTACATTAATTTTTTTTATAATTCTTTAAATTATTATATTTTTAATTATAAGATTAATTTAAAATCTCAAAAAAAAATTATTATATTCTTGAAAATGATAAGAAATTTATTTTTATCTTTTGATCCCACAACAAATTTTAATCTTTCATTTAATTGACTAAGAAGTTTAATTGGAATTTTATTAATTCAATCTTTATTTTGATTAATTCCTTCTCGTTTATCAATTCTTTGAATTAATACTATTTTTACATTACATAAAGAATTTAAAGTACTAATAGGTAAAAAGCCTAGACGGAAAAGAAGATGTCATTATTCCAAGCCATTTTAAAACGCGATACGTACGCACGCACCTGTATTTATGCACTGACATTACACCAACGTGTGGACGGAAATTCGTATCTGACTCAAGCTCCTCCCAAAATCCGTTTGATTTGTGTACTATTTACCGACACCGAGGCGATCACAGGCAAACTTGGCCCATTCGCGGCCAATCAAGGCAAACTTACCATCCACACGTTGGCTGTGGCCGAAGTTTGCCAGACTTGGCCCAACGTGTAGCGCTAGCATAAGCAATAGATTAAATTGTTGGGCAACAAAATATATTTATCTACTCTATTAGATTATATACTAATTAATGTACTGCTTTTGAACAATTACTAGTATCCATAAACAAATAGGGTGAGTTATAATGAGTGAGTTATTATAACTCACGCTAGGTACAGAACCAATCACCTTTATCTTTATGCCTAGCCTATCCAATCGGCGTAAAGCGCGACACACGAAGGTGGTAGCCAGGGAGGTAGCGACAGATTTTTCGCGTTAATATCTATAAAGCTAGATTATTTTCCCATGATAGCTTAGACAGTATCATGATGAAAGTGCAAGTCTACCAAACTTTTAGTGTTGCAAAAATGAGTAAAAAATTAAACAACATGTTACAAAAAGATATCGATATGATCAGGTTATCTGGAAGACTTCCTCTATACGTCGCGATATCGTATGGCCGTCCCAATGGTGTTTTTCGAAAATTATGAACGTGTCAAGATTGCATGTTTTTGCATTTTTTTCGGCTCCGAAAGCTGCAAGCTGTTTTTTATTATTTTTCACAGTCACAACGTAACAAATACATATGTAAACAATTTAAATTCTATTTTAGATGGTTTTAACTTAACCCAAATAATTGATTCCCCTACGAGAATAACGTACACAACTGCTACATTAATTGATTTGCTACTAATATTGAATGTGGAAAGTGTGGTAGAAAAAGGAGTTTTGGACAATGATTCATCTGATCATCAGGCTATATACTGTATAAAAAATAGCGACAGTAAGAGGGAGGGGCCCAAAATGGTAACCTACCGGAATTTAAAAAAAATTCAATTATGAACACTTTCAACTAGATTTATTTAGTATACCATTTTTTAGAATATTTGATATGGATGATGTTGATGCAAAAGTAAACTTCTTTGTTTACAGTTTAGTAAAACTGTTTGATCTGCATGCCCCCTTGTGACGTCTCGTGTAAACAAACCATCTGCTCCCTGGCTAACAGATGTTATTAAAATTATGATGTCAACTAGAGACAAAGCTTTAAAAATATATAAACAGCCTCATAATGATGCTCATTGGCAGTTTTATAAACAGATTCGAAATTTTACGTCATCTGCAATTAAAAGAGAGAAAAAAGCTGATCTTAATACTAAAATTAATAATTCTGCTCCTAAGGAATGCTGGAAAATTTTAAAACATAATAATATTGTCACACAAAATAAGATAAGTCACATTCCAACTTAGTGATGTCAACTTGATAAATAATTTCTTTGTTAACGGCATTCCCCCCCACAACTGTATCAAATGATATATTAACATTCTATAGAAACAAACATGCTGCATAATCCAACCTTTCATTTGAGCCAGTTAACGAGTTTACTGTTTATGACACTGTCGATCAGATCAAAAGCAATGCATCAGGGTGTGATGGCCTCAGTATCACATTAATAAAACTATGCTGTCCGCACATTCTTCCATACCTTACACATATTATTAACTTCTGCTTCACAAATAATGTGTTTCCTAGCATATGGAAGAGTGCTGTGGTAACTGTTCTGCCTAAAAAGCCTAATCCAGAGGAGTATAAAGATTTGCGCGGTATCAGTATTTTGCCTGCGTTTTCTAAAATAATTGAAAAAATAATGGAGAAACAACTTAGGGCACATATAGAAGAAAATAACATTATACCATCCGTACAATCGGGTTTCAGGCCTGGCTATAGTTGCTCGACGGCACTCTTACATGTGGTTGACGATATCGTGGGGGCAACTGATCAAGGACAGTGCACTGTGTTAGTACTACTTGATTTTAGCAGAGCCTTTGACGCTTTAAATTTTGAAGTGCTTAAAGCTATTTTACATTATATTGGATTAAAGGACACCACTGTTAAATTATTCAGTAGTTACTTAACAAACCGTACACAAAAAGTGTCCTTAAATAATACAGAATCTACCTACATTATGCTAAAATCTGGCGTTCCCCAAGGCTCTATTTCGGGTCCCCTCCTATTCACTCTTTACCCCAGCCAATTTATTAAATGTTTGAATACTGTCTCAGTCACTTTTATGCAGATGATAGTCAACTTTATTATTCATTTTCACCTGAAGTTGTAAATAATGCGTGTGAGGAAATAAACGAAAATTTATCTAATTTCATTGACACAGCTAGAGGCCATTGTCTGGTAATTAATGCGAGTAAATCAAATGTAATAGTCTTCGGTCCAAAAAACCTTCGTAACATAGTAATAAACTTGGTTAAAATTAGTATAGATGATTATCAATTGGAAGTCGTGGAACAGGCAAAAACTTTAGGTGTTATAGTAGACAATGACCTTAGGTTTGAGTCACATATAAATAAATTAATACAAAGATCATACGCTGCTATTAAATTAATCTATGGAAGCAGGCATTATTTACATCAAAAAACAAAAATTTTGCTTTGTGAAAGTTTGGTTTTGTCACTTTTAAATTACTGTGATGTTCTTTATGGGCCTAATTTAACTTCACTATATAGACAAAAAATACGAAAAATTCAAAACTGTTGTTTACGGCTCATATTTGGCATGCGTAAACATGAAAGAATCTCTCACAAGCTGAGAGAAACGGGGTGGTTAAACATGGTTAATCGAAGGTCCTTACATGCATCGTGTCAGTATCATAAAATTATAATACTCAAAACTCCACCTTATTTATATCAGAAAATCACATTCAGAACGGATGTTCACTCCTTAAATGTTAGATTTAAGGGTCTGTTAACCCTGTACATCATACAGAATACTTTAAGCTTTGCAATGTTTGCAATTCCATTCGACATATTAAAGAATTTGAAAATCTCTCAATTTAAAAAGAAAATGAAACTCTTATTATTTAATAATCAATAATAATCAATTTACTTGTTTTTTTTGTTGTTTGTTGTTTTTTTTTTGTTAGCCCCTGGCAATAAGTATATTTTCGTAATTATATGTTCTTTATTCTAAATATACACGAATTTGTCAATTATTATTTTGAACAACTCTGATGTTAAGTGCTGCACTATAGGTTTAGGTTAAGTGTAAGAGTAGATCTGCAATTTTGCAGAATCTAAACTTCGCCGTTTGTTTGACCACCATTTATTTCATTATTTGTATTTGTAATTCTGTATGTCGAACAATAAAGACGTTTATTATTATTATTATTATTATTATATCTCCGAAACGGTGGTAGTTAGCTCGAAATAAAAACAAGGTCAAATGAGTATTTTCTACTACGAATCTTTTTGCTACCATCAGAATTTTGATTTTTTTTTTCGTTTCGGAGATAAATACTGAAATGTTGGCCATGTACGGCAAAAAATCGCAAATTTTGAGTTTCTATAGTTGACAACTTTTTGATCTTGGCTCCTACGCCAAAAGACTACTCTAGTTAATTTAAATAGAATTAAATTTGTTAAAATCCTTCTTTTATTTTTTTGAATTCCGACAAAGATGAAGGAATTAGAGGGGGCGGAATTTGGGACTTTTTTTTCGTTAAATTTTCTTTATTTTGTCACCGTAATTAATCGGTAATTAACTGAAATCGATCTCATATATGATGTAAACTTAATATCATGTACTACTTTGACGCTCCGTTAATCTTGGCCCTTCGAAACAAAGGTTTCTGAGAAAAAATATTTTTTTAAGATTTACATGCGCTCTATAGGAAAACGTGTAATTTGCTACATTTCCTCGAATATCTCGATAATGATCGTTTTTTTTTCGAAAAATTTGTAGACAGCTTATGTAAAGAGAATTGATTGAGCTTTCCGACTCTTTTTTTAAATTTTTTTCTCTAACATAAAAAAACAAGACTTTTAACCGAATATGCGCTCCGGGCTATTGCAGTTCGCGAAGAAGTTTTGCATTTTCCGCCACGGAATATTAAAATACAAAGCTGATTTTTTGTCTACAAGCAGTTTATGCACTATTTCAGTTAAAAATTACATTCTACCTCCGCTTAAAGGTGACTAAATCTTTGAAGACAACAAATATAAAAGGGTGTACAAAAATTAAATGTCACAGTTAACTTTATTGATAAACAAACAGTAATTTAAACAATATTTTCTCAATTTAATATTTATTGTTATAATCGTAGATAAGGTATGGTATTCAACTTGCGGTAATGATAATAACTCACTTGATGAATTACAGCACTCGCCTTCGGCTCGTGCTGTAAACTTCATCTGCGTCAGTTATTACCTACATTACCGCTCGTTGAATAATATACTATTTTGACATTACATAATTTAACCGAGCAATAATACGTAATCAGCACAGGAACTGGCCCCCATATGGGGGGACTATTGGTTACTGAGTTTGGGGGCCCAGGTTTCAGAGGGGCCCGCCAGAAATCTTGACAAAAATTTTTTTTCACATTTCTTTAACTTTAAAAAATTATTGAAATATTTTTAATAAGCCATTACGAAACGTATTAAAGTTGCAGTCGAAGTAACTTCTGTTAGACTTAAAAATTTTATTTCAATAAAACAGGGTGTTCGTTAGACTGGTGGGTTTTACATACAGGGTGACACTGGGATATATTAATTCGTTTGCCTCCTAACTGGTAGAAACTATTTTTTTTTTGTCAAAGCGCTAATGTGTCATGTCATACATCAATGTTACTGTAAAATATTACAAGGTATTAATAAAACTATTACGAAACAAGTGCCAGTTCTCGTAGGGTGTTGCAAAAAATAATATATTTAAATAATGAAATTAAAAAGATAATGGCTATATACTTAATCTCAGTGGCACCATGTAAAAGTGAATCGAGTCATATTTGAGCAAAATGTCAATAAATGGATATGAGCAAACGGCCACCTCCGACAGAACCCTAGAATTACCGTAGACAGTCGAACCTCCATAACTCGAATCCCCAAGGGATTAAAAATCAGTTCGAGTTAGAGAAACTTTGAGTTAAGGGAACTTTTTAGTAATGATAATAGATATTTATTGCTTTGAATGGCTTCGAGATATAGAAGATTTCGACTGTATTTCAAATGAGTACATATACCAAATACCAGTAACGACAATAACATATACAACATTCTTGTCTTAGTTAAAAGTACCTTGCAGTCCCTAGGTTTTTGGTAGTACAAAAAAATGCTCTCAAGGCTAAAGTGAAAAAGTTTTAAGTAAAAAAATACAAAAAATACATATAGATTTTTGTAGATAATGTTCATAGACAATCCGATTCCTCCACTCACTAACCGGCACTGATTAACCGGCGAGTTCTAACGCCTTAGGAATTTTTCCTATGGGGGTATCTCAAAAGTCGTGTTTACTAAAACAGACCTCGCGATTTCGATGAACTCAGCAAAAAATTGAGCTGGAAATACCATTAATTACACCTCAAATAATTCAAAATGCGTTTGTCCACAGGACACTGCCAATCCATTAATAGCTCTAATACTGATAATTCGTGTTACTTTTGTTAATAATATTGTTATTTGTTCGGATGGTGAATTGAAAAATAGAAACAAAAAAATAATGACAAATACAACAAAGGGCATAGCAGGATAAGCAGTAATCGTGCGCACAAAAAAGTTACAGAGACCGACAGACAGACAGAAAATTTTTTTCGCTCAAACTAAAATCTCGACGTTTCACGATATTCTAAGCCTATTTGATCAATAAAAATTTTTGAAATTTTTTGTCGTTACTATACTTCCACTGGATGTAGAAGTAATTATTCTTCTATTAATGTCCGATAGAAAATCGCAAGGTTTATTCATTACAATTTAACTATCCGATAGTCGTACAAGTTTAGTAAGTACCAGTTATCAACAGTTTCCAAGAAATAACGTTTATTAAAATCAAGGCATGTTAATATTAATAACTTCTGTAATGATGGATAGAAAACTCTAATTGTATGACGATAGTAGAATAGGTATTAATCCCCGGGTAGAAACGCCAGAAATCACCTCTCACTCACCGTTTGAGGAAAATTAATATTTTTCCCGTGATCAGCGACCCCGAAAACGGGGGAATACGCCTTTGAACCGAATCATTTGAAAATAAAATGATTTTCCACCCCTCGGGAGGAGTTTAATCAACCCTAGGCCTGCTGTCTGAATTCCACTTACTCTATAACCCCCTTCCATGATATTTCAAGTATAACCCGTTGATAAATCACTCCCAGACCCGTTTATATCTGAAAACATAAAGGGATCCATAAAAGGGCTGGCCGATTCAGGGGATTGCGGCGGTCAAAAACTTCTCCCACCACTTGCATCGTGTTCAGCATCCTCGAAAATGGGGGGAAAGGTAATATCGTCTTTGCACGAAATATTTACGCTATTTTTGCCTTCATTACATAGACTAACATGCGTCCAAATGATAGTGAGGCGCGGATAAGAGAATGGTCGGTAATGCAGTTTTTCGTTTTTTTAACTATCTTCCACATCTTTTAAAAATATGAAAAAACTTGGGAAAAGGCCTTGATAAATGAGTAATTTACGGTGAAAAATGCAGAGTGGCCCTCTTTCTCAAAGTGCCAAGAAATTGTGTTCAAAAATTTGCAAAATTTTTTTGCATATGAAATTTGAATTTAAAAATTATGAAAAAAATTGGGTAAATAGTTCAACATGTAAGTAACAACTGAATTATTTCGGATTTTTTCTAGGAATAGAAAACAAAAAAATGCTCATATGAGAAGATGTACAATTAGAAATTAAAATCGGTCTGTCTCAGAATTTTTTGAAAAGTAACTAGTTCGAGGAATATTCCATACTTTATTCGCACACTGTATATGAAAAATTACAACTCTGATAATTCGAAACAACTGGTTTAATTCCCTTATTGATTTTCATCCAATTATATTTCATCAAATTAGAATATCAAGTACGACGACAAAAACCACAACTTCAGTACCCCGTCTTATTATCAATGCACTAGGCGAGAGCAGAATGCGCCGTTCTTAGCAAGAAAGTTTCTTTCTGCATTGTAAGAAGACCACAATAGCTCGAAAAACAAGCCATTGTGATGTAAAAGTATTTCCAAGCTCTCAATCACGATTTTGCTCTCCTGAAAGGACATCCAATTAAAACGCTCCCAGCTAGTATCATTAGATCCACCGCATTAAAACCAACCCTTTCCTCACCCTTTGAGGGCGACTCGTCGTCATTGCGCTGGCGAACCATCAAAAGTGGGAAGGAAAACAAAGCAAAAGTCCAATGAGTGCCAAGTCGCTGCTAATGAGTTTGTTAATTAGGGCGGAGGCTGTGGAAGGGTTGGTCCAGCGCGCGCATCCGGCACCGGCCGCTCCAATCTAGCATTGCCGATTAATTAAGGGGTGGCCGAGCAGTTGCCGCCGCCGGGTTTGCCGTCTTTTCGGGTCGGGGTGAGAATTAGCCACGTTGACCTATTAGGGCACTGCCCCCTACTTCGGGGACGGCTAATGAACGCCAGATTCAAGACGAAGAATTAACCAATTACAAGGGAGACTGCGGAAATAAAGATAAACATTTTTCTGGATGATTAAGGAAGCCGATTCCTCATGAAATTTATGTTTAGTTTTAATACTCTCTTAATTAGCAAATATTGCTAAGAATGCATACATTTATTGAGAGAACAAGGTTTTGTTTCATCTATTAATACCTATACTAGTGTTCAAAATAACAGGAAAATATACTTGGACCACATATATATAAAATAAAAAAAAAACAGAAGTAATTTCCTTCCCACAGTCATGCAAACGCAAGTTAAAGACACTATTCAGTATATGTGTCCTGTATCTGAAACAAAAGAAACAAATTATATAGACAGGTATAAAGTGTTCATAGGGACAAGCTTTGTAAAATATTAACCAAGGAAAGTTGTTTGAAAATTTACACATCAGAAGAATCCCGGTGGCGTAGATATAGCTAATTAATTTAAAATATACCGTAATGAATTAAATAATTTAATGATTATAGTCAGGTGGCAATGTATTAAAAATTTGCAAAACACAAATTCCAATCAAGTAATTATAATAGTTATTTATGTTACGAGGATCATAATGACAATCACTATGGTACTAGCCGTGATAACACGTAATGATTGTTTATGATCTAAATTTCATACAAAGTTTTATCTTCTAGCGTAAGTTAATTAAAATAAAAGTAATATGTATCTCTATTGTATTTTGAAGCTTTGAGCAGTAATTATTTCAAATTGACATTCAAGTAGGCTACTGTCATGCTACTGTCTATGATGTGTCCAAGTTACTAAGTAACTGTTTAAAGGTTGTTTATATTTAGTCCAGTCAATGAAAGAGTTGTAGAGAACATTTTGGAGGGGAGAATTTTTCACTTCAGGAATGTGTTGGGGGTAGTCGGGAAGTAAACATACTAAAAGTCCCCGCCCCTAGCCCCGCCGCTTCAGGGGGAGAGAGGGTGGAAAGGTTCATTTTTTCGATTCTTCGCTTATAACTCGGAAATGATGCGTCGTACGAAAAAAGGTAATCTATGCAAAATTAAACATAATTAAATTTCCCACAAAAATGTTTATATTCAATTTCTTCCTATGTGTTATATTTTACGAGATATTCGCTAGCGAAAATCGATAATTAATAAAAAAAAATCAATTGTGTACCTTGAATATTTCTATCAAAGCGGTTTACCGTGGTATGCTAATAAATCACAGTCACAAAACAATCTTTATTTTACAACACTGGACGTATTTACTAACGTAATATTTTGTCGAAATCTCGGCATTTCCTTAAATATACAGTGTGACTCACTTAAAATGAAGATACCCTTAGAACTTGTTCATTTTGTTTCCGATTTGAATCAAATTTTACGCAATTATAGAACAAATTAGGATCTACTTATGACCAGAAAATCATTCACCTGCTATAAAGGCAAAGCTACCTGCGATACCAAAATATGAGGAAAAAGATTTTATATATTTTTAGGGTCACTCTTTAGTGGAAAGTTTTGGTTTATTTATTAAATTTAAAATTAATGCCTGCATGAGCATAACATGTTTTAATAGAAAGCTATATATAAATTTATTTTTAATCTATAATTATTATGATGAAGTTTCATTACAGATTCGTAATTAAATTTTGGCAAAAAAAGTACATTCTATTCCTGTGCAGAATAATAATAATAATAATATAATAATAATATAATTTTTTTTTGTGTAATTTTTTAAGAAATGCATAATTTTGGCTCAAAATCTAAAAAAAGGCGCAAAGTCTACATGTGTATTTCTTTCGCGCCCTCTAGTGGCGAAACTAAAAAAAAAAGTAGAGACAGAATTTATGGGAAATTTTATGCTCTACAACTTTGCTCACTTGATATTTTTCACCAAAATGCATCGTTTTTCCTCAAAATAGAGAAAAAGGCGAAAAAACGCTAAAATTCATATATATGTATATATTTCTCAAAAACCACCCTTTTTTAGAACTGCGGGGGGTGAAAATCATGTTTAGACAACCCAAATACTTCACTTTTACAAGTCTCATAACTGTGGGCAGATTTTCCACATAACAGCGATTTTTTGACTAATTTGAAGGGACTAACTGGTATAGTCCGCCGGACAGACCATTTTTTGGGGGGGTGTTTTTTGGGGATTAGAGGTGAAAAATGAGCCAATTTGACAATTCTGACTTCGGATTCGGTTTCAGCAGGTCCAAATACATAAGGATACACTGATCTGGTGCGAAGGCCAGACCACTTTTTTTTGTGTGTGGCTGCGTCATTAAACAAAAAAAGTAAAGTACTTGTAAAAAAATTTCTGAGATGAATGATTTTAAATATCATGGAAATTAAATTTCGTTAATAAAATTTTCCAATAAAAAAATGCCTAGCACCGGAAATCGGTTTTTTCGGTTTAGGGGTAGTGGTCAGGGGCGGCCCTAGGGCGGTGCGAGCGGTGCGGCCGCACCGGGCGCCTTCTTGGGGGGGCGCCGAAAATGCAATGATAGTTCGTCTGCGTAAAAAATAAAACCCAAGCACCTTATTAATATCACTTAACCTTACAACTTCCATTTCCGTGAAAAGATCTATATTCATTTGTTTCAGTATTTAATTAATTTACTATGTAAATTTGACGTATGCCTGTTTTTAATTGTTTTCTCGGATTTCTCCCCCCCGCTCTTCAAAAAATTCTTTCGGATTTTACCCCCCCCCCCCCGATTTTTTTTTATGTAAAAAATGTATGTTATCGGTCTCTATGTACAGCCTAATCACGAATAAGCGATTGCATATTGGGGGGCGCCACAATGAGATCTCGCACCACCTGAAAAATTTGCAAGGGCCGCCCCTGGTAGTGGTTTTCGGTTTAGGAGTAGTGATTCCTTAGCTCATTTTATAAAGAAAAGTTCATGTGAATATATGTCCATAACGGCTTAAATTTTTTGCTACAGGGTTTTGGGTTTTTTTTAAATGGTTATTTTTTAATATCTCAAAGTACTTTAGATATTATTTTCAATTTTGGTATGTGTTAATAGGATATAAAACCACATATTTTAGTTGGAGAAGTTATTGTATCGCTCCACCAATGGAGTCTCTGCAAACATGTCCTCTAATATTTTTTACCAAAAAAGTGGTACGCCACTGACATTTCTCCATGTGAATATTTTTTCTGATTAACCCTGGTCAATTCTACATGAAAATGGTCTCTTGAATTTTTCTCGAAAACCCGTACCTACGAAATTTACTTTCCGAATTTTAAGTAAAATTCCTGACTTTTATTTTAATGTTATTTGACTTTGAAAAATTCAACATTTTCATCTGCGCATATTTTAGACTCCCACCTTTGACTAATAGGACGCAAATACTTCATCGGCCTAGAAGCCAATGCGGTTCTGATTGCGAGTACATTTCTTAGGAATGCCGATGATTCCTGGGAGCATCACGTTAAAAATTATTAATCGGCCGCTGAATCTAACCACGACGTAGTCGCAACGAGAGACCGCATTGATTTTATTCGACTTCAGAGTTGTGCTTAATGTTCTGCAATGTCAAGAAGATCCTTATCAGAGGCTGGTGATTCTTCCTCTCCATATGCTGCTACCATCCTTAATAGGGAACTGCACCCTTATCTGAAATTAAAATACGGATTCAGTCAGCCCACAAGGAACAATATTTTTAATTTTCATCGCTTCAGTAGTACGGTGTGTTACAAAACTTTGAAAATTAAACTGTAAGAAATAGACTGGTACATGATGCTAAAGCATATGCGTAAGTATGGTAGCGGGTAATAAATATTTAATAAATCCGTTTTATCACAGACATTTTTCATTTGTACAATGGCGAAATAAGCTTTATTTAGCTTCTTGCAAACGATATCAGTTCGCGATCTCCAGGGCAGATCCGCATCAAAAACAACTAGAAATTTACTTTGACTGCAAAACTTGAGTTTTACAGTGCCCAGGGTTTTATACTTTGAAAATTAGCGTAGGTTGTTTTAAATGTATTTAAAATGAGTTTGTTTCGATCACACTAAGCAGTAAATGCAACTAGCACATCTTTAATTTCATTACCGACCCCGTGTTAAAATTTAACATTGGTATAAAAATTGCGCGAGTTGTACCATCTGAATTAACCCTGATGGTAACAAACACAGAAAAAACTAAGCATACGCACATAATAAAAACTACCAGAAGCAAACATTCTCCGCACCGCATTTGATGTTTCTTGATCAATTTCTGTGACCTTCACCATCTTTTTGTAGGTATTTCGGTCAGTTCATTTATTGTTTTAACCTGACATTCGGTGACATAATATCCAACAATGAACTGACGGAAATACCTGCAAGAAGATGGCATTAAAGGAATTTGGGCGGGCAGCTTAAGTGTCGCTTCTGGTAGCATAAGTTCAAGAGTTACTGGCGATGCGAGGGACAGTTGAGTTCCATAAAATATAAAAAACTTGCCAAGTTTTGTTAAATGCATTATAAATATTAATATCACACAGGTCGTAGGTTATACCTAGCTATAATTAAAATGGACAATTTTGAGTTGGAGGAAGAAATAATGACTGATAATACTATTATTAAGTAATTACATTGTACACTGTATATTCGAAAATGTAATGTCAAAATTTGAAATGACATTTTTACTAACCCTGTCTTAAACCACACCACGACCAGTTTAAGTTTTACAGGGTTAAGTACAGGTTAAGTACACCTGATAACCTTAAAATTCAAGGTTAGCTTATTGGTACAACGCGACATTGCTCTTAACCCTCTTTTAACACAGAGTTAGGACTAACCGCGTGTTGGTACAACTCGCCCTTAAAGTTTTAATATTGAAATATATGGTGCTGTCATCCTCAAACATGGTTATCGTGGCATTCTTTATGTTATTAGGAAGATCATTAATATACAATTTTAAAAGTAAGGGTCCAAGCACCAACCCGTGCGGCACCCCACTATGTTCATTTGAGAAGTGGGTATCAATCCTAATGGTTATTTTACAATTTAAAAGATAAGAGTGAATCTATTCCAAGGTTAAACGGCTTCGATAGTATTACATCAATATCCAAGGTATTAAATGCCTTGGATTGATCAAATTGCAAGACTACCACATATTTGCCTTTGTCAATGTTGGTATAAATCATATCAAGTAAGTGGACGCTAGCAGACTCTACAAATTTACCTTCTCTAGAATTACGTTGACATGGCGGCAATAAATACCGATAGCTGTTAATAAATAACTTTTTCTATATCTATATCACCAGTTTTTAGTAAAGGAACTACGTGAGATATTTTTAAAATGTTTGGGAAAGAACCACTCTCAATTGAATGATTTATCAATCATTCCAAAGTGAATTTTTATTTTTAAGTTCATCAATAGTCCAGTATTTGACGGTTTTTCAAGGAAGTTCAACTTTACATGCCTTATAACCCTTAAAATTCCCTGCAAAATGATTTTTGGAGCGATTGGATAACTTAAAAATTAAGGAAGTTATCGTTGAAAAACCAATCGCATTTTTTCGGTGAATCTTTGGAAGCGTGTAAATTGTTTAAAAAAAATTTTTTTTGATCTTATTTAAGAGATCAGGTGGACATATTTTATAATAGTACTTTAGAGCTGGAAGACATTTTAGAAGCCGGTAGGTACTGCACAATATTTCTGTACGGAGCTGTTAAAGAGATACAGTTAAAAAAATTGAGCCGTGTCGAAGACTTATCAGCAGATGCACTATGAGTCCTTTATTAAGGCTACCACTAAAAACAGTGCTGTGAAATTATCATTCCTTGTTCCGACAGTTGATGCTCTGAATGAGCACATTAAGAAGGTTTATTTACAAACCAGATGTGGCTTGGGAGCAAAAATATTCGTCCAACTGATTGGGAATGGATTAATAATGAAGGATCTTTACTATCAATCAAAATGCTGAATATGCCTGCAACGGAAAAACTCTTCAAAATGATATTTTGTAATTGCAAAAAAGGATGCGGCGCAGCTTGTAGCTGCCGAAAAGTTGGACTTTTTTTGTAACGCAACATACGGAACATGCTCTGGTGACATCTGTCAAAATTGTTCTCCAATTACAGACCAAGCGGAGGAGGTGGATAGTGATGATAGTTCTTCTGATGATCCATAGATTTTCAATAATAAAACATGCTATTATAATCTATATAATTTGTTTATTTTTTCCCTTTAAACTAATTTAATAATTTCATCTTTTAATTTTAAGTAATGGTTGTTAATTTTACCACGAGGGCAATTTGTAAGGGATGAAACGTTGCAATAAATCATAAATTATATTATAAACAGTGACAGGATTTTAATTCATTATAAATGCACCATTAAAACATTTCAAGCTGTTGAAAATTATTATTTTTTAAATGTTGTCCTATGGGGTGGCTTTAAAGGGTTGAAACGTTGTAACACATCATAAATTATATTCCAGAACATGAAATAATGTTTGTTCTATATGTTTAAACATGATTTCAATCTATGTAACGCTTAAACCTATGGTTTTTTATTTTATTGTCAGAAGGGGTAGTTTTCACCCCCTCCGCAAAAAAAAAGCGCACATCAGGAACATATTATTTTTGAAGAAACACTGGACTATAAGTATGGTTATTAAGTCAAATTCAGTTACAGGTATAAAAAAGGTCTATGGTATGATACTGGTAAGATGCACGGCAAGGAAGAAAGTGGCCATAATTTATTATGTACTATTTCAGAGAAATGCGAACCAACTATGTCGACAAGCATGCTTGAATCTGTAATAACTACGTTATAGAAAATAACTATAAAACGTAAGAGTGATTTACGCCGCATTCAAGCAAAATATTAATCAAATAGTTCGCAGTCGACCACGCCCGACTGCAACTTCAACTCGTTATTTATCTATTATTGACACAGGGTAACGGACTTACAGTTTGACTTGTACAAATGTTCGCAGCTTAAAATCTCGAGGCTAATGTTTATAGCGTTTACACCATATGCACAAGAAATCAGATAAATATCACGAAGTACAAAAGCAATTATTAACCGATTTATATAAATAATAGTTAGTGTTTTGTCAGAGAACGTAGCAAAACTGCCGGTTGGATGTACTCCGGAACGCACGTCCATTCTGCGCCATTGTTGAGCCTGGCAGGACTCCTCGCAGGAATCCGACCCACGATAAGGTAATTTACGCCCGTGGCCGGTCGCGCCGTTGACACAAATCTGATAATTTAGCACTGATTGACCACGGGAGGTTCATCAGAATTATATGAATAATTATTCTTTATGCCGAGCCCCGATAAATTCCCTCGAGTGTAAATAACACACAACGAATCGTAAGTAATGCTGCTTCGTTTGTTATTACCGAGGTTTATTTGTATACCTAGCTGCTCGTTTGGGACTGCGAACCTCATTCGCCAACGGTTAATGATAATAAAGAGATTATTCGTGCATTATGGTAGTTTAAAAATAAGTGTATTCTTGATATATTGTAACTGAAGAGGAATTATTTCGTTATTTACAAATATTGGTGTTTCTCAGAGATGGGTAAACTCCCGGAGTTTTGATTACTCCGAAAGTTTCCAGGAAACTTTCCATTGGGAATATTCAGAGTCTATTTTATGGTGAAATCTGATTCGTAATGATCTAAGCTTCATTTTGATACCAAATAAGTGCATATGAATATATTATTTACATTACTTTTACAGACTTTTACCAAATAACTGATATTATATGACACCCGTTATATATACGTTATATGTGCCCTGTGCTATATGAAAAATATGGAGCAATTGGGTGGTTACCCAGTAATTTTTGTTTGAATTATTAAATAATTAAATGTAAATAAAATAATTTATAGAATGTGATAAATATGTGGATTATAAAATTACAAATTTATGTAAATAATGTCATATGTAAGTCGTAACTCCTATTTTGTGCAGAATTGGAATAATAGATGGCAAGACAGAAATAACATCTACATATTATTTAATTAAAATAACACTAAATGTATTAAATTAAATAATATCTTATAATTTGTAAAAAAATAAAAGTATATTTCTTTTTAATCATTTTCGTTTTTAATGTAACAGAAAAAAATGCTAGATATTATTTATCAGGAAGCGATAGTGCGGGTATACAAATAAACGTAACTTATCATATGTCTGTCAACTCATCCTTGATCATAGCCAATAGCACGAAATTAGAGAAATTCTGTGCCAATGCCAATAGTAATAATCCGAGCGGTGACCATATGAAACCCCACGTCATCAAACATCCGATTAATTTTTGATAATTTCGAAAAAATATCAACAAATTAAAACTGGATTTCTGGCATTTGAGGTTATGTTAGATCATCGTGGCGGTAATTTCAAATTTATGAGTAAATATGTGTAAATAATAACTGTAAATATTCGTGAAAAATTTGGAAACTTTCCCGAAGTTTTGGAAACTTCCCCGGAATTTTGGAAACTTTCGGAATATTCAAATATTTTAAAGGAAACTTTCATTTTTATCAAAACTCCGTTCCGGAAACTTCCGAAATTTTCCTGGAAACTTTCCAATGGAACTCGTGTGGGAAAAGATGATGTAGCCGAAGAAAATGTTAACTACCCAGACACATTGGGCCTAGGTGAATGTGAAGTCGTAAACAAGATGGTGCCCTTGTGGACAGTACTGGTGATTGCGAATATGAAATTCGGCATACATATGCCAATTGATAAAAAATTAGCATGACAGACTTGCTCCAACTTTCTTTGCGTCTCTGAGACATGGACCGTTAGGGAAATAGACAGATGGCGTACTGATGTTTTCAAAATGTGGATCTGGAGTTCAATCAATCAATACAAGTTTATTAATCATTAGGTGTACATAAATGCGCCTAGACAGAGCTCCGATTTAGAACCGAGCACACCACCACGTCGCGTGACACCGTGGTGGATGAGTAGTCGGGTGAAAAAGGGTCGGTTTTCGGCTTAAACGACGGATCTGGAGATGTTTGCTATAAATTCCCTGGACAGCCCGTCTCACTGATAGTCCAAGAAATACGTCCATAACAGTGACTTAAAAACCACTTTTTCGTCTTCCTGAGACCTCAAAACGTGAAGATCTGGTCTTATCATGATGTTTGGTTTTGGACCAATTGCAATAATCTCCCAATTTTTAAGGGTGGGGAACTAAAAGTTTTAAAATGTAATTCTCATGTGTTATATATCTATATTTAATTAAAAATGTAATACATTTTCAAATAAGTATGCCGGGAATAGTACAATTTTTCCTATCTTTACTTCCAAATATAAGTCTCATTATTCCTTTTTGAATAACAAATACTCTGTTTACTCTGTATAAGATTCAATGTCTGACGAAATACATGAAAAGCGTAGAAAGTAATATACATCCAAGAGTACTTGCTTATTCATTGGATTCTTAGTTGGATGCGCGATTTGAGAGTTCCAGAATAATCGTTTGTCTAAATAAGTAGCTAAGAATTTGACATCGTTTTCAAACTTTATATTCATCATAGACAGCAAACCTTCTTGAAAAGCTTTTTGTAGGTGAAAGTTCAAGCAGGCAGTCTTATTGTTATTTGAAATTAACATATTTCTATTGCATCGTGCATTTCTTTCTTTTACGACTAATATCGCTTCAGTCTGAATTTTCAAGGCTACTCACCGATACAGTTATTGTCATATTTTCTGCATATATTGCAAATCGTTTATAATATTGCGTGGGAAATCATTCACATATATGCCAAACAGCAGTGGACCAAAAATCAAACCCTGAGGAACACCCAATTTAACATAATCTCAGTTGCCCTAGTTATGTTCGTATAAGAAATTAATAATTATTCAATGCCAAAGGCTGCAAATAGGTAAAAAAAAAATAAAAGTACAGAGTAGTAAACGCCGCGGGTAATACGACCTCCTTTATCTCTTATAGCTTAGAGTCTTGTGCGGGAAATGCTACATATTTAGGGACAAGGGACGCATCTGAGGATACTGATATTAAGTTCTCTTTTATTATTAAAATTTTATCCCGTCTAAAAAACTTTCTATTGTAACCTCTCTTTTCAAATTTTTTGATAATATGCTTAGAATTAATATATTCATATTTAAATAATCTTCATGACTCCAGTTCTTTATTGATAATTTTAAGGTCAGGATATTTGTCTTATTGATAGAGAATCTGAATTCTTTGCATCAGCTTGTTTTACTTTTATGATTCCAAAGCAGTGGTGATACCTTTAGGTACTTCAAGTTTTTCCCGATTTTCACTTCAGTTAAAATTTCGACATATTTAAAAAAAATCTTCAATGTTATAACAATAAGTTTGTATTTAGTTTAGACATTATTTTCTTATTAACAATATGGTCAGCATACAGACAGTTACAATTAAATTTTTCTTTACACTGACCTTAATATCGATAATTAATTAATAAGCTTCAATGACATATAACTTATTTGTATACAACAGAAAAAAATGTTAATTTCTTTTAAACATGTGCTAAAATATTTATGATATAACAATATAATTTATATTTCTTCAGTAGTAGCCCTGTCAATGAATGGTTTTTAGACGGAAATACATTTTTTGACATGAGGGCTACGTTTGGACTATTTAGGAGGTAAACATACCAAAAGTGTTCGAACGTAGGGGGTGGGGGGGAGGGGTGCAGGGGGGCACTAAGAAGGCCCCGGTTTTTTGTTTTTCACTCATATCTCGAAAACGGTTAGCCCTGATCAAAATTAAAGCTGACTAAATTTTTTTACAATAATGTTTCTATTAATTACTTTTACTTCCACATCCAGTGGAAGTATAGTAACGACAAAAAAAACTTTAAAAATTTTTATTGTTCAAATAGGTTTAGAATGTCACGAAACGTCGAGATTTTAAGTTTGAGCGAAAAAAAAAGGTCTGTCTGTCTGTCGGTCTGTAACTTTTTTTTGCGCACGTTTACTCTGGAACCGTTTGAGATATTGACTTGAAATTTTGTACACGTATGTACTTTAACGGGATCTAGAACTAGATTATATTTTCATCTTGTTCCGTCGAAGGGTTGGGGGTAAATTTGGGGAAAATAGGTAAATCAAGCAGTTAAGAGTCAATAAAATTGGTATTTAGTATATACAAGAGAAGCTAAGGTCTCAAAAAAAATTTTGGCATTAGCCACCCCCATTACCACCCTCACTACCACCCCCACCCCGTCATTAAAGGGGATGAAAAAAAATTGTGATTTAGTGTGTGTACAAGAACCAGAAACCTCAAAATGTTTTTTTTCTTCATCCACCCCCACTACCATCCCCTATCACCACCCCCACCCCGCTACCGATGTGGGGTATCGTTTTATAGGTTTTTGGGGTCTTATTAAAAATACCATGCTCCATATTTTAGGATAACATTGATATATCATCTAATTTAAATAAAGTTGGTTTGTCTAACATACACCCGGTAGATTGCGGTTTATAAATCTTATACATCTTCTTATTTGTGTATGCTTAATCAAAAACCTTAGTAATATTTTGCTCTGAAATTAAAATAAAATTTATTTTACGCATGAGAGTGTAGGCCTCTGGTTATCACCATGTATTACAGATATGGCCTAATTTCAACGGGGATTATTGTAATATGCTGTTTTACATATGCTCCAAATTGTAATTAAATATTTTAAGTCTAACAGAACTTATCGTGTTTACAAAAAACGGTATACACGCCCACATACATATACACGCACACACACACTTACAGACACAAAAACATTTTTTATTCGAAATTTGAGTTTAGTCTGCTGTGAAACGGATATCTGTATAAAAAAATTTTGTCTACGATGGTTATTAAAATTTTTATTCAATTTATAATAAATTTATAATAAAGTTAGAATACAGTCAAAAGATACACAATTCATTACTGAACCATAACAGATACGAAAGAAATTAATAGAAACATTATCGTAGAAAATTTAGTCAACTTTAATTTTGCATATAGCCATTTTTTGATCAGGGCTAATCGTTTTCGAGATATGAGCGAAAAAACAAAAACCGGGGCCTTCTTAGTCCCCCCTGCACCCATCCCCCCCACCTCCTACGTTCGGGGACTTTTGGTAAATAGTCCAAACGCAGTCCTCAAGTCAAAAATTGTGATCTCAGCATTTCCTTCTAGACCCCCTTATTGACTGGGCTCTAGGAAATTGCTTCCTGTTATATATTGTAATTTTGAATCACGTCTAATAGCAGGATTTGACATTAACTTTTAATGAACCTCACCAGGCATAGTTTCTTCACTTGTCATCCCTCATGAAGATTAAAAAATGTCCTTTCCTAGTTAAATTTGCTTCTTATCTGCAGTCAGATCAAGCGTTACGTTCACCGCGGGTGAAAAAGTCCATTTAAGAGTTTTATTTGTACACGGAGCAGTTCATTTAGAATTCCTTGCTTAGTAATCTTAATAGATTAAGTGTTAAGGCGAGAGACTTGTAATTGATGTATTATTTAGTAGTTAAGCCGGTGACCATTTGTATAATCTGCCTGGAGCGTTCGCCAGACTTAACTTTATAAATTGATTCATAATTATACACATAAATTACCCAGTGAAATACCCTGTTGTATAAAAAAAAGTGTTTTACATTACAATATTTCAAGAGTCGTGTACCATAGTATGATATATTAAGTATTAATATTGTTATTCGAGAATATCGATGATAAATCATACTTTTACAATGAAAAACGTATTATTAGTATACTTTTAGCCTATTTGAATGTTCATTTACTGAAGAATGTTGTGAGACATTTCAATAAATCTCATTCTGCATGGTCATAAATTAAAATAATTATCTTATTAAGCTTTACATTGTTTTTAAAACAAATAAAAAATATGTTTGTCGCATAATTATTATTTTTCCATAAACCGATGTGTTTCTAGGTTTTAAAAACATATTTGAGGTGTAATTACGTCATTAAGGAGACGTACAAAAGTAAACTAGAATTATATTCCAACAATGGCGATAATTATGCATACCAACTCGCTGTAACGAAAAGCCTGACCTACAGCCATGCGACCATTTTTATAGACAATGAAATGCTCATTGGACATGTATGAACGTCAGACACAAATACATTACAATTATATGTATAATTTCTGTTTAGAAGTCAATAAAATAACTTTACAGGAATGGAATTGTTTAATGGCGATAAAATTGCTCATAAAATAAATTATTTTCTGTGTTCAACAGAGTGAAAAGGAGTGTAGCTATATTGATTTTGATATTTACATACAGAAATGTCAACTCTAGACAAGAATTTGTTATATAACCATTGAAGGAGTAATTACATCTATTTTGATTAAAGACAAAATACAAAGACAGTGCTTATTCAAAATTGTTGATGTAATCAATATCACTCGCAGCAGTTCTATATATTGCAAATAGAAAATATAACATTTTTTGTCACGATGTTAAGCGTCAAAACCCACTGACATTCTGTTAACTCAGGTATATTTGAATTTGAAAGCTCATCAAATCCTAAGTATGCTTTCACATATTACACGTCTCATAACTCTGGAGTTATACAGGGTGATTTACCACGACATGCGGAAAATAAAATGGTGTACTAGTCTTCTATGTGGGAAAGTCCCTGCAAAATTTTAAAGTGATCCAAATTACCCAAATTACTGTATCTTTTATTTTATTTAACTGCGGTTAACAATTCATTTTTTTTTATTATCTTATTCAGTTTACAATCGATAAATATAATACATTGCGTGACAAGTACGCGACTAAGCACGTAAAGTGACGAGACGGTCTGGTGTTATGGCAGATGATTTTCTGAATTTGTTTTTATTAATTTGAAGACGGTCTCTGTATAGTTCAGCCATATTTTATGGAATTTTATATATAAGTTAATTTCACTTTTAGTTACTGTGTTTATATTAAGGTAAGAGAGTTATATTTTAAACTTGTGTAGGGAAAACAGCTAAAAAAATCCTACTTATATAAATACATTTCTTTGCACAAAGCAAATTTTTAGATGGGGATATTGACTTCATCGAGGGGTCAAGAGGGGATGGTGATAGGGGGTGGTGGTTTACAGGGGAACTTGTTCTTTAGGAGTATGTGGGTTTCAGAGTTATTTAAAGTGAACCAAGGTAGTTTAGTAATTTTTGTTGCATTAAAATTCGCAAAAATACGCTACTGTTACTTGTCAGTGGTCAGTATAATAGAGCAATGAACTTACTTGGGAAATAACATATTGAAGATGTGTACATTTTCTTAATTGACATAAAAAGTTTAGCTGGTGCGTGCGGTCAAAGTGCCGCGTTTTTTGCTTTCAGGACACCGGCAGGTACAAAGTACTGCCGAAGTTTGGTGTTTTTGTGTTATCGACGGGTTTAAATAAATATCTCTTATATCTATTTGTTGTAGAGTTCACTAGCATAGAGTCAATGTCTTTTCGACTTATTTTGCTATTTTTATAGTGTGATTTGATTAAAACCAAAAGTCACTTCCACCCTCTCCAGCTTTGCTGTCAATCCCAAGTCTAATAAATGGAGGGAAGTGATATGATTGTACCTATTTACGTCAGATTGGTTAAAGTCATAGGTACAAAAAATAATTTTTTAATTTCCGTTCTTTGGAGACATCCTACTGATACATTTTCCGCATGTCGTGGTAAATCACCCTGTATAAGACTATTCAATAGATACATACAATATTTCCCTATTTTACGCAAAATATTTTGTCATAGTTTGATATTGTGCAACCACATCTAGATAAAAAAATTTCATAATTGTTTTAATACGGGACCCCATATCACAAAATAAGTAGATAATTTATTAATCTGGACAGCCACATAAGCTTGCTATACATTGCCGTCGTAAAGTAGTAGATAAATTCGACACAGTGTACACATTTTTTTGAGAAAATCGCTTGGATATGTCAAAAGGTTTCATAATGAATGCATCTTTTGGTATATGTTTTAAATTTTTTACAAAGCCGTTTTTTTAAATAGCAATTTCCATTTTTTTTACGGAATTTTAAAAATCGCATTTTTTACCTACAGTACGGTAAATGTTGATGTAGGTTGCATTTGCAAATTTTTAAGAAAAACGGTATTGAAATTTAAAACTAAATTTCAAATACATTCAAATTGTACTCCATTCGCAGCCTGAGTTTTTTTTTATGCTTTCGGTGATAAAATGTCATCCTCGTTAGAATGTTTTTTTCTCATTTTTTTTTATGTATAAATTCCGATGTTTGCTTCACTTTCACGTGTAATTTACGCTAGCAGTGTGCTTGGGGTATTAAGTATTAAGTATATTATTTTTCTGGAAATCACAAAATTAACTAACGTGAAAGAATTTAGATTATTTCCGTTATTGGTTTTGGTGGCAGGATGCGCAACCAAACAGAAGTGTTAAGTTGTTCAGTGCAATTCACCCTGATCAGTGCCCTATTAGTCACAAAGCTTGGTAAGCAGAGTAGAGTCAAAATTCATGGAGTTTGCCATCTTCATAAATCTGGTCCACCATCACCACAAGAAGATCAGCTTAATGTGTTCTTGACAGTGCGAGAAAGTACTCACTGACATTGCGTCTAATTCTAATATGTGTCCACAAAATACTCAAAAAAGCAAAGTACCAAGGTATGCCTTGTTCATGAACTGTCTGAAGACGGTTTTGATCGACGAAATCAGTTCTGCGAGCAACTGCAAGAACTATGTAAAACATATATTTTTTCGCCGATTGACAGCAAATATTAATTTTGCTGACTAATTTCAACCAGCAAAGTGTCACTTTTCCTGCCTAGGCTGGAAAGTACTCAATTTCCAGTCTAGGCGGGCAAAATGATTGGTCGCCATGGCAACTAAATATGTGACACTTTTTGGCAAGTGACATTTACTAAGAAACACAATTACAGGCAATTTATTATTTTCAGGATCATATAGCCAGTTTTAATCTAGTTATTTTCCTCTAGCTCCTATTAGGTATTATCAGTAAGGGCTTCAAGGTGTACCATTTTATTTACAACCTTACAACCTAACACTCTCCAATTTTTAATAAGCTTGTTTGAAGACGGTTGTTGAGGTGTATATAGCTTGTAGCGTACTTACCTACATATTTTTATTTCTGTTACTATAGATATAAAATAGTATAAAAAACAATTACATAAAATACAATCACAAATTTTGAATTTATAAAATGTTATTTTAAAAGTTAATATATCTTTTAACAAGTTACAATTTTAAGATTTATTTATGTATAAGACTCCATATAGCTGATATTGAGGTGGCATCATCTGCATATCTCAATTTAAAAAAGTTTGCTTCTGCTATAACTACTATACCCTGTCAATCCTCCAGCACACGTCGCATCACGCACGCACTGTAGATGTTAAATAGGATTGGTGACAAAAGACAGCCCTGTCTAATGCCTTTGCCAACTTTAGATTTTTCGATGTTTTCTCTGTCGACTTTCACCATAACAGAGTTTACTGCATATTATCGGCAAATAATAAAGCAAAAATGTCTTGGTGTTCCCATATCAACAGTATGGTCCACAGTTTTATATTCATATTCTGCACTGTCAAAAGCCTTAGGGAAGTCTACGAAATATGGATACATAAGTACGTAATGTTGTCTTTTCGATTAGGTGTCGTATATTCAATACTTGTTATGTGGTGTCGCGTTCTAGATTGTCTTGATTGAAGAATATTCGAGTGCAATAGCGCTTCACGCCTTCAGTCATCTGGTCACATTCCCATCTCTCATACATTTTGATATATTCTATGAAGCAGTCTCACTCCATCCTTATCAAATAACTTTAGCGCCTCTGCCGTAATATTGTCGACCCCAGCAGTTTTTCCAGCTTTTGGTGTTTATATGGCTGTCGTCAATTTTAATTCAGTATTGCAGATTCACGTTCGTAATCCTTCTTTAAACATAAAGGGTGCCTTTGACAATACCCCATTCAGCTCACTATGTTTGGTACCACAAGGAAAAAAAAATCTACTTCGATTCATCTTCATACCATGGTCACTGTGGTAATATTCGAAAATCTCAGTAATCTGATCCCTGTCGGTTTTATGAGTACTAGAGCAATATCAAAATTAATATGATGTACTAATTGCATTACCAGCATAATCTAATCAGATCTAAGATAAATGCCAATAAATACAACGAAATAAACCGCATTTTGTCCTCGAAATGTATGTTATATTTATCATAAGAATTAATTTATATTTTCACTCTCTTACCGAAGAGAGAAGTATTGTAATTGTGAAAAATTACTCTCAGAGATTTCTTCGCATTTTTAAACTATGTAAACCATAAACATTAAGATTTTTTTATTCTGTCTGTCTATCGATCAGGTGTCTGTCTGCCTATTTGTTGGTGCTAAATCTACAAAAATATTTGGCGGGGAACACAATATTTTGTTAGTAGTTTACACTTTATATGTAATTTAGACATTTAATTTGATGTCGCTATTTGTATTAAATAGAAAACATTAATATATTCCCTATCTTTTTTGCGTTATCCCACGCCGCTGCATTTCCTGCCACATTAAAAATCAGTAATTTCCTTTGAAGTCCTGGTAGCTCGCCAGGAACCACGTAAACGCACGGCGAGTTATGTTGGTGTCGTTCAAATAATAATCCGGCCGGCTCGTTAGACACATGTTCGTCTCACCCGTGAATATATTATAACCTATGACGAGGCGAAATTTTAATTTGATTTGATTACTCATGCATAATTTGATAATGATCGGGTCGGTCTCGATTCCATCACAGACAGGTTGGGTATGGCCGGAATTGTTTTATTTAAATTTTGTTATTTGTTCTTGGAACCTTATAATAAGATTGTATTAACGCCATGGATGGTTACCACGTACCAAACGCATACAGAGGTGTATTTGTTTTCCTGGGGTTATTTTTGGCATGATGACTGTCAGATCTGGCCTCAGTAGGTGTTTGGAATTAAAAGAGGTTATTGTTTTCAAGGACGGGTGGCATCGGAAGGCTGCGGAGGAAAAGTTATTCCGCCTTTTTTAGACTGTTATATGCATCGCTCCATTTTAAAAATATGAATTTATTCATGACATTTTTAACTTGGTTAACTGAATGAAACTCACGGATTAGGATTGCTTTAACTGGGTGTAACTGATATATAAATACAGATGAGAAATTCGACACTTTTTTTTACGAAAGCGTAGAAAGGACTTGTATAAAATATACTTATAATTGTATAATTACAGCTTTAAATTTGCAATTATACATAGCTGAGACATCGACTGTTAGTGTAGCAGACATATAGTGTATTGATACGTTCGAGATGTGGCTCTGGAGACGCCTTTTACAAACTCCTTGTACAGCCCATCTCACCAACAACTCGATTCTCTAATTAGTCCACTCTCCCTCCCCCAATAAAATAACTTTCCAGCGTCGTATTTCCAGCATCTTATAATCTTTTGGTCTCATCAACTGAAGAGAAGACAATGTGGCATGATTAATATTAATAGATAACCTCGGTAGATGGTGTAATACTGTTAGATATGCCATACTGCAATGGGAGGCCAACTAGAATAACACATGGAAGAAGAATTCTAGTTTATTTTTCTTTATTGTGCTTTCGTGTTTACTTAATTTGTTCGGACAGCAGAACCCTCCAAGGTAAGGCTCGGCAGACCAGATTTTTTGACCGACCTGTATTCTCTTGGTGAAACATGGGGACTAAACCCCAGTGTACAATATGTACTGCCTTGTTATAGTGATACCAATGATTACTTATGCCTCGGTTGCTTTGTGGCCTGCTATAATCAGGCTATACATTCAATAGAAGCTAACAGAACTTAAAAGACTCGCCTGCTTGGGAGTCACAGAAGCAGTACGCAGGATTACCACAGCGGCTCTTCATTTAGTCTCGCAAAGCAGGTTACATTCCAATCCAACGTGATAGGGGCGCACTTACTTCTGGGGGCCAGTACTGATGACTTGGTGCCCCTCTTCTCCTTCTAACCCTTTGAGGTTCCCACCCCCAAAAGGTATTACTGGAACCTTGCTCAGACCTTCCGACATCGTTTGGTTCACAGACGGATCGAAGTATGAGATAAGTACTAGAGCGGGGATATACTGTCAATAACCCAGGGTTAAACTTTCTTATATCCTAGTTAAATTTGCTACCGTATTCCAGCCTGAGATTTTTGCCATTTTGATCTGTGCCCGAGAAAATATCCGCCGGAAATATTCTAGCAAACATATTGTATATGCATATATGTAGCGATATATGGTCAACCGGACCTTAAGGCCCTTATTTTATTTATTTTATTACTTCCACGTCCAGTGGAAGAAAAAATTTTTTAAAAATTTTTATTGTCCAAATAGGCTTAAAATGTCATGAAACGTCGAGATTTTAAGTTTGAGCGAAAAAAAAATTTCTGTCTGTATGTCGGTCTGTCTGTCGGTCTGTCTGTCGGTCTGTCTGTCGGTCTGTCTGTCGGTCTGTCTGTCGGTCTGTCTGTCGGTCTGTCTGTCGGTCTGTCTGTCGGTCTGTCTTTCGGTCGGTCTGTCTGTCTGTCTGTCTGTCTGTCTGTCTGTCTGTCTGTAACTTTTTTTTTTGTGCGCACGTTTACTCTGGAACCGTTTAAGATATTGACTTGAAACTTGGTACACATATGTACTTTAACGAGTTCTAGAACTAGATTATATTTTCATCTTGTTCCGTCGAAGGGTTGGGGGGTAAATTGGGGTAAATTTGGGGTAAATGGGTAAATTAAGCAGGTAAGAGTCCATGAAATTGGTATATAGTATATACAAGAGAAGCTGGCATTAGCCACCCCCATTACCACTCCCACCTCCTTATTAAAGGGGATGAAAAAAAAATGTGATTTAGTGTATGTACAGGAACCAGAAACCTCAAAATATTTTTTACTTCATCCACCCCCCACTACCACCCCCCTATCACCACCCCCACCCCACTACCGATGTGGGGTATTGTTTTATGGGTTTTTGGGGTAGAGGATTTCAAATATTATATTATTAAAGTTCCATAAACAATTATTTTCACATACAAAGTTTTTTCGTTGTGAGTGACTTGGATAGAGAATCTGGATGTGGAAGTAGTGATTCCTTGGGCAACAGGTGAAACTCAATTACAGAATAGGAAAATACAAAATAATTCAATACTTATCTAAATTATGAACAAAAAGATATATACATATTATTTATATATCTGAATTAAACTAATAAACTAAACTAAATTAAACTAATACAATAGATTTGTCATATATAAAACAAAGTGAACATCAGATGTACACTTTAAATTGAGTCTAATAGTCCGCAAGTCAACAAGAAAGAACAAAATTATATTTAAGCTAGAGTCAATTTTTTTATGTTTACAGCACTGCAGGTGAAAATATCTAAAGAAGTATCCAAATTATTATATATATTACACATTTGTTGAATACAAGAAAATTTCTTTACATTTGTTCTTGAAAATGGCAAGTAAAATAAATTGTTGTGCCTAGAGGCCGCCCTAGGAATTTGGATATTAAGCATACTTAAAATTTCTCCACAGTCGATGTTACCATGTAAAATTTTATATAAGAAAATTAATTGTGATCGGTGTCTACGGTTTTCTAGACTGTCTAGGGAAAATTTAGAGAGTAATTCTTGATGTGGGTAACCAATAGCAGGATAGGTCCCATCGGTCTTAAAAGACGCATATTTCAAAAATTCCAAATTCCAAATTTTGTATGTGTACATTATAAACAGGACACCATACTATTGAAGCATACTCAAGATGTGGTCTAACAAGAGTAGTGTATAGTTGTTTTAATGTATTTATGTTATTAAAATGTGCGGAGTTTCTAATGACAAAACCCAGCGTTCTATAACTTTTATTGACAGTAAGTTCGATGTGGTTTACAAACGTTAATTTTCTATCAAATGTCACACCCAAGTCACAAAAAGTGTCAGGACGGGAAAGTGTGTGATTGTTCAACTGGTAATCAAAAACAATAACATTATGTTTTGTTGTAAATGTCATAGTGTTACATTTTGCTTCATTTAAAGGTAATTTATTTATTATACACCATGTATTAATACGATCAATATTACTTTGCAATTCAAGGCAATCATATTCACACGCGACATTGCAAAATAGTTTTAGATCATCCGCATATAGAAGGCAGTTAACAGTGATATTATCTACTATGTCGTTAATAAACAAATTAAAGAAAAGTGGCCCTAAATTTGAACCTTGGGGGACCCCCGACGTAGCTAAGACTTCAATAGATCTAACACCATGATATACAACATATTGTCTTCTATCAGTTAGGTAGGATTTAAAAAGTGTAATAAGGTTATCCGAAAATCCAAAAATTTCAAATTTTTCTAAGAGGATATCATGGTCCAGTCTATCAAATGCCTTTGAAAAGTCAGTATATATAACGTCTGTTTGTACACCCTTATCAATAGAGTCAGAAATAAACTCTGTAATATTAATTAAATTCGTAACTGTTGAACGGCCTTTGAAGAATCCGTGTTGAGCTGTTGATATTTGATGCCTTACATGATTAAAAATAAAATGGTGTAAGATAATTTCAAATGCTTTAGCAAAATTATTTATTATTACTATCGGACGGTAGTTACAAATATCAGATCTATCACCCTTCTTAAAGACTGGAATTATTTTCGATAATTTCCACTGTAGTGGAAATTTAGAGAACTTTAGTGACAAGTTAAATAATACAGTAAGGGGGCTAGCAAAAATAGCAGCACAGTCACGTAGTATGAATGCGGGTATCCCATCAGGCCCAGAGGTTAATTTAGGTTTAATTTTCTTTAATGCTGTAAATACTTCGTCTTCCGTAAAACAGGTTATATTTAAATATGAGCTACTCTCAACAAAATTTTTAGTTAGGTTAGTCAATACTGGTTCAAAATTGTAAATAGGCTCTCTGTGAATTTAGCTCATTCAACTGGGTCAAACTTCTCTGAATGCTTGGACAAAGTAACATTGAGAGTAACGGGCTGGCAGATGCTTTGGCCAGCGATCCCTACTGGGCCCATAGCCAGTTCTAGCCAAATCCCAACATAGCAATAAAAAACTGGACTCGTTCGCAGCTCTTTGACTTCTAGGCCTCCCACCCAGAAGCAAGCGAAGCTCCTTCTCAAGGCCCTTGCCGAAGCGAACGGAACAAATCCTGAAACTAAGCAGAAAACATCAGAATCGTGGTAATCTTTTGACTGGATACGGCTCTTTCATAAAACATCTGCACAGTATTGAGGTAATTTATAACCCCGACTGCAGAGTCTGCGGGGATGAGGAACTTGAACTTATGAACTTGAGATACAAACTCTTCGGCATTGGTTTTCCAGTGCTGGAGTAAATGAGGAATGCCACCATTGGAAAAGTGTTGACCTCTGGATTTGAATCCAGCCTTGGGGGAATCCCCTGAATTTGTAACGAAACTTTTCGTCGTCCCGCTAGAAGAAGAAGAATACCTGTATTCCAAGAGACTAGTTTTGTTCTGTGTAAGCACGGGGGTCAAAGCAGGTGTTGACCTGTTCTCCTTCACTACAAAAAAATGCGTCTCAGCAGACCAACTTTTTTCTGGGTACTAAAGATCTACTTTCCCCATAAAGTATTTTCATTCATGTTCTCGATGACATAAGCCTTTTTTGCGGTCTACGACCTTCTATAATAAACTAGATAGATGGACTTGTATTTCTAGAAATCTGATAAGCGTTCGTATTTATTGTATTCCTTGTACTTTTCAAAATTATACCCGAACCGCTACTGCGTGAAATGAACCTCTGCCATAAACCTACCAAAGACGTATTAAAGATGAACGTTTAAATTTTAATTTGATGTGAGCCATACCTGCGTCCAACAACTTGAGGTTGTTATTTGCAGCTTTGACTAATTTAAGGCAACTTTAGACACCGCTCGGAGCTCTAACGAACTCGGTGCTCGCTGCAATTATTAAACGAACGCATGGGATCGATCTCTATGGAAATTAGGAACGAAATTGAAGTTTGAAGTCATAATAGTAATTACACTTCATTATTGGTTCTCACGATCCTCAACCACTCCAGCTTATAACGTTTTTTAGAATTTTTATGGGCTCTCTCGTTTCGAATTTAATTTTGCATATTTTATGATTTCTGGAATTACTGATGAGGACGTCGAATTAAATAAATTGCTTAATTTTATGGATCTATTGATTTTCGTAGTAGATAATATGAGCACGGTATGCAAATCCCTTTAAAATATTCCGATCTTATTCCAAGTAATGTCGAGCGATTTTTTGCGCAGTTAAACGGGAATCGTGAAATGTTACGAAAACGGTACCGTTTGCGTGGTTTAGTGATAAGACAATTAATGTTTCAGCTATAAATATTTTTAAAGACAAATGTGTGTTTGCCCGTAATTTCGCATGCAATGCTAAATTTAAACCAACTTATAAAAACGCGAAATTAATTCTTCAAGCCGTTGCAATAGCCCAGTCTGTATGTCCTGAAACAATTAGTGGTAATGAAAATGATTATAACACTATTCCGTTTTGAGGGCTTGTAGGGAGTCTCAAGTAGGGATTGCATTACCGGTTAACCGGTTATTAGGACAAAAAACACATGACGATAATTACCGGTTATTTTAATTTTTTGCCGGTTATTTCGGTAAATTCTGAACTTACGATATGTCACGTACTCAACGTTTCTATTTATGTCACTGACTAGTATTCACTAAATACAGAGTGATTGTCCCAACACCGAGCACTTTTAACAATAAATAAATAATATTATAAAAAGTAAACTCCAAACACCAAGCCCTAAGAAATACAAGAGAGACATTGACAATATCTTACGACAGAAAATTGAATATTTCACTGCCGCAAATATCCTTGGAATACATTTAGAATTATGTTATTACCAATTCTCATTAACTTATTGACGCACCAATATCGATTGAAGAAGGGCGTCTTCAGCTGGGGTATTCTATGCACAAATATCAGACGACTAACAGATATGGTTTTGAAAAACTAACCCTATTAACAGGCTATTTTTAAAAAAATATTTTATTTTTAGATTAGGTATTTAGTAAATGCCATATTTGAGTTTATGTTTATAATTTTTGTTATTTAAGTGGATATTTTTGTTATTTACAGAATAATTATTTATTTAAATTTGTTTCATTTATATTTTTTCCTTTTGATAAATTAACTCCTATATAAAAAAGTCTGTTTGACAGTCACATTTTTGTCACTTTGACAGTGATAAAAAAAGGTGCATCGTTTTTAATCACCGATAAAAATGCCTGTTCCTCAAAAGCAGGTACATGTAGTAGTCGCACATCACTTTGAAATCTGCAGTCAGCTATAATTTTTAAGTATTGTGGAAACTAGGCTGTACAATATGAGTCGTTTTGGGAAAATTATAATTATTTTTAATAAATTATTGTTGTTGTTCGTTCACATATTCTGTCGTTAATTTATCTTGCCAAAAAACACTCGAGCTTTTCTTTCATGGATAAAGGACCCCGCACACCATATAGGGGGATTTCTGCCTCCAGTCAAATTTAATCTAACCCACGTAAAAATGTTCTTTTGAACCCCCTAAACAAATGTTCAAATGCAGCCAGGTCCGAAAAGGTCTTCATTTCGAGATATGGAGCCCTAAAGATCGTTCCAAATACGTTTTAAAATTGAAAAAATTAAATTAAAGTTGGCTTTGATTTTATGGAAATTCAGAACTGCATAATTAATTCTTAAATAACACCATATTTCTTTACTCATGTTAATGACACCGTGGGTCTTCAAAGGCTTCGCTGCAGTTTTTCCAATTCAAGAATAAAGTTGTGATACTTTTTTTTTAAATAAAAAACTTCTGTTAAGTTCTGTGACTCAAAATCTTATGATGAATTATTGTTCTCCGAGCTTTCTAGGTTTAGAATTGTTCTTATTTTATCTGACCTTTCAGAGTGTATCTTGTTTTTTATTTTAAATGCCCATTAAATGGGCAATTTAATCAGGTCCATTGATTTTTATTTGAACTATGATTATGGAATTTTCTGTGGTAATCTTACCTAAACAATTTCGATCAGTAATTCGTGTCCACGTACTCAAAAAATGTCGATATTTTTAAAAAAATAGCACACTCGTTCTTGGATAGTAGGAAATTCAATGAATCAAAACAATGTCATTATTGACAAGTGAAAAAGAAATAAAAAAGTGTGAAATAAAACTTAATATTTCGTTGTTTTACTATTGATTTCTATGGAAACAGCAATAGAATTTAGTCATTAAGACAAGGTAACTTTGGGCGATTTTGGATTTGGAACGATCTTTAGAAACGAAGACCTTTTCGGACCTGGCTGCATTTGAACATTTGTTCAGGGGGTTCAAAAGAACATTTTTACGTGGGTTAGATTAAATTTGACTGGAGGCAGAAATCCCCCTATATGGTGTGCGGGGTCCTTTCTTTTTAACTCAAAATTTTGCCAATCAGTAATTTTGCTCGAAAAACTGACATTTGACAAAATCGCTCGACCTCCGGTCTCGCGATTTTTCATGTCAGTTTCTCTCATAAAATCACTGATTTGGCAAAATTATTTCGTTATAAAGAGAAATTTATCCGATAAAAAAAAGCTCTTGTGATCTTACTGTTGATAAAAAACCTTTTGTTCGTTCATTGTATTAAATATACGTATAAAAAAATGTTTTTTGTTAAATTTAGATAATTTTGTACATGGAAAAAGACAATTGCCATTTTCGCTACCCTAATCATTCATTCTAAAAATTACCGGTAATTACCAGTTATCCGGTTATTTACATTTTTTTTACCGATTTACCGGTTATTAAAACTTCCGGTAAATTGCAATCCCTAGTCTCAAGGGGCCAAGTATCTATACAAGTTTCTGAGCTGCGGTGTCCTGGTGGAAACACCGCCATCTTGAAAAAATGGTTGATATTCGATTTTTTTAAATATCTCGCTTCCTCCCAAGCTATGAAAACAATACAGACACAGTTTTGTAGGTCTTGAAATCTTCTATAATTTTGACCTTACTTTTTTGCGTAGAATTAATATTTTACAATTTATAGTGCGAGAAAGGTAAAAATGAATAATATTGATAATAATAATGTTTATTTGCAGAATATAAGAATACAGATTACATAAATGGCAGTAATTTTTAAAACATATTGTAAGTCAATATATTAGAAAAATCCATTTAGGCTCAATCAAGGGCCTGTTTATGAATGTGGGCATGTGACTCAACGTTGACACTGCAGAAATAGCATTTAATAGTTTATCACGTATATGAAAATAATTCTACAGTACCAAGACTGAGTGATGGGAAGTTCTTATACCGGATGATTCGCGAAGAAAGTGCCACAGCCCAATGACAGATAGCGCACTTCAAGGCGAGTCTAGATCACCAACGAATCACCAACGAATTTGGCCATAGGATGTTTTATGCATTTCATCTGAAAATTCAAAGATCTATATCTCTGCAACATTCCTCAGCTGGGACTTGTCAGAATGGCCTACTTGGTTTTGAAAAATCCAGGGCGGGACTCGGAAAAAAATCTGCCTTCCTCGTTTTTGACAAAAAAGTACATTTTTCTATCGCACTTTTGAAAAACTATTAGCCGATTCGGAAAGTACAGACAAAATGCTATCAAAATAGCGACTAAATTTTGACGGCACACCTAAACCGTTTCGGCAAAAAATCTCAAAACAATTTAGCGGATCACGACTAACACTTTAACCAGGCATTATCTATGGAATGGTTTCATAGAGTCAATTCAAATGCTTCAGATCCATATCCCTTCTAAGATCTCATAGGACTTTTTATTACCATACATTAGTCAAGTTGGTCCCCCCTTGCTGTATTCATCTGAGAGCATCATACTATCTGTAGCGGTTTACCATCTGGTTTCTCCGAACCAATAACCATCCTATTTTGTTCAATATCGATATCATAGACACTCACGTTGGACGAAAGATTGAGAAAAAACCTTGACAGGAATGTCATGAGAAACTGCCGAAGAGAAATTGAAAAATCAATAGTCTTGATGGCGATTTGGTTGAGATAAATATGCCAACTTTGTGAGCTCACGCAAAGGAATATTTTGAAGCCAAGTTTATGCCAAAAATTATCAAAAGCTTCCTGCTTACGCTACAGTTATAAGTTCTAACGAAATCGCCCATTTTATACAGATATTTGATGATAAAATGGCCAAATTCGTGATTTATGGAATTTGATGAAAAAAACCGCTAAGCAAGGAATCATTACTTCCACATCCAGATTTTCTATCCAAGTCACTCACAACGAAAAAATTTTGTATGTGGAAATAATTGTTTAATAATATCATATTTGAAATCCTCTACCTCAAAAACCCATAAAACGATACCCCACATCGGTAGTGGGGTGGGGGTGGTGATTGGGGTGGTGATTGGGGGTGGTGATTGGGGTTTGTAGTGGGGGTGGATAAGGTAAAAAAATATTTTGTGGTTTCTGGTTCTTGTACACACACTAAATCACAATTCTTTTTCATCCCTTTTAATAATGGTGTGGGGGTGGTAATCAAATTTTTTTTTGAGACGTTAGCTTCTCTTGTATATAGTAAATACCAATTTTATGAACTCTTACCTGCTTGATTTATTTACCCCATTTATCCCAAATTTCCCCTTATTTACCCCCCAACCCTTCGACGGAACAAGATGAAAATATAATCTAGTTCTAGACCTCGTTAAAGTACATATGTATACCAAATTTCAAGTCAATATCTCAAACGGTTCCAGAGTAAACGTGCGCACAAAAAAAGTTACAGACCGACAGACAGACAGACAGACAGACAGAATTTTTTTTTTCGCTCAAACTTAAAAAATCTCGACGTTTCATGACATTCTAAGCCTATTTGAACAATAAAAATTTAAAAAAATTTTTTTTGTCGTTACTGTACTTCCACTGGATGTGGAAGTAATTATGGTCGATCTTTAATTGGTTTATGAATTTCCGGTGAAATTGACTCTTTTCGGTGAGAAAATTTTGAAAATAATGACATCTACTTATTTGCAACATGGTCATGGTAGTTTTTCTTTCCATACCAAGAAAATAGGAAACGGAAGTTTTATTTGCAAAAAACTGAATGGAAGCACTGAAAGTTAATGTCAATGTTCCAAAATATTTTACATTTTCGAATATGTAATTGCTGAACAGTCACAGTTTTTTGAAAATAAGATAATTTTTTTTGGCATAGTAATTGCTATGCTTATAAATTTTAATATCTCTCGATGTTGTCACCTTGATTGAAACGTTCGTCAGTATATTTGCAGTATTTTTGTGTTTGCAGAAGGTTACAACACTCTTCATATGCATTTTTTTTTTGAAAGTATTTCATAACTGTTATATTTACTGATCGAGGTACCCGGCTAAGGAGATGCTGTATCTAGAAAAAAATTAGTTTTTGTTACAATTAAAAGTTGCCAATCGCAGGCCTCAGAGATCAGTTGAGGTGCAATTACACAGGCCCAAAAAAAATTTTTTTCGTGATCGAAAATTAAGATCCAACTTTTTTTTGGGTCGCTGAACACGAATTTGAAGTCAGAGTAACATGTTTTTGGACGAATTTTCGAGCTAGAGGTCAAAATTGGATGAAAATCATAAAAAATCGGGATTTTGTCATATTTCCAGGTTCGGAATGAATAGAAAATTTTGGGAGACATGGAAATATCATTTTTGGGAGAAAATACGCTATTTTCTAATGTATTCCATTACTTGATAAAACCTCATGTACAGTGAGTTCAATTTGGACCGCACTATTATACAAAATTTCCAAGTATATTGCTCCCAGCGGTGGTTGATAAACATATTCATGTAGATTGATTCGGGATGTACTTTTGTTCGCGATGCTGAGCAGAACTGCACACGCGGAAGAACAATAAGAAGAGGCAGGAATTATGTCTCGGGACTGTATGGAACACTCAGCCTGTTGAGATTGGACCCTTGCTAGCATCGACTTGTGATGAAACCTTTTGCATTTATCTCTTTATTTTCAGTGTAATAACTTAACTCGTTTATCAAAGCTGTGTGCTAAATTTTGACTTATTTAGTTATATTTGGTTAAGAGCTTGTGGTGTACGCATTTAAATTGTGTTAAAGGACCCCGCACACCATATAGGGAGATTTCTGCCTCCAGTCAAATTTAATCTAACCCACGTAAAAATGTTCTTTTGAACCCCCTGAACAAATGTTCAAATGCAGCCAGGTCCGAAAAGGTCTTCGTTTCGAGATATGGAACCCCAAATACGTTTTAAAATTGAAAAAATTTAATTAAAGTTGGCTTTGATTCTATGGAAATTCAGAACTGCGTAATTAATTCTTAAATAACACCATACTTCTTACTCATGTTAATGACACCGTGGGTCTTCAAGGGCTTCGCTGCAGTTTTTTCAATTCAAGGATAAAGTTGTGATATTTTTTTTTTAAATAAAAAATTTCTGTTAAGTTCTGTGACTCAAAATCTTGATGAATTATTGTTCTCCGAGCTTCCCAGGATTAGAATTGTTCTTTTTTTATCTGAACTTTCAGAGTGTATCATGTTTTTTATTTTAAATGCCCATTAAATGGGCAATTTAATCAGGTCCATTGATTTTTATTTGAACTATGATTATGGAATTTTCTGTGGTAATCTTACCTAAACAATTTCGATCAGAAATTCGTGTCCACGACCTCAAAAAATGCCGATATTTAAAAAAAATAACACACTCGTTCTTGGATAGTAGGAAATTCAATGAATCAAAACAATGTCATTATTGACAAGTGAAAAATAAATAAAAAAGTGTGAAATAAAACTTAATATTTCGCTGTTTTACTATTGATTTCTATGGAAACAGCAACAGAATTTAGTCATTAAGACAAAGTAACTGGGCGATTTTGGATTTGGAACGATCTTTAGGGCTCCATATCTCGAAACGAAAACCTTTTCGGACCTGGCTGCATTTGAACATTTGTTCAGGGGGTTCAAACGAACATTTTTACGTGGGTTAGATTAAATTTGACTGGAGGCAGAAATCCCCCTATATGGTGTGCGGAGTCCTTTGAATATTTAGAGCCGTTTCTCCTTTTCAAGGCATTCAACGGTGAAAGGTGAACACATCTATTTAGAACCATTGAGGCAAGGGCGGATCCAGAAAGGTTACTGGGGGTGGGGGGATTGTGGCTGTCTACCGCCGAACAATCAATAATTATATCGACATTTTCAATATTCAATAATAAATAATATTAGATCCTATTCTTCTCGGAGCCCTTGAGGCCCTCGGGGGGGGGGGGGGTTAATTTCCCCTGGTACCCCCCCTCTGGATCCGCCCTTGCATTGAGGATGGTAGACAAAATATCCGCGTTGGCTTTTCGATCAGTTATTTTGAATATACCATATATCACTACAAAAAAATATCTGTCTCACGCGATCGTTCCTCTTACCGGGTGATAAGAATATAATAGAGCAACAACTAGTTGAACCGTCGAAAATCCTCTTTCCACCTCTGCATATAAAATTAGGCTTGATGAAGCAGTTTGTGAAAGCGCGATAAACAGGGTGACTGCTTTGAATATCTGAGTCGAACATTCAGTCAGTTGTCGGAAGCTAAACTAAAGGAAGGAATTTTTGATGGACCCCCCAGATTCTAAAGATTTTGAAGGATGATATGTTCATTACAACGATGACTCCAAAAGAGAAAGCCGCATGGGAAAGCTTCAAAGCAGTAGTCCATCAGTTTCTAGGGAATCATAGAAGTGATGACTACGAAAGCATTGTAGCGGAGATAATCATCACTTACCAAAAATTAGGTTTGTTTAATGAATTTAAAATTACATTTCCTTGCCTCGCATCTAAGTTATTTCCTTGACAATCTAGGTGACTTCAGTGAAAAGCAAGGCGAGTGAATTCATGAAGGAAATGGAGACACGGTATCAAGGAAGATGGGACATCAATACGATGCCAGACTTTTGTCATTAAAGAGAGAAACAGTCCAAGAGGCACATGAACGAAAAAGAAATCCATTGCGTAGAACATTCGATGATAAAATAGTCCAGAAACGAGCAAAAAATAACTGATCTCCAAAGAGGAATGCGTTTTGATAAACGAATTAAATTACTGCACTGAAAATATAGAGATAAATTCAGACCAATAAATGTTGAAGCGCTCAAATAAAAATATGACTGTAACAGAGGTGCAAGGTCGTCCGAAGGTAAGCGTCAAAAGGTTTCATCACAAGTTGATGCCGACAAGGGTCCAATCTCACAAGCTGAGTGTTGCATATAATCCCGAGATATAATTCCTGCCTTTTCTCATTGTTCTTTCTGCGTGTGCAGTTCTGCTCAGCACCGCGAACACAAGTACAATCCCGAATTAATCTACATGAATATGTTTATAAACCACCGTTGGGTTGGGACCAATATCCTCGGAAATTTTGAATAATAGTGCGGTTCAAAGTAAACTCACGGTACATCAGGCTCTATCAAGTAATGGAATACATTGGATAATACTATATTTTCTTCCAAAAATTATATTTCCATGTCTCCTAAAATTTTCTATTCATTTCGTACCTGGAAATATAACAAATCCCGATTTTTCATGATCTTCGTCCAATTTTGACCTCTAGCTCGAAAATTCGTCCACAAACGTGCTCTTCTGACTTCAGATTCGTGTTCAGCGCCCCGAAAAACATACAGACAAGTGGGTCTTAATTCTCGCTTACGAAAAAATTTTTTTTGTGGGCCTGTGTTATTATCTGAATGAATATTGAATGAATGGTATACAGGGTGGCCCACCAAAAATTTATGTTTTCTGCTTGTATGATATTTTTTTGTAAATGGTAAAGTGAGTCAAGTAGCACATCGTTTAAAAACCCATTATTATCTTTTTAATGGTATCTTACTTTATAAATTTGAGCTAATACGAGTAGTTTACGAGAAAACGCGTTCTAAAGCAAGAGAATTTAATGAATTACTTCCCGTGTAAGTGCGCCTTAACGTTTATCGACAATCAACATGTCATTTCTTAGTATTAATTTTGTTTTCACATTAAAAATTATGGTTTACTCTATTGCAGAAAAGGTTTAAATGATTACATTTTTCTTTAGAAACTGTGATTCTGGTAATAAAACTGCTAAGTTGCTTGCAAATATGCATGTCGATCGGATTCAACGCGGCAACATTTCTGGAAACTGGCTCTGTAGCCAATAAGATGCGAAACGCTGAAAACGGTAAGAGATAAAGTGGTAGAAGTAGCGGTTTTAGGCCACGTTGCTGTCGATCCTTCGTTGAGTACGAGGCAATTGGCTGCTGCGTCTGGTATTAATCGAATCGATATTCAAACAGTTTTAAAACTTATAAATTCCAGGCATACAAAATTCAGTTGTTTACAGAATGAAGATGACTTTGACCGCCTTTTGTGAATGGGATTAACAACCCAAATTTCCTTAATGTCTGCTTTTCCGACGTAAGTTCTTTTTGCGTAAATGGTACAGTCAACTGTCATAATTGTCGCTATTGTTCAGGTTCTAATCCGAATATATTTCACGAAGTACACACATATCACTCCAAAATTAAAAGTTTAGGCTGGCATTTTTGTTAGGTCCTTTTTTTAAATAGTAATTTGACTGAAGAAATGTATTTACACTTGCTAGAAGACAGCATTGATCCAATGTTAACTGATATTATCAAGAATGATGACCGTTATCTCGAAGATCCACTGGTATTTCAACAGAATGGAGTCCCTTCGCATTGTGCACTGCTTGTACAACAGTACTTGAATCATAGGTTTCCGGATCAATAGATTGGAAGGAGAGACGCTATTGGATGGCCTCCACGGCTACCAGATTTATCTCCATTGAATGTCTTTTTATGGAGTCACTTAAATCTTAAATTTATGTAACTTAGCCGGTGTTCTTAGAAGATTTTCGCCAACGTATAGTCAATGAACGCCGTCAAATCGCAAATGCGGCAACATTTTGAGCAAAATCTATACTACTGTATGGAAACTGGTATATTGTATATTGTATATTGTATATTGTATATTGTATATTGTATATTGTATATTGTATATTGTATATTGTATATTGTATATTGTATATTGTATATTGTATATTCAGTGTTATTATACAGATAGAATTTACACGGGTCACAAAAATATAATAAATGGGTAAATTACAAAAATATATATGTAAAGAACATTACAGTTAGTCAAACAAACTCTTTTTAGAAAAAAAAAAAAAATAATTATTTTACATGCCAGAAAAATTATTTTCTAAATACTCCTCAAAAGTATAAAAAGATTTACATATTAAGTATTGCTTTAACTTAGATTTGAGCAATTTTACGTCAAGACATCTTACAGATTCTGGCAGCACGTTAAAAAAAATTATTCCCATAAAATTTGGACTATTTTGGCATTTTTTCAATCGTACAAATTCTTGGCAAAGTTTGGAATTATTCCTAGTGTGATAATTATGAATGTCTTGATGGGACTTAAAACTGGCCTGGTGTGTATTCACAAAAATTACACAATTAAATATATATATACACGGAAATGTCATGGTTCTATGGAACACAAAAGCACTCTTACAGTCATCTCGGAAACCTAATTGGGAAATAATTCTGATTGCTCTACGTTGAAGACCAAAAATACGATCAATCGATGCTGCATGGCCCCATGCCTCTACTGCATAAGATATAAGCGAGTGAATCAACACAAAATAAGTGGATTTTAACACATTTGTGGACACCACATTGGATAAGGTGTTAAGTAGATAAATATTACTACATAGCTTTAAGGCCAAATTGGTTGTATGTACCTCCCATCTTAAAGTGGAGTCTAGGGGTACCCCTAGAAATTTTACAGACTTGGTAGAGGACGAGTCTTCCAAGTGCTTTAAAGAAAAAACCATGTGTTCTGTTTTTGTAGAGTTTAGGCACAATTTATTTGCGTCGAACCAATCTTTGGATATCCTCTGTAATTCATGGCATCTTGCCAGTACCTCAGTTAAGTTATCGCCAGAATTAGTAAAGGTGGTGTCATCAGCGAACAGAACAAATTCTGTGTTAGTACATAAAGGCAAGTCATTAATAAAGACTAAGAACAATACTGGCCCCAAGATAGAACCTTGGGGCACGCCTACAGTCATTGCTAATTCTTCTGAGACACCATCACTACCACTAACGACTTGTGTCCTGTCAGATAAATATGATTTAATTAACTGAACACTTATGTCATCTAAACGTAATATTTGAGTTTTTCTAGCAAGATGTCATGTTTTACACAATCAAAAGCCTTTGATAGGTCGCATAATGCTGCTGACAGAAATTCATTGTGATTAAAGCTAGTTAGAATGGATTCTAATAATTCCAATATGGCGTCAGAAGTTGACTTACCACTTCTGAAACCAAATTGAGCGTCATTAAATAAATTATTATTTTCAAAGTAATCAATTATTCTCGTTTTTATGGCCTTTTCAAAGATTTTTGATATTAATGGTAAGATAGAAATGGGCCTGTAACTCGCTGGATCATTCCTGTTGCCTTTCTTAAATAGTGGTAATATTAGTGCTTTCTTCAAATCCCTTGGAAATACACCTTCTCTAAAACAGGTGTTTATTAGGTTAGTTAAAGGTATAACAAGGAAGTTTTTTACATATTTAATTATTTCAGTTGGCAAACCATATATATCTGATCACAATTTCAAACATTTACTCAACTGACAGTTAATTAACTACTTCATCAAATTCTTTAATTTTAGAATACAACTTCTCGAAAATTACACAGGCACACAAAAAATAAAAAAGGTCAGTATTTTTTTACCGACTATCATATCTATATGTATTTTGGGGCTCTGAAACCGTAAATAATTTCTTGTAAGCTCAAAAAACAGCTTAGAACAAGGCTGAAACCGGTTAAAATGTAAATTGAGAGATTAAACGAGTTTACCCATATTTTTGTACTTATTTTGGGGTGCTGAAACCGACCCCGAGGTTAGAATTGTCACATGTTGTTAATATTTTCATGTAAGCTCAAGAAACAGCTTAGAACAAGCCTGAAACCAGGTAAAAAGTAAATGAAAATATTAAACGAATTTTTATACGTATTTTGGAATGCTGAAACCGAATCCGAGGTCCGAATTTTCTTACCATGTCAGGATTTTAACCTAACCTCAGAAAAATCTCAAAAAACACCTCAAAATGGTCAAAAATGCATGTACAGGTAAAATAAAAAAAATTTAATGAGCAAGCCATCATACCAGCACGTATTTTTGGTCATTAAAACCAAATTTGTGTCGGAATGGAATTCACACTTTAAAACGTTTACATTTTGATGCAGGCTCAGAAAACCTGTGGAGACTAACCCAAATTACGTTTATAATATAATAAAGATCGAGAAAATCTCGACCCTTGAGAATTCTCGTTTTGACTCAAAAGACCTATGCAATGGGTTTCTCTTCCTTTTCTTGCCACTGTCTGGCAAATCCCTTTTAAGCATCCAGCAGTAATCGGCCATCATAGCGACGCTCCATCTCTCTTATATCTTGGTGGATCCATTCACCTTGCTCCTCGCTATAATCACCGAGGTTTTCTGGAAAGTAATCAACATGAGGATTTAGGAAATTTAATTTTAAATTCATTAAACATCAATTTTTGAAAGTTTTCAACCATTTCTGCTACTACACATTTATAGTCATTACTTTTTACATTTCTCAGAAAATCCTTCACGACGTTTTTGAAACTAACCCCAGCAGATTTTTCTACGTCATTCATCTTGGTAACAAGTACTTCATCCCTTAGCGTAGTCCGAATTTGTGGTCCATTAAATATTCCTTCTTTCAATTTTGCCTCAGAAATGGCTGGAATTTTTTCGTTCAGGTAACTAAAAGTTTCACCTCTCTTATTCAAGGCCTTAACAAATTGCTTCATAAGACCGAGTTTAATATGAAGCGGTGGGAGAAAAACTTTCGATTGTTCCACTAGTAGATCTTTAACGATATTGTTAGATCCTGGATTTAACGATGTTCTTTTGGGCCAAGATTTCAGCTGTAATGATTTTCCCAATCTCAAAGACATAAAAAACAAGGGTGTTTGGTAAATCCTGACTGCTGTCCCAAAAGAATTGTTAAAAATCACCACATATTTGCCATTTGTGGTTTTGTGGTTTTTTAATTCCGTTGAGTGTGCTATTAGGACAGAAGCATTATATTTTTTGAGGTTATGTCAAAATTCTGATATGATGGGAGAACTCTGACCTGAGATTCAGTTTCAACGTCCCAAAATTCATATAAGTAAAGTGGTTTGGTCGTTTTAAGTTTTTAAATCTACTTTTAAATGCAATTTTTGATCATTTTTGAGGTGTTTTTTGGGACTTTTCTGAGGTTATGCCAAAGTCCTGACATGATAAGAAAACTCTGACCTCGGGTTCAGTTTCAGCGCGCCAAAATACGTATAAAAGCATTGGTCAACTCGTTTTACCTTTCAATTTACTTTTTATTCGGTTTCAGGCTTGTTCTAAGTTGTTTATTGAGCTTACATGAAAATATTGACGACATGTAACAATTATGACGGTTTCAGCGCCCCAAAATACTTATAAAAACATGGGTCAACTCGTTTAATCTCGCAATTTACTTTTTACCCGGTTTCAGGCTTGGTCTAAGTTATTTTTTGAGCTTACTGAAAATATTGACAACATGTGATAATTCATAAAAAAGTACATAACCTTTTTTTATTTTTTGTGTGCTTGTTTTATTAGTTCTAATTTATAAGTAAGATGCTGTAATAGACATATAATCCAATGAAATTAGACTTTTCTGATCTAACAAAATATGTGCTTCATTTTTTTTTTGTTTAAATCGATTTATTTTAGTGTTTCAAAGAAAATATTAAAAATCGGCAATGAAATCACTATGGCATAAAAAATTATTCAAGGTCAAAGTTCACAAAAAACTTTTTTGCGAATATCGCGCTTTCTATGGCTCGGAGGCCAATTGAGGTTATTATAAAAATGAAAGATAATGAAATTCCGCACAAAAAATGATCTCTTCCATTTTTTGTATACAACGAACGGTTTAGGCAGAAATGTGCTTCGAAGTTTCCGCGAAAGGCATAATATGCTCCATTTCATAACTATTTTTAAAAAATCTATAAATTGCTGAAAAAAGCCTGACTAAACTGAAATGAAAATGAAGGATTTATTTTGTTAGATCAGAAGCCATATTTTTGTCTAAAGTGACTGGTCTACAAAAACAGGTCTACAAAAACAAAAAAGTTCTTGTTTTAAGGTTCTTATCTAAATTTTTAGAAGTATTTTGACGCGCTGAAGCCAATTTTGGGGGAAAAATTTTTTTCTACCGTCTTATTTTTTCTCTACCACCCATTTTATCCCCTAAAAAGGGCAAAAAAAGGTCTTGTCCTAAGGTTCTGATCTAACTTTTCTGAAGTATTTTGATGCGCTGAAGCCAATGTTAGACAAAAAAAATTTATATCGTGTCAGTTTCCCTCTACCACCCCCTTTTATCCCCTAAAAAAGGTAAAAATGAGGTCTTGCTTGTCCCAAGGTTCTGATGCAACTTTTTCAAAGTATGTTGATGCTCTGAAGCCAATTTTGGACAAAATATTTCTTTCTACAGTGTCAGTTTCCCTCTACCACCCCTCTTGTCCCCTAAAAAAGGGCAAAAAAAAAGTCTTGTCCGAAGGTTCTGACCTAATTTTTCTGAAGTATTTTGACGCGCTGAAGCCAATTTTGTACAAAAAAATTTTCTACCGGCTCAGTTTCCTTCTACCACCCCTTTCATCTCCTAATTTTTTTGTCCAAAATTAGTAATTTGACGCGCTGCAAATTACTTCAGCAAGGTTATATGAGAACCTTAGGACAAGACTTTTTTTGCCATTTTTAGGGTTGAAGGGGGTGGTAGAGGGAAACTGAGCCGGTAGAAACATTTTTTTGTCCAAAATTGGTTTCAGCGCATCAAAATACTTCAGAAAAGTTAGATTGTAACGGTTTGTTGTCGGGTAGCTGGTTTGGAGATTAATCAGGGTTCAGATTAGTTAATAAGACAGCCCAATAAAAATATAAACAATTTATTTTCTTCTTCAAACAGGTAATACGTGGCAGTGTTACATAACATACCGGTTATACAGGTTATACAGGTCCATTTCTTAGGATAACATTTTCTATTATCAGAGAGAGAGAGAGAGAGAGTGTGTAACGATGCGATGCGACGTTATGTGCTGCTACTGGAGTGGCATCGGGCGTCGGGCGAATATCGTCGACTCAAGAAGTTTTCCAGCTCAACACGCTGTAGGAGGTCTCCAGGTCAGGCTCATCCGCTCTGGTTCTGGCGGCGAAACGGCGTCGGGGAATGACTAACGACAGCTCAGCACGCTGAAGGATTCTCAGGGTCAGATTGCATTCGTTCCGTCGTGTTTGCGTCGGGAGATGCACAAAACTGTAATATGTCCAGCTCACCACGCTGGTGACGTAGAACTGCGTATAGTTTAGTGTCGAGTGCAAATCCGTGGCTCTAGACGGGAGCTGGGTAGATTTGCGTGCCGTGTGCATATTGGTGTCGTGTGTAAATCCGGAAACTTTAGTAATGGAACATGAATTTATGAATGCTTCATTACAAAATTAAAACCTTAGGACAAGACATTTTTTTTTGTAGACCTGTTATCTTTCTCACATTTGTTGAAATATTATGACTGTCCCATTTAAATAACCCATATTGGATGTTGTGGATAAATTTGATGGGTAAAATATTTAAACCAGTAAAACATTCTGCGAAAACAGGTAAATGGACTTATCTACAAATTTTTACCTGCTTTACTGCATTGGTTTCAGTTCTCTGATTAATTCAAAATTTTCACATAAATTATTTTTAGTATAATGGAATATTTTCGTGGGGTGGGCAGGGACCGGAACCGAAATTGATTTCTGTTCGGTTTCGGTTACGGTTACCTAACGTACACCATTTTCGGTTTTCGGTTACGTTTTCGGTTTTCAGAGCAGCGACAATTTGGTTTTCAGATACGGTTTCAGTTCTCAAGGTAGCGACAATTCGATTTTCGGTTACCGCTTCGGACCCTGGTTTTTACTTGCCTTTTACCTTATATAATCTTTATAATGAACGAATCGATTTAGATATGGTTTTCACCATTCCATTTGGTATTTCTACATCACGGTTTATAGATTTGAAACTTTGATTTCAGCTGTATTTTTGGTACTTTATTCACAATTCAAATGTGGGCAAATTCATATACGCAACTTACCATGCTTCGGTTACCTGAGAATTTTAATTTCGGTTTCGGTTTACCAGAAACTCTCATTCCGGTTTTTGGTTTCAGTTTCGGTTTACAAGAAACTCTTATTCCGGTTTTCGGTTTCGGTTACAGTTAGAAAAAATTCGTAATTATGGTGTGGTTTTTGGTTACGGTTTCGATTCGGTTTCGATCCCTGGGGGCGTGTGATAAAATTAAAAAAAAACGTTCATCCCCTATAGAGATGGGCCACTTTACTACCCCCACTACCGATTAGTCCCTTGAGATAAAGCTTTTACACCAAAAGTTCTGCGACCGGACCGCAGGGCGGGGAATACGATGATGACAGTATTTTCCGACCTACCCTTCAAACACTACCCCTAATCCGAAAAAATCACACCTTTTCCGATTTTCTGGTGCTAGGCTTGCAAGGGCTTGTCAGATCGGTCTTTTTTGGTCAATTTGAATGAAATAAATAAATATTTACCACAGGTGGCCTAACCCATCCTCCGGGGGTTAAAACTACCCACACTTCCAATAATTAAATGCCATGAAAACAAGGAAAATCAGCTGGAAAGTTCATTTTCGAGGGCGGAGAATACGATGGTGACAATATTTTCCGACTACTCCTAAATCTGAAAAACCACCCCCTTTTCCAATATTCCGGTACTAGACTTGCGAAGGTTTGTCGGATAGGATTTTCTCTCATCAATTCGAATAAAATAAGTAAACCTGGATCAGACGAGGCCCAATCAACCAAGCAGCCTTTACACGAAGTGAACTTTTCCTCCAGTGGTTTGTAGGGAATTAATAGAGACGAGTAATTGGTATACAGTGTGTCCACGGATGGACTTAACTATACTTATAAAAATGGTTATTTTCAATTTTTCGAAAAAAACTTATTCTTCATAATATCTTTTGCTTGTTATATAAATACGATTCACGTTGCGAAAATTTGATTTTGTTGTACAGGGCGCGCAAAAATTATAAAAATTTTAAAGATTTTCAAAATAAAAAATTTTAATATCAAACTTTTTGAGGTATTGGGATTAAGGAGCTTAAAAGCAGTAATCGCAAACTCAAATACATTTTTTTCATGGGGGTTATTGTTACTAAGTTATTTGATACTAAAAATAGACAGAACAATTTTTTTTAAATTTTTTAAAATTAAATATGAGAAAATAATCAATAAAGTATTTACTTAACTTAAGTATTTATACAGTAAGATAAATAACAAACAGTAACGTCCTTACTCAACATGAAACCCTCCTACGACAACGTATTTCTCCATCCTTTTTCGAAATTCGTTGTGAAGAATATTTGGTGTCACTATAGCAATGGCATCAGTGATTCTGTTTTTTAAAATCTGAATATTATCTTGCATGTCAGTTGCATACACTTGTGACTTGACTGACTGACTTGACCCCACAGAAAATAATCCATTGCGGTGAGGTCGGAGACCGCGCTGGCCCAGTTTATCTGTCCATGGCGCCCAATCAATTTTTCGGGGAAATGTTCATTTAGTCAATCGGTGACAATCATTGCACTGTGCGCTGGGCAGCCGTCTTGTTGGAATATCATATTTCTTCTAAATTCCAAACTTACTTCATCCATTTGTGGCAAAAAGTATTCACTAAGAATTTCTAAATAATAATTTGCATTAAGCCTTCCTTCCAAGAAAAATGGACCAATTACTTTATTGAACGTTAACGCACACCATACGTTGACTTTCTTAAATTTTTGGCTGATTAATTGACAAATGTTAACAAACAACAATGTCACTTAAGCATTATTTCACAGCGGCAATCTTGATTAATAATCACAAAATGAGATAGCGGTCCACTTCTACTAAAAGTTAATTCAATGAAGTATGACCTGAGTTGAAAAACTATGAAACAACATTTACACCCAAACTTATTAATAATAGTTACAAACACAAGTAATACATAGTCTTTAAAACATATTAATCGATAACAAGATATGGGGAAAAATCTAATTTTTATATCAAATAACTTAGTAACAATGAACTCCCATAAACAAAATTTATTTGGCTTTGCGATTACTGCTTTTAAGCTCCTATATCCCATTGCCTCAAAAAGTTTGATTTTAAAATTTTTTATTTTGAAAATCCAAATTTTTATAATTTTTGCGCACCCTGTAAAACAAAATCAAATTTTCTCAACGTGAATCGTATTTATATAACAAGCAAAAGAAATTATGAAGAATAAGTTTTTTTCGAAAAAATTAAAATAACCAGTTTTATAAGTATAGTTAAGTCCATCCGTGGACACACTGTATATTAGATATTTTTCATTTATTATAAGTGTAAAAATATTCTCGTTTTTATTCATTCAATGATCATTCATTACATTTGGTTTATTATATTCAATTATTATAATATTAATTATTGCACTGTTCGGCCGAGTCGAAATGGACATCACAATCCACCTCGTTACATACATAAATCATCATTTTTATCAGATCATCATCATTGCCATCATCACTAGAATTATCATCATTACCGTCGTTACCATTATCAGACACTATTATTTCTGGAATTAAATTTATGGCGTAATCAAGATTATCATCATCCTGTTCAAGTGAGTCCTCTACATGCACGAAATTATTACAGTCGGTACCCTTACAATTCTTACAGAAGGAGCTATACTTAATACCTAGTATCTTACAGCCACATTTCTTAATCTACTTATGCAACTACAATTATTTTGCTTAAAAATGAATCTGGAATGAGTTTCTCTGAGGAGAATTTAGGTTCCAGAAATCCATCCCCAGTTTACCGGATTTATATTCGTATTCAAAGGCCAGGCTTGATATTGATAGTATACCCTAAGGGCAAGTTGTACCAACTAGGTTCAAACCAAATTCAGCTTGATCTGAGATTAAAATCCATGGTTACGATTGTTGTAACAATCGTAACCTTAGCTTTTGATCTTGGATCAAGCTGAACTTGGTTTGAACTTGGTGGGTACAACTCTCCCTTAGAGCACACTCGCGTGTCGCTGCCTCTGTCGGGGGAAATTTACGTATATCCACATTCTCATCTTGCTGAAGCATGAATTGGAATCTAATGTCATTGAAATTTCCTTCAGGAGGATATTTTTTCAAATATAGAAAGCTGACTAATTTTAAAGCTACCTTGCATAGGTCATTAGGTAATGCATTTGGATTTAGAAAAAATTACGAATCCCTTGCCAGATCATCGTAGTTGTTTTTTTCGTTGTGGGAAACTTGAATAGACAATCTGGATGTGGAAACAGTGATTCCTTAGGCAACGGTTTTTAATAAAATATAAGAGCTTATTACCGTTGTTGTCATGGTAGTTCGTTATTGGGGGATGGGGGTAGTTTCAACCCCCGAGAGTGGTCAATATTTACCTATTTTATTCGAATTAATAAGCCTAGCACTTGAAAATCGGAAAAGAGAGTGGTTTTTCAGGTGGGTGAAGGATAGGATGGGAAATATTGTCACTATCGTATTCCCCGTCCTCGAAAACAGGAGGGATCTCTTTCCAGCTGATTTTCGTTGTTCTCGTGGCATTTCGTAATTGGGGATGGGGGTAGTTTCAACTTCCGGGGTGGGTTAGGTCACCTCTGGTCAATGCTTTCTTATTTTATTCGAACTGACCAAGAAAAAACCCCATCCGACAAGCCCTTGCAAGCGGAAACGGGGGTGTTCTCGGTTTAGGTTGGAGGGTAGGCCAGAAAATATTGTCACCATCGCGTTCCCCGCCCTTGAAGGGGGAGAAGATGTCTTGCGGTCCAGTCACAGAACTTTTGGGCTTTTTGCCTTTTTCTGGTTTACCTCAAAGGATTCGATAGGGGGTCGCCAAATTCCAATTAAAAGGTGCGTGAAATATCTGGGGGTGAACTTAGACAGAAGACTGACGTTTAACATCCACGTTAACGAGACTGTACGAAAGGTCTACTCCATGTCCAGGAGTCTGTATCCGCTCCTGGCGCGGGGTAGCGGACTAAACAGGACAAATAAAAAATTGTTGTATACGATGGTGATCAGGCCGGCCATCACATATGCGGCGCCGGTGTGGTGCAGCATCCCGGCCACGACAATGCGGAAACTTAGAGTTTTAGAACATAAATTTATGCGCCTCATTTCAGACTCCGGTAGGTACACCTCCCTCAGAGACCTCTACGCACGTTGCCACGACATAACCCCACTAGCGGACTTCGTCCGGGAAACATCCCAAAAATTCTACCAATTCAAATTGGGCGACAGTCCGCTAACTCGAGACATAACACGAATCAGACAGCATAATGCCATACTTTTCGATATAAGACACCCATTACCATACCAGGCGCTGCCTATCTTTCGGCAACCTCCCTAGCCAAATCTTTCCTATACCAAAATTTCCATTTCACCACCTTTTACTCCCAAACCCCTCCTCTATTCTCTCTATTAGTCTTATTTTTGTTCTTTTGTTTCTTTTTGTTCTTTTGTTTCTTTTTGTTCTCTTTAAAATCCCCTCTCGACCAATAACTTCTTACAAATCAAAACCTTTTAAATCATAACTTCCCCTTCACCCTACCTTTCCGAAGGCAGGTAGACCATCGGATGAAGGTTGTCATTTGTTCGAACGGGTTTTTTCATTGAGTTTTTCCCGTACTAGTAACCCGACCTCTTAAAACAATGCGCGGGTGCGCCAGTGCGCGTGTGCGCGCTTAAACAAAATTCGCCATTTTCTATTTATTTCTAAGTAGTTCTAAGTATTTTAAAATCGTTCATGATTATTTTTCAATAAATTGTTAGGTTTAAGTTTTATTTCTTATTAAAACAGGAGCCCTAACCTCCACCCATTTTATTTACTGTTCTAGCCGAGGCTGGACCTGCCCCACCCGGCCACCCATCTACCAAGGCGTTGCGCGCCGTGGTGGTGTGGCCGGCTCTGAACCGGGTTCCAACTCAGGCGCATTTTTTTGTAACCGAAATGTTAATAAATCTTTTTGAATTGAATTGAATTGATGTGGCATATCGTTTTATCGATTTTTGGGGTAGACAATTTCAAATATTATATTATATAAATTTCAATGAACAATTACTTTCACATAGCGGAGTGCAAATACGATAAATTTTTTTTTAGTTGCAAGCGGCTTGGATAGGAAATCTGGATGTGGCAACAGTTTTTAAAAGTTAGCTTTTCAGAACGATTGCAAAAAAGTAAAAGGCATAAAGTAAAATAAACATTTTCAAAAGTAAAACACAAAGAGAATTAAGCGTGATTCATTTCAGCTCAACATTCTTTTTATGTGAATCCAATAAGGGTCTAGTTAAAGTGAGTCACTACTTCCATATTCTCTTAAAATCAGGAGTAATCTTTTACATGTTCGCTTCAGACGATAGAGAAACTGTGCGAATAGCTCAGTTTTTTAAAATCTAGATAAGACTTCCATTAAGTTTTTGCTGTTTAAAGGAATTTCAAGCAACGACTGTATTAAGGCGTCTAAACGGAAAATCTGAACATTAAAGTGATTTTGAATAAAATTTAAGGCATCAGATTTCCTCGTCTTTGTACCGTTGTGAGTTCGCTTAATTTCACAATTTCACAATTTATACCCATTCGACATTCGCATTAAGTTTACTCGAGTACTTTAATATAGTGCAAAAGTCTCCGGAACGAAAAGTGTAAAAGACAATTTCACTAACTTTACAAGAAGGTAGACTGTAGCAAGACATTGTATCTTATCACCTAATATCAACTTGAATTCACTGATAATAAATAAATAGATTTAAAACTTATTATTTCTACTCCCATACTTTAATTCGTTTATTTGACATTCCCTACATGTACTTTAATGAGATTCATTAAGATACAAATTTTCCATTATGATACAAGTTTACAACCAATAGAAATGCGACACACCGCAATATTCTGTCAATATTAACTATCGCCTTGAACATCTTAGTGTTTTCGCAAAAACTTTGTGCCTCTTACAATTAAAATCAGTGGACATATGTGATAGTGAAGTGAAATTGAAATAATAATCCGTAATATTTCCCTCATACCATTAAGGCTGATTTTTGGTAGTTTATTGTGTGTACATACACGAAACGGCGGTCAGATGGCGCACCCGCGGTGGGGGAAGCTGCTATTCGAGTAAATGAAAAACACACACACGTTTTCCTAGAAAATGCATGAAAATCTTAATAAAATATTTTTTCCCAGAAACCTTTGTTTTGAAGGGCCGAGATTAATGGAACATCTAGGTAATACACGATATTAAGTAGACTTGGTATATGAGATCAATTTCAGTTAAATATCGATTAATTACGGTGACAAAATGGCGAAATTCTCCCGAAAAAAGGGAAGTCCGAACTTCCACCCCCTCCAGTTTCCTCATTTTTGCCGCAATTCAAAAAATAAAAAAAGGGCTTTTAGCAAATTTAATTGTCTGAAACGTCGAGATTTTAAGTTTAAACAAAAAAAATGTGTCTGTCTGTTTATAACTTTTTTATTGTGCGCACGATTACTCTGGAACCGTTTAAGATATTGACTTGAAATTTGGTACACGTATGTATTTTAACGTGATCTGGAACTAGATTATATTTCGATCTTATTCCGTCCATTTACCGAAGGGTTGGGGGGTAAATGGGGGTAAATAGGTAAATCGAGCCAGTAAGAGTCCATAAAATTGATATTTAGTATATATAATAGAATATATAATAGAATAGGTCTCAAAAAATTTGTTGACATTAGCCACCACCACCCATTATTGAAGGGGGGTGAAAAAAAATTAAATTGTGATTTAGTTTGTGTACAAGAACCAAAGGCCTCAATTTTTTTTTACTTCATCTGTGTGCCTGTTAATACAAGTCTTATTATTAACATGCCATAATGGAATGTGTTATTTTGAATGGAAATTTAAACTCAAAAAAGCTTAGAAACACATAACAATATGCTAGAATTGCCTTCTTCCTAGTTATCCAATAGGCAGCAATACGTAAGTCTTAACGGTAATGAGCCGGGATTACTACCTATTAAAAATGGTGTTCCGCAGGGATCCGTTCTAGGGACTATTTTATTCCTTAGCTACATTAATGATCTTGCCTTTCTCTGTCTGTCAGGGTTCATCCACTCTAATTACCAAAGATGATATTGACCTAAATATAGTCTAACTTCTGCAAAGAGCTGTTCTTCTTCCAACAAGCTAAAACTAAACGAATCGAAGACCCAGAATATGTTTTTGAGCTCAGATAAAAGGGGGCAAAAGTCTCAATCTTCTTGGGATCATACTTAACAGTATCTTAAATTGGTTCCATAAAGTGGGCTATCTCTGTTCGAAAATTTCACTCAAATTTTCTGTATACGTCAGTTAAAACCACCTTTATCTTGTGATGCTGCTGTACGTATTGTCTACTTTGTAATAATACATACACAGTAGGCTAGAACCACCTTTAAATGAAATATGCATGCACTCTCTCAATTCCTACGGGAAATAAACTTTATCTGTATCGAAACAATTCCCGTAAAATTTGAAATCATTCCCTTGGCCGTTTTCTAGAAAATTCACTTTTTTTTTTTTGAAAACTGTTTTTTTGCATTGATAAAAACAAGAATCTACTACATTTTTGAAGGCCCTGAATACTCGGACATATTTCAAACAACCTATCAGTTAAGTATCAGTTATCTTCTTCAATCCGTGATTCTTACGTTTATACAATAGACAAAGACAATATCTATTTTCATCGTGCGTTTTTGCATGATTGCTTTGATTTTAATCATGGTCACAAAAAATTTTCACTCTTGGAGTCTTGGATTGTTTGCCTAGTGAATTCTAAAGAGTAACTGACCGAGCAACGCCAATATTCTTTGGCAATGATGACGGTCTCAGATATCTAAGGTCGAGCAGGACTACTGCTCTTTACCCTAGTACATCGCTGTAGACCTGGACCGGCCTCGTGCGGGGTGGGCGAGCTTACTTTACATTAACCCCACTCACAAATGTGAGCGGTGTGGATGATTTCGACCCACCTCCCCGGGTCCTGGCTTGTTGGACCTTGCTGGCTAAGGCCTTCATCTTCTGGCGCTCTTCTGTCCTGATGATCTTTCTTCGCCAGCTTATCACCCCCCGGGTCATCTGTCTGTTCGGAAACTTTGAGGTATTTTTGGCTGGGATTGACTGCCGGTACGCAGGATGTCAATTGACATCCTGCCATCCGGATCATCGGTTAGGTAGGGATGAGCTATGTAACTCGAGGAAGTGCAGACCTAAGTGCTTTGGTGGCACTTTCGGTCTGCACGGAGCTAGGTGACTACGGGTACTGGACGGCGTTTCGTCCGGTCCGGTACCTGCAGGGTAGTGGGTGGGTGGTTGGGTTACCGTCATGTCTTTTCTGTGGGTTGTCTTCATCGGCGGTGGTATGGTTCTCATATTCACCCGTTATCTCACTGAGCGAATGGAAAGTTTACTCAGGCGCCCAGTAGAGGCGCTCGGATTTCCCTAGCAAATCCAGTTACGCAAATAGTAATGTTATTCATTGGTTACGGATATATTGGTAGACAAAAATTGCTGTCATTCAAAATAACATAAGAATAGATCTAATGATTTTGTCTAAATTGACTACTTCGAAAGTTTATATAACCCGATTATTATCAAAACGTCTGGAGTTATCGAGCATGAAGGTTTCTTGTATGTTATTTCCCCAAACTTGCCTTAAGTTTAAATTTGTATTGAAATGTTTAATTTTACTTTTTTGATTGACATATTAACAAGCTTATCAATGCAAAAAGTCAGTTTTCAAAAAAAAAAAAATTAAAAGTCAGTTTTTTAGAAAACGGCCAAGGGAATGATTTCAGATTTTACGGGAATTGTTTCAGGACAGATAAAGCTACCATTTCCCGTAAGAATTGAAAAAGTGCATGCATATTTCATTTAAAGGTGGTTCTAGCCTACTGTGCATAGTCATCTGACAATGTTATTACCCAATGGGTCAACTTTAGTAAAGTTATAAAATTATTTGTTTTGCAAGAAGCAACTATCCGTGTTATTGAAGGTGCGGCATGTGGTACTTCGTACCCGTTACTTTGAAAAAAAAGGATGAAGCTTTTGCCTTGCATTTACATCTTAAAAACATTATTGCAAATTCACCGGCAGTTACATAAGTTTCCAAAACATTTTGATGCACACATATGACACGAAATGCAGACAATCTAGTTCTACAGTATTTTAGGATTTGCATCACTCGGAATAATATATTAAATGTTGTATTGTATAAAAGTTTAGTAAATTATTTTAATGTCCTACAAGTCTGTTATTTTACAATAACCATCCTATTTTGAGATATAGTAAATGAAAAATAACGCCCTAGGGCGTTATGAATATCTATAACGCCCTAGGGCATTATAAAATTATAACACAACCCAAAACAAGTAAATTATGATAGCGTTATTGACAAACAAAATGCGTTGCTATGCAACGGCGGCGTTTACAAACAATTTTGATTTTTACTCTCTTTTAAATCAAATCGTTCTGAACATAATAGATGTGCCCTCGGGAAGTACACTGTCGACCTCGGTGCGTTATTATCCTTATAACACCCTTGATACCTTAATAACTATAAGGATAGTAACATCACAATTATGAATTTTAATGCATTTTATAAATTAGTTAAAAAATTGCTAATAGAAGAATTTTTACTAATTCTAGATAATAGCACCATCAGCAGGTACTATTAGAGAATATTATTTAGGTATTATGCAAATCACAACTTACACACGTCTTATTTATCATGAAAACACCTACTTTCTGTATATTTCTAAATAATATTCTCTAATCATGATAAAAACCTAAATAATATTCTCTAATCATGATAAAAGCAAATAAATAAAAAATAATTAATTGTAAAAATAAATCAGGTACTATTATTGTAAGTGACTTCAAATGTCTTTTATTGTATGTAAAGTGGTCAATAAATAAATGGTAAATAACCCCAAATTTATAAAATTCAAGGAATAGTAACATAGAATTAGCTCCTCAGTTAACTGCATTTTGACGGCTGGGCTTAAAAAATCATCCATCAAGATGAATTCCCCGTGAGTAAATTCTTTCACAAATAAATGAAATATATGCGAGTTTTAAGTACTAAGAGCGGCCCACGATCTCCGTTAATTCGAACGGTAATTGCAAATGCCAATATCTGCATAACTGGGCATCTCGGGGAGGTGGTCCAGCAACGTCCACCTGGATATCCGAGACTATTTATGCAGACTTTTATGCGTTTTCGAGCATTGCATTGTGCAGTGCGCAAGGTTAATTTTACGACGCACGTTATTGCACCGTCTGAGAAGAGGCATTTCTAAAGGCTGGGGCCACAAGGGCCCTTTTGGCCCGGCCTGTCTCGCGCTGTGCAGCCATAACTTACAAGGCTAGTTTGAGATGCTCTCGTCTTATTTTATTACACCGTGTTTAAAAGTTGTTGCAGTTTTGACATTTTTTATTATCGGAATTTTTCTCGGAATGATCTGAACGGATTTTAAATCCTATAACTAGCTGAATGCTTATTATTTTTACTGATTTTAAATCACTGGAAATGAATGACCGGACGTCGTTTAACGAAATAATTTAGGGCTGCTTGTTACAAGGATGTGTTTTAGTGGGTTGTCAATTATTCATGCCACCTTATAAAGCGCAAATAAGCCAAGTAGAGTTTCGCTTACGTTATCGAAAGATAAATAGTATGAGGAAATTGTGTCCCTGATAATAAATGACTGCGATATAATTGACAGAATGTTAAAATATCTATAGGAAGAGGGAAGAATAAACGTTAGGTATTTATGTGCATATGTTTTAATTCGTAATCACCTACCGGTTATTCTTCTTCCGTCCTTTGATTTTGTATACAGGATGGCCCCCGAAAATAAAACAAGCATGTTTTCTGCTTGTGCGATCATTTTTTCAGGCTCGTCGATTTGATTATCAATGGGAACACTTTTATTTGGTATCGTCCATAGTACTATTTCAACCCTTAAGAGGTGGTAGGACCCATCCCTAAAATTTTAAATGGTAAGGGGGGAGCAAGTAGAACATCATGTTAAAACCCGTTAAATTACGCAGGTCTACAAAAAAAAATTTATGTTCCAAGGACTAAATCTATCATACCTTAAGTATTTTTGTGTGCTGAATCCGAATTTTCAAATAAAAAAATTTTCTATCGCGTAGATTTCGAGTAAATTCCGGTTTTTGCACGCATCGCACCGCACCTGTGCACAGGTCTACAAAAAAAATGTCTATTCCAAGGACTAAACTTATCATGCCTTAAGTATTTTTGTGTGCTGAATCCGAATTTTCAAATAAAAAAATTTTCTACCGCGTAGATTTCGAGTAAATTCTGGTTTTTGCACGCATCGCATCGCACCTGTGCACAGATCTACAAAAGAAAATTTCTATTCCAAGCACTAAACTTATCATGCCTTAAGTATTTTTGTGTGCTGAATCCGAATTTTCAATAAAAAAAAATTTTACCGCGAAGATTTCGAGTAATAGGTTTTTATCGTCAATGGCGCAGTCAAATTAGCTTGAAAACCACTGGAAATTCGGACAAATTTACATAAAGCTGTTTTCCCCGGAAATGGGCATAGGCATATGTACTTAATAATATACTAAAAGTCCCCATATGTAGAAGTTCCGGAACCCCAAAAAGAACGCAATTGTTTAATGAGAGGCGCAAGATTTATGTAGATTCGCGCACTGCGTCTGCGGCCGTGTGTTTATAGCCCGTAGTTGTTTGCTAAATAATGAGTATTTATTAGTATTATACTTAATATAAATAGTGTGTTAATAAGTTATAATAAGTGCGTTGGATTATATTTGACAGAGTGATCGTTTAAAAATGTGATATTTGTTGTTGTTCTTTGTAAATATTTTTAAGGCAATGTGGAAGCTAATACGTGTATCTTATGCAATGTAATGGCTTTTCAAAGATGAGAGTATATGTTAAATCGAAGGACTTGTGACACTAATTAATGGAAGCAAAATGAAAAATGATGATAAGTGGAAACATTTTGAGGGTCTTGAACAAATTTCTGTACATAAAACATGTAGGAAAATTTATATTCGTGGCATAGTGGCACATTAAATGTTAAGAACCAAGAACAGTGAAGATCTGTTAAAGCAAAATGTAACATCGAAATTGCTGTGACTGATGAGACAATGTCTTCAATTAATCAAGCTGATTTCGTCTCGAATAGGAAAAACAAGAAACATTTTGTTGAACAATGATTGACAATGATTTTAAGAAAATTTGGAATCTCCGTTATACAGGCCCCAGATGATGCTGATACGGTAATTGTATCTACTGCTATAACACTGGCAGAAACCAATAAAAACGTCATTGTAGTAGGTGATCATACTGATTTGATGGTCCTTTTAATACACCATTGTAATAAAAACCTTCATATACTAATACCAGGTCAGCATCTAAACCAGATCGATTCACAAATATTTCGAATGTGCAATGTTTGCTAGGCCCAATAAAGGAAGTTTTGCTATTTCTACATACCATATCCGGTTCTGATATATCTTTTTATAAAAAAGGTAAAAACGCTGCTATGAAACTTGTCCAAAGGAATGAGAATTTGACTGAGCATATTAAAATATTTAACAGACCTGATGAGGTTGCAGATAAATTAATTATAGTTTGAGAAAATTTTATAATGCGACTCTATTCACTCTATCACAATCTTCATGGAAATTTTGAACTTGCAAGTCTTTCACCTGCCAAATATGCTGCAAAATATCATATAATGAGTGCTTTTTATTAGATACAGAAGTGGATCAGAAATCCATTAAATCCCAAAGATTGAGGCTGGAAAGAAATTGAAACAGATCTAGTTCCTATTACAGCAGTAATAGGTAAGCTTCCTGCTCCAAATTTCATTATGAATTTAATATTTTGTAGCTGCAAAACTGGTTATGGATATTCTTGTAGCTAGAAAATCAACTTTGTGTTTTACGGCTTTATGTAAAATCTGCCAAGGAAATTCTTGTTCAAACATGACGGTTCAAGACGATGATGAAATAGAACTGCCTTAAGTTTTGTGGTAAAAGTTTTCTTTTACAGATAATGGTATATTTTTAATGTAATTTTTACCTTTTAAGTCTTCAAGTTGTTGAAAATCATATATTGCTATTTTATAATCAAACTAACTAAACATATTTGAACTATTTATTTTTTTAATCTGTAGTCAATTTAATTGTGTTGTTTCGTTTTTTATTAAAAAAAAAGTATAGCAAACTATGGGTCATTTTACATATATTTCAATTTTGAGTAAATTTTCTATCTTGTACAATTTTCAAAAAACTGACCGTTTACGAGAAAATCTCTAAAAACTATATAATCCAAGATGGCGACTGAATTTTATGAGTGTTGCGGCACCTTTATGTTCGGAGACTTTTAATATGGTAATATTACGATTCCCTGGCCGTCAAGAACAGCTTTATGTAAATTTGTCCGAATTAAAATCTTAATTTCACTGTACTACAACATACGATTTTTTGACAATTTTTGACGTTTACTCGAAATCTAAGCGGTAGAAAATTTTTTAAAGTGAAAAGTTGGATTCAGCACACAAAAATACTTAAGGTAGATTTTTTTTTTTGTAGACCTGTATAATGTTTTACAGTGATTATTTTTTCATCAAATGGAACCATTTGCAGGGGTCTGAAATTAAAAACACTGAATTCGAAAAAGATGGACCACCCTAGGGGGTACCTGATAACAACAAATTTCTGAGGTCTTTGGTTCTTGTACACAGACTAAATCACAATTTTATTTTTTACCCCATTTCGTAATGTGGTGGGGGTGATAGTGGATGTGGCCGCTGCCAAAAAAAACCCAACACTTCAACGGAATAAGATCAAAATATAATCCAGATCTCGTTGTAATACGTAAGTGGACCAAACTATTTTTTTGTAAATGCCATATTTCCCGAGAAAATAGAGAAAAATTATTTTCTATTATTAAAAATACCCCTTTTTAACTCCCTATAGGTTCCTGCGGATCCGTAAAATTCTTAAACTTTTTTGTTTCACGAACTTTGGCCTATTTTAAACTTATAACCAAAGTTTAAACTGCACAAATTTTTCCTGTACTATATTTGAGCAAACAAATTTCATTTTTTTTACCATTACTTACTATACTTTTACTCCACTGTGTGGATGTGGAAGTAATAGACGGAAAAAGTATAATTTCGTACTTACTGTGAATTGCTTACTGCTGTCTTCAATGTTCAGGCGTTCAATACGATGCTCTTATCTGAAATCAGTCATATCTCTAGTCACTTCTTACTGCTATAATCACTTCTTAATTTTCTAATCACTTTTATAGAATCCTCCCATTAGTTTCTGTGATCATGTCGATGTCCTGAAAAACAGACTTAAGGTGCCTTATGAAAGTCCTATATATATATATTCAGTTGTTGACCCAACACACAATATCGAGATTAAACATTCAACCAAGAAAATGCAAGAGTTCAAGTAATGCCATTTAGTGTGTACAATTCAAAAGTATACTAGTTAATTCTGGTACTTAACCTGTCTTATAAATGTAAGAATGTGCCTGCCAAACATGGCAGTGATGAACTCCTCTCTTAGAGGATATTAATCGCAACTACATGCAATGTAGAGTAATATGGTGTCAATCGGCTGGCACAAAAATATGAATAGATGATGTGTCATGCCTATTTTAAGTACGCACAGTAAACATATTTCACCTACGGCGTAACAATTCACGGGTAACCGCGAAGATACGAAACCGTAGTGAACGATAATGTGCTTAGGCTTCACACAAAATTCATGTGCAAAACGTACCGGCATATAACTCAGTAAGGGTAGTGTGGTTCGACTTCGCTTTCGAGCTACCCTATGGAGATGCTGATGAGATTTGAGATGGAAATAACTTTTAATTATGTGAAAAACAGCCTTTGGCAAAGTTAGCCTTTTTGCCTACAAATTCATTTATGAGACTTTGAGCTTTCCTCTTTTTGACACTCTAATTTTGTAGTTACGTCATTGAGCGTTCTGAAAAATTTCGGCGTGTTTTCGGTTATCGCGTCGAACGTCTCACAGTGGTTCCAAATGGACTTTCTTTGGAAACTTTCCGATAGCAGTTTTTGACCAAATAAAATATATTTTTTAATACTCGGAATTTATTTAGAAAAGACCTCTCCAGCCAAAATTTTGATTTTTAAAACTCCCATAAAATCCCCATGAAACCCCATATAAATTGAAAACCCGTTGGATCATTCGATGTCTCCCTTAAAATCTCATAACTTTTCTCTGAAACTTTTTTATTTTTAGATACTATAAGGTTGATATGCTTATATAGTTGTTCTTTTGGGTTATGGATTTTTTTAGGGAATTTTAGAAATAAAAATTTTGGCTGGAGAGATCTCTTCTAAAATCAATTCCGAGTATTTAAAAAAAATATATCTTATTTGCTTAATAAATGCCATCGTTGCCAAGTTGAAATGTCCAAAGAAAGTCCATTTGGCACCTCTGTGCGTCGTCGGGCGACGTTAAAAATATTTTTGAGTCAAAGATTTGCATAATTTCCAAACATTTGCATTGTTTTGCCGTATAACATCTTTTGAGAGGAAACAATACATATATAAATATATATATATATATATATATATATATATACAGTGTGTCCCAGGATAGATGATCACCACTAATAAAGTACCTTTATTTTTCAAAATATGAAAAAATTCCACTACGAAAAGTTATTTAGAATGCAATTTTATACCTCTATACCAAAGTTCAGGAATATAAAATAATTTTTTTGAAACTTCCCATTTTTTCAGTAAATTAGTATTTTATTTTGAACCATTCAATTAAAACTGCATAGAAATTATTTTTTGTGAATTAATATTTAAAGTTATGTAGAAGCTAAAAGTAGGCTATGAGAAAAGCAGTGGATACACATTTATCATTTATTATTGACATATCTGTCAAACGTAGTCAATATTATCCTTAATTTCTGTTTCAAATTAACGAACCAAGCATAAAAAATTAAGTGGAAATGGTACTCACAGTGCGTGAAAAAATTTATATTGTGCAATGCTACGGAATTGGCAGTGAAAACTCGCTAAGAGAAGTGGAAATCCAATTTAATTTGAAATTTCCAAACACTGCTTTGTCACGTACTCAGGCTATGAGAATAATTAAAAAGTTTCTGGCTACTGGTAGTGTTCTTCACATGAAAAGAAAAATAAAAACATATAATGAAGACAATGTTGGGGCTACTATAGCTCATGTCTCTGTTACAGAAAATCCTAGGATGCCACTAAGAGAGAGATCAACTCTTATTGATATTAGCAAGTCTGAACTCCAAAGAATTTACAAGGCAAAGAAAATTAGGGCATATAAAGCAAATTATAAACATACGCTTGAAGAGGGAGATGACGGCCGTAGGTTGGATTTTCGTGTGACCATTGGAGAAAAAATCATGGAAGAGAGATTTTTTCATCATTTCATAATATTCTCAGATGAATCCACATTCACAACCAATGGTGTTGTTTCATCTCAGAATTATCGGTTTTGGGCTTCTGAAAATCCAAATTTTAGAATTCATTGTAGAAGAAAATATTATAAAAATGTGAATGTGTGGTGTGCCGTTTCTTATCAGGTTGGAGTTATTGGACCTTATTTCATTGAGGGAAGGTTAAACCAGCACACTTATTTACAGCTTCTTGAAAGATTTTCTGAAGAACATTTAAATATTTTAAGAGATATGCCTTTAGTTCATTTTCAACATGATAGTTGCCCTGGCCACTTCACAGAAATGGTTAATCGGTGATTGAATTTAAATTTTGGGGAAAATTGGATTGCCAGGAATGGACGATCAAGTGGCCGGCGAGATCCCCAGACCTATCAATATTGGATTTCTTTTTATGGGGTCGCCTCAAGTAGTTGGTTTACGCTGAACCACTTCCTAACGATGTAGCAGTATTGAAGCAGAGAATTACAAATGCCATAAACTCCATACCGTTAGATCATATTCGAAACAGTTTTAAAGACTTCAGGCGAAGGATCGAAATGTGTGTGGATGTGGGTGATAGCTACGTCGAATAATGAAAAAATTGTAAACATTATTTTGTATTGGTCAATAATTAATTTGTTTGTGAATCTGTTATGTTTTTGACATTTATTACTTGTTACAATTTTTAAACCTCATTAATCTTCTGTTAGTAATTGTTTCTTGTTTTACAATTAGTTCGATTAACATTATACCTTCTTACATCTCGTATATTCAATTTTTTATTTACCAATAGCCTACTTTTTGAAATGATTAACATTTGCGCCTACACAACTTTAAATATGAATTCAACTCTTAATTCGCAAAAAATGAAAAGTTTCAAAAAAATAATTTTATATTCCTGAACTTTGGATAGAGGTATAAAATTGCATTCTAAATAACTTTTCTTAGTGGAATTTTTTCATATTTTGAAAAATAAAGGTACTTTATTAGTGGTGATTTTTACAACTTTGCTTATAAAACACCCTGTAGAACACCAAATCAAGTCATTTTTGGTATACTTTAGTTTTACAACAAGCAGGACTCAATCCCCAAATACCATTCCAAAATTCCAAAATTTTTGGTCCATTACACCTCTTGTTACATCTATCCTGGGACACACTGTATATTGTAACGATGAATTTCATTTTATAGTTAAGGTACTTGTATACAGAGTCCGTCAAGGGAGAGTCTAGCCAATAAGCTGCCATTTATAGTTCGAATCGTGAGCGCGCAGCGATTTAAATGTTGAAGGTATAATTTCTATATTAAATGAAAATTGTCAATATTTTTTAACTATGATTATGGTAAACTATTATTAGATTATGTTAAAATTGATATTCGTTTTTTCAATTATCATTAGGTTCTAAAAATGGGTGACAATAAAATTAATATTAGCAAAGTTTATCTTACCGGAATCTGCATCTTCCCATTGGAAAAATCATGTGAAAAACAAAAAATAAACCCTAACAATTCCACGTCAAGTTTCCAAGTTATTAATAGTTAAGTATTTGAAAAATTCAAGTTTAAAAGTGTCTAATTCGAAAACCATAAATCAAAATGTCGTTAAACTTTGGTTTGAGGGTTCTAGGGCATGCTGATAAATAATGCTATGTTAGTTTTAAAAAAAAATGCCTAATATGTCTTCTAGAAAAATGGACCCTTTTTTATCAATAAGAGTGCACCCCAATGACTGAAATAAGTTTTGATTTTCTCAAAAAAATATAGTAAAGGTCTTTGATACCGATCCGAATTTAATTGAAACTGGATGACTAATAACTGAGCTACTGTTCATTTTTGTGGAAATCTTATTTTCGTCCACACTGTATGCTCATGTTTCAAGAATTCTAAATCAAATTGTCCTTTGTTTGACATTTCTGTTAAGTCAAAAATTGTGTATTATATATTTTATTCCTTCATGTCGATTCATTAAATTAGAAAAAAACAAATCCGGACATGTGGATTCTCGAAAGTATAATACGTAAAATCACCCGAAATGTCCCTATAAGCAGAGTATCGGAAGGTACCTATACGAACGATGATTTAACTCAAGAGAGTTTTAAAAAGCAATATGACGAGCTCATTGCAATAGTTTCAACCAAGGACATTAAAAGTAGCATCAAAATGTCCCCGTCCCAATCGCAGCTTTATAGCCATATATGCAGGGAAGAGCTGAGAAAGCTAGAGCGTAAAAGAGTAATTTTGGACCAAAAAATTATGACAGAAACTGAGATTAATAGGAAGAACAAGAAGATTGCGATAAGGTATCGACTGCATGGGAAAATTCGCCAAACAAAGAAAGCTATAGCATATTGTTGCAACAAAAACAAAATAAAGACATAAATTGGGCTTCAAATAATGTTTCAGTAAAAAAATAAAATAATTATAAAGTAATTGTTGGCCACAACCAATTTCAGTGCACAGATTCAAACGCCTTGTCATTGAATCACGAATTCGCTAAAAAATACCCGGAGTGTTTCTTATTGTATAACATGATTCTTCATTAAATATTTATCTGGGATTACTTCTCTTGTTATTTTACTATTATTAGTGCAGTTGAATTGATTTTTATCGGCGACAACATTCCACCTGAAATTTGATTGTTGATTTTTATGTATTATGACCTCCTGATTATGAGAAAAATATTTGCGCCCAAAAGTTCCTTGTGCACTTGCTTTTACCCTCAAGTGGTGAAAACCACCCCCAAAGTTAGATATTTAATATTTGCAAAAGTATTAATGATTTCTTTATGAAACATGGGATATACATGTTTTAGGGATCACTGATTATGAATCTGAAGTCAAAATTAAAAAATTGAAAATAGTGGCTGCAATGTGGCGGATGGAATTTATTCCTAATAGACTAGTTAGTTCACAAGTTCAAAGCCGTGTTAATGCTTGATAAAGCTCGTAAAAATATGAGTGAGGGCTCATTGGATTCAGAATGATGTCTAGAAAAATGTGCAAAAGTTTCAAACCCGCACATAAACAATTGCAAAAGTTATAAACAAATGAAGATTGACAAAATAACGAGTTTCGTTTTTTGCAAATAACTCGAAAACTATTTTTATCATTTAAGAAAATTTAAAGACGGATTCTTAAAGAGGAAGAAATTTCCAATAAAAAACTCCCAACTCCCGAAACTCTATCTCTATTATTAATAATTTTAATTTAACGTTAAAAATAGAGCTCGCGGCGAATACTAAGCCGTTACGATGCTCTGAAACCGGCCGTAATAAGTAAAAATATTTTTTTATGTTGTTAAATATAAATTTAAAAATTTTTTTAAATTATGGTATTATTTAGACACTTAAAGGAACAATATACTGTTGGAAAAAAATTTTTTCACCGATTTTTCATAAAATGAGCTCATTGTTAACTAACAATTTTTTTTAGAGTTTGCGTTTATTTTCAAGTCTGATAAGTGTTAAACAAAAGCCACTAAAATTATTTCGCTTCATGGAGACCTTATGTCAACTATACTTTATGGGATTATGACATTGCGATATTTTTAATTGTTATAGTCTATTAGTTATTAATTATTTAACCTAATAAAAAACTAAAAAATTAAAAAGAGGGCGAAAAATGTTTTTATTAATTTTAATTATTATTACCGTTTTTACATTCAAAAATACTATAAGATTATATAAACTTTAAATTTTTATTGCTATTTGTTTAAATAAATTTTATAAACAAATAGATGAATTACGTATTTTTGAAAAAAAAATGTTTGTCATTTTATTTGTTATAAAATATTGTGATTAAAAATTAAAAAAATTCTTAAAAAATGTTTTTTTATTGTTTATATTTTTTTTTCTCATTTTCTCGTTATTTCAACAAACTATTAAGAAAAAATTTTATTCTTAAACTTTATTATATACAATTCTCTACAAGATGGAAAAAAGAAAAATTTTTTTTGTTGTTAATTTATTTGTTTATTTAATAAACAATTTGTTATTAACAATCGCCGAACGTGTTTATATTCTTTTTAGATAGAAAAAAAATAACAAAAACAACCGTATATATAAACATGTCAAAAAAAAATTTTTAATATTTTTTGTAGAATTTTAAATTTAATTTTTTTTGACATGTTTATGTATACGGTTGTTTTTGTTATTTTTTTTTTTCTATCCAAAAAGAATATAAATAGAATATAATTCGGAGATTGTTAATGACAAATTGTTTATTAAATAAACAAATAAATTAACAACAAAATTTTTTTTCTTTATTCCATCTTGTAGAGAATTGCAAATAATACATTTTAAGAATAAAATTTTTTCTTAATAATCTGTTTAAATAATGAAAACAAGAAAAAAATATAAACAATTTTAAAAAAATTTTAAGAAAATTTTTTTATTCTTAACAATATTTTATAAAAAATAAAATGGTAAACATTTTTTTTTTTCAAAAATACGTAATTTATCTATTTGTTTAAAAAATTTGTTTAAACAAATAGCAATATAAATTTAAAGTTTATATAATCTTGTAGTATTTTTGAATAAAAAAAAAGTAATAATAATTAAAATTAATAAAAAAAATTTTCGCCCTCTCTTTTTCATTTTATAGCTTTTTGTTAGGATAAATAATTAATAACTAATAGAGCATAACAATTAAAAACATCGCAATGTCATAATCACTTTTTTTTCCAACGGGATATTGTTCCTCTAAGTATCTAAATAATACCATAATTTTTGAAATTTTTAAATTAATATTTAATAACATAAAAAAATATTTTTACTTATTACGGCCGGTTTCAGAGCATCGTAACGGCTTAGTGTTCGCCGCGCGGAGCTCTATTTTCAACATTGAATTAAAATATTAACAAGCTAAAAATGTACTCTTCGCCGGTTTACTAAATTTTTTATATAATTGTTACACATTCTATAGGATACTCTTCGCAGTTTTTTTGTAAATAATGTTAGTTAGTAATAAAGTTAGTTCGTGAAAGACTCAGTGTAAAATAAAATAAAAATAAAAAAACTATACCATACCCCACGTGGGTTTTCAACCTGGGACCCTTTATTTACTGATCGATTTTGTTCAAAAACAATAAGGTTCTTCCCCTAGCTAACTTACTATGCAAATTTCAGTGCAATCGGATTTTTCTTTCTCGAGTTATCGTGCTTACAAGAAAAGTGACAGACGGACGGGCGGACGGACAGACGCACATTTTGAAAGTTGTGCAGAATTCGTTCACTAACACAATGATATGAAAATTTTTTGTCTGCGAGCGATATTTATGGTGTTAGAAATGTGCCGATCAAATACAATATACTCTTCGTTTTCGTATTTGCGAAGAGTATAATAATAGAGACAGAGTTTCGGAAGTTGGGACTTTTTTATTGGAAATTTCTTCCTCTTTAAGAACCCTTCTTTAAATTTTCTTAAATATTAATAGTTTTCGAGTTATTTGCAAAAAACGAAACTCGTTATTTTTTCAATCTTCATTTGTTTATAACTTTTGCAATTGTTTATGTGCGGGTTTGAAACTTTTGCACATTTTTCTAGACATCATTCCGAATTCCAGACCCAATGAGCCCTCACTCATATTTACGAGCTTTATCAAGCATTAACACGGCTTTGAACTTGTGAACTAGTCTATAATAGGCCAGTCATTTAAAACATCGTAGATCGCAAAAAATTGCACTGTTCTGATTTTTTGGGATATTGTTAGGATAAATACTAGTAGTGTAAAACCAAGTTTGCAGCTTCGAAAGACCTGTGCTCACTGTGTGGTGCTCGAAAAACTTTGAAATTTTCGGACTTTTTTCAGTTTTTGGCTTATACCTTCTGAAAGGTCCATCATATGGAAAAAGCAAATTTTGTCTACTTTAAAAGTATACAGAACGACTTTTTCCGTAGGATGCGCCTTTCAGAAGGTATAAGCCAAAAACTGAAAAAAGTCCGAAATTTCAAAGTTTTTCGAGCACCACACAGTGAGCACAGGTCTTTTGAAGCTGCAAACTTGGTTTTACACTACTGGTATCTATCCTAACAATATCCCAAAAAATCAGAACACTGCAATTTTTTGCGACCTAATGCGATTTTTGTGTCTACGGTGACTGGCCTATAAAGCAAGTGTTTTAAATGGACGGAAAAAAAATGAGTATCTAGGTGATGCTATCTATATATTAACGAAAAACAGCATTAAAAAAAATTAATTACTAGACAGTTACAATAACAAAATGGCCACATTTTGTTAAACCCTTTGTGGACCGATAAAAAACGACAAAAGATACTATTATAATCAATATAAGTAGGAAACTTTGAGACTTCTTATCTGAGTTAGAAAAAATTTTCATGGTAAGGTATTGTCTACCCGTTTTACTAATGCCGTTATTCGTTATGGTTTTTTTTCCAAAGGACAGTTTGCGGTTCAAACTTTTACTAGTGGACCTTCAGTGCTACGTATCCCTACACGTGAGACACCGAGACATCATTGTGAGTACATCGAATCAAACAACTCTTGACAAACAATTCTCAATATTATTTCAGATAATCAAAAATAAAAATGAAAAGACAATACATTTTTTTTTGTCACAAATTTCACATAATTTAATTAATTCATTAATTAATTATTATTTGTCAAAGTTCATTTTTGCGTACATAAGGAGGTTCCACAGAATAGCCACTAGTCCACAAAGGGTTAAAGAAATGTGACAACGCACATTGTTTCGATCACAACTTCTTTATTTTTTATGATACAGAAGCAAACAAAACCATTTCAAAGACAGTTACATTATCTTTAATTCTGTTTTTAGAACTTTTTATGGATGTGTGATAGTTTTAACATTTAAACTAAATATTTTATCCTATAAGCGTTTGAATGCCATTTTTAAACTCAAATATCTTCGAAATCATGTATCCTACATGAAAATCAAAACAAGACAAATTCATTCCCTGTTTATGAGCTTTAATTTTTATATCTACCATTTTTTTTTACTAAAACTAAGCAAGTGTAAAATGACGAAAATTTCGAGCAACTAGGTTATATGTTAACGAAAAAAAAGTATACGAGAATTAAATATATTTTTTTAATTACTGACTAGTTACATTAACAAAATGGCGACGATTTTATTAAAAAAATATGAAGAAGCTCATTGTTTTTGTCAGAACTTCTTTGTCTTGTATGCTATAGAGTAAATCAAAAAATAGTTTGAAAACCTAATCAATATACTTTCAATTTGATAATTAGCATTTTTGACGTAAATCCCTGAGATATTTAACATTTAAACTAAATACTTCGACTTATAAACGTGCGAACGTCATATTTATACTTCCAGATCTCCGAAACCATTAATTCTACAGAAATTAGAAAAAAACTAAAGGCCATGGCAGGTTAAGATAAGTGTCCGTGCCTTTGCAACCTTTTTTCGTGTGGTTCCTTCCAGTGATGTATCTTTGTATAAGATACTACCACAAAAAGTTCTTCCCTCAAAAACTTCATAATATCTGGGAAAACATTTTTTTTCGAAAATCTGAAAAAAAATTTTTTTTCTTAATCAAGTGAACCAGTTTGTTTGTATCTCACATATATTGTAAATATACTCAAGACAATTTATTATTGATATTTTCATGAAATCTGTTCATGAAGAATACAAAAATTGATGCTTTTTAATTTTTTGAAAAATGTATATACGTACTTACATGTTAGCGACCACCTCTATTTTTTTTTACTAATTATACACCATACAATAAGCTATAATATATATTTTTTACAAAACTCTATCGTAACGTAGTCAAATTGACAAAGGTAATGTTACGTGCTTACACCCCCCCCCCCCCCCCTAGTAAACACTTTGTATCGTGGGTTCGGAAATTATAACACCAGGATAACACTAAACAGTAATGTATTTACTGACTTACTAATTACAACAAATAAAGAAAAAGAGTATAAATTGATTAGAAACTCGATATATTAATAAATATATAAATGAACAACAACTGCTTGGATTATACGTATTGAAAATTTTTTGAAGCAGCCTACGTATTTTTTTGAAATAACGAGATGTATTTTTCACAATGCATACATTTTCTATAAAGCTCCATCGAAATGGTAATACATAAATAAATTATGTGTTTAATAATAAGAATATATAATAAAAAAACATGTTATGCTAATGATATATGATAATATTAGTCGTCTGCGATAGAGTTTTGTAAAAAGTATATGTTATAGCTTATTGTATGGTGTATAATTAGTAAATAAATAGAGGTGGTCGCTAACGGGTAAGTACGTATATAGATTTTTCGAAAAGTTCAAAAGCATCAATTTTTGTTTTTTTCATGAAAAGATTTCATGAAAATATCAGTAATAAATTGTCTTGAGTATATTTACAATATATGTGAAATACAAACAAATTGGTTCACTTGATTAAGAAAAAAAATTTTTTTTGGATTTTCAAAAAAAAAAATTTTCCCAGATATTATGAAGTTTTTGAGGTCAAAACATTTTGTGGTAGTATCTTACGCAAAGATACATCACTGGAAGGAACCACACGCAAAAAGGTTACAAAGGCACGGACACTTGTCTTAACCTGCCATGGCCTTCAACCATAGCTTTAGTAGCTTTATTATTTGCTTCTAGCATGTTTTCGCTCAATCTGATACTTTCGAGTTATTTGATGATAATCGTTTTTAAATACCTCCTCTTTCAAGCTTTTTTTTTTTAACTGTTTAACGTCGGCCTATTTCCGCTACCAGGGCCTATCACCGACGCCAGGAGACGAGCTACCCCCAACCTGGAAATTTTGCCGAACCTCTTCCCTTAAGAAGAGTGGGGATCTTTTACTTGCCTAACATTTAATAGACAAGGGACCGCCTGCTTTACATCCCCTCCGAAGGATGGTATATCCACTACGTAATCCTCGTCTGAAATTACGTAACTTCCGAGTATACACTGATATACAAGCCTCTAGAAGGTGGGACGAGAACGCTGTATTTCCCAAGATGGGAGCCCATCCAAGTACTAACCGCGATCGACGTTGCTTCAACGGAATATCGACTGATAATCACATTGAAGTCGCCTCTACGCTCACCCCCTCTTTCAAGCTAAAATCCCAATTTTCAAGTCGTTGTTACTTAAAGGCTATCAATGTATATGAAAAGTTGCATAGAACGTTTGCTTTTTTCAGACCTTAGCTTCTGTTATATATACTAAATACCAATTTTATGAACTCCTACCTATTTGATTTACCTATTTCGAAGTTGGCGAGAATATTTAAATTTTTAAAGTATAAAGCGAATCAGCAATTTTTGCAGATAAGTTGAAGATCTGCGAAAGCGCGTCAAAAAGTGCATATAACTTTTGACGCACAAGAAAGAGATCATAATACATAAGAATCAACAATAAAATTTTAGGTGGAATGTTGTCGCCGAAAAAAAAACAATTAAACTGCACTAATAATAGTAAAATGGCAAAAAAAGTAGTCCCAGATAAATATTTAATGAATAATCATGTGATACAATAAGAAACACTCCGGGTATTTTCGTGACACAATGACAAGGCGTTTGAATTCATTAAAATTGGTGGTGGTCATTTCGAACAGTTACTTTAGAATGATTTTATTTTTTGACTGAAACGTTATTTGAAGCCCAGTTTATGTCTTTTAATTTGTTTTTGTAGTGGCAGTATGCTATAGCTTTCTTTGCTAGGCGAATTTGCCCATGCAGTTGATTTCTTATGGCAATCTTCTTTTTCTTCTTATTAATCTCAGTTTCTGTCATAATTTTTTGGTCCAAAATTACTCTTTTACGCTCCAAATTTCTCAGCTCTTCCCTGCATATATGGCTATAAAGCTGCGATTGGGACGGGGACATCTTGATGCTCCTTTTGATGTCCATGGCTGAAACTATTGATATTAGCTCTTCATATTGCTTTTTGAAACTCTCTTGAGTTAAATCATCGCTCGTATAGGTACCTTCCGATACTCTTCTTCTAGGGACATTTCGGGTGGTTTTACGTATTATTCTTTTCAGAACCCACATGTTCGGATTTGTCTACTTTTAATTTAGAAAGTCTACATGACAATAAATATAATGTACAATTTTTGACTTAACCGAACTGTCAAACAAAGGACAATTAGATTTAGAATTCTTGAAACATGAGCATATGGTGTGGACGCAAATAATACATTTCCACAATAATGAAACAGGATATACAATGTATTAGTCCGGGAGATAGCGTCAAATTTAAATACATCATTTCAACAAAGCTCATTTTTTCATTGCTTATCAGAGAATCGGGTGTCAATTACTTGGAGGCTGCGCATCCGGTAAAATAATTTCGTTTTTTGCGTCAATCCAACAAGGCTACTAAACTATAAGTAGTTTATTTATGTAATATAAATGAAAAAAATATATGTCAGCTGCATAGGGTAAGGAGCGAAGGTTGTCAGCTGCCCTAGTTAATATGTAAGAAAAGCACGTGAAAATTCGTTATTTCAACAAAGTTATTTATTTATATGATAGTTATAAAAAAACAATTAAAAGCTTCTGCTGATAATGCCATGGAACAAAACTTGTCAGCTAGGCCTTTTAAGTATACCGCAGCGTCCAGGCGTTCACCGCACGCGGTATCTTTAATGCCCCAGCTAACGGACTTCATTTTTTTAACCACCTCATGATCAATTTCAAGTTTCTCTCAACACAAATTAATGAAATACTCTATTTTACGTCTGCTGATATCGTTTTTTTCATATGAAACTTGAAAGAAAATCATATTTGTATGAAATATTAAATAGGTAATCATATTATGCACAAATAGTAACAAAGTATTTTATAAGTAATACATTTATTGATGCTCAAATGTCGATATTCTGTATTTGAAACAACAGGAGCCATGTTTTTTAATACATAACATTTCTCAATACGCACCTGAAAACTTGGAAAAGAATTTTACTATTCTCATATGTACGGTTCTAAAAGAATCAAGAATATTAATCTCGTACGAGTAGCTACTTTCATGAAGGCGTATAATGTCTATCAGAAAGAAGATGTCTTGAAGGTTGACCACAATTTCGAAGGATCTATGTTACCTCCATGTAAGACATAATTGAAACAGCATTTTTTGCGAATTTCTTACGTTGCTCAATTGTGGAGTCATGCACATGGTCATACACCAAGTTTGTCTTTGCCAACTGGTTATGGATGGGAAGAACACGATGAAAAGTATATTTTCAAGTGGTTTCAAGGCGATCAATTACCGAAAATTGAAAATATAAATGGTATTCTATGCATATAATCTTCTACTTCTACATGAATTCTCTTTTATTCACTTCAATGATTTTCAATTTTTATCGGTATATATGTGTGAAGACGAAAATGAGAACGATGACGCTCGAGAATCTGAGGAAAATCTAGATTTGGAAGACCATACAGATAGCACTTCCGAAGAGGAAGATAATTTAGAATTCAGCAGTGAGAGTGATTCAGATGAGAATGATTTGTTTTATTTGTATTGAATGTGCCAAAATAATAGAACTAAATATAATACTAATATTGTCAGCAAGTTATCTTCTCCTTTTTCTTATTCATAACATCTTGGCAACCGTTTTGTGGCCCATGAATTATTCTAGTCAGCTTCCCTTTATTTTATGTCATATATAACAACATTGCGTCATCTGCCGTGGTTGCCTGTTAGGCGTCGGTTTCAAGCAAATTCGGATCGCTATCAAAGACCTTTACTATATCTTTTTTGAGAAAGTCAAAACTTATTTCAGTCATTGGGGTGCACTTTTATTAATAAAAAAGGGTCGATTTTTCTAAGCGACATATTAGGCATTTTTTTATTGAAAAACTACGTAGCATTATTTATCAGCATGCTCTAGAACCCCTATATCCGAAATTTAACGACATTTTGATTTATGGTTTTGGAATTACGGCACCCTTAAACTTGCATTTTTCAAATATTTAATTATTAATAACTTGGAAGCGAAATGTTTCAAGAAAAAAAGTAATTTCTCTTTTATATTTAAAATCACTTTTTCTACAATTCACTTTTATCGATACTTTTAAATTCTGCAATCTTTATTTCTCGAATAATTCACGGGCTGCTGGTTCAAAATTTAAAAGTATCGATGACAACGGCTCGTAGAAAAAGTGAATTTAAATACAAAATGTAAAATGATGTTTTAAAAACAATCCGTTTTCAAGTTATTAATTATTTAATATTTGAAAAACGTAATTTTAAGGGGGCCGTAATTCGAAAACGATAGATCAAAATGTTGGTAAATTTTGGATATAAACATTCTAAAGCATGCTTATCATAATGCTGCGTTAGTTTTTCAATTAAAAAAAATCCCCAGTATGACTTCTAGAAAAATCTATCCTTTTTTTAAATATGCTTTTACCTGTAACTAACTAACTATGTATGTATGTAATAAGATTTAAGGAACTGAATTTCATCCACTTCTAATTGTTGTATCATCATGAAATTTGGCAATTGTGTGTAACTCTGATGACAAAACAATATAGGGTCAATCGGGGCTTATGCGATACAAAAATCAAAACTTTTCAAATAAAGTTTTGTTTTTTATCCTAGACGTTTTTAAAAAATACTGTTGTGTGCTAAGTTAGTTTCTTTTTAAGATTACAGTGCAGAAATTTTACTAAACTAAAGATAAACTACTAAACTATAATCTGCCATCTCGTATACAGAATTTGCCACTCTAAAGTCGTTCATGTATAGCAAAAATAACAGTGGCCCGAGTACACCGCCTTGAGGAGTGCCAATTTCAGAATCGTAATCGTCTAAGTGTATATTTTTGATTTTAACTATGAGGATTCATCTGAGATATATGCGATATCAACCGTTATCAATATGGCCTCGTACACACATCTAATTTTTTATATATGAAGGTGCCATCCAAGGTATCGAAGGCACAAGTTAAATCAAAGAAGTTTCCTACTATCTCTATTTACATTATCTTATTTGATGTTTATAAATTAAGTTAGTTCTATAGTATCAAGACTATGTGCAACAGCTATGTTGGTTACTTGTTACTACATTTTGAAAAAAATGTAGTATAGATTTTAAATTTTTCCAGCGGACCATCGAAATCCGAAAAAAACGTCGGATCGAAATGAAAGTCATATCTATCGACTCGAGAGCGAATTTAGAAAATTCCGTCCGTCGGTCTGTCTGTCGGTCTGTCACGCTCAGCCCTCCTAATCCGTTTTCGGATTTCGATGGAACTTGGGTGGTTGATAGGAATCCTTTAGAAAACCTTAGCGCTGGAAGCTCGGCTCCGTTCGGAAACCGGAAGTACCCGATATAGACGTTTCTAGTTTTTCGGGAAAAATTGAATTACTCGGTAACGGGCCGCTGGCAACGATCTACAGATAAGTATACCGGAGACAATGTCGAAAAACAAATGGAAATTAAATTTTTTTTGCAAAAAACTGGTTTTCTCGAAATCGGGCTAGGAAGCACGATAACTGTCCAGGATATTGATCGATTTCGATGAGACTTGGTGGGATCGAAGGTACACGGCCACAAATGAAGCCTATTGCTGGCGGCCCGAATCCGTTGACCGCAAGTATTTTTTCCAAGCCCGAGTATGATTTTCCATAGATATTGATAACTCCCGAACCCAAGGTCCGAATTTGATTTTCAAAAATGGCGATTGTCTATTAGGTGGCGTTTGTGAGAAATTTGACAAAACAAAAGCGAATCTACAAATCCAAGAAAACTTAATTTTTTTGATAGATTCTACAAATACCCAACAGTTTCCTAATAAAAATCGAAAATTAAGTATTCCGTCGATCAATCTCTATAACCGATATAAGGCACGGACCTTTTTGGACAAAAAATCTAAAATAGAGTTTTTCGAAAAATTAAAAATAAACGAGTCATTTACAGAAATGCATGACCACAATATAACCGATGCCCTTTCTGTATTTCAAAATGTAGTTAGCCTTTACTTTAGTCAATGCAAAAAGAAAAAAAAAAAGGTACTGAATCAGCCCAACAGGGATAAAAAGCATATCAAAATGTAGTTTTTAGCTTGTTATAATATCATTCTTATTATACTCTTCGCAAAAAGGAAGAGTATATTGCATTTGATCGGCACATTTCTAGAACCGGAAATATCGCTTGTAGAAAAAAAATTTTCATATCATTGTGTTAGTAAACGAATTCTGAACAACTTTCCGTCCGTCCGTTTGTTTATCCGTCCGTCACGTTTCTTGTAAGCACGATAACTTAAGAAAGAAAAGTCCGATTCTATTGAAATTTGGAAAGTAAGTTAGTGTTATCTAGAGGAAGAATCCTATTGTTTTTAAAGAAAATCAATCAGTAAATAAGAAAGTTATTAATCATTTAATATATTAAAATATAAAATATTATATTAAATATTTTCTTAATTTTTGTCGCTTGCACTTAAATCTTGCGAAATGTTATCTCTACAATATATATTTTTTTGTTTATGCATTTTACTGATATATTGTTACATCACCACTGGCTTTACAAAAATTTAATTCGGAAATACCGGTTAAGGTAAAGTCCGAAAAAGATTCAGGCAAAACACAAGTGGTGTGTGCGTACGGCTAGCCGATCTCTTGCGGGGCCAAGTCGTGGGTTCGATTTTTATTTTAGGTGAGTAGGAGAATAAATCAATATTTTTTCGGTATCTTGCCAAACCAGTTTGTTCCAACACTCTAGGGGTAGTTTCAATAGTGATGTTGAATTGAGGGCGCCATCCACAGAAAAATTTAAGAGAATTTAACTACCCTATAAGTGGTGAGACCAACCGCTGTGGAAAGATCTGATCATATTTATGAGACAGACACAAACAAGGAAAATAAGAAAATAAATTTAAGATAAAAAATCACAATTTATTTTAACAAACTTCAAAAATGACGAATTTTACAATTAAAGCAAGAAAAATGGTGGTAACCAAAAATTATCGAAATCTCAGATCATTAAAATATTTTTGTTAATTATTATTAAGATTATACCATTAAAAATGATGACAGACGTTATTTGAATCTTAAATAAATAATTAAGTGCAATAAAATATTAACTTTAAATCACATAGAAAATTGACAATTATGTTATGACTTAATAAAAATTCGTTGATAGTAAAAATGTCTTTATGCAATTAACTACACAACTTAACTAGAAAAATGAGATTTACACTTTCTCATCGATCCCTGGAGAAATGGACGCTACAAGATGGATCCTGAATAATTTTTTATGATAAAATTCCGAAAAAATAAGTGATTTAAATCAAACAAAAAATTACTTTAGAACGTAAAAAATAATCTAACATTTAAAAATGGGGTATGGGTTAAAGAGTAAATGTAAAACAATGTTTAATGAAAAATGCGTTTCTTTTTTCTTATATTTACGAACCATTTTAAGCTCCAAACTCGAGACCCCCACAAGGGGGGTGGGGTCAGTAGGTACCGTGGCCAATGGCCAAGCCCCGGTCTGAGCCATTTTAGGGGCCCGGTTAGACCAGTAAACGCAATATTCGCTCATTAATTGTGAGACCTGAACAAATTTTTTTTTTAATATGCCCCCCCCCGGGCTAATCAATTATTAAGCGCGGGGCCTGCCAGAGATCTTGACAAAAATTTTGTTTTCGAATTTCTCCCCCTCCGCTCATCAATTATTAAGCGCGGGGACCCGCCGGAGATCTTGACAATTTTTTTTTCAGATTTTTCCCTCACGCTCATCAGTTATTAGGCGCGGGGGCCCACTAGTGAATTTGGTACCAGGGCTCATGGTTTTATGTGGGGGACCTGTCTAAACTTGCGGCTTCGAATTTATTAAATTTTGATTTTATGACTTCGGTACCTGCAACAAAGAGAAACCCACTGCAATAAAAACATGATGAATAACATAAGTTATAACCATATGATTCATCATTTCGTGTATCATATTAGCCTCACAATAGCCCCTGAATTTTGATAGCTCTTATGACACCATCAACAAAGAGTAATGTTAACAAATTATATATCAAAGTACTGTTGGAAGCACCCTTGATAATTTACTGTACAAAAACATCAGAAGAACAGTCGTGAGACTTTTCCAGAGTAAAAGTTTTATCAAACAAAAAAAGTTTTTGGAGCACAAAATCACATGCCGCCAGCTATATTTTTTTTCCGCTGAAACTTTATTTTTAACCTGTAACATGAATATGGCATCATATTAGATAAGGTTTGGCCAATCTAACCTATTTTTTTTTTCATGTAATTTTGTTGCAGATATATTTTTTTTTTTTGTATCACAATAGCCCCATATTTTTGGGTGTATCACATTAACCCCGGTTGACCCTACTCAATATTATAATATGTTCTAAATGGCCGCCACCCCAAGATGGCGGATTATAATTTTCTTTACAACCCCCTTGATATGGGTCTCAAAAGATAGGGCTTGATAAGTAGAAAACAAGTATGTGATCAAAACTTAAAAATGGCGGATAGGTTTTATCAATTATCATCGGATTCGACTGAAAATCGGTATCTGTGGGTTATCGAGGTTGTAGATAACAATTATCCGGTCGGTCCAAATTTAACAATTCAAAATGGTGGCGTCAAAATGGTGGATAAGTTTTGTAATGTATGGTCTGATTCGTATGAAAATCGATATCTGGGGATTTTCGAGGTCACAGATTATAAATATTTAGTCGAATTTTACACAAATGTCGAAAGTACCAAAATTCTCTCCTTAAATATACTAGAAAGTAAAAAATAAATTAATTGTTTAAAAAACTAAAAAAACACGCTTTTATAAATACTGCACTAAAAAGCAAAAAATAATCATCGAACCTGTTCTCCCTGTCTACCCCCCGCACACTGGGACCAATTCAATTTTTATCTGGTCGAAATTAGTTTTTACGTAATGATAACCTCTAGTGAATATATATTATTGAAATAAATAAAATCAATGTTGTTGTTGACTGTAGAGCCAAGTACATTAAATAATATCACATACTGAGTGTAGTAAAATGCCCCAAAAATAAATAAAACCAAACTGAGTAATGTCGCTTTTATTATTAATATTATATGTGATAAAAATAGTGTCGGAAAGTTACAGCCACTTTCATAATCAAACCTTTAAAGTGCCTTTACCAAAAGTGTACTTTAACTTAAAGTTGACTTTAAAAAGTAACGGATTTCATAATGTTGGTAATGAACACCGTTAACTAAAGTGGCTTTAACTCCTTAAAGTCGCAATCATGATTGGTCACCCCTGAAATGTTGCGATCTGTTATCTGTCATCGTCAGTTTGTGAGGTTAAGTCAATGTTTCTCCTTGAATTAATTACGGAAAATAGTAAGTTACTCTTTTTATTGATGCATTTTGAGCGAAATTTTTTAGTTTCTATTCACTTCCAGATATCTTAAGTTATATCCAGTAAAAACTGAAAGAGATGAAGAAGAACATCACAGAAAACTTATTTTACTAGATTTAGATATTGAGTTGAAGCAAAAAGAACTTGCAAAATAAATTATGTTCAAAAACTAATGCTTGATAAACTATATTGGAAATAAACTATAATCTTGTGAAGTGTTCATTTATTATTAATCGCCTTCGGTTATGTCCATCGTTGTCAGCTGCTGGTTGAGGTAATCCATCATTTTCATCTATTTCTTCATCTTCAATAGCTTCATCAAACCACTCACCAGAGAAATAGTCATTTAATTCAACCGCCACATTATGCAGAACAGCTGTGGCTACAATTACTTTCATCACTGTATTCATTTTAAGCCTTAATCCTAAAGATAACACTGGAAAACGACGTTTACACACACCATATTGTCTTTCCACAACATTTCTTTTACGTATTATTGATTCATTGTATAGGGTTCTGCTGGTGTCTAAGCCACAGGTAATTTTTTCATGAGGTAAGGCTCGATGTTGTAACCACTGTCACCGATTAACATGTATTGCCTAAAACTTCTGTTTACAAATCTTCGCTTGAGATTACTGTTATTGAAAATTGTTTGATCATGGGTAGATTCTGGCCAACGTGCAACAATATCTCTAAATCTAAGTTTGGCATCTGATACAGATTGTACATTTATTGCAAAATATCCCTTTTGACACCTAAATATTTTGGCATCGTCTCCTCCTGGAGATTGTATTTTAATAAGCGAGCAGTCAATTGCTCCCATTACTCGAGGAAAGCTCGCAATTCCATAGAATTCCTCAACTGCTCTTTCCATTTCTGCATTATTTTCGTACATTTTTATATATCTGGGTCTTAACGAGGCTATAGCATACGATACCCTTTTAATAATTCTGCAGGCTGTAGACTCTGATACTCCAATATAATCTCCCATCGCAGTCAAAAACGTACCAGTAGCGTAAAATCGCAACGTAAGTACTAGTTGGTCCATCGGTTGAATATTTTAAATGTAAAATATATATGACGAATGTTAATTGCGAAATATTTTAAACATAACCGGTTAACTAAGTACCTACCTATTTGTTGGCAGTCTTATTTGATCCTCAATTTGCTCTAGTAAGAACGTTACACTTTGTTTCGTTAATCGAAACCTCTTGAAAAAATCTAGGTCGTGGTATTTGGCAAAAGGATCCTTTCTTTTTAAATATACTTTTGGTCTTCTTACATAAAGAAATGGTTCTTCATCTGACGAACTTGAGCTCGAAGAGGATTGCATATTTAAAAACGATCGTTTGAAAACGTGAAATTAACAAATTCAGATTAAACTGAAGCGTCAAGAGAAGTTTTAGGTTAGGATACACTTAAAGTTTATTTTATCCCGTTAAAGCGCCAATTTCGGGGCTTTATCTTAAAGTCTATTTAAAGTGACTTTAAAAGATAAAGGAATATTATGAAATCCGTTTCGGAAGTAAAGTTTACTTTAAATTTTAAAGTTACTTCAGCGTGATTATGAAAATGGCTGTAAGAGCGTGTAATATATATGGATCAACTATGCAAAAAAATCATCATTGTCGTCCTCAGAAGCAGTATCGTCTCTCTCTGTCTCTCCTTGAAACATTTCCGGTATTTGATAGTCCCATCACCACTTTGTCAACTTTGACGCCCATTTCCTTCCAAAGTCGACTGCGAATTTCTTTTTTTCTTTCTTTGATTCGCAACTTCTGTTCAATGCTTGCATTTTGTACAGTCGGAGCTTAAAGCTTTAATTTATAAGGATTATGTAGAATGCATGCAAGAAACTTAATCCAAAAATGTAAAGTTGAAAGGCCTTATTTCAAGATTTCCTCCTGTATTGAGTACTTTTTTATTTTAGCCAAATTATTCATCTGCTTGGGTTTACAATTACAGAGAAAGCAAGTCTGACTGGAAGTGTCAGTCGGGGCATTTATTACCTTACCATCGATCATAGTGGGAAGCAGGCAGTAATTCACAACAAAAAGCCTCCCATGAACCAACATTTCTAGAGGTTTTAATTCTGAAATTTCCTTTTCCATTTGTGCAATTTTTTCCTTTGTAAGTATGGTGGTTTCCTTTTGGTATGTAAAACTAATTGGTCGACAATAACGAGTTGATGATGGACTTGGGTTTTTCCACAACATCCTTTTTAAGTTAGTATCTCTTGTAGTTGCAATGAGTTGCAGTGGGAGCATTGAAAATAAAAACAAATTTGCATCCGTAATTGTTTCATCAGCTTGTTCATCAGACTCTGCATTTTTATTCGGGGTTTGCATAAATTCTCTGTGGCCAGATGATCCATCAAACCCCCACTTGCAGATCAATTCGACATTTTTATACACTCGACTCGTACTCGGTGTTTGTGATGTCGATGCATTTGTTTTAGGTAAATCGAACTCAAGTTTCAATCAATTCCGATTGCTTATTTTGAAAACGGATAAGGTCCGTTTAGCAGCGTTCCATTTCTTAAGGAGAGACGAACAAAATCCAGACATTTTTCCTTTTAATTTACTTTCAAGTTCATCACTGGAGTACCATTTTCCACTATCAACAAATTTATGATAGCTGAAGTCAAAGCGAAATTTTTTTGAATTGGTGGAAGCTGGACACAGAATAGTTTCCCGATTTCGTAATACCTCAAATAAATAGTTATTTGTAAAAGTTACTTTGGCCATGATACCTTCCATATATCTAACAGTATGAATAATTAAAATTGACTTCGCAGGGTAGTAATGTATAGTTTTTATTAATTAATAATTAAATTTTAATTAGTTATGGCGCAACTTGGCACATCAGCCATTAAGCAATCATAAGTAACCACTATGCAGAAAAGGAAAATAAAATAGAGAAATATCCCCCCCCCCCTTTTTTTGCAGTCCCATTTAACATAACTATAACTAAATTTTTCAGTCGACAATTGATTATACTTTATTATTCAATAGACATTCCTAATTTGGGAAATGTGAATATAGGCTACATACACTTACTGTTAAAAAAAAAGAACCCACTAACCGATAGTCAACTACGCTACGTTGATAACATCAAACGTTCAGAGGTGCCACTTATTACGAGAATTTCGTACGTAAATATCATGCAACTTACACTACACCTTACACTCTGAATTTAATTACCAGCGACTCGTCGTGTAAACAATAAACCTAGCTACCTCTAAAGAGCACGTTAAGGCAAGTTTTGTTTTGTTTGGCGTCAATTGTTTTTTTGCACTTTTGTCCGGCTAGAAATGAATTCGGTCCCACTGTGCCCCGTAAGGGCCTTAGTGTAAGCCGTGTTTGTAATTAAGTATAATATAAGTACACTCAAAGAAAATGATGGGTAAATTCAACCAAAAAGAGCCTATGAAATTGCGCCTATCTAGTTTCATAGTTAAATCAATCAGAAAAGAATAGTCATACAACTTTATTTGTTTTCGTAAACAAATAGTAGTTTAATAATCATATCTTCTTGTAACAAATTAAATAGTACAATGACTTTTTTTATGTTCACTACCTAACCATTTTCAATTTGGTCTACAATTAAATAGTACAACGACTTTGTTTTTTGTTCACCAACTAATTTTTAGGTTGATCTACACTTTATTGTATGATGAAGTTTTTTTTTTGGTTAGCCAAAATCTCAGTATTGAGACATCAGACCACCCAAACCAAGATTAGAGATCGTTTATAAGATCCATCCAAATATATCGATGATCCCTGAGAGAATTTGAACATTGCAATCATGTTATTAATTTTCTATAAATTCATAAGAGTATAAGATAATGCATGATTGATTATTGTCAGTGATTTGTATGTGGCGTCATCTGGGAATAATTTCTGTAATAGACTACGTGGTAAGCAAGCAAATTTTATGGTAATTAAAGAATTACCATAAAATTTGCTTGCTTAGAAGTTCTAAAAGTAGAACTTCTAGAAGACGACAATAATATTGGTTTGTCTACCAAGTACAATAATACAGCGAACTAATACTGGGTTAGAATTACAATTCGATAATAGTTAAAAAAAAAATATACTATTATCTAGTTTAATTTGATAGAATTCAACAAAATAATAGTCAGACGAAAAAAATAATAGTCTTATTCATCTATTTTTTAAGTTAATGTTTGTTTTGTTGTACGACAACTTTTTATTAATTAAAATAACAGTCACCTCTTCTTTAAAAAATACCATCAATATGATTTAGTTTAACAAAATTAACGATATTGTTAGTTAACCATTTTTTTTGTTGAATTTACCCATACTATTTCTTTGAGTGTATAAAAACTATAGTTTCACAAATAAAACACTTGTTTTTTAAATTTTCACTGGTATATCATACCAGTGAAAATTTAAAAACAACTGTTTTATTTGTGAAACTATAGTGTTGACATGAATTGTCACCAAGTAAAAGTCGAATCTTTCAACTAATATAAGTATAAAAGCGTGGGGCACTTTTCATTTATTCTAATGATGTCTTCAGCATTTTAATTATCGACCTGTTCGAAATAGCGTTCGAAAAACGCTAGTTTAGTAGTACTAGTATTTTAAACTATTCATTTATTTTAGTATACATTATTATTTATACATTATTATACATAGTACTAGTTTCTTAAGCTATTAATTTATTTATTAATTTATTTTCTTAATAAAAGTGCACACTGATGACTGAAATACTCAAAAAAGATGTAGTGAAAGTTTTTTATACCGACCCCAATTTGGTTGAATTCGATGACTAATAACTGAGCTACAAAGATGTTATCATGAATAATGGGACACACTGTACACTAAATAATTCACACATTCATCCGATGTATGTTAAAAAGTTAAAATTCCTCAAATAATTTATATTTAAACCTTCCAAACATTAATCTTGAATTTACATACGTAAATCACTATACATTGTTACAGTCCTCACATACCTATTCAATTACAATATTGGGAAAAAATCCGATCCAAACAATCCAACAGCAAACAAACAATAGTAATATAGAGAAGATTTGATTGCATATCTATCAAATCGAACATTGTTTATGGCTCCTGTTGATATTTTATTACACGGCGTAGCTTGCTGCTATGTGACATGTATATGAATTAAACCAGAATGCTCGCATCTGCCTCGATATCATATTTTAATATCTAGTTTGACTATTGATTTACTGCCAGTTTTCGAAAGGCTAACCAGAATGGAACATTACCATTCAATTTAGAACTAATAATTCAAAACCGTAGACGAGTCGGCCCGTCCCACAGGTGATTCCTCTTTTAGAGAACTCCGCTCTTGTCGCTTGTAGATAACCATTGACCGTAAAGTACTATGTCATATCGGTGAAGATGCTGCCGCTTTTCAGTGGGGAGAGGTACTTATAGTATAGTAAATCTAGCTGGATATAGGGAAATAACGTACAAAAAAATAGTAACAAGCTGATCTCAGCGGGAATATTGGGACAATGACCTGCCAAAACTCCCCTTTGCCGGTGCCACTGAATTGCGCTCACATCCCTAATGAACTTCTAATTTGACACTCGAACTGCGCTCACTTTGATTCAGAGTTATAGATTTCACATTTTCAAGACATGTAAATTTTCATTTTTGTTAAGATAACACAATTTTTCCAAATTTATCTCTTATGTAAAACAACGCTTCGTATAATTATTGTTTATTGGTTGGATATATTTAAAAAAAAAAGTAAACATTAGACGATCATAACAACATAAAAATATTAAATTTTATTGAGATCGTACGCTTAACAAGCAACCGCGATAAAAGATGTGATGTTGTTAGACGCAGCATAAAGGGGGACCAAGCAAAACATATAGTAATGTCTATTATGACTTGTGGTATCTATTCTCATATGTAAAACAACGCTGTTTATAATGATTGTTTATCTCACAGAGTTAGACATGGGTGATAGGCAGGGTTCAAATTGCATCCACCATGTTGAATCCGCCATATTGGATACGCCATATTGATTAAGTTAGGTCCGGTTCACTTTGAATGAAATGATTCACATGCATTTGTGGTCATTAAAATACTTGCTGTTTTTGCAGCCCATATTGTCGGTGGAAATGGAGAGTCACTTTTGATATAATTTTCCACTAAAAAATGTATAAACTGATCCACTCGACTGTCTTGTCGTTTTTCGCTCATAAAATCTTCGTTAGTCAGTTTGTTTGTTAGTTTGTTAGTTTGTTAGTTTGTTAGTTATTCCTTAATTTTTCTGTATCCCAATCAGAAACAGAGAAAAATTAAGAAAATGCCACAACCAACATTTAGACAATATTTAGTTATTCCTACTTTTAGTACCTGGGAGCAGTGAGCGTAGTTCAGTATAGGAATAAAGTACCTGATTTTAATGTGAGCGCAATTCGAGTGTGACCCTCATTAATGTGTGCGCAATTCGAGTGTCCCCCCATTCGCTCCCAATGGGGGAAGTTAAAGAAATATCCGCCATATTGTTTTCATATACAGTGTGTTTCGCTTCTCGTGAAGACACCCTGCAACTTTTTTATTTGTGGCCGAATTCATTTCAAATTTTTATCAGCCGTAAGGCGATTTTATCTAACACCTAAAGAAAACTTTTTCCAACAAATTAAAGTTGTGAACAAATAAAAATCGGCATTCAATAAAACGCTAAAAGGAAGACTTTTTATTATTACACAACATCATTTTCTTTTTTTAAATGGTTTTATAATACTAGGAAATCTGTATGTGTGTATGTATGTATGTGTGTATGTATTATGTATGTATGTATCAAATTTACCCTCTTCCCGTTATCCAATCGAGCTGCAATTTTGCATACACGCGTAGTTAAATAATAAATAATTTCAATAATAACACAGCCTCACAAAAAAAAAGTGGTCTGTCCAGCGGACTAGACCAGAGTGTATCCGTATGTACTTAGACCCGCTGAAACCGAATTCGAAGTCAGAATTGTCATCTTGGCTCGTTTTTTACCCCTAACCCCAAAAAACACCCCCCCCCCCAAAAAAAATGGTCTGTCCGGCGGTCCAGACCAGTATATTTTTATACATTTGGACCTGCTCAAACCGAATCCGAAGTCAGAATTGTCAGATTGGCTCGTTTTTTACCCCTAACCCTGAAAAACACACCCCCCAAAAAAATGGTCTGTCCGGCGAACCAGACTAGTGTATTCTTATGTATTTGGACCTCTGAAACCGAATCTGAACTCAGAATTGTCAGATTGGCTCGTTTTTCACCCCCAACCCCAAAAAACACCCCCAAAACAAAAACAAAGTGGTCTGTCCGGCGGACTATACCAATGGATCCTTATGTAATTTGACCTGCTGAGTCCTAATTCGAAGTCGGAATTGTCAGATTTGCTCGTATTTCACACCTAACCTCAAAAAACAGCCCCAAAACAAAAAAGTGGTCTGTCCGGCAGACCATACCAGTATATCTTTATATATTTGGACTCGCTGAAACCGAATCCGAAGTTATAATTGTCCTCGGAATTGTCAGATTGGCTCGTTTTCACCCCTAAACCCCAAAAACACCCCTCCCCCACAAAATGATCTGTCTGGCGGACCATACTAATGTATCCTTATGTATTTGGTAAGGATACACTGGTATGGTCCGCCGGACAAACCACTTTTTTTTGTTTTGGGGGTGTTTCTTGGGGTGGGGGAATGAAAAACGAGCCAATCTTACAATTCTGAATTGTGTTTTGGTTTCAGCGGATTTAAATACATAAGGATACTGTAATAAGATTTAAGGTTATGTTGGTTGCACTGAAAAGTAGGCACAGAATTCAGTAGATCGGATGTCTGAATGTGGAAAGAACTTACTAGAAAGTCTAGAGTGATGACATATGTGTTCTGGAACTGTCTAGAGTATGGTGACGTCATCAGAGAAGCTTCGAGATCTGTCATCTTTAGGTATATAAAGCATGGAGTAAAGCAGAGTGAGAAGTAGTGATGGGTCGAACCAGCTATTTTTGTGTAGCAGCTACTTCTGCTACTGCTATTTTCATTTAGCAGTTGAAAATAGCTGCTATTTTAATAGCAGCTATTTCTTAGCATTAGTTGTTTTGGCTAAATGGCGCGTATTAACAGATAACAAAAAATTAAAATTTTTTATATAAAAAAAAACGCAATCGCTGTATGGATAGTTAAATATGATTAGTTTCAAAAGAAATATAAATTATTTGTATAACATTTATTAGTTTATTTTTTATATTCCTCTAAAATATTTGAGCAGACGAACATAATCATGTGTTAAATATTGTCAAAATAAAATAGTTTTACATGAATTACATATTCCCTTCCTAAGTGCTACACTGTGGACCCGCTTGGCGGCTGCTCGCTGTAGCGGAACGAATGTGCATGCGCTGCTTGACAAGCGTCTAGGGAGACCAGGATACTTTGGCTTCGAGACTTCCGCATGCGCACTGAAATGCGACACTTGAACAGTGTAATGCGCATGCGGAAGTCCTGAAGCCTGTACAAAACAAAAAAAAACATACCTAAGAAAAAGAAACAATTTGCCAAACCAGATGCTAAAGAGGTGAATAATATAGCTTTAAATCTCTTGTATCCTCCCAAACCATCTTCATCTTCTGTATGACATTGAGTATTAAAAATATATATATCTGACTTTTAGAAAGTTGTATTATTTTTTACGATTTACCAAGAAAAATATCAAATCAGGTGTTAGCATTTATGTGTAAAAATTAATTTAAAATCCAATTTTATTATTTAAATTTCAATTTTATCTAGGTACGTGTTTTTTTGTCTAAAATTCTGCTTGGGCTTAAGTTAACTAGATTTCTTTTATTCTTTATGGTGTTAATGTTTTTAAAAACGAAAATTATTTGGCAAAATAGTGAAATTGTTTATAAAGATGCATCTTTATACTTAACTTGCCACTTGCCAACTCCTTGTGCAAATCTACCCATGGCAGTTTCTGGAAACATAAGTTCAACAAATTTGCTTTATTTGTTTATTTGCAAACTAAAAATTTCTTATTTTTTTTTTTAGATTAGGGTAAGTGATGTAATAGGCTAATTTGCAATTCGGCATTAATAATTGTATTTTAAATTTTTGTGCTCAAAACTACTGTCTAGGTTTACTTATTCATTTTTATATTACATACTAAATCACAAAACATCTGTTCAATTTCGATCAAATGTAAGTTACTTTCATGTTACAGTTTAACTTTTCTGGAGAATAATTTTGCACATTCAAAGCGAAACACACCCATTTTTATTACGAACTAATAAAACAACAAATTGCAGTCAAAGATGTTTGAGGTTAGAAACAGAAGCACGTCACGGCACGAGATCACACGAGATGCTCAATTTACCGCCTTCTACTTTTTAACAGTGTGTAATGCGCATGCGGAAGTCTCGAAGCCAAAGTATCCTGGTCTCCCTAGACGCTTGTCGCTGCTTGTGCTTAGTGATGGGCGATATCGTGATTTTTCAATCACAACGTAAATCGTTACTGTGATTTTCTTATATCAGTGAATTTAAAGCGTGATGTGATCACGACTTTCATAATACCACGTACGAGAGAAATTGTTAATTGTTCCCTCTCCCTAAATAAGCGCCGACAGACAGTGAATGGTGAATTTTAGCTACTTTTGGTAATCTGTGCTGCCGCAGATATGCATAATATGTATAATATATATTATGATTTGTTTATCCAAATAACCTCTGATGTATGGATTGGTAATAAAGTAAAAGCATACTAGGTTTTGAATGGAACTTGATAATAGGATATTTTTGTAAAGTTGTACTGTTGTGCGCCAAAAATGGGACGTATTTATGCTAAAATCTAGTTGGTGTACATCTACCTGTAATTTTTGGGACATTGTCAGTTATTTGTCAAAATTCATTGCAAGTGTGCAAATAGAGACAGATTTACATTAGATAAATAGTTGTCTTATTTTTTTTGCTCACGACAGTACAAACATTAACATTTCGGAAGCATCAATAAATTTCTTGTTTATATTTATGTTTATTTTACACGAATTTTTGTTAATTTAAAATGGTATATTTATTTTTTAATGTTATTTTTTTTGTTGTTTTATAATACACCTATAAGGATGTTTTTTAAAAATGTTTTCATTTGCTTATTGTCGAATTCCATATTTTTATTCATATTTCATGCCGAAACGTAAATGCTCAATATTTGCAATAAAATTGCTAGTATATTTAATCATATAAAATATTTTTACGCATGGTTTTAGTAGTTATACTTCTGGTGTTATAACAAAAATGTTCCGTCACGATGCCTCGAATCGCCACATCACATCGACAGTCAATAAAAGACAAAGATATTTATTTATATAAATATCTAAATAGTGTGAAATGCGTATCTAATACCGCTAATAAGGCACGGGATCGCTTGCTTTACGTGTTAATACATACGGCCGCAAACAATAATCGACTGAAAGTAAATATTGTGAAATATCGTCTTGGTTAGACCACGACAAGGGAACGAAATACGGAAAGTCGTGATCACGTCACGCTTTTCTGCCAACTTTACTAACAGTCGTTACCTGTGATTTCTTAATATCAGTGATTAAATCACAGTTCGTGATATATCGCCCATCACTACTTGTGCTATCACTGCTATTGGGCCGACGCAGCCTGCTTGTGTTGCTGCAAAGGCGCGTTAGCACTCAGCTGGTGATTTCAACCTGCTAAAAAATAGCAGCTATTTATCAGAGCTCGTAACAGCTGCTACTACTATGAAGCAAATAGCAGTTAAAAAATAGCAGACTGCTATTTAGCAGCCCATCACTAGTGAGAAGTTCAGTTTAGATAGCAAGAGTAGTAAGATCAGAAGAGAGTAAAGTGATCAAGTAGTACACAGTGTGTTATTAGCCAAGTAGTTATTGTTGTAATTAACTAAGTTAATAAATTAGTGTTTAGTGTTGCCCTGTTGTTATAATTTCCGAACCCACGATACAGGGTGTTTACAAAAAGGGTGTAAGCACGTCACAATACACTGGTATGGTCCGCCGGAGAGAGTGTGTTTTTCGGGTTGGAAAACGAGCCAATCTGTCAATTCTAACTTCGAATCCGGATTCAGCAGGTCAAAATACATTAGGATACACTGGTATAGTCCGCCGGACAGACCACTTCCTTTTTGTATTGGGGGTGTTTTTTGGGGTTAGGGGCGAAAAACGAGCAACTCTGACAATTCTGACTTCAGATTCAGTTTCAGCAGGTCCAAATACATAAGGATACACTGGTCTGGTCCGCCGGACAGACCATTTTTTTTGGGGGTGTTTTTTGGGGTTAGGGGTGAAAAACAGTCAATATGACAATTCTGACTTCGGATTCGGTTTCAGCGGGTCCAAATACATATGGATACACTGGTCTAGTCCGCCGGACAGACCACTTTTTTTTTGTGGGGCTGTGAATTGTGCATGACTTTCATTTGCTGCAAAAGTTCTCTTTATATGTTAGATAAAATTGTCTCATAGAGTTCTATATCTGATAAAAATTGAAATGAAATGAATTCGGCCACAAATAAAAAAGAGACAGGGGTGTCTTCACGAGAAGTGAAACACACTGTATAAACTTAGTGGATATGCTTTTAGAGGGCAGAATACTAGTGAAATATTTTTGTCGAACTCCTATATACGTTTCCTTAAATATATAAGGAATAAGAACTAGACTGCAACCAACAGCTATTCTCCGGACTAATGCCCCGCCAAGCGCTGAATTAAGAATTTCAAGCCTGGCCGCGTTAAGCACAATAACTATGTATTGCCACAAAACATCATCATCCGCTAGATGGAGCCTGCCATTTTTGCTGCATGTCGTGGTTTTATAAATCTCGTCATGTACCAAAAGTGAACAAGTGCCTCGTTCCAGCCATCTCAGACCTACCTTGCACTGACGAGAGCCAGTAGTTAGAAACTGCAGTCTGCAAGTGGTGTGAAGTAGCTGGTACTAGAGCTCTTCTCAGTAGGAATAAGTCTTTCGGCTGGTGTCTGTTACATTCGAAACTATAGCGTTTTGTGGCAATACACAGTTATTACACTTAACGCGGCCAGGCTTGTAATTTGTAATTCAGCGCTCAGCGGGGCATTAGTCCGGAGAATAGCTGTTGGTTGCAGTCTGGTTTTTATTCCTTATATATTTAAAGAAACGTATAGAGGAGTTGGACAAAAATATTTCACTAATAAACACTATATAAACATTTATATCTCCTTAATTTTAACGCTTATGAATCTTATACCAAAATCTAGAATTTCATTTTAATTTTCAAAAAATATTCTAATAAAAGACAAGTTGTTCTAATTCTCCACAAAAACGGTATCTTGATTTTTTTTCATAAAATCCATAAGTACTTACTAAGATACAGTGTGTCCCCGGATGGGATGCCGCACTCTTGTAAACTTTCTAATTTTCTATTTGCCGAGAAAAAGTAATTCCTTATAAAAATTTTGCTCGTCTTAGGAAGTCATAAAGAGTTATCAAACTTAAGATAAATTATGCAGGGTGTTCTAAAAATTCGAGAATAGAAAATCGACTTTAACCAAACTACCTTTTTCTTACATAAAAATGTAAATTGAAAATTTTATTTAAGTTTTTTCAATTATGAATAAAAGCTTAAATACGGATTACGATTATACAATTTAGTTGCAAAATAAATTGAAAACTATTCCACATGTAGACCTCCTACGAGTACACATTTTTATAATCTTTTTCTAAATTCTTCATAGACAGACATAGATATAATCCATAGTGGCCAATCCACCTGCCGTGGAAGTGATTGTTTAACCATTATCTATCTAGAATTGCAGAATGTGCTGTGGATCCATCTTGCTGAAAATTATTTTTCTTCTAAATTCTAAATTTGCATTGCCCAGTTCGCCCAAAACAAAAAACCGGTGCCTACGGAATCACTACTTCCACATACATCGTGTATCTCAAAAACCCATAAAATGATATGCCACATCTCTAGTGGGGGAGGTGGTGGTGAGGGTGAATGCAGTGAAACAAATTCTTGATGACACTCTAAATCACAATATTTTTTCACCCCCTTGATCTACCTATTTACCCCCATTTACCCCAATTTACCCTTCAACTCTTCAACGGAATAAAATCAAAATATAATCTATTTTCAGATCTCGTTAAAAGACATACGTGTGCCAAATTTTAAATCAATATCTTAAACGGTAACAGGTAACCCACTGTGCATCCAATTTACTTAAGGATAGCCACTGCGCATTCATAATTCTCGAGGAAACCCACTGCGCATCCATACTACTTGAGGTAACCTACTGCCTATCCATACTACTCGTGGTAACCCACTGCGCATCAATAACACGCTGGGAACCCTTCTGCGCATCCACTGTACTCGAAAAAAGCCACCTATTACTTGAGGTAACCCACTGCGTATCCATTTGACCAGAGGAAAGCCATTGCGCATCCACACAACTCAAGGTAACCAACCTACTGCGCATCCATACTACTCGAGGTAACCTACTGCGCATCGATGGTACTCGAGGAAAGCCACTGCGCATCCATAATACTCGGAGAAACCTACTGCGCATCCATGTTACTCGAGAAAAGCCACTGCCCACTCATGATACTTGGCGAAACCTACTGCGCATCCATGGTGCTCGAAAAAAGCCACTACGCATCCAGTTTACTCGAGGAAACCCACCTGTTCTCCGAAATGTGGCCAGTGTTATACACGAATGTGTTTCGATTGGATGTACGAATTCTTACTCCGTTGAAGAATTCGAAGGCATCTAAGAAGATTTGTTTAATTTGGATCCCTACTCTACTTTAGGTCTAAAAAAAGATGCGAGTATACGTTTTTAATCTTCGTGCATCTCTTAAAAGTGAATTCGAGCAAAATATTAATCAAAGAGGTATTCGCAGTCGGCCATACCCGACAGCAACTTCTACTCGTTTAATATGCTGTCTCTTTGCACGTAGTATTTGTATACAGAAGCTACCGTCGTAGAAATATATTATATTTCTAAGAAGTTCTTGTTTACGCTTGTTATGTTTATATATTTCTAGTATCGCACACCCTTTTAAAATTGTAAATAAACATTATTCAGTGTATTAAGAATGGTAATTTTATTAATTTATAGAATTTCTTTTGTTTTCATCGGAGAAATAAATAATAGTTTTATTTAAATATTATTTATATACATATAATTGTATACTAATATTGTAATTGTCTATTGTACTATAAAAGAGAAGTATTCAGTGTCGTATCAAATCATAAGTAACAAATAATTTTCATATCACTCAGTATTTGCCTATAAATTTTGCGTTGTTTTGCTCACAAGCAATAAATTATGGCACAGTTGAAAACAAATCATTTAAAATCAATTTGAATATGGAAATTAAGTTTGGCTAGCTGAATATAAAATACTAACTCGAATTAAAAGAAATATTAACCTGTTTTTACACATTTCATTATGAAAATGGGATATCTGAAGGAAGTATTTTAGAAACTCGAATAAATGAGGACAGAGCAATGTCTGAAGATTAAGTAGTATTATGATGCGTTTGTCATTATTTTAACATAAACACTATTTCACAGAAAATGTTCTTTCAGATTATCTATATGCATTTTGTTAGCTGTATAGTGTTGCGAAAAGACAATCTCCAGTTCAGAATATTAAAAAATTAAATAAATTAAATGATAATGTATCTCTAATAGTACAAGATTTGGCATAAGAAGTTAATACCCTCATCTGTTATTCATATAAGAAATAGTTTTTATGAAAGATAACATGTAGGCTAATAGATCGCGACTAGGTTGCCTAGCCATATCTTAACCCCATGTCATTTAATTTTAAAAAGATAATTAATTTTTTTTCTTTTTTTTTTGTCAGGCGGAATCGAAATTTTGTCTTTAAACGTATATAGCAGCGAAACCATTTGTCCTACAGGAATTTTTCAAAAAAGCAAATTCATCATCATTTTATAATCTTTCTAATAGATCCCTACCAGTTTTTTTCTAGAACCAACGTTTATCTAGATATTCGCAAGAGATGAGAAAAAAACACGTTTCCTTGGAAAATGTAAATTTCCAGTTGTATCGGTCCTAGCTTCCTTATTACTTCCACGTCCAGTGGAAGTATAGTAACGACAAAAATTTTTTTTAAAATTTTTATTGTCCAAATAGGCTTAAAATGTCATGAAACGTCGAGATGTTAAGTTTGAGCGAAAAAAAATTTTCTGTCTGTCTGTCGGTCTGTCTGTCTGTAACTTTTTTTTGTGCGCACGTTTACTCTGGAACCGTTTAAGATATTGACTTGAAATTTGGTACACATATGTACTTTAACGAGATCTAGAACTAGATTATATTTTCATCTTGTTCCGTCGAAGGGTTGGGGGGTAAATTGGGGTAAAATTGGGGTAAATAGGTTAATCAAGCAGGTAAGAGTCCATAAAATTGGTATTTAGTATATACAAGAGAAGCCAAGGTCTCAAAAAAATTTTTGGCATTAGCCACCCCCTTATTAAAGGGGATGAAAAAAAATTGTGATTTAGTGTATGTACAAGAACCAGAAACCTCAAAATATTTTTTTACTTCATCCACCCCCCACTATCACCCCCCATCACCACCCCCCACCCCACTACCGATGTATTAATATTATATTATTAAAGTTCCATAAACAATTATTTTCACATATAAAGTTTTTTCGTTGTGAGTGACTTGGATAGAGAATCTGGATGTGGAAGTAGTGATTCCTTGGGCAGCGGTTTTTTTTTGTCGTAAGGCAAAAAATAATAAAAGAGATTTGTGGCTTATTAAATTTCCTACAAATTCGTTAGGTCGGAGGTTTTTGCCGTAGGAGCCACCGTTTAGGAGTTATGGACGTTTTAAGCAAAAAAAGTGCAAGACACCGCCAAGAGTCACAGTAAAATTTAGAACGGCAAAACGTTCCTCACAATATGTAGTTTTCCTTTGGGAGTTTTTATTTTTCCGAGGGAAATTTTCGTCGAAAACTCGACATCTAAATATACTCATATTTTTAAAAATACGATACCGCGACGCCCGCGCCCGTACCATGTCAATACGGAAAGAGGAAGACTCCTAGTTGATCCCCATCGTAAATCGCATGCCGAAATTCGAAAATTCGGCCCGATACGAACGATCAAAAATTTTTTCAGCTTATTTCTAATAAATATATCATTTAGTACCATCCTTCATCTTTAAAATAAGCTTTCGAACCTGCGATGTTTCCTCTCAAAGTTATAGCCATTTTAATTTTTTTTTAGCTTTAAATCTTGATTCGTTTGGTTAAGATTGTTGAGTTGTAGGGGATCATGGTTTCAAATTCCTGTCAGGTTAAAATGGCTATAACTTTGCGAGGAAACATGGTAGATGACCTTTCGAAAGCTTATTTTAAAGAGGTGGTATTAAATGACGTATTTATTAGAAATAAGCTGAACAATTTTTTGAATCCTATACATTACCTCAAAAGTAGACAAAAAAAGCCATTTCTTAAGTACTTAACCTCAAATATTTCAAAATTCTGACATGGTGGGCCAATTCTGAGGATTCGGCGTGAAAAATTACTTCGGAGTAATTCCCCATCTGCCCAACAACAAAACGTCGCAGATCTGTGTTATCTTTCATAAAACATTTTTTGTTTTTATTCTTCTATCAGACAAGGAAATATTTCAGAACTTTTTCTAAAATTTGAAAAAAAGTTTTATTATTTGGTATTCAGGGAATGAATACCAAACAAATGAATTACCTCTTGCACTATCACGCCATTTAGTGTTTTAAGGATTGTGGTTGCAGCAGGTGAGTTATATTGCAAAATATGTCTCCCTCGGAAATGAATAGTATAATTTTTTATATTACATACAAAATTTAAATTGCCAGAAAACCCGTTTGTTTCGTTTCAATGACGCACTCTGTATAACGATTATTATTTTAAAAAATTGTCAATTTAGAAACCTGAGAAAGAAATCTTGCAGTTATTTTTTTATTTTCTAATTGTTCAACACAATGAATGTTAAATAAACCTTATGGTCCGGGAGATAGCGTCAAATTTAATCACATCATTTCAACAAAGCTCATTTTTTCAGTACAGGTTGTTTTTTCATTGCTTATCGAAGAATCGGGTGTCAGCTACTTCAATCGCGGAGTTTAAGGGCGTGGGAGGCTGCGCATCCGGTAAAATATTTTCGTTTTTCGCGTCAACAAAGCTACTAAACTAAAAATAGTTTATTTATGTAATATAAATGAAAAAAAAAATCTCTGCTGCATAAGGTAAGGAGCGTAGGTTGTCAGCTGCCCTAGTCAATATGTATGAAAAACACGTGAAAATTCGTTATTTCAACAAAGCTGAAATTTATTTATATGATAGTTTACGTTATAAAAAAACAATTAAAATGTGTCAGCTGACAATACCATGGGACAAAACCTGTCAGCTAGGCCTTTTAAGTGTACCGCAGCGTCCAGGCGCTCACCGCGTGCAGTATTTTTAATGCCCCAGCTAACGTATTATTTCATTTTTTTTTAACCACCTGATGATCCATTTTAAGTTTCTCTCAATACAAACTAATGAAATACTCTATTTCACGCCTGCTGAGATCGTTTTTCTCATATGAAACTTGAAAGAAAATCATATTTGTATGAAATATTAGATAATCTTATTATGCACAAATAGTAACAAAGTATTTTGTAAGTAATACATTTATCGATGCTCATATGTCGATATTCTGTGTTTGAAACAACAGGAGGCATGTTTTTTAATACAAAACATTTCTCAACACGCACCTGAAAACTTGGAAGATAATTTTACTATTCTGAAGGAATTTCTTTGTCATATGTACGACTCTAAAGGAATCAAGAATATTAATCTCGTACGTGTAGCTACTTTTATGAAGGCGTATAATGTCAATTAGAAAGAAGATGTCTTGAAGATTGACCAGAATTTCTATGTTACCTCCATGTAAGACATAATTGAAACAGCATTTTTTGCGAATTTCTAACGTTGCTCAATTGTCGAGTCATGCACATCTTCATACGCCAAGTGTGTCTTTGCCAACTGACTATGGATGATAAGAACACGATGAGAAGTATATTTTCAAATGGTTTCAAGGCGACCAATTACCGAAAATTGAAAATATCATAAATTGTATTCTATGCATATAATCTTTTACTTCTACATGAATTCTCTTTTATTCACTTCAATGATTTTCAGTTTTTATCGGCAGATCTTTGTGAAGACGAAAATAAGAAGATGACGTTCGAGAATCTGAGGAAAATCTAGATTTGGAAGTCCATTCAGATAGCACTTCCGAAGAGGAAGATAATTTAGAATACAGCAGTGAGAGTGATTCAGATGAGAATTGATTTGTTTTATTCGTATTGAATCTGCCTAAATAATAGAAATATTAAGATTTTTATATTGCTTCTCATTATTTAATCCTCACTATTCTCAATCAGTGATTGCAAACTCTAAGTATTCTCTAATATGTATGTCTAATATTTCATACAGATATGATTTTCTTCCAAGTCTCATACGTTAACTGGGGCATTAAAGATACCGCGCGCGGTGAGCACCTGAACGCCGCGGTACACTTAAAAGACAGGTTTTGTCCCATGATATTATCAGCTGACACTTTTTAATTGTTTTCTTTTATATCGCAAACTGTCATATAAATGAATTTCTGCTTTGTTGAAATAACGCATTTTCACGTGTTTTTCATACATATTGACTAGGGCAGCTGACAACCTTCGCTCCCGACCTATGCAGCTGACACATTTTTTAAATTTATATTACATAAATAAACTATTTCTAGTTTTGTAGCTTTGTTGGATTGACGCAAAAAAAACAAAATTATTTTACCAAATACGCAGCCTCCCACGCTCTTAATCTCGACGGTCGCGTCAGCTGACACCTATTTTAGTTGTTTTTCGAACGAAAACTAACATTAAAAAAAAGTCGTGTTGTAATAACGCATAAAATATTGACGCTACCTCCCAGACTATTAGCAAATTCTGAACTAATTTTGCTGAAATATAACTTCGTCTAAATCTGTTGGGACGCAAATGCTTTTCTTCCAATAGAAATAAATCCATTCCTTTAGAAAAACTTGTTGGAAATCCTCCGTCTTTAGTTTTAACTGTTTCATTATCTTGCAGAGAGTAATGCGTATAGAATGGGTAGATATATATCATTCTCACTACTAGGCAGTTTATCATGATTAATTTCGGCAAAAAACAAAGTCTGCGGCAATTAGGGGGTAATAAGCAGTTCTTTACCACCCAGATTAATGAAAGAAAAACAAAGTACCGAGCAGCTCCTCCCATTTCCATTCAGACGCCCAATGGAGAGGAAGTAGAAGCATTCATACTAGTATGCTCGTTGTTATTACGAGAATACTTAAAACAGAACAGAAGGGACCGAAAGGTACGAAATAAAGAAAAGCCATTGAGCTGAAGCAGCCGTAGACGTCATTTCGATAAAATGCCATCGTTAGAATCGTATAATTATATAAGAGAATAAAAACTAAATAAGCAGGTCCTTGTCCTCTACAAAGAGTGTATTGGTCTTGTGAAGATTACACCTCAAGGTCGTATATAATTAAATTTCTTGTTATTTGCAGGCATAGTGGAATAAATATTTATGAATGGGTATATACTGGAAATACAAATAAATATATGCATATGGAGATGTAAACAAGAATTAATTCGCGAAGTGGTGCCAGAATACATATGTTAAACTGCAAGTTAATTGTACAGGGTATTATGTTTTGACCTACCCCTTACAGAGGCGTCGCTATGCACGGGCAATTCCGGGGCCCCAAGTTTTTAGCCCTCACTGGTCCCATGGAATATTAATATATGTTTATGTACGCTGATGACACAACAATAATAATATCTGCAAAAGCCAGAGACGAGGTTAACATCCTAACAACAAGAAAGCACCTAATTTTAATCTGAATAAAATAGTATGCATTGAATTTACTAATCCCTATAAAAAGCAAGATTTAAATCTAAATTTTAATATAAATAACATTAGTATAACTTCTAGTACAACTACAACATTTCTTGGTTTCCCATTAGATAGTTCACTAGGCTGAGGTAACCAAATTGACTTCGTTTATGCTAATCTTATAAACTTAACAGCGCTTATTTTGCTTTAGTTATTTTAAAAAAGTCTCTTGGCGAGAACTCTGTTATGAATTTCTATTATGCCACGGAGTATTCTTCAATTTCCTATAGTATTGTATCATGTGGACAAGTTACAGATGTGCTACCGGCCTTTATCCTACAAAAAAGGATTATTCGTCTCATATTTGGTTTATTCTATAATGAGACATGTAGGTATATATTTTAATACATAAAAAACCTATTACTCCAGTCAAATTGTGTTTTTACCAGGAAAGTTGTGGGGTAGTTTTGATTTGTTCCATTCTATATGTTTTTTGGGGTACTGAATCCGAATCTGAGGTTTGCTAACAAAATTTCGTGACGCGACATTGAAAAAAAATTCAAAAAAGGTAAAATTTCGAGTTATAAGCAAAAGACCGTCAAAAACTAGGATTTTTTACTTTGTTTTTAAATTTTTTTGAATGTTGCGTCACGAAATTTTGTTAGCAAACCTCTGATTCGGATTTAGCACCCCAAAAAACGTATAGAATGGAAGAAATCAAAACTACCCCTCAACTTTCCCGCTAGGGGCCCTTTTCAGCACAAATTGACTGCATTATATTCACGTGATATAAAAATGATTTTAAATGGAACACTATATATTTTTTTATTTTCTTTTAGATCATTTTTCCCTGATTTCAAATATATGGTTGATAGCCGTAATATTTTTTGACCTATCGGACATTAATTATGTTCCAAATATGCATATAGGTATTGTGTGGTTATTGATGGAAGCTGGAGTCATTTAGACAAATTTCATATTACACTTTTTAGTACGTTTATGCGAATAATTGTGGAATAATTATAACACTGAAAATTTGAGGTCGATCCGGTAAGTAGTTTCAGATATACAGGGTGAGTCATGAGAAACTGTACATACTTCTACCGTAAGTAGAGGCACCTAAGACAAATACCAAGTGGCCATTAAAAAGTGTTTGTTCCATTTCTTTATTATCATACAGAGTGATTTATGAATTTTGTCCAAAAATTGTTTTGGTCATAACATTTTAACAGTTAATCCGATTTGCCTCATTTTTTACAACAATATACACTGTTGCCTAACAACCATCATACATATCCAAAATTTAAAAAATCCAGGGACGGTCTCAAAAAAATTTGTTGGATTGCTTCGTATACGATAGTTCACCCTGTATATGATTTATCTAAAACTTGATATGAAATTTATATAGGACACAAATAGGTAGTAAAACCTGAGTATTTGAAATTTTTGTCACATTCTCAACAAATTTTTTATTAACGATCAATTTTCAAGTCAAATGAAAAGTTTGGCAAAATGGAGTATTTTAATGTATACTAATATTTATTAATACAAAAATTTAGCTTAAAAAAATAATATGTACGTAACTCGTGCCTAGGTTTTAATAAGTACCATCATTTTAATTAATTTCCAGGCCAGGTCTTAAAAATGTGGGTGATGTGGTTCATCTAAAAAGTTGCCTTTGTATGTGATTTCTCCAATTAGTCAAATTGCTTCCAAAAAGGACAGAAATAAGTAGTCAAATTTGTGTTACCTAACTTTCCCCCATTTAAAGTGTCCAACTAAATGTTCAGTTTAAGAGATCAATTTTAACGGAAACTGTACATTTTTCGAAATATTTTTAAAAGTCATCATATTCATTGAATTTAAAATAAATACAACATACGGATCTACGTCCTTTAGTGCTTGTTATTACGTAGGTACTTCCATGTTATTTGATTTTCATCCATTATTGTTGAATTTATAGAGATCATAGACGTCTGTGACAATTTGACATTTTCATTGCTTGAAATCGTTTCAGTAATTTGACATGGTGTCAGTCTTTAGTTATTAGTATCAACAACTAGTGTGTTAGTGATGGTTGTATTGTAATTTTCTCCATTCAGAAATGCCAAATCTATTTTCAAATGTCGAATACGCTGACATTATTTTTGTTTATGAATATTGTAACGGGAATGGTAGGAGTGCTGCAAGAGAACACGACCAGACACGATTTCCTCGACGTCGAATACCGAATCATCAAACATTCTGGTCGGTTTTTAATTACCTCAAAGAAAATGGTATATTCCCTGAAGCAAAATCAGAACGAGATGTAAATTCTGTTCAGCAAGAAAACATACTTAACGCTGTTGAGAAAAATCCTAAAATAAGTATGAGGAAATTAAGTGTATAATTGGGCGTTTCCCAATCTAAAGCAAGTAGGGTGTTGCGAAAAAACAACTTACATCCCTATCACTTCCAGTTCAACGGTTAAATCCAGGAGATGAAATCCACCGTCTAGCATTTTGTAGATGACCAGAACAATAGACTCGGATTGTATAGAACACTGTTCACAGACGAAGCGCTTTTCACAAGAGATGGAATATACAATTCACGCAACTCACACGTATGGGCAGAAGAAAATCCACATGCGATTCATGAATGTCGCTCACAGCAAAGATTCTCTGTGAATACTTGGGTTGGAGTATAATCTATTAGGTCCTCATTTTTTTGATAGTTCATTAACAGGACATATTTATTTAAATTTATTGCAAAATATTTTGCCCAATCTGCTTGCTAATGTGCATCACCTTATTTTGCGGTTGCCGTGCGTCATCACTTAGATAACATTTATGGACCGGAGTCCAATTTCATGGCCACCGAGGTCACCTGACTGCAGTCTCGTTGATTATTTTATTTGGGGACGATTAAAAGAGTTAGTCTACGTGGAAAATATAGATACAAGGCAAAGAACTGATTGACAGGATTATTAACTGCTGCAACATTATCAGAAATGACCCCCTAACAGTTAGGAAGTCTATCAGACATTTAACTATCCGACAAGAAAAGTGTGTAATGTTATGACCAAAACAATTTTTGGACAAAATTCATTAATCACTCTGTATGATAGTACAGAAAGGGAACAAACGCTTTTTAATGGTCACTTGGTATTCGTCTTAGGTGCCTCTACTTACGGTGGAAGTATGTACAGTTCCTCATGACTCACCCTGTATAATGCTTTAAATATGAACCGAAGCGCTCAAAGTGCTATCGTCATTGTATCCGAAAGTCTGTCTCGAAGTTGCGTTTACGTCTATTTGTCTAATCTGCCAGAGATGTACTCGATTATGGTGATTTAGATACTATTGAAGTATTTTAGCGCAAGAGTATGCAGCATATAAATGCCGAAAAGAGGGAAATGAAAATGCAACTAGGATTGAATGACGTCACGCAGCTTCGATGTTCTTGATTAAGTTTAAAGCCTATAGAGATCCTAGAATAATCTGGTTTTTTGCTCTAAAATTAAGACATCTTTTGAAAAATGTAATAAAAAAAATATATTAAATGAGCCCTACTTACTAAGCAGTAAGCTGAAACTGATGATATTATATGATAACATTGTTATTGTTTGACCTTTAATATTATTATTTCATCAAAATAAGTTGCACGGAAGCACACGGCCATAAAATAGCTTTAAATTGTTTAGACAGTTTGAAACAGCACTATTATTGTCCTGTTTAATTCGTAAATTGTTTCCTTCATTTTAGTTTTAATCATTTGAACACTGAAAACTCAGCTCGATTGCGAGTGAGAGAAGTATCGAAATTGTCGAAAGAAAAATTAGAAGAAGTAACTTTGACACTTAAAACTGCAAGTATGAGTGCGTGACAAAGAGGACATGATACTAAAGGAAGCTAAAGGAAGCTGTGAAAAGTCAAGGGCGATCTAGAAAATTGAGAAGAGTTCTTTTCTCCCCCAAAAAAAGAACCAGTGAAGAAGCTCTTGTTTTTACTGGATAATAATTAAGAAACGCTAATTCTAGAAACGGTGATGTTTGCCACATCTTATGACAGTATCCTTAAACCTCATTCGAATTGCAGAGGATCAGGTACTCTACAATAGGCCCGTTCAGATTTTTTTTATTTTCGAAATCGAAAGTAGAACACTTTTTAAGGCAATTTCCAAATTTTAAGGTTTTTATTCGGACGTTTAAGCCCTTAAATAAATTACCAAAGTTGGACCGCGAGAAAACCGGGCGCAGCTTCGCATGACGTCACTTTGTAAATGCTGATCAGGCGACAGTCGAGATTTAATAATTAAAAACATTGGAGGTGAAATAAAGTAGACTTTTAAGAAGAAAAGATTCTATGCAATTTTTCATAAAAATTGATAGTTTTTAAGTTATAACGACTTGAAAATTGGGATTTTAGCTTAAAAAAAAGTATTTCAAAACAATACTGGTCAAATAACTCAAAAAGTATTACATTTAGCGAAAACATGCTAGAGACAACTAAGAAAGCTACCAAATTGAGGATGAATTTTGTTGTTTTTCTAATTTCTGTAGAGTTAATGGTTTCGGAGATCTGGAAGTACAAAGGTGGCGTCCGAACGTCTAGAAGACGAAGTATTTAGTATAAATGTTAAATATCTCAGAAACTCTGGCACTTACGTCAAAAGCGGTAGGAACAAAAATGAAAGACTATTAATTAGGTTTTCGGTTTTTCTATAGAAAACAAAATGACGTAACGAGTCGGCGAACCGCTTTATACTCAAACCTAATCTTTAACATTGAATATACTTGATTGGATATACTTATGAAGCTGAAATTTTAACAGCTTATCTAGATGATCGAATTCTATTAAATACCAAAAAAATAACGAAAAAAATTATCGGTGACAAGCCCATTCAATTATTTCGAGTATAAATTTGCAAAGCGCATGAGACATTATAGCAAATTAAAGTCTAGTCGTTTTGGATCGCGAAGAGGACAATAAAAGAGAGTAAGACACGATATATCTTTACCTACTTCCACTTAGAATGTTGATCCGTTTATACCGCACCCTGATTTATGAGTTGAAATGAATGAGGAGATCTTTTCTGTCTTGCTCATATTTTATTGCCCAGTTGGCCATCTTAAAACGACTGAACTTTAAAATTGCCTCTGCAAGTAATTTCTCTATTGCGGCTTGTAACTGTTCCAGAACCACAACCTTCTACCTCAACTGCCTCAGAGCCTGTAAAAAATATGATATGATGATGATGTTGAAACTGATTATATCCGACTTTAATTTGACACTATTTAGAAACTTAAACTATTGGAAGCATTATACTCTTCGCCGATTTACTGACCTTTTTATATAATTGTTACACGTTCTATAGGATACTCTTCGCAAGTTTCTGATAAATTATGTTTTTAGACATTCTAAATTTTGTGATACCAACTTTGTTGTGAAAAAAAAATATATGAAAAAAAAAATGAAAAAAAACACTGTCAGGGACTCGAACACGAATCTTTGGACTGGCAAAAAACAAAACAACAACAACAAGCATTTATTAATGTTACATGATACAATATGCGCCATTCTGGAGTCCGGCCCGGAGCCAGCCAGACAACCACGGCGAACATCGCCGAGGTGGGTGTAAGGCTGGGCGGGAAGGGTCCGGTTTGGCGGTGAGGAAAATTACTTGGTGAGTTAAAACTCCTTGCTAATGGAAAAGGGCTTAAATTTAACAATATCGTGCAGAAAAAGCTTTAGCCATTGGACCATCATCATTGCAATAATTGAATGTCTATATTATTCGAGTATTATTCGAGTATTATATTTCAAGGAATTAGATATTTTATTATGAAATATATATATTAGTAAAATGTATAAACAAAAAAAAATTATAGAGAATAAAATTTCGCAAGATTTCTATTTAAGTACAAATGACAAACATTAAGAAAATATATATATATTTTTTTTTTTTTTTCATTTAAATGATTAGTAACTTTTTTATTTATTGATTGATTTTTTTCAAAAACAATAGGGTTCTTCCTCTAGCTAACGCTAACTTACTTTCCAAATTTCAATACAATCAAACTTTTCTTTCTTAAGTTATCGTGCTTACAAGTAACATAACGGACGGACAGAGGACATTTTGAAAGTTGTTCAGAATTCGTTCACTAACATAATGATTTGAAATTTTTTTCTCTACGAGCGATATTTACTGATTTAGAAATGTGCCGATCAAATACAATATACTCTTCGTTTTTGCGAAGAGTGTCTTAACATAGAATTAAGGGATCACTGGTTTAAATTCTGTCACTCGATCAGTAGGGTAAGCAACGCTGAACGAGTCCGACAGTTGGATGGGTGACACAAGTATCTCATCGAACAGTCGGTAGGCTGCAATAGAGACAATCCCGGAACGTTGAACCGGCAGAAAGGTGGTGGATGACCCAGGATGGGTTAAATTTGGTGGTTTGGAATCCAAATTGTAGATCCCTGAGATTGTGGCCTAGTTACCTAGTGAAAAGTAGTACTGTCCAATCCAACATAGAATAAGATTCTGAATACATTTTTTGACAGTATTCTATGTACTGTTTGTCAGGTATTCAAGCTAATTTGTTTATAAATATCATGTATTTAAATATTTTTTAGGTTTTAATAGGATTGAAATGGTTTTATATAGATATGTATTATCAAAAATAAAAATTTTGAACTAAAAAGTTCATGATACTTGTTTTTATATTTTGGTTCTCCAGACTATAAGGCACTGGTGTAATATAAGTTTAAGACCGAGGATGACTCCACTGCAGCTCCTACTTTTGCAGTTGCAGGTTCTGATTTAAACGGTAATGAATGCTTTTTTATATTTAGTAAGTATCTTACTGTCTAATTTTCAGAGAGCCTACTGTATAGAGATAATTCACCAACTAATAATTTCAGTTAAATGATTTGGCCGTAAATATTCATATTTCTGGTTCATAATTTTTTCAACTCAAGATAAAAGTGGGTGTTTTTTTTTTTCTTGTAATTGTTATTCAATTGCAAAAAATAATGGCTCACAACATTATATTTAATTGATGTTCTTTGTATTTGTTTAGCGCCTACCCCAGTTAAGTCAATAATTGTTGCTATTATGTATATTTTTTCAAGCACTGAAACATAAAAATTCCGTATTTTTCTCAGTTTGTATTCATTCCAGGAACGGTCAATAACTTCAAATATCCTTTCACCGATTAATGAAAAACAGTCACATTTACTGACGTCATTATTACTATATTTGAACGACAAAATGATTTATTAAAGCACCGACATGGAAATATTTCTGAAACTGGTGTACGTACTTTATGAAAATAGCCGGGCTAGGCAAGAGCCGTAACACCTGAGCGGAATCGGACACGTGTTGACGTTGCCTTCTCAGCGTTCCCTTTCCACCAGACATACTATCTTCCTCTTCAACGACCATATACAACATCCTAGAGCACGAGAACATGAAATACCGGGGCTTAGTACAAACCGGCTTCATGCAGGTGGCAGCATCGGTCGGCCAACTATATATAGCTGGTTTGCAGAATAATAATATACGTTGCTGTTCAAATAAGGATTATGTAGATTGATATTTTACTTATTTTAATTCAACTGTACACGGAGAAAAATCTAAACTATTTTTAAGATTACTATTCTTAAATTAAGAAGTCATTGTACTCGTATATCCGTAAGAATAGATTTTTTCCAGCAAGGAATATGTTATTCTTAAAAGTTATAATCTTAGTTCGCTTCGTTAATGGTAACTAATTATTCATTTTAGAATAATGGCTCCAATTCAGCTAAGAGAATGTTTCGAACAGTGTTCAATAGCATGAAAACTTATTCTTAATTTATGGTTTCATTTATTTAGTTGAAAAGTACAGGATTTTACATTTAACACTTGATGTAAGAACAATATCATTTCGTTCAACAACTATTTTATTTAAATAAAACTGATGAATCAATAAATATTTGATGTTGCCTGAAATCTTTTCTTCCTCGATTTAAGAATTGAATTTCAATTTTTAAAATGCCATATTGCTTTTTATTTTTAAAATGAAGAAATATTTTTTACCGGTTTAAAAAGAAACTAAACTTAATTCCATGGTTGTCAATTTTTATCTTTTAATATTTTGTTACAAAGGGAAATATTCTTGAAAAAAATGTTTCGAAGGCCATAGAAGTCTATAACAATCCTATATTACTCTGCTAAATATTTTTTCTTAATTTTAAATATAAAAAGCAGCTATCGAAGACGTTCGACTAAACCATAATATACTTCTAAATAAATTAGAATAAGTGGGGATACGAGGTTCGGCTTACGACTGGTTCAATTCCTACTGCATGAGAGATATCAGAAAGTTTGCGACAGATCAAATTTATCAGAATATTATTCAAATAATTGTAAAGCATCATTAGGCGTACCGCAGGTTAGCGTGCTTGGTCCAAATCTTTTCTTATTGTACGTAAATGATTTACAGAAATATTTAAATGATGACTCACTTTTTATAACTACTTATACCGATGATAGCAACATTTTAATTTTTGAAAAAATATATGATAGCATTCAGACTAAAGCAACAAATATGGTGCAAAATATATCCGACTGGTTTCATCAAAATTTATTAATATTAAATAATGAGGAAACAAAACTTATCCTATTTAAATAGTAGGAATAAAACTGGATATCCTAGTCAAATAGATATTGATAATGTAAATATTAATTCTTCTGAAAACACAAAATTTTCAGGTGTCACTATTGATGTACATATGAATTGGATGTTCATGTACGAATGCTCTGCAGTAGACTTAGCACAATATGCTATTCACTGAAAGAACTAAAAAAGTAGTAAGTCATAATACTCTTCTTACTGAATACTATGGACAATTTTATAGTGCAATGTCATATGGAATCATTTTTGGAGCGAATCACACATTCAAGAGGTATTCATAATTCAAAACAAAGCGTTGAGACTCCTAGCCAATCTAAAAGTTGGTGAGTCATCTAGTGGACATTTTAAAACACTAAAAACTGCTAACTGCCGCAGCTCTCTTTATTTATGAATGCCTTTGTCGTCTTCAGACACATGAATGAATTTACAGAGAATGTTCGAAATCAGAAATATGAAACAAGGCACAAAAAAATGCTCTTTCTTATCCGATACATAACACCACACTTTTAGAAAAAGTTATTACAAATACTTACACTTCTATAACATACTGCCTACTAAGATAAAGGAAATAACTTCCATAAATATTTTTAAGACAAAAATCAAACAAATTTTAATATACGTAGAACCTTGCCCTTTACAGTATGAGAATGAAGCAACTTTCAAGCAATAGTTTTTCTTTGAATTAAGATCAGTACCTATCTTATTAATCAATGTATATAATTTCTTTCACATCCAGTGGAAGTATAGTAACCACAAAAAAATTTTTAAAAATTTTTATTGTTCAAATAGGCTTAGAATGTCATGAAACGTCGAGATTTCAAGTTTGAGCGAAAAAAAAATTTCTGTCTGTCTGTCGATCTGTCGGTCTGTCTGTCGGTCTGTCTGTCGGTCTGTAACTTTTTTGTGCGCACGTTTACTCTGGAACCGTTTGAGATATTGCCTTGAAATTTGGGACACATATGTACTTTAACGAGATCTAGAACTAAATTATATTTTCATCTTGTTCCGTCGAAGGGTTGGGGGGTAAATTAGGGTAAATTTGGAGTAAATAGGTAAATCAAGCAGGTAAGAGTTCATAAAATAGATATTTAGTATACACAAGAGAAGCTAATGTCTCAAAAAAAAATTTGGCATTAGCCACTCCCATTACCACCCCCACCCCATTATTAAAGAGGATGAAAAAAATGTGATTTAGTGTGTGTACAAGAACCAGAAACCTCAAAATATTTTTTTACTTTATCCACCCCCCACTCCCACTCCCACCCCTCGTCACCACCCCCACCCCACTACCGATGTGGGGTATCGTTTTATGGATTTTTGGGGTAGAGGATTTCAAATATTATATTATTAAAGTTCCATAAACAATTATTTCCAGATACAAAATTTTTTCGTTGTGACTTGAATAGAAAATCCGGATGTGGAAGTAGTGATTCCTTGGGCAACGGTTTTTTAAACAGGTAGTGTGTAGACTCCTAAGAACGTTTAGAGCTACTTCAAGTTTACCTTCAACACAAACTTTTGATATCAAAAAGAAACAAAATACAAATGATATAGAAACAAAAAGTGTTTTCGTTAACTAACCAACAGTATTTTTATATTGTGGATGAAATACTTAAAACTTAAGTGAGTAAAGTATTAGAAAAAACTATATTATATATTTTAGATAGATATTTTATTAATAAAAATAAATATTAACAAAATCTAACAAGGTATTATATTGGAAACTGCATATTTTCGAGGACGATGGATTGGAGCTGACATAATAAAAACCGCTGCCCAAGGAATCACTAACTACTGCCACATCCAGATTTTCTATTCAAGTCTCTCACAATGAAAAAAATGTTGCACTCCACTATATGGAAATAATTGATTGAATAAATGATTGAGTTTAAGTGTTTTGAAATATTTCGTGTCTTGACAAAGTTATAAAAAAATACAGACACAATTTTGTACTCCTTCAAATTCTCTCTGATTTTGACGTTTTTACTTTTTTTAATAATATTAATATTTTACAATTTTATAGCGCGAGAGAGATAAAAATTAATGAGTTTCTTCTCTCATTTTTCTCGTCTTTGGTAAGTTTTACGTTAAAACTAGGTATTATCAATTTGTACAGCATGAAAATGTCACACACATTTATTCAATATTAACATTTATACTTTTATAGTGCTACAAAGGTCGTTTGATACGCGCGTAACTTTAAAAACATTTCTCTTGATCTTACATCGGGCTGAAAATAATTTCAATTAAAGGCTTTTTCACACCATCGTAGACGTAGAGTTCATGGCACGTTTTTTTACGTGATGTCCCGAAGAAGTCTAATTAACGATCTGTCCTCATTGTAACATATTAAGTCTTTTACTTGCACATTCACGTAGTGGAGTGGAAATATAGTAAGAGTAAAAAAAGATTAAAAATATTTTTTTTGTTCAAATAAGCTATTTTTTTGTTTTTTTTTCCGTGATGGAAATTCTTTATGGACCAACTGGACGGTAGTGTGGGACTCACCTCTAGGCGTACTCACTAAAACCACCCCTCTTCGGTGTATGATGTATCCTGGAACCGCTCTCGCTTCTCTTCAGGATACACGTCAATCGTTATTCGATGTATAGATGTTGTTTTTTTTTCCGTGTCTTTATTCCCTGCATTCCCTCTAGTTGTGCAAAGGGTATAGGTCTTTCCCTGGCGGTTCCTCTGTCGACTCCTTCGTACACTTCTGCTCTTTGCTTGACCAGTAAATCCACTGGAGGGATCCCTGCTACCACCAGCACTGCCTCGTACGAGACTGTCCGATAGGCGCTGCATACCCTTAGTGCCATCTGCCGTTGAATCCTTGCCAAGCTTACTTTGGCATTAGCCCTTTCTTCTAAGGCGTATCCCCAGACCGGGGCGGCATATAATAAGGCTGAATGCACCACACCACAAAACACTCTTCTTTTACTGGCCTTTGGCCCCTTCGTGTTGCACATCACTCTTCCCAGAGCGGTTGCCGATGTCCCCGCTTTTCCGCCGTTTTTGTTATGTGACATCTGAATATTAGTTTCGAGTCCAGCCAGATTCCGAGGTATTTAAGCCCGTTCCCCGGTCTAATTTTCATCTGTCCAACCCTGATGGTGACAGGCTGGACAGTTCTTTTCCTTGTGATCATCACTGCTTCGATATTTTCCGGGGCACGTTTTAATTTTACGCTCCGCAGCCATTCCTCTATTCTCTCAATAGTGGCATTCGCCTTCTCCTCGATTAGCCCCGTCCAGTCTCCAGTCACGGTTAGGGCAAGATCGTCGGCGTAGCCCGTAAGGGTGACCGCATTTGCGAGGGGAATAAGTAGGACGTCGTCAAACATAACCTTCCAGGTCACGTTTCTCCATTCAAAGGTATTATTTGCGTCCATCCCCATTTGCCTATCCCTGAAGTAACTCTTAATGATATTAATGATATAAGGTGCCACTTCCAATCTCTCTAGTTTGCTTATAGTCACTCCCCATCCTGCAGTGTTAAATGCGTTCCTGATATCAAGGGTGACCATTAAGTGCATTCTCTTTGCCTCCATGGCCTCTCTTGCCTTGCTCGTGATGCGGGTCACAGCATCCACCGTCGACATTCGTTCTTCAGGTTTTCCGTTCCCTTTAATAATGAGGACGAGCCTCGCTTTCCTCCATCTGGATGGGAAGTCTCCTCTCTCCAACCGCTTCGGGGGATTCTTCGACGACTATTTTGATCACCTCCGGGGGGATCTTATCCGGACCCGGAGATCGGCCGCTCTTTAGCCTCTCGATTGCCCCTTTCAGTTCATTTTCTGTGAATAGGGGACATCCGCTACATCCATGTCATCCCACCTTTCTTCCTCTCTGTGGGGAAAGAGCGCGTCAGTTATCTTCCTCATCCTCTCCAGTGGAATCGCTCGTCTCAATCGGCGCATGGCTATTTTGTAGCCGTCACCCCATACATCTTCATCTATGCTTGCGCACAGCTCCTGCCATTTCTTTCTTTTTGCATCGGATATCGCCTCTCTAAGCGCCTTCTTTGCTTCTTTGTAGGCTCGGGAGGCTTCATTATCATCCTGCCTGTCCTGTCTCCGGATTCAAATAAGCTTAGAATGTCATGAAACGATAGGTTTGAGCAAAAAAAAATTCTGTCGGTCTGTCTAATTTTTTTTGTAAAATTGGTATTGAAAGTTGGTACACATATAGACCAGGAGCCCGCCGACCACTAATTGTGTGACATAGGTTTACTCCCAAAATGTATGATTTGTAGTTAATTTGGAACACAGAAATATCCGTACCTATTATGACTTATTTGTGGCTGTTTGTTTTACTTTTACAAGTCATATTCCTTACATTTGGGGGCCTGCCGTACGCCCCGTACCAAAAAAAAGGGCTCGCATGGACATTTCTGTGCTCTACTACCTCAAGTTAACAATAATTCACACAATTAGTGGTCGGCGGGCTCCTAGTCTAATATGTTTTATAATGAGATCTGGAACTAAATTATATTTTCGTCTTATTCCGTTTAATACTTGCAGGTAAAATGGGTTGATACTGTAAGACAAGCAAGTAAGAGTCCATAGAATTGGGATTTAGTATATGCACGAGAAGCTAAAGTCTCAATTTTTTTTTTTTAGCATCAGCTAACTCCATTATCACCCCCATCCCATTATTAAAGGCGGTAAGAAAATAAAATTGTGATTTAGTGTATGTACAAGAACCAAAGGCCTTAAATTTGTTTTTACATATTACTGTGGAATATTGTTTCGTAGGATGTTGATTTGAATTTCAAATATTATATTATTAAAGATCTATGAATAATTATTTCTGCATATTGGAATGCAAATATAGTATCAACATTTTTTTCTTTGTAAGAGACTCGGGTAGGAAATTGGGATGTGGAAGTAATGATTCCTTAAGAAGCGGTTTTTTTAATAAGCTATTGTATTCTGTGTTGTTTGGATGATCGTGATCCAATCTCATCGACTTCTTCCTCGACATAATCCTTATCTGGCACTATTAAATAATAATATTAATTATATAAATCGTAAAATATTAATTGTATGAAAAATGTCAAAGTCACCATTATAGAGAATTTTAAGCTTTACATAACAATGTTTGTATTTTTTTCATAACTGACAGAAAGCGAGATATTTTAAAAAGATTGAATTCAATATTTATTTCAAGATGGCGGTCTTTCCACCGGTACAACAGAAGTCAGAAACTTTCATACACACTAGGGTGGCCCATCTTTTTCGAAATCGAAATTTTTTATTTCTCACCCCTGAAAATGGTTCCATTTGAAGAAAAAACAGTCCCCTCAAAATATTATTGAGGCAAATTGAAGGCAAGGGGTGCCGCAGAATGCATTATTATGCAATAATAAAAGTAAATGGAATTATTTACATTCTTTGTTTGATGCATTGTTTTTTTTTTTAATCAGCAACATTTATCTTTAGAATGACTAATCAAGTCATACAAATATCAAAGACATTATATGTTGTGACTATGACATGTGTCATACTACTGTAAATTCGTAGTCTAAGAAAACTAGACTAGAAGTTTTTGAAATAAAACTCTCGTTTTATCTTTGTGTATTTTATTATGAAACGTTTTTTTCATACATAGTACCAAATATTATCCTAAATCTACAAGACATATAGTAATAAAGACAATATTTTTTGCACTAGGCCAAAGCATGCGACAGGGTTTCTTTTTTTACATTTGGAAACTGTGATTTATAATCATTTACAACTTGGAGTAAAAACTGTTTTTGGTCTTCATTTTTTGTTAAAATGTCATTATAGTCAGTAATAAGTTTGATTCCTCTCTCAGCGGCATCATTTACAACTTTAATTTTGTTTACAATATTGAAACATCGGGTATAACTTTCATTTTCCCTCCATGTTGTTGGATCATTTTCCAAAAATTCCATAGACAAACCTAATTTTTGAAAAAACTGTTTAGTGTTCTCGCATATGAAGTCCTAAATTTCCTTGTTTTCAACGTCAGTAATGTTACTAATCATAAGTCGTTTAATACCCTCTTGATTTGGTGCTTTCCTATTCAAAGCTTTAACCATTTCTCTTTTAGTGGTAATTGAAATATCGTCATCAAAGAAAGATAAGCCAACATTTACTGAATTAAGGTACCACAAATGGTTCACTATTTTCCTACTTGCGGCTTGAGATATTTCTTTGTCAATATTTTGATAATTAATGAGTTCTTTACAAAAGTCTAAGTCATGAAGCGGTGCTTTACTAGCAAATGACGCTGTAAACCAGGCCTTTACATAAACCTTTATAATAAAGAGACATATATCTTCAATACCTATTTTTTCTTTTTTAGTTAGTTGGAACTGATCTTGGAAAAAACATATTTTTAGACAGTAAATGGCTTTGGCCATCCAACGTGCATGATGAAATGCCCCTGGTTGATAGAATGTCGTGTGAGTGGGCTCTTCTTCAACAAAAAGTTTAGAAAGCATTAAAAATTCTTTATAATTATCACGAGGCTGTTGCAAAGTTAAAGCTGCATTTAGAAACTTTACAATTTCGGCTTTAACTGGTTGTAAAATGTGTTTAATTTTTGATACCTGAAATCCAGTTTTTAGTTTATTTTGATCTATTTTAGGCCAAAATTCCCTAAAACGTTTAAATAGTGGCACATTTGGACCAGATGAGGAAGGCATTTTTGTGTCAAACACACTTCTCAAAACCACTTCAAAAATATGATGTCTACAAGGAAAATATAGAATATCTCTTTCTAATTTTTGTTGCAATAGTGTGGCTGCCCCATTTATATAACCCATATTTGATGCTGTTGTATCACAACACAAAGCTATTACCTTTTCGTCCAAATTCCATTCACAAAGCACATCATAAACTGCTTCAGTCTGTTCTCTTCCAGTTGAATTGGGCAAAGCTGGTACTCCAAGTAGTTGTTCAATATCTCCACTAGTAACTAAGATAGCAAGTCTATCGATATGTCCCATTCCAGTGAGAGAAGGTAAAAGTTTTCCATCCCAATGGATGACTGGGGCCGGCAATTCAGAATTACCGAAGGCAGTTTTTAATATTCCAGCTCTTTCTTCGCGGATGCGTTGTCTAGAGCGCTGAAGTGTGGTTCTGCTGATGGACAAAGATGTGGTGTCATGTCCTAGTGCTTCTGCTACTGCCGTCAAAATATGGACTCCATACCTGTCGCTTATTTTGCAAGCATCAAATGCAGCGGCTATTTTTGGTGTGATGATGTTACATGTTCCATACAATCTCCTCTTTTTTGGCTGTGACGGGCCAGGCTGGTCTTGTAACAACTCTTCTTGGGCTTCGATTATTTCATCTTCATTTTCGTTGGAGTCGGCTGAATTACTACTTGATGATGGACAGGTGACTGTTTCCTCTAATCTAGCTTTTTCTTGTTGACTTCGTTGCATTCGTTCGGATAATTTCTGTAATTTCTCCTCATCTGATTTTTCTTGAGAAGCAAGTTGGTAATCAATACCATGCATAAATCCAGGACGTCCCTTTTTTCTTTGGTTAATTAAAAACTGCTTATCTTCATCTATTTTCATCAACTCCAATGCATTTGCATGAGAAATGTCAAAGAGATCGTCCAATTTTTCCACGAAATTTTTTTCTTTACTCCCGCACTGGCCCTTTTAGCCGATTTTTGTAAGTTCCTCCACTCTGCATAAAGTTTATCTAGTTGTTTAACACAATGAAAATCCTGACGTGTCGGAATGCGAGCTTTATCCCAAAAAACTGACACCTCTTTTATTGTTAATTTAGCACTTTCATGTACACTTAGCTTCACTTCACGAATGTTATAAAAGAGCACTTGTAATACTTGTCTATTAGACGGCAATTTATTGCCAATGATTTGTGACGAATAGTGTCCAACTAAGTAAATGAAAGTATCCTTTCGTAAGGATCTAACATCAGCCATCGTTAAATGTTTTTTCAAAAAGGAACGTATGCTAGAACTTATAATGTCACCACTGTAAAACACAATTGCAAACTGACATAAAAACCTACCGTAGGTGCATTATATTTCCAAACTTCCAAAACAAATAATTTCTAGGAAATAATTACACCAATAAAACATTATGAGAAAAGAGGAAGATATTTGTATTTTAAGTAAAATTTAAGTGTATTACCGTAATAAAATCTTATCTACAAATTTCTACCTGAATGCGGCACGGGTTACCGTTCACCGAATTATCTGAAACTTTGACATAAATTATTCCTAGTATAATAGTATATTTTCGTGGGGTGAGACTTAATACGCAAAAAAAATTCACCCCCTATAGAGATGGGCCACCCTAATACACACCCGGGATAGACCTCCCTATAAACTCTCAAAAAATATTTCGGGACATACGGACTGGACTAAGAGTCTTTCAAGATATTCATCAGATAAGAGACGGTATTGGCCGATCTGGTATATTTTGAAATATAGAGAACCCAAGCTAAGTGTCTCGATATCTGACAAACGGCATTTGTCAGAATTGCAGCAAATTGAGACGACAAGTAATAATTCTATACTGTGGAAAGTAAAAGTTTCTTTTCTCAACTATTCTACGCGAAAGCCGCCAGACGGATCCGACCGCTGGCGCAAAGAAGCCGTTGTCCTGCTCGCGTCCAGGTGGCAGCACCGGCCAGAAGGTAAGAAGTAGACTAGTTAGGGGGCCGCCTGTCAAGATAATAACGGGTGGCGGGGGCGGCTCGCGAAGCCGGGACGCAGAATCTTATTAAATTGCCCGGGCGTCATATCAGGCCGAGGCTGCGTTGCCAGGGTAACGGCCGGGACACTTTGAAAGTCTAATGCATACATCTCACACTTGTGGGGGCCGGCTCGGGAGGGGGTGGTGTGGCGGCGTCATTTTGTTTCACCCGTTCTTCTATTAGATGCGAGCAGCCGAGTCGGGCATTGTCTCCGCGCTTACTCCTTTTTACATTCCGATAAACTCGCAGCAGGGCTAAAGGCCACTATCATTTTTGTGCACAAACTTTTCCTTTTACTGCGTTCCTGCATTACGCTCACATTTTTGTAGCACTCATCGAGGCGGTTAAAAATGTCTAATGTATCTAAAGGGTATTGTTGAAAAATTTGTTCGTTGGTTAAAAATACAAATGAGATGATAAAAATAGGTCAGATGCCACAGCTAAATCGGAGTAATAGAGAAAAAAAATTGATCAGTGCAAAATGAATAATTTAATAGTAGTAAAGGAGCTAGCTCATGTCACGTGTACACTCTTATGTCCCCTAAGTTTAATTGTGAGGCCTTATTACGTACCTATAGGAGTATTAAAAAAAATGGTCACATAGTCCAGAACATGGTCGTTTGGCCGCCATATTGAAAATTTTCCTAATACTCCAGTGTCTGACGGTAAAAATACCTCAGAATTCTTTCGTACAACATCAATTTTGATGAAAATTTAAAATTAAGCTTATCTAACTCTTCTTTTCAAAAGTTTTATGTTCCTGATGTGTGCTTTTTGTTTTTTGGGGGTGAAAACTAGAAAATATTTAAAAACATAGATTTAAGCGTTACATTTAAATATTTAGAATAAACTTTATTTCATGTCTTGGAATATAATTTATGATGTTTTACAACGTTTCAAACCACCCCTTATGACGAAATTTAAAAAAAAAATAGTTTTCAACAGCTTGAAATGTTTTAATGGTGCATTTATAATGAATTAAAATCCCGTCACTGTTTGTAATACAATTTATGATTTATTGCAATGTTTCATCCATTACAAACCTCCCTCGTGATAAAATTAACTACCATATTTACTTAAAATTAAAAACTGAAATTATTGAATGAGTTTAAAGTGGAAAAATAAAAAATTTATTTACATTATAATAGCATGTTTTATTATTGAAAATCTAAAGATCAACAGAAGAACTATCATCACTATCGACCTCCTCCTCTTGGTCTGTAATTGGAGGATAATTTTGACAGTTGTTACCGGAGCATGTTCCGCATGTTGCGTTAAAAGAAGTCCAACTTTTCGGCAGTTACAAGCTCCGCCGCATCCTTTTTTGCAATTACAAAATATCATTTTGAGGAGTTCTTCCGGTGCAGGCATATTCAGCATTTTGATTGTTAGTAAAGATCCTTCATTATTAATCCATCCCCAATCAGTTGGACGAATATTTTTGTTCCCAAGCCACGTCTGGGTTTGTAAATAAACCCTCTTAATGTGCTCATTCAGAGCATCAACTTATCGGAACAAGGGATGACAATTTCACAGCACCGTTTTTAGTGGTAGCCTTAATAAAGGACTCATAACGCATCTGCTCGAGAAACGCTGATGTCTTCGATACGGCTCAATTTTTTTAACTGTATCTCTTTAGCAGCTCCATACAGTAATATTGTGCAGTACCTACCGGCTTCTGAAATTTCTTCCAGCTCTGAAGTATGAGGATTTACTTATACATATATAGATACAGGCATATGTGTTTACATATATTTATAAATGCTCCAAAAATGTCACCGAAAAAATGCGATTGGTTTTTCAACGATAACTTCCTTAATTTTTAAGCTATCCAATCGTTCCAAAAACCATTTTGAATGTAAAGTTGAACTTCCTTGAACCCTTCGTTTTTGAGATTTTTGAGTGTAAAGGCCTTGGGGAAGGTGGTCCTGGCACTCAAATGCAAACCTATAACAGTGTTATCTCAATTATTTTTTATCTTTTATCTAAATTAAAAAAGAAATAAAATTTCAAGCAAAAGAAAAACTTAATTTTTATACTCTAGGTGTTTACGTATCTTCTTTAGTTTTTGAATTATTGTGAAAAAATTAAAATTTTTAAGAAATTTCAAAAATCATTTCAAATTTGAATCAAACTTTTTTTCAAATCGGCCTTCCAAACCGGGCAAACTTCATTAGTACTTAAATAAAGTCAATTTTAAATGGATTACGTTCAATTTCAATTCTTGCGGTGAAGCCATTGGTTTCATTGCTGATTTATTCTGCGAAAAAACGAGACAACCATTTTATTTTCATCATAACTCCGTTAATTTTTATGCTAACGACTTTTACCAAAGCTCATTTTAAAGATCTCTTCACGTACTTTTAAAAATGTCTAATATGTTTTCCTCCAAAAATTTTCCGTTTTTCCGTTATTTCGCGTTGAAAGGTTCGAATTCAGTTTTCGGCGAACAAAAAGTCACATTCAACGAGCCATAACTCGGTTCGTAGTACATCTACAGAAATAAAAAAATAGCAATAGATTTGTTATTTTATAAGCTTCGCTTTTGCTTATAATAATTCTTTTGATAAAACGTAAGGTATACGAGTTATTCGCGAAAAATCGTTAAAACATGCATTTTTTTAGATAAAAAATCACGATTAACTCAAAAAGTATTGACTCATCGAAAAAACTTTATAAAACATTTTCTCCTTAGAATTTATTCTCCTATCAATTTCTGCAGTTATTTTGAATGTAATAATCTTCACCTCCGGGAAGGGGTGGCATCCACCCCCAGGGTAAAAGCACACATCGGCACTATATAACTTTTGTTCCTTGTGCCATTCCCTAATTATTATCCAAATTTCATGTCAATCGGTTTTGTACGAAAGAATTCTGAGCGAAAAACCGTCAAACACTGGACTATATAAATTTTGTTTTAACGTATCTCCGTAACCGGTGGTGCTGCGGTGGTCCAATTTTAAATATCTTTTTTCGTTCTACTGCTTATTAAAAGATAAACATATTTTGTCCTTATATATTTTTTTTAATAACTCGTGATTTTTGGGATAAAAGGTGGTTTATTAAAAAAAATTGAAAAAGTTTTCGGCGTAGTTGATATAAAAAGAAGGAAAAATATTTAGCAATAAATGAAGCTTCAAGAACATAGAATGGAGTAGGAGACACATTCCTAAAACCTATAATATGGTACATAAAATAAATATAATGATGAGTATACGTATTTTGAAATAAATATTTCAGCAGGATCATTGATAGGGGGTTTTTGCACTGGTCCATATCATTTTCTTTGCAATTGCAGAAATCACAGCACATAATTTTCAAGTTTCTACAAGGGCACACATTTTCTCTGAAGCATTTCTGGCAATTACAAAGTTTGCGAAAATCTTCAAGTTTCGATGAATCCTTTGTAACTTGTGGAATTAAGGTTCCTTCCATTTTCGTGTAACCGTAATCCAAAGAATTGAGCTCTGCGGTCACCTCCAAGGCGTGAATCCATTTGTAGCATTGGAAGTAACTTCTTTTTATGTGAAGGCGAACAGAATCTTGAATGTTCCGTACTTTCTTGTGGTGGTATTGATGGAAACGCAATGCATCCATTGTATAATACGTAAGTTTGAACCAAGTGCACGAACCAAAAACTCTTCAGTTCTCTTTTCCATGTCCTGAAAATTTAGCAATTCTTTCAATATGGAGACCAAACGACCATGACCATATGACCAATTTTTTTAACACTTCTATACGTATGTAATAAGGTCCCACAATCAAACTTTGGGGACATGCAGTGCACACGTGACATGAGCTAGCTCCTAGACGAGTAAAAAATGAATCAAGGTATTTTTTACCTAATTCCAATTATAAAGATATAGAAACATCTGAAAATTAAAGAACTTCCTGGGTGCCCTCGGTCCATTCCTCAAAACTCGGATTATATTACTTTAACCCACAATTCTATTTTCTTATTATTCACAACGTCTTGTCAGACGTTTTGCGATTCATACGTTATTCAAGTTGGCCTTCATTTGCTGTATAGTACGTCGGTACGGCTATTCTGTAATTTCAGTAAAAGTGAGCATCTGTCGTGAGGAGAGAGCTCGCATCACGTTCCCTTCCCAGGGTATATAAAAGCACTATTCTCTAAACACAGTTATCATGTGCCGATATAATGTGATCTCGCCAGAGTTGTCAACATTTGCTTTCACATTTCAACCAATAGGAGAGCCACAACGTCACGGTTGAAGATCGCGTGTGGTACAGTTGGAAATGCAACAAATTCATCCTGTCATAGTGACACATTTTCAACGATGTTCATGCAATACTGCAAAATTAGTGGATGAGTTGAAAAAATGAAGTAATTCGTGTTGGGCTAGGATAGGCTAGGCTTGAATGAAAGGAGTGCCAGTTTGTATAATATCGCGAACAAGTTCTTTGTTCACTGGAAATTTAAAAATAATTACAAAATATTAAACAAATACCAAGTCACAAATGAAATGATAGTTCACCAAAAAGTGAGGTTATACTTTCATTCTAACGCGGGAATAGTTCAGTTCCCTCATAATTGACGAATAGAAGCACATTTCCCGCTTTTTGTCGTGATGAGGGCACTCCTACAGGACCTCTATTCTGTAATTATGGTGAGAGTGAGCATTCATCGTGCGAAGCGAGAGCTCCCATCACACGCATTTCACCCGACCATCCTAGACCTAGACCATCCTAGACTGCATTGCCGTAAGTGCAGGGAATAGGTGGTGAACGTGAAGTGTCTTATCGCAAAAACATCAGCTGTTCAGTGTTCAGCTGTTATTTTAGAAATGCTTGGTCGGTTCATGATGCAAGAGTTAATATTATGAAGAACTTGCCGTTCCCCTTCCAAATCCTCCTCAGCATCACGAAGATCTCGTAATACCTAGAATTTATTTATTGACCAAAAATTCCGTAAGGATATACCCTTGACTATAATAAACTAAAAGAGTAATTGTAACATTTGCTAAGAATTATATTATTATTACCTCATTGGCGATGAGCATATCCGCAATGTCCATTGTGATTCACAGATTTAACGGCAATAATTTTTGGCCGACGCAAACTGTCATAAAAGTACGGTTAGGATCGCCGTTCTCCCGGGGAACTGACGAATTCCCTCACGATTTACTAGTAGAAGTAGGTTCACGCATTTTTCGCACGAGGTGATCACTCCCGTAGTTACAGAATAGACTTTTATTCATTTTCAAGTGAACTCCGCCCACTTCTCACGGGAATGTGCTTTCACGCTTTTACAGAATAAAGGTCCTTAGAAAATACTCTATTTTGGTTTTCAAGAGAACTCCGCCCACTTTCTCACGAGAATGAGCGTTTACATGAATACAGAATAGCCACCCAAATGAGATCACGCCATCCTCTGCGGTTGCCTGTTATGCGCAGAGCCTGACCAAAACTCTTTACCTTGTTGACAGCTCAACGTTTTGGAGGCCGTTCTCTTCTCCTCTTTGGTTTTCCCTGAACTATCAACCGTTCTATATTATTCTCTTTCCAGTTTGTCCGGCCAAAAAAATAAGAGGATTCGGTAGAACATGACGGAATATGACGCTGAAGAGCCGTTTTTGGGGATTTATATCTTGAAGAATCAAGATTAGTGCAATGGACTATTCAGGAAATTCGTGTAGCAAACGATTGCAGACCCACATCTTGAAAGGATCAATACGCCGTCTATCTGCTTCCCGATCGGTCTTAGAGGCGTAAAAATAGACGGAGAAAACTAGAATGTCAGCAAGTCTGATCTTTAGGCGTTTCGTAATATTTCTGTCACGTCAAATAGTCAAATTGTGCTCAACTGGCGAGTTGCCGATCTTGCCGTCTATATTCTTCGCCGAATCTTATATTCGCAGTTGCTAGTATTGCCCACAAGGACACCAAGGGATACCATTGTTTTTTATCTCACACTCAACTATCGCTAACGTGTCTAGGTGACTATCATTTGCTCGGTCTATAATTATAATTTTCGTTTTGTTGTAGTTTACACTTTTACTATTATTATCTGAAGCCTATCCAACAGATGTATGAGCTCATCTTCTAGAAGTGTAGCAGCTATTCCTAAGGATGCAACAGCTATAGCAATTTGACCAGGAAACTTAAATTTTGGGAGTATTAAATTGAGTAAAAAAGTTTTTCCTACAAAGCGGCCTGTTCCTTATTTAATTGGGCTCGTTGAGATTAATTTATGCTAAAACTTCATTTCCATTATTGGATGTTTCTCTTAAATATTCAATATCATATGAACCTATTTGACAGCGATTGGAAAAAGTACCACCAAAATCTTTACTACACATATTTTGGCGTATAAGCTGTGAGTGATTATTATCGCCATATAATATACAAAAAGATACAAAATGGAATTGGCACGAACCATCTCCTGGCATTTGAACTAAATCATGTTTACGCAAAATCCAATTTTGATTGGAGTAAGGTGGAGTGGGGACTAAAAATTTAATAGGTTGACTTTGAAGTCACGTAACTTTATGGAAAATTGAGATACATTGGTGTGCTTTGAACAAGAAATAGTATGTTATACTCACAAAATACCCATATATTATTTTTATTAATTCAACGGTGTGTTCTAAAAAAAAAATCAGTTCTGTAAGTTCACCTGTAGTACCCACTTGCCCCGGTGACTGGGGCAAGTGGATTTTTCATCTCTACTTTTCATATGAATAGTTATATTCTCAATTGGGGCAAGTGGATTAATCTGCACTATTTTAGCTACAAAACGTTTTTTTCAAATCTAAAATATTCCCAAAATTATGGGAGTTTCGAACTTAAGTTAAGGTATTTTTCTGGAGTAAAATAGTAAAATGCTATTAAACTATTTTATTGCAAAAACAGAACGAAATGATTTAAATCAAAGTTTTGTACAAAAAAAAGTTCATTGGGCACGTTTAGGGAATGCAACCGCTGAGAATAATCACTCAACCTGATAGTCCACAGTACATCGCCCCTTTTTTTTAAATGATTAGTAACAGGCTGAATTTTCGTGAGTAGCTTCGTTTTGACGAGACGCCCAACTTTTCTCTCTGCGAAAATTCTCGGTAGTGGTAGCTAATAGCAAAAATTATTTTTTCTATTTCACACGAATTAGACAATTCGACAACCTGTCAAATTATGTTGTTGCGGACAAACACGAGGCTTCTTATAATTAACTCACGCAAACGTAACCAAGGCAATCGAAAAACAAACTCTTTAACGAATGAAAAATATATTGCCAAAATAATTTGACAGATTGTCGAATTGTCTAATTCGTGTGTAATAGAAAAAATAATTTTTGCTATTAGCTACCACTACCGAGAATTTTCGCAGAGAGAAAAGTTGGGCGTCTCGTCAAAACGAAGCTACTCACGAAAATTCAGCCTGTTACTAATCACTGAAAAAAAAAGGGCGGTGTACTGTGGACTATGATTACTTTTTGATTCAAGTCAATTGTTGTGAGTTTGCTAAACGATGTAAAGCAAGTTTATAATAAATGTCACTGCAAGTGAGTTAAGTCTCACCGATGACTAAACTTAGCGTGAATTTTTGTTGTGGCATAAAACACTCAACAGTTGACGATTAGTACATTTTCAGCATTGTCGTTTAGGGAACCGTTGCGTTCCCTAAACGTATCCATTTTATAACAAAATAAAAAATTGGAAAAGGGACAAGTGGGGACTAATCCCCACTTTCCCCTAAGGACTAGTCCCCACTTGCCCCGCCAACAAAAATAGCGGGGCAAGTGGGAACTATGGGGCTAAACTTGGGAAACAGGGTAATAAATTTTTTTTAAAATTGCAAGAAGTAACAGTAGTGACATACAACATCAGCAGTCTTGAAAGTTTGACATATTATAGTCTGCTTTCATAGATAAAAAATTTTGAATTTTTTGAAGACAACTTGAAAATCTCGATCAAATGTAGACAATTTCCAAATGAACAAATTGATGCCTTAAAAATGTTCCAAAATCTATACCCAATACGTTGCAGCTGCATGGAGATCTGAAGAACAATCTACTGTGAGTTAAATTTACAAATAGGATTTTTCTCACAAATTATAATAAAAATACCCACTTGCCCCACTCCACCTTATATAATTTACGTATTACGGCTCAAAAAAAAATAAAAAGATGTATTCACCTTCCTAATAATACACTAAGACACAACTTAAAAACCTAAATGTAGAACTCCTACATATGTAAGAACAAAATAATTTTAACAAAGAGTATAAATCACTCTAAAATATGTATAAACGATTTATTTGAAACCAATCTTTTAATTATAGAGAATAGTTTATATTTACTATAGAACTAAAGATTTAACGCTAAAGCAATGTTTAAATATTGTATTTTATAATCTAAAGTATAACAATAGTGGTCATTTATTATTTATTCTCTTTCGTTCAGAACAAACCGAAATCAAAAAGTAAAGTGTTATCACCTAACCAAATATTAATATTTAATTTAGTTTTAATTAATTGTATAATTTTTTAGTAACTAAAAAGTAAAACGCTAATGTGGAAAAATCAATACGAAATAAAGTAACAGTATAACTTATAGACCGGTAACAACCGCTGCAGTAAAATCCTATTGATTATTTCAATGTCTAATGCACAGAAATTAAAATTATATAGATGCCGCTTGTAGTCTAAGAGCCTGTGCTACTCCAAGTCTCCGTGATCTCCAATACGGTCAAAACTTCATTAAGTACACGGATTTAATATATGTATATGATACACTAAAGGCGTTGTCGTAGTGTGTTGCCCTACTAATATAACCAAAATGTCACACAATCACTTTCGCATTCCAGTCAAGTCCTATTTGATTTTTGTGCCCCTTAGTTCAACTTTCACCTCGAAAGAGTTGGGGTATAATTTTATGATTTTCAGATTTATTTCTTAATTCGAATCTTAAAGCTTGTAACTACTCATATTTTAAGTTTCTGGTATTACAATTTTTGAGTGTTAGGAGTGACCTTTTTTCAGTTTTAGATTTTTCTTTTTGTTAGGACTCCAAAGCTTATGACTGTAATAAATTTGAAGTATCTATGTCTCCGGAAGTGGCCAAGATTTTTGAACGTACAAACATACATACATTCAATTCTATCCATTATATGGATTAAGGATGCTCAAGCTTGAAACTCTAGACGAAAGTATTTTGTATATGTATTTAAGAACAGGATCAAGGCCTTCCAGAATCTCATCACTAAATAAATTTTGGTGCTTGCCTCCTCCTCTCGTTATAAATAGTGACATGTCTGGAAAATAAACCTTTCATATTTTTAACAAATTTTTCTCACTACATCGTCACCAATCAACTTAAGTGGCTCGGTCGTGATATTGACCAAAGTTTTAACACATATGCTATTCCCGTTCTAATGTATTCATTCGGTGTAATAAAATGGTAGAACACCGACCTTGACAGCTTAAACCGGATGCTAAGGGTCAGCTTGACAAAATTTCGCTTGCATCATCCAACATCTAGCAAAGAGAGAGTGCACTTACCCAGAGCTAATGAGGGAAAGGGCATTATAGATATGAAAGACGCGTGCTATGAATAAATAGAAGAAATGAAGAACTACTTTCAAGTAAAGGCTCCACTGCACTCTACCGGACAATCATAAGCGCTGACGCAAATCATACACCGCTCAATCTCCGAGCCAAACAAGAAACAATTTACCCCCATAGCGTACAACAAAAACTAGAGGACTGGAAGAGAAAGGAAATACATGTAAGATTCTACAATGCACATCGAAAACATCGATGTCCAAGCTTCAATTTCATGATTGATCCAAGGAAACCTAAATCCAAGGTCGCAATTCAAAGTCAACCGATAAAAACTCGGAATTACGAGAAGTATGTCCCCCAAGAACATACCCCCATAGATACATGTAGAAAGTGTCACGTGCAAGTCGAAAACATTGACTATATAACATCAGGCTACGAAAAACTTGCAAAAACAAAGTAAATTGATAGACACAAGTTGCAAATGCGATCCATCTAGAACTACTAAAAAAATATATACCTGGGAGTGATATAACTGAGTATTATCGGCAGGTACCAATCCCTGTTGAGGAAAAAGACCATTGTAAGATATACTGGGACAAAGGAATAGGACACACAACAGACCCGATATAACACTTACAGATAAAACCAAAAAGAAAGCTTACCTGATTGACATATCTATCCCTAAAAACTGCAATATATGCCGCAAATATGAAGAAAAGATGGAGAAGTATAAGGCCATAGCCTGCCAAATGGATTTTGGGGCTGTTACTGTAGTTTCTCTATTAATTCCTTCTACTGGACTCGTCCCTAAAATGTTAAAGAAAACCTAAAAATTTTAAACTTGCCAGAACACACTTACCTGTTGATGCAAAAAGTTACACTGTTGCAAACTGCGAACATCTTTCCTGAGAGGCACATCTGAGGCGAATTGTGGTTGGTCCTTGACTCGCTGCATTCGTCATATTATCCGAAAAACGGATTTAAGAAAAAAAAAAGAAAATGTTTATTTACAAAAAAATACAAGTAGTGGCCAGATAGCGATCGGCTGGAGGACCAGGAACGTATTAGGATTTTACCCTCCCTTTATGACAAAATGGCCGCTAAAGGCCTCATTAAAATCAAAAACTTGGATTCTGAAGGCCCTCCCACCTACAATATTGAAGAAAAAATTGTCCCCTATATTTAATGTAATGACAACATACAAACAGTACTCCTACATCTTGAAAACTTTCAAAAACTTGAAACAAATCTATTTTTTTTTTCAAGTGAATGCAATTAATTTTTCTTTAACGAAAAATATATGGGAAACGTTTTATTACTACCGTTATTGTAAATCTCCCGCTTTAATGTATGAATAGAGCAAAGAATTAAAACAGAAAAAACTTAACGACCAATTATTATACGTAATTCTACAAATGATTACACGTCAAGTTACATGCGCTCATCTCATATGAAGACATCTCGAGAATCCGACAATGGCAGATTACTACCATGACAAGGTGTTACTACTTAAATTGATTATTTTCTAAGGTCCAGGAGTTTTTGCTACTGTGCTTTATTGAATGCTGTCTAGCCGCGACCTTGTCGGGTTGCACTCAAAGCTCGGAATCCATTGTTTACCTATACGGCCGGCGAGTTGCTTAAAGCTTTTGCTCATTTCACGTGATATTGTGCCCATCATGCACGTCTTTGTGTTTTCCTGAAGCACGGATTCCAGGCTACATGTGAGAACAAAAAAGAGGTTATTATAATGCAAGATAACTAAACAGTCTCCTGACAGTGACTTGAAGACTTGGATATAAGCATATAATTGAAATGAGAGCATTTAATTAACTTTTTAATGATTGACTATAATAGTAGTATCTTATGCAGGTTCGTTCGCATGGGAATTATTGTCTTCCATACGTGATGGTACACAGAATTTGATAAACATATACCGATAATATATACTCTTACTATTCAAAATACTTTGGCATGTGTATATAATTTTGTTGCGCAAAAAGTTAATAATATATTTCACAATTTTCAAAACTTGGGTAATGGCTAACTAGTTGATGACATTTATATTCTTCTAGAAAATGACATAACTGATATGTTGGATGAATTTACATGAAACTCAATACACTAAAATCGTACTCGTTTCTTCCGTACATTGTTATGAACGTTATAAAGTTTTAGAATAATACCCTAATGATAATGGAGCGCAACAAAAAAAAATTTGTACAGACAGTAAGGTGACCTATAGGCCACCTGATCTGACACCCACAGATTTCTTCTGGAGCTGTGTCAAAGAAGATAATTTATATTGTTCTGCGACAACTTAGTCACGGTTGGTTGGCATGTTTCGAACAAGTTTCGAAAACGAATCTTTTCACACGAATGAGTCAGTTTGGTGAAACGAGCCGAAGACGACAACTGCATGGAAAACAAACAGTTTCATAAGTAAACAGATATTATTTATTTAACAAAACACTAAAAATTAAAATTTAATGTAAAATTGAACCTGAATAGGCTAGCCTACTTCAAAAAATACAAATAAAAGGTGTCAGTTCTGTTTTCGACAGGACTGTGTGAAAAACATAACAGTACTGTGTATTTTAGTCATGGTTACTGTGCGTTATTTGTCGTTTTCGAAGGCAGTCATAGAAAAAGAAGTGATTTTTTTTACTGTTTCTATAGCATAAAAAACAAACAAGCTATGACAGAAAGAATGTGCTTATTCACATTTGTAATAAAACCATCTTGATTTTGTTACTGTAAGTGATCAGTAATTAAAAAAATATATAATCCTCAAATGCTGTTTTTCGTTAACATATGGCACGACCTAGACGCTCAAATTTTTCGTCCGTTTACAGCACTTGCTTTAGACGAAAAATGCTTTTTAAACTAAGGGCTTTTCAAAAAAACGTACAATTTTTGTTCCTTTGAAAAGATCTCAATAAACTGACAATAAACTTTGTTTTTCTATTTATTTATATAGGATTAATAGTTTCGGAGAAACGTAAGTTTAAAGATGGCGTCCGAACGTTTATGGAAATAAATATTCAGTTTAAATGTTGAATGTCTTAGAAACTATGAAACTATGATTACGTCAAAAATTTTAAAGACCAGAAATGATTAATCAAACTTAAATAGTATATTGTGTATCTAGGTGTGAAAGCGATACATTCCCGGACGACGATGCAATTGTTGGCCGAGGCGCTAGCCGAGGCCAACAAACATCGAAGTCTGGGAATGTGCTTTCACACCGAAGTACACATACTATTTTTTCTGAAATCACAATAAATACCATTTTAAACGTATAAAAATCAAAAATATAAACATTTAAAAAAAAAATTTCTGAAATCACAATCAATACTATTTTAAACGTATAAAAATCAAAAATATTAACATATTAAAATATATATAAAAAACCGTACGGGAATGTTACTTCCCGGCCTAGGCCGGGAAGTAACATTCCCGTACGGTTTTTTATATATATTTTAATATGTTAATATTTTTGATTTTTATACGTTTAAAATAGTATTGATTGTGATTTCAGAAATTTTTTTTTTAAATGTTTATATTTTTGATTTTTATACGTTTAAAATGGTATTTATTGTGATTTCAGAAAAAATAGTATGTGTACTTCGGTGTGAAAGCACATTCCCAGACTTCGATGTTTGTTGGCCTCGGCTAGCGCCTCGGCCAACAATTGCATCGTCGTCCGGGAATGTATCGCTTTCACACCTAGATACACAATATACTATTTAAGTTTGATTAATCATTTCTGGTCTTTAAAATTTTTGACGTAATCATAGTTTCATAGTTTCTAAGACATTCAACATTTAAACTGAATATTTATTTCCATAAACGTTCGGACGCCATCTTTAAACTTACGTTTCTCCGAAACTATTAATCCTATATAAATAAATAGAAAAACAAAGTTTATTGTCAGTTTATTGAGATCTTTTCAAAGGAACAAAAATTGTACGTTTTTTTGAAAAGCCCTTAGTTTAAAAAGCATTTTTCGTCTAAAGCAAGTGCTGTAAACGGACGAAAAATTTGAGCGTCTAGGTCGTGCCATATGTTAACGAAAAACAGCATTTGAGGATTATATATTTTTTTAATTACTGATCACTTACAGTAACAAAATCAAGATGGTTTTATTACAAATGTGAATAAGCACATTCTTTCTGTCATAGCTTGTTTGTTTTTTATGCTATAGAAACAGTAAAAAAAATCACTTCTTTTTCTATGACTGCCTTCGAAAACGACAAATAACGCACAGTAACCATGACTAAAATACACAGTACTGTTATGTTTTTCACACAGTCCTGTCGAAAACAGAACTGACACCTTTTATTTGTATTTTTTGAAGTAGGCTAGCCTATTCAGGTTCAATTTTACATTAAATTTTAATTTTTAGTGTTTTGTTAAATAAATAATATCTGTTTACTTATGAAACTGTTTGTTTTCCATGCAGTTGTCGTCTTCGGCTCGTTTCACCAAACTGACTCATTCGTGTGAAAAGATTCGTTTTCGAAACTTGTTCGAAACATGCCAACCAACCGTGACTAAGTTGTCGCAGAACAATATAAATTATCTTCTTTGACACAGCTCCAGAAGAAATCTGTGGGTGTCAGATCAGGTGGCCTATAGGTCACCTTACTGTCTGTACAAATTTTTTTTTGTTGCGCTCCATTATCATTAGGGTATTATTCTAAAACTTTATAACGTTCATAACAATGTACGGAAGAAACGAGTACGATTTTAGTGTATTGAGTTTCATGTAAATTCATCCAACATATCAGTTATGTCATTTTCTAGAAGAATATAAATGTCATCAACTAGTTAGCCATTACCCAAGTTTTGAAAATTGTGAAATATATTATTAACTTTTTGCGCAACAAAATTATATACACATGCCAAAGTATTTTGAATAGTAAGAGTATATATTATCGGTATATGTTTATCAAATTCTGTGTACCATCACGTATGGAAGACAATAATTCCCATGCGAACGAACCTGCATAAGATACTACTATTATAGTCAATCATTAAAAAGTTAATTAAATGCTCTCATTTCAATTATATGCTTATATCCAAGTCTTCAAGTCACTGTCAGGAGACTGT